>BPTQ01000004.1:160841118-160959531 GCA_019973895.1 Chrysanthemum seticuspe
TACACATATTCTCTGTCGGGTACCTGGTATTGGGTACCAAGTATTGGGTATGGGTTCAACCGATCTATGTTACATATGAATCTATGTAACTTAGATTCCTTTTTGGTACCTGGTTGGGTATTGGGTACTGGGTATTGGTTTTTTGAGTACCCGTTTCTCCTCGCAGGGTGCCTAGGGATCCTAATGTGATCACCCTAAGCCCCTTGTCACCTTCTTTAATGGATATTTATCTCTAGGTAAAGAAGTAAATTGAGTGGAGAGAAGAATGATTTAGAGTGTTTGTGAGAGTAAGAGAAGATTGTATATCTAGTGAACTAGATCTCACAACAAGAAGAAAGAAAGTTAACATTAGGAGTATATCCAGGAAGAGATTCCGCTCTAGTGCTCGTAAGATGTTCATAATAAAAAGTTTTGAGTGTTTACCATATTTATTGTATGCAGTTTTCTCATAATATGAAAACTCACTTGATAAATTGGTATGATGACAAGAGTGAGTACACCGAGATGTAGTGTGATGCTTTAACCTTGACCTATTGTGAATGATATGATACGTAATGAGTTATGATGTAATGTTATGCATGCATTTCGTATGTTATTTATACCATTTGTGAGTTTTGAAAAATAATACTTATCGTCGAAAAATACTCTTTTGACGTATGTTATTTATACCATTTGTGAGTTTTGAAAAATAATACTTGTAGAATGCTCGTGATCTCGCCTTAGAGAAGGACCTATATGAGGATTACAATTGAAAGAAAGAAGAACAACACTCTAGATCAAGTGATCTATATGTTAGAAGAGAATGAGAGTGTTTGTGAGATTTAGTAAGAAGAGAGGTGAGTTAAATGAAGAAATGGATCTCTATTTATAGGTAATTTCTTCCACTGTTCCCCGAATCCCACTAGTGTAATCCTAGGGATCCGTGGGACGCTCCTCTTTGCCCATGAGTTTTTTGGTTATGGGTCATGGGTTATGGGTTGGTCCATGGTTTTTCCTTAGATTCAATGTATCTAAGTATACATTGTATCTAGCCAACTTGGGTATGGGTTATGAACCATGGGTTATGGTCCATGGGTTGTGGTTTTTACCCATCCTAATAAACTATTACAACAAATAATTAATTACAACATTTTTGTATTTAAATGGCTATATGTAAATGCTTTACAAAAATAACATGTATCCTTATAATTGTACTTAAGATAACATTATATTTGTTATCAACAAAACACAAAGAGATCGCCAAATATTAATAGACGTTTTTACGGTTTATTTGTATTAACAATCTCCCCCTTTTTGTTAATGACAAAACATAATGTTATGATGAGTAAAACTTAAGAATAGATGTATGTTTTGAAAGCCCCTAAGTTTTACTTCTTCTCACCCTTTTTGTCGAAACAAAAAGTTAACCCTTCAAAGAAATAAAAGTGTGGAAAAATTAGTCCACGTATCGCTTACACCCCCTTGACGGTATCTCCCCCTAGTTTGGGGCATCAAGTGAAGAAAAAAAAATCCTACAAAGAGAAAGGTTAGTAACATGCTTATGTAATATTGTGATTGACGAGAATCAAGATTGGGAGCCAAGGTATGTAAACAAGGCCTTGTAATTAAACAACAAAGTGTAGTGGTATTTATGCCACCTACAAGCATGTAAAAATAAGAACAAGACTTGTTCTTGAAAATGACTTCAAAATAAAAAGTACTAAAAATAGAAAATAGCAGTAATGATTCCTTCCATACTTGCATAAGGTTATGGATGGAGGTTTGGATGAGTAATGTTATTGATGCTATCAAGGATGAGGTTGAGTATGAATCGCATTTCTTCCCTAACTTCTATTGCAATTTCCCTAGTGGATTGGCAATGTTCACAATGTAAATGATGTGGGTAGTGAGTACCGAAATCTTCCGGGTTGTTGTGATTTGTGAGTTGCGGAAGTTGTGGTGGAAAAATAGGAAAATATGGATCAAAGTCCGGAATGATTGGAAGTGGTGGTGGAAAAGAACCTAGATGTTCTTGTAGTTTAATGGGAGCTAAAGGTGGTGATGTTTCAAGATCATTGAATATTGTGTTTGGAGAAGTTGGAGGTGTCAAAAAGGCTATTTCTTTTTGCTTTGGTTGTTGAGATCTTGTTGGAGTCGTAAGGAGTTCCAAAAGAGTAATTTTAGGTGGTGAGTGATTTGGTGATGAGGTTGGTGTACTCGTTGGTGATGAAGGAGGTGCTATAATGGAAGCATCTTGTGGTGAGTTAGTTGATGTTGATGAGCCATATGATGATGGTTTTCCTAAGCAACAAGATCTGATGTTAATCCGTGCGGATATCCTAGAGCTTGATTTTGGTATTTTGGAAGGTGGAAGTACAAAGGTTTGGGTTTCATGGAGATGATTGTTTGTACTAGGTGATTCATCTAAAGGGTTTGTGGATGACATGGTGTAGTTTGTTTGTGAAGATGAGATGGATTATGCAAGCATTTTGAGAGTTATATATATAGAAAAACAAAGCATTGTAATGAATGCTTGACACAAAATGTGGATTAAAATCTAATGATTAGATATGAATTTAAGGCATGTGATCATGAGAACACAAGCATTAAAGAGCATACTCCAAAAAATAAAACAAATGTGGATTTTTCATCCAAAGTGAGAAAAATAGAAGGTAAAAACATCTTCTGTCTCACGGATCCCATGGATCCTTCCCTTGAGGGATCCGTCCAGCATAAAGGCTGGGATCCGTGGGTCTGGTGATTCAGGCAGCACAAAAATTTTCCTTTAGGAAACATTTTTGCCTAGTGTGTGCCTATATGCAAACTATTTGGAGTTGTGGTTATCTCGACTCCTAAGAAGAAAAGAAAAATAAACTAGAAATGGAAAAGTATCATATTGAGATAACCCGAAAAACACATATTTAGTACTTGAGTACGTAATTTTGTTTTTATCAATGCTCCTAATTCATTGTCGCTTAAATGAATGTACCCGAAAATACAAATTAGTTATGTATCTCCTTTAGCATTCACAAGACATGAGATGCAATGAAAACGGGTTTTTACTTTGTATTAATAATGAAAAAGCGATTTGTCCTAGACGTGAGAAATTGCTTTTGTGAAATTGATACGGGAAAGAGTATCATTTTAGAAAGCATTTTGAACTACAAAACGTTTTATCAGTTTGAAAGAAGGATGTGTATGTAACTCGTACTTATTTTGAAAGAAAATAAGAAAATTATAAGTGAAAAACTTATCTTTGGTTTTGAAAATTCCCGTATTGTTTTTGATTTGTGCGTGAAATAGAGATCCTAGACTCAGAAAGAAGAAGGCTAGTGTTTACATACCTTTAGAGTCAAAAGTAAGTTACGACGTTTGTTCCATGAGACCAAGACCAAGACGAAGTAGGTTGAATTGTTCCCGCTTCAAAGGTTTGGTGAGGACGTCGGCTATGTTGTCTTCGGATGCTACCTTCTCAATAGAGATGTTCCCCTTTGAACATTATCCCTTAAGAAGTGATGACGAATCTCTATATGCTTTGTGCGAGAATGCAATACCGGATTCTTGCTTAGATCTATGGCACCCTTGTTGTCACATAGAATGGCTATGTCATGAAGATGAATGTCGTAGTCGACTAACAATTGTTTCATCCATAGTGCTTGTTGGCTTGCTTTGCCGGCGGAGACGTATTCGGCTTCCGTTGTTGATATTGCTAGTGCCGTTTGTTTCTTAGAAAACCAAGATGTTAAACAACATCCCATGAATGTACATACCCCACTTGTACTTTTTCTATCAACGTAATCACCTACATGGTCAGAATCTGCATATACAATTGTTTCTACTCCCGTGCCCTTAGGATACCATAATCCTAATTGTGTTGTACCCTTAATGTATCTAAATATCCTTTTTACGGCTTCTAGGTGTGATGTTTTAGGGTCTTCTTGAAACCTAGCACATAAGCAAACACTAAACATGATATTCGGCCTACTTGCCGTGAGGTAGAGAAGACTACCTATCATGCCACGATATTTAGTATTATCAACGGATTCGCCGTCTTCATCTTTTGTGAGTTTGGTGTCGGATGACATTGGTGTCCTAATTGGTTTCGACTCTTCTAGACCGAATTTCTTTAACATCTCCTTTATGTATTTAGATTGATTAAAGAAGATACCATCTTCTACTTGTTTGATTTGTAGACCAAGAAAGAAACTAAGTTCTCCCATCATACTCATCTCGAACTCGTCATGCATGATTTTAGAGAAATCATCACACATGTCTTGACAAGTGGATCCGAATATAATATCATCTACATATATTTGCACTATGATTATATGTGACTCTCTTTTCTTAGTAAAAAGTGTGTTGTCAACTAACCCCATGGTATAGTTATGTTTTATTAAAAATGACTTGAGTCTATCATACCAAGCTTTTGGAGCTTGTTTGAGACCATAAAGGGCTTTCTTTAATTTATACACATGTTTGGGTTTTTCAAAATTGATGAAGCACGGAGGTTGAGCTACATATACTTCTTCATTAATGAAACCATTTAGAAAAGCGCTTTTGACATCCATTTGATAAAGCTTTAAATCATTAGCACAAGCATACGCAAGAAGTATTCTTATAGACTCTAATCTTGTAACAATTCGCATTTTCGGGTTTTAACTATTTATCCTCGGATTTTCACTATTCACCATTGTGTTTCATTTTCACTATTCATTTATACTATTCATCGTATTTTGGGTCATTATATAAACTCAAACCTTTTCCTGAAAAATTACTATTCACAAATTACTATTCACCGTATTTTTTTATTATTTACTAATTTCGCGTAAATTGAACAAGTAAATACTTTTACATGATTTTTATGCATAAACAATGTACTCTGTACTCATAATGTATAAATATCTAGTTACTATTTATAAATATCTAGATATTTTCAAAAATATCTAAACACTATTTATCAAAATATCTAAACACTATTCATCAAAATATCTAGATATTTTCAGATATTTTCCCTATAAATAGAAAAAAAAACTAGTTCATTATTTACACAGAAAAACACACAAAACCCCCTCCTCCTCCTTGATGCCGCCACCCTCAACCCTCCATACTTGATTTTCAGGCTCCGAGTTATATACATAAGTTGAAGGCATAATTATTCTCTACGTAAAAATTAAGTTAATTTTGTATTTCCGCGGTTGGATTAAGAGCTACACAATGGTGGATAGGAGCTGTGGTTCTCAGAAATTTCTTGAAACTTTGGCAAGGATAGATCGGCTAATTCTAAGGATGCGTTTTTATTATGGGAGCAATTATGATAGTTTTGGGGTTGATATGAGGTGATTTAGAGGTTTTTATAGTTTAGGAAATGGATTTTTGAATTTAGATGCGGAAGCGCTGCCCAATTTTCTAGTATCATTTATCGGTTATTATCAAGTGAGTTTCATAGCCCCTATTTTGATACATTTTGAATTACTTTTGGGGAGATACATGCTCAACTATTTTCATTTACTTTCACAAGTACTCTAAACTTTTAAGGATTACCGTGAGTTCATAGCCCCACTTTCTATTACTTAATTATTTTACAAACCCTTGGGGGAGATACATGCTTTATTTTAAACTGAACACATTGCTTTCAAACTGTATACTTATCTGATTGTTTTATTAGTACTAAGTTACCGCATTTGCCTAACTTAAGTCCCTTAATCATGAATCATTAATCACTAGTGAGAGTGGGCGCGAATATTGTGAATAGATCTATTGGGATTGACTAATCCCGTTTGTGTTGACCGGGTAGGCAAACAAACGCACTATATTTGAGTAACATTGGTAAAAATGGCAATTTTACCTGATAGGGCACGTACCGAAATTTTCTCCAATTAATTTTGGAACACGTTAACGCCTTGATTGCATGATGCTTAGTCTAATAATAAACTGTTTTGGTTTTTAAACCATTGGTGTGAATTTATAACTCAAACTACAAACATAATGTGTTCAACCATCAAACAAACTCTATGAATTTCACTCAACCTTTGTGTTGACAGTTTTAAGCATGTATTTCAGGTCCATAATGTCGGAAGCTGGCAAGGAAGAGCGAGGACTAGATCAAGAAGGCTATAAATATTTTATCATTCATAAATCCTCAAAGACTTTATATTGATGTATTTTGTAAACAATGGAACCAACTGGGACCTATTTTGTAAACTCTGATATATTTGAATAATTTGAATGATAAATCCTTTTTAAAACGACTCCATTAGAGTTCGTTTTCCATTGTTATGACTGTTGTGCCATGAAGTAACACCCAGTTTGAATTCCGCTGCGTATCACGAAATTGGGGGTGCTACAAATCTAGCCACGGGAGCATAGGTCTCATCAAAGTCTATTCCTTCTTGTTGGTTATACCCTTGGGCAACGAGTCTAGTCTTGTTCCTAGACACTACTCCGTTTGCATCTAATTTGTTTTTATAAACCCATTTGGTTCCTATTATGGTTTGATTACTAGGTGGAGGGACAAGTGTCCAAACATCATTAGAAACAAATTGATTTAATTCTTCTTGCATAGCCATTACCCAACTCTCATCTTTTATGGCTTCTTGTGTATTCTTAGGTTCTATGGTTGAATCGAAACAAAACAAGCTACTTTGGTTTTGAACTTGAGACCTTAATGTTCTTTCATTTAGCTTTCCTATGACCTTATCTACGGGGTGATCTTTGGACTCTTTAATGTTTATGACTTCATCATTTAAAGGTTCTTCTTCTTCATTTATCTTTTTCTTTATTACTATAGCTTCACTTTCTACAATCTCGTCATTGACAAGAGGTGGAGAGGGTTTGGGTGGACTTTCATCAAATTTTATATTTAATGACTCTTCTACCTTCATTGTTTCTTTGTTTAATATGACGTAATTTTTGCTATTTGGAGAGTCACCTAGAAAGATACCTTCGGTTGATTTAGGATCAAATTTTGTAAGGTAATCTTTAGTGTTAAGAATAAAACATTTGCTTCCAAAGACTCTAAAGTGATTTAACGTAGGCTTTTTGCCTCGGAGTAACTCATATGGAGTTTTACCTAAGATTGGTCTAATTAAGACTCGATTGAGTATGTACGTTGAAGTATCAACGACGTTACACAAAAACTTTTGAGGTATGGATTGTTCATTAAGCATGGTTCGACTCATTTATTGTAGGGTTCTATTCTTTCTTTCTACTACCCCATTCGATTGTGGAGTGCGTGGAGCCGTGAAGTTGTGAGTAATACCATTAGCGTCACAAAAGGCTCCAAATTGCACTTCATTATCGAATTCCCTACCATGATCCGTCCTAATCGACACTATAGGACTTCCTAGTTGTCTTTGAATCTTTTTGCTTAATATTTCAAAATAATTAAAGGTTTCTGTTTTGTTCTTTAAGAATTTTGTCCATGTATACCTAGAATAATCATCCACTTTGACCAAAGTGTAGTAGTTGCCTCCATAACTTTGGATAGCGGATGGACCAAATAAATCCATATGTAGTAACTCTAGACACTTAGTTGTAGACACCATGTTTTTAGCTTTATGACTAGAATGAAGTTGTTTTCCTACATTACAAGCATCACAAAAGTGATGTTCATATTTTAACTTTGGTAGATCTATTACTAGATCTTTGGATGATAGCGATTGAAGAAGTCGCATGTTGGCGTGACCCAATCTTCGATGCCATAAGGTCGAAGTATCATCCATAGAGGTAAGACATAGTTTGTCTTTAGGTTCATTACCGATTTTAATGACATAGACTCCATGTTTCCTAATACCTCTTCCTATGGTTATGCAATTTTTTAATATCTTACTACCGGTTTTGGTAAAAAGTACATTACACTTTTTATCACATATTTATCCTATACTTAAGAGGTTAAAGTTTAGGTTTTCTACGTGACACACATCGTTAATGGTTAGAGATTTGTTAGAAATTGTACCTTTACCGATGATTTTACTTTTGCTATTTCCAAACACCACATTACCTCCATTGAAGGATTCATATGTGGAGAATAGATCCTCATTGCCGGTCATGTGCCTCGTGCACCCGCTATCCTTGACCCATTCATCAGGGTCTAGGTCGACCTTTAAGCACACCTAAGAAAACAATTAACTCAAAAGTTTGTTCCCCATTTGTTCATGGGTCCATTAGTGTTAAACATTCCATTCATGTTAGACATGGATGGATAAGATGAGTATGCATTCCATGGAGAAAAGTTTTGAAAAGGAAAACCATTTTGCATATTTGGGTTCCATCCCATTTGATGGTTACTTCTCGGGTAAACATTATTAGGTCTCCTAGATGGATTAGGTTTTGAAAAAGATGGAGCTTTGTTTCTTGCAAAAGTAGGATTATATTTTGGAGTGGTTGTCTAGTGGTGACATGAGTTGGTTTCTTCCTATTAACGATAACAAACTCAGTTCTAGATGAAGAAGCTACGTTATTACCACTGTTTGCTATAGCAGACCCGCGGATCCCTGGCTTAACATTAGCCGGTTCCCTTTTGATGGGATCCGTGGCATCCGCCACAACAGTGGCTGGTTTTTCTATTGCCTTAACAAATTGTGTTTCTTTGTTTTCACTAGTTGATGGATCAAGTTGTTGAATACCTAAACCTTTTTGGTTGTTACCGGTTTTAACACTATCTGATATCATATCTAAAGTATTCGTACTCATTCTAGCAATTTTAGAATCTAGTTGATCAACTAGTGTTTGAAGTTGAACGCAAAGTTCACATTCACCAATTGCTATTTTGCCCTTTTCTAAACGTTTTAGTTTTGCTTTTAATTCTGTGAATTCTTTATCTAAACGTTGGTTTTGACTATTTAAAAGCTTGTTTTTGTTAATTAGTTTTAAGCTAATATTGCATAGTTTGTCATATTCATTATGCAATGAGTCGTCATCAAGTGATGCGCTACTATAGTATTCGTGACATACCTCGTCATTTGCCATGATACAAATTTCTTCGTCCTCCTCGTTGCTCATTCCCCACGTGCCTCTCACGAACGCCTTTTGATCATCCCGTTTAGGACACTTACTAATAAAGTGGTTTGGGTCCCCACATTTAAAGCAAGTACGATCATATTTTGGCTTCTCGTCCTCTTTGCTTTTCCGAAAGCCTTTCTTATCGTCATACGGTTGTTTGACATTGTTAGGAATTAGAAATTCCAGGTATAAAAGAGTCGGTCACCTCTAGTATATGTAATCGTTAGAAAGCTCGTAGTCGTAGTTCTTTTAAGCTATGAAGTATTTAGTTAAGTAACACCGTGGAGGACGGACGGGTCTTTACCCACTGTATGCCTGATCCACAGCCCGTTGTGTGGCGTTTTATTGTAAGACTATAAATACTCTCTACCTTCCAAGGTAGAGAGTTGGAGCTCATAATAAGATTTTTCTTTCTCTCACTAAAGTTCCCTAAACCTCTAACTTTCTCTCTCTAAAAACTCTTGTACGCCTACTTTGTGTTATGGTTTGATGTGTATGTGAAATCCAATAACTAACAATTGGTATCAAGAGCCATGGTTAGATCATCTCTTACATATCTTTGGATTTCTAGTGGTTTTTAGGTGGTTTTTGAGTTTGAAAAAGTTTAGTGGTTTTTGCATCATTTGGGTGATTTCTAGTGTTAAAGTTTGAATTTTGATCGTACTTTTGTGTTTAAAATAATCACAAGTGTTTAGGTTTTGATTTTGAAGGCTTGAATCATCGTGGTTGGGTTGTTTTTGGATTGAAAAGTGGTGTTTTTGTGATTTTCTAGCTAGCGACTTGAGCCACGGATAGTTTATCTTGGTAGCGTTTTGGTTTGTTATTTGGTAGCGAGTTGTTGTTTAAGGTCTTAGCGAGTTGAGCTAGCGACTTGTCTACTGAGACATGCCGACAAAAAGTACACATAGTGGATTCTCCACTACACGTAGCGACTTGGTGTAAGTTAGCGACTTGTACTTTATATTGTTAGCGACTTGGTGTTAGCGAGTTGGTACCTAGCGAGTTGCTATTTATCGACTTGACAAATTAGCGACTTGGTGCTTAGCGAATTGCTGTCAAAATTTTGCTAGCGACTTGGATTGTAGCGAGTTGTTATATAGCGACTTGGCACTTAGCGACTTGGTTTAAGGTTTCCTAGAGACTTGGGTGATATCCTTTGAATACGGTTTTCTCTTGATTTAGTAAAATCCCGTGAAAGAATCTATTTCCCGGTTTAATCATAGAGTTATAAAATCCCGTTTAATTTGTCATCATGTCTACCAACGTTCCTACAATCATCTCCACTGTTGCCGAGGATGTTCAAGCAGCTGGTTCAGATACTCGTCCACCCATGCTTGACAGAACTGACTACGACTCTTGGGCTCAACGAATCAGACTGTACTGTCTTGGAAAGGAAAATGGAGTCAACATTCTCAAATCCATTGATGAAGGACCATATCGGGTTGAGACTACTAGAGACTTAATTGATACAGCTGAAGATGGAACAATGATCTATGGAATTGACAGACCAAAGACATATGATGAGCTCGATGATAAGGAGAAAAAGAGATTCGATGCTGATTTCAGGGCTCCTAACATCATACTTCAAGGTCTTCTAAAAGATATCTACAAGCTGATCAATCACAACACCGAAGCAAAGGCAGTGTGGGATAATGTCAAGATGTTCTCTCAGGTTCTGAATTAACTATGGAAGATAGAGAATCACAACTCTATGATGAATTTGAACACTTCAAAATGAAACCAGATGAGAGTGTTTATGAGTACTATGTGAGATTCCACAAGCTTGTGAATGATATGAGGAACATCAGAATGACTATGCCAAACATTCAGCTGAACTCAAAGTTTGTGAACAACATGAATCCCGAATGGCACAAGTTTGTCACCTCTGTAAAGCTAACCAAAGGATTGAAGAATACAAACTATGAGCAACTCTATGCCTTCCTCCTTCAGAATGAGAGACATGCTATGTTTGAAAAAAGGATTCTTAATCAATTCAAAACCAACCAGGGAGAGACAAGCTCTTCAAATGATTCAACTGCCTTCTACTCAAACATCAGAATCACAACCAAAGCCTCACAAGTCATACCCACGGGTAATGGTAATCACAAACTCATTCCTGATCCTATGTTCAAACAAGCTGATGCTGATGCACATGTGGGAAACTTCATTAATCAACTAGCTCTTCTGATTAGTCAAAACATGAACTCTCTTCCACACACCAACAACAATCTCAGAACTGCTTCCAATCCACATAATTAAGCCACTGTCAGAGATGGAAAGGTTATGGTGCAGCCAGTTCAAGAACGACAGTACGAACAAGCAAGAGGTAGAGCTGGTAGAGGTTATGCTGCAAATCAGAATAGAGGAAGGAATGGAAATCAGGGTCAAGCAAAGCCAATCAAATGTTACAATTGTGGAGGTGAGGGACACATTGCAAGGAACTGCACATCACCAAAACGCCCTTAGAATGCTGAGTATTTCAGGGATAAGATGTTGCTTGTGCAAGCTCAGGATAATGGTGCAGCTTTGGATGAAGAGGAGTTGTTGTTCTTGGCTGAGGGAAATGCTAAGACATATGATGCAGATGTGGATGAGCAACCAATTCAAGAGATAGGCCATAATCATCAGAATTCCTTTCAAGTAGCTGATTGTGATGCATACGACTCTGATGTTGATGAAGAACCCACTGCACAAACCATCTTCATGGCTAGCATTTCTCCAATGGTCTCTCCTAAAGTCTCTCCATCACCACAAGCTGGTCCATCCAAAGACAAAATCATTTCTGAGGTATTAAAATTATACGATGAAGTTGATGAGCAAAAGATACATAACGAAGTACAATCAACTGTGTTTATTGAATAAGATATTGAAAATATGGGTAATATCAATGTTGTCCCATATGATCAATATGTGATACAAAGTGAAAGTGAGATTGTACCAAGTGATGCATCTTCTGCAGTCAATAATGATTATGTTTTTGATGAATTCACTGCATGTGCCCCTAATGATTCTGTCATCTCTGAACTGAATGCCTATAAAGAACGTGTTGCTATTTATGAACAACGTGCAAAATTTGAGTTGACCACCCGTGAGCAGGAAATGGATGACCAAATAAGTACAACTATTAGAAAAAGTAGGTTTAGAGAAGTAGTATTAAAACAAGAGTTAAACTCCTTACAAGAAAAGCTTTCTAAAACAGCTAAGAAAAAACAAGAACTTCAAGAAAATGTTAAAATGCTTAAGCAAGAATTCAGTGCTAAGGAATCAAAACTTTTGAATGATTTTTATAATCTAAAAACCTTGAAAAACAAGCTTGAAAATAAGTTGTACGTACAAGGAAATACCATTCAGAGTGCTCACTTAATCACTAAGCATAGAGTCTTAAGCGATAAGCATAGCATTCCCCTTTTTGAGGAACCAAATCCAGAGGTCATTAAAAAGGCTAGAAATGCTCATAAGGTTCTTTATGATGGCAATGAAATCCTTAAACCTAGACAGAAACCTAGTTGCGTTGAGTGCACTGAGGAAGATAAGAAATTAGATGAAGTCACTAGGGAAAAGATGAACAAGAAATTAGATGATCCTAAATGTAAAGAGAAGAAAATAAAGATCACACCCCATGATTACAAGAAGGAGAATTGGATTTCCTTGAACATGTTTAAGCCTCAGACGTTGTTAACACCCGAACAAGTGTTTTGGAAAAAGGATTTAGATAAGTAAAAGGCAGAGAATATTGTTGTAACGAACCCTCCCTTTTGGAAAATGCCTTCATCGACTGTGTATCCTCCAAATACACCAATGCATTTAGTACCGAGGACTATTGCCACGAAAAGCAAGACCTTAATCAGTCAATATGTTATTTTTCAACTATTTGTTGATTTTGAGAAAACTTGTAGGAAAAGGATCACACCCACTGGTATAACTGAAGGGGAAAGGGGGTTTGAGCAAACAAAAGAATGTTATTTAACTGAAGTCATGCCTTTCTTTAAACAACTAAAAGATCATTTTGAAAGTCTTAAAAAGGGAATGAACTTAGACATTAAAGAAATGGAAAAGGAGTTTGATGCAATGATAATTGAGGTTAGTGACTATGAGCGAGCACTAAAATATAATGAGATTGAGAGGAAGAACTTGTATACATTAAATGAGACTCTTATTTCTGAATGTATTACTCAAGATGTGTTTTTCACTGCTACAAACTGTTCCATTAATGCTTCACAATTTCATGAATTATCTGTTGCCCTGAAAGTCTCCCATGATCGTGTCATTGAGCTTGAAAAGAATAATTCTAAACTAAATGAGAAAATTGAACTAGATGATCACGACAATTTGGTTAAACATTTCTCTAAACTAGAGGTTGAGCATTTTAATTTACAACTAGAATATCAACATCTTAAAGAAAATGTCAAAACTTCAAATATCAAGACATCCTCAGATGCTCCAGAGTTTGATGCAGTTTTTCAAATTAATAAACGTGATGAACAGATTCAAGCTCATTGTAACACGATCAGAAAATTGAAAGCCCAAATCTCTCAATTAAAGGGTCAAAAGAACAATGTGACAGGCTCCCAAATGCCTCCTCCTTTAGATTCTCAGAATTCTCAAACGTTTCATCTTCAAAACTTAGTAAATGCTTTACAAAAGGTAAACGAAAATTTTCTAGAAGAAAATGAAAAGGTTAAACGTCATTTCAATGAGTTATTTGAATCAATAAAGGTCACTCGTAACAAAAACAACGAACAAATAGCTTCATTGCAAAAGGAAATTGAGAATCTGAAGAGCCAGAAGAGCCAAGTAAAAGGGAAAATGCCAATGACCAATGGGGAGAATGGTGTATCAAAGGAACACTCTTGTAATAAATATGCTTTGTCTGTGAAATATGTTCCCCCTCATCTCAGGAATAACAAACTTGCTATTCAAACATATTTCTCATCCCTTAAGGATTGTCTAGAATGTCTATGGGAGATTGTTGAAGAGGATAAATTAGAGAAACCACTTGACAATGCAATTGGGCATGCATGCTTATATGCCAAACGATCTCAAGAAATTCTAGAATGCTTAATCACAATATGCCCAAAGTCCTTAGGTGAGAGAGTTAATCCTTTGATTCCATGTTCGATGCCTAGTGCCAAGTATGATATTCATTCGATGCCCAATGTTTTGAATGTGAACCTTAGTGTGCCTTCTAGGAGTATAAATCCCAGCACTTCTAGTGTTAAGAAAGTGAACCTTAGTGTGCCTGCATGTAATTCAGATCCCAAAACATCTAAACAGGAGATGCAAAGAGTAGCAAAACCAACTAATGTTCCCATTCCATCTACAGGAGTAATCAGTGACATTAAAGCGAGCAGGTCAAAGTCTCAAGACAATACAAGGAATGATAGGACCTCGCAAGCTAAGAATGTGCATTGGAAGAGAGTAGAAGACCAACCTAGGAACTTTAAGCTTGAGTCGAATAAAACGAATCGTGTTGATTCTAGTATTAGCCATAGGCGTACTGTAATTAATTCGAATTCTGATACTATTTGCATTCCTTGTAATGATGTCTGCTTGAATTCTGTTTCTAATCATGAATGTGGTGTGAATGTTTTATCTAATGCTGTCATACCCCCAGTTAACATTACTAATGAAAACAATCATGTTAAAAAGGCTAAAAGGCAAAGGCGAAAGAGAGTTAGAAAATAGTGGAAACCCACAGGAAGAACATTTAGTAGGATATGTTATCAATGGATACCTGTGGGCCATAAGGTTAATCAGTCAACGCCCACTAGAAAATGGATGCCTACTGGTAGAACTATTCCTTTAAGAAGTGAGCACACTTTGAATAGGGCAAATACAGACACTAGTACTGCATCTATTCATAATGATCCCATTGCATCAATTTCTGATATGAATGCCTTTATTTCTGATGTGGGTGTTCCAACCATTGTTACTAACCAAATGGAACCCATTCTTGCATGGGGATCCCAATTATCCAGTTATCCATTCTTGTCTGTGTTCAACTGTAGATCGTTCAAATCGTTCTGTGGTACCTGGACTCAGGCTATTCCAAGCATATGACTGGCGACCGGTCGCGGCTCATGAACTTCATGAGCAAATTCATCAGGACAGTTAGGTTCGGGAATGATCATTTCGGTGCAATTATGGGTTATGGAGATTATGTTGTTGGTAAAAGTGTTATCTCCAGGGTATATTATGTAGAAGGTCTTGGTCATAACCTGTTCTCTGTTGGTCAATTCTGCAATTCTGATCTAGAAGTAGCCTTCAGAAAACATACTTGTTTCGTTAGAGAACTTGATGGTAAGGAACTTTTGAGAGGTTCACGTGGTTCAAATCTATACACCATCTCTATCGAAGATATGATGAAGTCTTCTCCAATTTGCTTGTTGTCAAAGGCTTCTAAAACAAAGTCATGGTTATGGCATCGTCGTCTCAATCACTTGAACTTCGGCACCATCAATGATCTCTCCAGAAAGGACTTAGTTGTAGGTTTACCTAGACTTAAGTATGAAAAGGATCATCTTTGTTCAGCATGCCAATTGGGAAAAAGCAAGAAGTATGCCCATAAACCCAAACCTACTAACTCTGTCACAGAAGTTCTTCATACAATTCACATGGACTTATGTGGACCCATGAGAGTGCAGAATATCTTTGGGAAGAAATATGTGTTAGTTGTGGTTGATGATTTCTCTAGATTCACCTGGGTAAAGTTCTTAAAGACAAAGGATGAAACTCCAGATATCATCATCAAACTCATCAAACAACTGAAGGTTCGTCTTAACAAAATGGTCAGAATCATCCGAACAGACAACGGAACTGAGTTTGTTAACAAACAACTTAGTGAGTTTTATGAAAGTATTGGAATCAGTCATCAAAGAAGTGTTCCTCGAACTCCTCAACAGAACGGTGTAGTTGAAAGACGAAATCGAACTCTTGTGGAAGCCGCAAGGACAATGCTGATTTACTCAAAAGTTCCAATGCTTCTCTGGGTGAAGCCATCGCCACTGCATGCTACACCCAAAATCGATCCCTGATTCACACTGCTCATGGAAAAACTCCATATGAACTTGTCCACAACAGAAAACCTAATCTTTCATTCCTTCGTGTGTTCGGTGCATTGTGTTATCCAACTAATGAGGGCCAAGATTTAGGCAAACTTAAAGCTAAAGCGGACATTGGAGTATTTGTAGGTTATGCACCAAACAAAAAAGGATACCGAATCTAAAACAAGAGAACCCGAAATATCATGGAAACAATTCACGTCATGTTTGATGAGCTGACCGGTCAAATGGCTCCTGGACAATCAAGTTCAGGACCCGCACTTCAAAACAGACCCATTGGTTCATCCCTTGTACCAAATTCCTCTCCAGCTATTCCATATGTACCTCCAACTGAAGATGATTTGAAGAAATTGTTTGATCCGATGTTTGATGAAATCTATGAGCCAAGTGCTATTGAACTGAGAATTCCCACAACAGAGGCTGCTCATATCCCTGATAATGAAGTCAATCCTTCAGTCTCAATATCATTAAGTCTAGAAGCACCTGCTGCTGATAACTCAGTCTCATCAACAAATCATCAATCTTCGAATGTACATCATGGAACTATTTCTGGCATCAATGATGAAGTTAATCCCTTTGCTACTCCTGAAGATGCTCCATTTGAAAACATATTTGCTCCTGAATCATCATCAGAACCATCTTCTTCAAGAGACATCGACTCTGCTACCTCAGTCCCTCAACAACTTCCACATGAACACCTTAGAAAATGGACTCACGATCATCCCTTAGACAACATCATTGGAAATCCCTCTCGTCCAGTATCCACACGGAAACAACTTGCAACCGATGCCTTATGGTGCTTCTTCAACTCCGTACTCTCTAAGATCGAACCAAAAAATGTTAAAACCGCCATGAATGAAGATAGCTGGTTCAATGCCATGCAAGAAGAAATTCATGAGTTTGATCGACTTGATGTATGGGAGTTAGTACCTGCTCCAGATTGTGCTATGATTATTGCTCTAAAATGGATCTTCAAAGTGAAACTTGATGAGCATGGTGATGTGTTGAAGAACAAGGCTCGATTAGTTGCTAAAGGATACCGTCAAGAGGAGGGTATTGAATTTCAAGAATCTTTTGCTCATGTTGCTCGAATCGAGGCAATCAGAATATTTTTGGCTAATGTTGCTAGTAAGAACATGGTAGTCTATCAAATGGATGTAAAGACGGCATTTCTGAACGGAGATCTTAAAGAAGTCGTCTACGTCAGCCAACCTGAAGGATTTGTGAATCAAGAGCATCCTTCTCACGTTTATCGTTTGAAGAATGCTCTTTACGGTTTAAAGCAAGCTCCAAGGGCATGGTATGATACACTATCAAAGTTTCTTCTATCTACCGGATTTAGCAAAGGAGCAGTTGATCCAACATTGTTCACCAGGAAGTTAGGCAAACATTTAATTCATGTTCAAATTTATGTTGATGATATCATCTTTGCCTCGACTGACCCCAATGAGTGTGACCATTTTTCAAATGAAATGGGTTCAAAATTTCAAATGTCAATGATGGGACAAATGTCATTTTTCTTGGAATTACAAATTTCACAAAGTCCCGGAGGCATCTTCATAAATCAATCTAAATATGCAAATGAGATTTTAAAGAAATTTGGATTTGATTCAAGTGACCCTGTTGACACTCCCATGATTGAACGAACTAAACTAGATGAGGACCACTCAGGGATCATGGTAGACCAAACAAAATATCGTAGTATGATTGGATCCCTGATGTACCTCACAGCTAGTAGACCAGACATCTTGTTCGCTGTTTGCATGTGTGCTAGATACCAGGCTAAGCCTACTAAAAAGCACCTTGAAGCGGTTAAACGGGTCTTTCGGTATCTCCAAGGAACCATCAATATGGGACTTTGGTACCCGAAGGACACCGGTATGTCACTAACAGCCTATGCAGATGCTGATCATGCAGGATGTCAAGATACTCGTCTAAGTACGTCTGGAGGTGCTCAGTTTTTGGGTGATAAGCTTGTGAGATGGTCTTTAAAGAAGCAAATGAGTACTTCTATTTCCTCTACAGAGGCAGAATACATAGCCATGTCATCTTGTTGTGCTCAAATCCTTTGGATGAGATCTCAATTAACTGACTATGGCTTTGTATTCAACAAAATCCCTCTGTACTGTGATAATAAAAGTGCTATTGCTCTTTCATGCAATAACATTCAACACTCAAGAGCTAAGCATATCGACATTCGACATCATTTCATCAGGGAACAAGTGGAAAAAGGTGTGGTGGAACTCTATTTTGTGAGGACTGATTATCAGTTAGCAGACATCTTCACCAAAGCTCTTCCAAGAGAACGTTTTGAGTTTATTCTTCCACGTCTTGGCTTGAAAAGCCTTCAACCAGAAACACTCAAACGTCTTCAGGAGGAAGACGAGGAGTAAAGGTCTATCTTCATCTATCTCTTGTAAATATTTATTCGAAAAACAAAATACAAAATTATAAAACTCTCAAAAATCAAGTAGAAATTTATAAAACTTTCAAAATCCATAAAAATCTGAAAAATTCGAAAAATCTTCAAAAAATATTGTCAATTTGTCATGTTTTTCTCGGTTCGATAATATCTACGGTCTTTGTGATGTCATTCAAATAATGACACGGGACTTTAGATGTTGTTCGAATTCTTATAAAAAAAAAATTTTGAGAGAAAGAGAAACTATGGCTTATTGTCATCTCAGGCAGTAACCCGCTTTTTAAAGAAAGAACAGAGCCACACGTTATCATGTTTTCAAAATTCCATGCTCTGATTCTATAAACATTTATCTGCTGAAAACTAACTGCTTTGAAAAATAACTAGTACTCTATTTTTGATAATCATCTCGACTTATTTGTCAAAATATCTATCTCTCAATCAACAACCTTTGTCATTGATTGAGGGGGAGAATGATTTCAATTAAATTAAAAAGTTATTTGTCATTCAATTGTTTTCAAAAGATATTCATGCATGTTTAATCAATGGAGTTTAAAGTCTCAAAATTCGATCCTTATCAGTTCAAACGTTGTCATAAACTAGTCACAATTCTCCTTAAAAGCTTTCAAAATCAATTTAAATTTACAGAGATCACAAATCTCAATGATTTGATATTTGTGATCGGGGGAGAATTTGTGATTTAAATTGGATTTAAACTGATAATTCGGTAAATGGTTTTATAAGGTTGTACAAGCTCTCCTTCCCACATGTGCCAAACGATTTCAAATTTTCCATGCACATGTTGAGGAGGAGCATCTATCTTAAACCACAATGATTTGAAACGTGATCATTTATCTCAATGTGCAGGTTCCCTCTAGTATGTGCAAAACTCTTTTCAAACCTCGAGGCACATATTGAGGGGGAACAAAACTTTAAAAACCTCATCCTTCCCCAAACTGCTTTATCTACTTGATTTGATTAGGGAAGTGATGTTGATATCTTTTAGAAAATGGAATTCAAAGAAGTTAACTCTTTCTCTTGCCTCCATGTGCAAAACGATTTCAAACACTTGATGTACATGTTGAGGGGGAGCACTTGTTCTAAAAATATCAAAAACAATTCAGGTACAAAATGCTTTGATAATATATCACAAGTATCTGGATTGATTTTCAAATGATTTTCAATTGGTTCCAATGGCAGATGAACAATACCAAATAGACCGACCAACTTTACTTTATGTATGGTGATATAAGGATGATAAGGTTAGGTATTTGTTCCCATGATCCGCCAGAACCGGAGGGATCTACCCAGGGACAATTCACTAGTTAGTGTAGAAGTCGTTAGGTATGATGATAAAAGGAGAAAAATGAGATATGGGAAGAGTGCAGACTGAGACAGAGCAAGTACTGGAATAAACCCAACAAGGTTCTAGCTATGAAGTCTCGATAAGCACTGAAAGGGTTGAAGAATGAAAAAGAATTGAATGAGAAAAGGGTGAAAAGAAATAGCCCTCCATTTATTAAACCATAGGGCAGAAACCGGGTACAATTCATATGCTAATGATGGTAACATCGGTATTGAAGACAAGACGTCATGGACCCAGTGACGCTCTGCACTACAACTTCCCAAACCACTCAAGTTCCTCTTAAAAGGGCTTGTTTCATTCTCACGGGAAATACATTATCTATCGACTTTCTCTTAGAGATTGTTGATATTGAAGAAGGAGACCCTCTCCCTAGTCTCCGATACAGGATCCAAATATGCGCAAATTGAGTCTAGAGCCACGAGATCATCTATAAATCTCATTAGGACACTTTCAATGAAGACTCTCTTTTTTACACAATGTGGAAAGAGAGATTATATCTTGAGTCCTACGCATTATCCTTGTGGTATTGCCCGAACATCTTAGTGATATGCAAACATATTCACAATGAAGATGGAAAGCCTTCTGGAGCCAACATCAAACAAGCTCCTGGTGGGTGGCATGTGAGATCTATCAAATAGATCAACCATGTGACAACTGAACAGAAACAATGGAGCGATTCAATCTTTTGAATCAATCCTGGTTCAGGTTATGGATTGACGGATACCTTTGAAAAACCGGTCATTATGCTTAAAAACTCTCTTCTTTAGCACATCGACCATGTACGAATACTTCAAATCAAAAGGTGTTTTATGATTGATAATTAATTTTCATTAAAACCTTCGTTGTATTGCAAAAACAATTTTTATTGAGCAATACACGATTGTTTTTCAAATATCCTTTCATCAATCAGTGAATCTCTATTCTCTGGTTCACTCACTCCGTGTTGTCTTCTTTGAGACGTTCCGGTTTGAGAACGGCTAGAGCAGCTGCGAAACCCTGTCAAGGAAATTCTTAGGAATTATACCTGATCACAGGCAGTACTTGTACTGATCAACGGGGAACCGTGGGCCGTGTACCTCAATTCGACGAAAGTGGCAAAGACACTCTCGTGCTCTTTATTGCTAACTGTTGTATGCAGGTATGCCCCAACGTTTGCAGCTGATCAGAATGGAGCGGTATAGCCGCATGCTCACACAATACATTCATTTCTCAAGAAATCATGATAAGTGCATCAATGACTCTGATATTTTCACTCCATGCTTCTGCTACGCTGCTGCCAATATCATGAATCAACGAAAGCTTCCGCTACTCTGATGAGAAGATATCATGATCCAGAATGTGAGCATGTCGGTCCGAAGGTCACAACATCACATAATACCGACACCACAATGGATGTCTCAGAGATTTTTGTTAGCTGATGATCTCAAAAGCTGGCTCAAAATTATTATCACGTGGATCAGCAAAAGACCTCCACTTGGATTAACCAAACATGAAATGAGAGGAATCAATGACTACGAGCTTTGGAGCAAAGTACTACATCAAGAATGCAAGAACAATTGTTAATGTAATATCTGTTTGTATTCAATGTAACTTTAGTATATGTTTGAGGTGACCTCCCTTAGGGGGAGATTGTTAGGAATTAGAAATTCCAGGTATAAAGTGTCGGTCACCTCTAGTATATGTAATCGTTAGAAAGCTCGTAGTCGTAGTTCTTTTAAGCTATGTAGTATTTAGTTAAGTAACACCGTGGAGGACGGATGGGTCTTTACCCACTGTATGCCTGATCCACAGCCCGTTGTGTGGCGTTTTATTGTAAGACTATAAATACTCTCTACCTTCCAAGGTAGAGAGTTGGAGCTCATAATAAGATTTTTCTTTCTCTCACTAAAGTTCCCTTTCTTCTAAAGAACTTTTTAAAGTCCCTTACCGCCATTGCGTACTCCTCGTCGTCACTACTCGAAGAGGAGTTCTCTTCATCGCTTGAAGCCTTTTTGGCTTTAAGGGCAAGAGATTTGTGTTTCTCTTTCACCTTTGAGGCTTCGGAGTCTTTAGCAAGGACAAGCTTGTTGACTTTTCAGTTGCCTATGAGTTCATCATGGGTGAGGATTGTCAAATCTTTTGACTCTTCGATCGCCGACACCTTGGATCTCCACTTCGATGGAAGTGCCCTTAGATATCTCCTAACATGGTTACGGCTATAAAAAGATTCATCAAGTGCTTGTAAAGATGTAATAATAGTATTAAAGTTAGCAAATGAATGATCTATAGTTTCCTCATCCGATATTGAAAATTGTTCATATTGTTGAACAAAAAAATCAATTTTATTATTTTTAACTTGTTGGTTGCCTTGATGAGTTACAACTAAAGAATTCCAAATTTCTTTAGAGGTTTTAAGCATAGAAATTCTTTCGAATTCCTTTTTCGGTAAAGCATTATATAAAACTATTTTTGCTTCACTATTTCTAAAAAGTTTTTTCTTCATTTCATCATTTAGTTTATCATTAGGTATGTTAACTAAATTCCCTTTATCATCTTTTGAGGTAGCCTCAAAATCGCCTTCAACAATAATGTACCAAAGATCAATATCTTTAGACTTCACATATGTTTCGAATCTATTTTTCCAATATATAAAACCATTAGTTTCAAGTAGTGGTGGTCGTTGCATAGATTGCCCTTCCTTATAATTTTCAGAACCCATAGTGATCAAAAAGTTTTTAAAATACAATTTTACTTTAAAACTTTTATAAACTTAGCTCTTAATGCCAATTGTGGAAAACTAGAAGGGGGGGGGGGTTGAATAGTTTTGCCAATTTTAAGTTAGTTTCAAAAACTATAGATTCATTAATATGTGAGATCTTATGGATGTAGAGAAAATATAGATCTAATGATAAAGCAAGTAAATAAAGTAAAGCAAAGGGATAGAAATGGCACAACCGATGTATAGTGGTTTGGCTACAAGGACACCTTCCTTGCCCTACTCCACTCCCCGAGTCACCTACTCGAGAGTTCAAGCACTATGTCAACAAACTCCTTCACTTGGCGGAGAAGCCTTCACAACGTTGCTTACACCTTTTTCTGGTACAAAGCTAGATACCGAGTCCGTTACACGGTGGACCAAACCAACACGACTATTACACAACAAATATGTGAAATATCAAATACAAGATCTTTGCTACAGAAATCTTGCGGAGTGACAAATCAATCAAGGACCCCTTGCTTGGATGACTTGTAGAATGCTCGTGATCTCGCCTTAGAGAAGGACCTATATGAGGATCACAATAGAAAGAAAGAAGAACAACTCTCTAGATCAAGTGATCTATATGTTAGAAGAGAATGAGAGTGTTTGAGAGATTTAGTAAGAAGAGGGGTGAGTTAGAATGAAGAAATGGCTCTCTATTTATAGGCAAAAATCTTCACTGTTCCCCGGATCCCACGGATCCCTTCCACTTGGGATCCGTCTAGTGTAATCCTAGGGATCCGTGGAACGCTCCTCTTTGCCCATGGGTTTTTTGGTTATGGGTCATGGGTTATGGGTTGGTCCATGGGTTTTCTTTAAATTCAATGTATCTAAGTATACATTGTATCTAGCCAACTTGGGTATGGGTTAAGATCCATGGGTTATGGTTTTTACTCATCCTAATAAACTATTACAACAAATGCTTAATTACTACATTTTTGTATTTAAATGGCTATATGTAAATGCTTTACAAAAATAACATGTATCCTTATAATTATACTTAAGATAACATTATAGTTGTTATCAACAAAACACAAAGAGATCGCAAAATATTAATAAACGTTTTTACGGTTTATTTGTATTGACAATCTCCCCCTTTTTGTTGATGACAAAACATAATGTTATGATGAGTAAAACTTAAGAATAGATGTAATTTTTGAAAGCCCCTAAGTTTTACTTCTTCTCCCCCTTTTTGTCGAAACATAAAGTTAACCCTTGGAAGAAATAAACGCTAACTCCCCCTTGACGGTAGCTCCCCCTTGTTTGGGGCGTCAAGTGCAGAAAAAATAAAAATCCTACAAAAAGAAATGTTAGTAACATGCTTAAATAATCTTGTGATTGACGAGAATCAAGATTGGGAGCCAAGGTATGTAAACAAGCCCTTGTAATAAAACAACAAATTGTAGTGGTATTTATGCCACGTACAACCATGTAACAATAAGAACAAGACTTGTTCTTGAAAATGACTTCAAAAGAAAAAAAAATA
The DNA here is from genome assembly GCA_019973895.1 of Chrysanthemum seticuspe. Classification (NCBI taxonomy): domain Eukaryota; kingdom Viridiplantae; phylum Streptophyta; class Magnoliopsida; order Asterales; family Asteraceae; genus Chrysanthemum; species Chrysanthemum seticuspe. The sequence continues at coordinate 160,865,167 of BPTQ01000004.1, forward strand.
CTAAAAATAGAAAATAGTAGTAGTGATTCCTTCCATGCTTGCATAAGGTTATGGATGGAGGTTTTGATGAGTGATGGTATTGATGTGATCAAGGATGAGGTTGAGTTTGAAACGCATTTCTTCCCTAACTTCTATTGCGATTTCCCTAGTGGATTGGCAATGTTCACAATGTAAATGATGTGGGTAATGAGTGCGGAAGTTTTCCGGGTTGTTTTGATTTGAGTTATGTGGAAGGTGTGGTGGAAAAATAGGAAAATATGGATCAACATCCGAAATTTTTGTAAATGGTGGTGGAAAAGAACCTAGATGTTCTTGTAATGCGATGGGAGCTAATGGTGGTGATGTTTAAAGATCTTGAAAAATAGTATTTAGAGATGTGGAGGGCGTTGAAAAGACTATTTCTTTTTGTTTAGGTTGTTTAGATCTTGTTGGAGTCTTAAGGAGTTCCAAAAGAGTGACTTTAGGTGGTGATGAAGTTGGTGTACTTGTTGGTGATGAGGGAGGTGCTATAAAGGAAGAATCTTGTTGTGAGTTGTTTGTTGAGGATGAACCATTTGAGGTTGGTTTTGCTAAGCAACAAGATCGGATACTAATCCGTGCGGATATCCTAGAGTTTGATTGTGGTATTTTGGATGGAGGTAGTACAAAGGTTTGGGTATCATGAAGATGATTGTTTTTACTAGGTGATTTATCTAAAGGATTTGTGGATGGCATGGTATATTGTGTTTGTGAGGATGAGATGGATTATGCAAGCATTTTGGGAGTTCTATATATAGAAAAACAAATCATTGTAATGAATGCTTGACCCAAAATGTGGATCAAAATCTAATGATTAGATGTGAATTTAAGGCATGTGATCATGAGAACACAAGCATTAAAGAGCATACTCCCTAAAATAAAACAAATGTGGATTTTTCATCCAAAGTGAGAAAAATAGAAGGTAAAAACAGCTTCTGTCTCATGGATCCCACGGATCCTTCCCTTGAGGGATCCGTCCAGCATGAAGGCTGGGATCCGTGGGTCTGGTGATTCAGGAAACACAAAATTTTCCTTTTGGAAACATTTTTGCCTATTGTGTGCCTATATGCAAACTATTTGGAGTTGCGGTTATCTCGACCTCTAAAAAGAAAAAGAAAAGTAAACTAGAAGTAGAAAAAGCATCCTATTGAGATAACCCGAAAACACATATTTAGTACATAAGTACGTAGTTTAGTGTTATCAATGCTCCTAATTCATTGTTGCTTAATAATGAAAAAAGCGATTTGTCCTAGACGTGAGAAATTGCTTTTGTGAAATTGATACGGGAAAGTATCATTCTTTTAGAAAACATTTTGAAAATAGATTTTCTTTGAAAATGTGTATGTAGTTATGTGTTTGCAAAAAAAAATAAGAAAGCTATAAGTGGAAAACTTATCTTGGGTTTTGAAAATTCCCGTATTGTTTGTGAGTTGTGCGTGAAATAGAGATCCTAGACTCAGAAAGAAGAAGGCTAGTGTTTACATACCTTGTAGAGTCAAATAAGTTACGACGTTTGTTCCATTAAACCAAGACCAAGACGAAGTAGGTTGAATTGTTCCCGCTTCAACGGTTTGGTGAGGACGTCGGCTATGTTGTCTTCGGATGCTACCTTCTCAATAGAGATGTTCCCCTTTTGAACATTGTCTCTTAAGAAGTGATGACGAATCTCTATATGCTTTGTGCGATAATGCAATACCGGATTCTTGCTTAAGTCGATGGCACCTTTGTTGTCACATAAGATGGCTATGTCACTTAGATGCATGTCGTAGTCGACTAACTCTTGTTTCATCCATAGTGCTTGTTGGCATGCTTTGCCGGCGGAGACGTACTCGGCTTCGGTTGTTGATATTGCTAATGCCGTTTGCTTCTTAGAAAACCAAGATGTTAAACAACATCCCATGAAAGTATATACCCCACTTGTAATTTTTCTATCAACATAATCACATGCATGGTCAGAATCTGCATATACAATTGTTTCTACTCCCGTGCCCTTAGGATACCATAGTCCTAATTGTGTTGTACCCTTAATGTATCTAAATATCCTTTTTACGGCTTCTAGGTGTGATATTTTAGGGTCTTCTTGAAACCTATCATGCCACGATATTTAGTATTATCTACGGATTCGCCGTCTTCATCTTTTGTGAGTTTGGTGTCGGATGAAATTGGTGTCCTAATTGGTTTCGACTCTTCTAGACCAAATTTCTTTAACATATCCTTTATGTATTTAGGTTGATTAAAGAAGATACCATCTTCTACTTGTTTAATTTGTAGACCAAGAAAGAAACTAAGTTCTCCCATCATACTCATCTCGAACACGTCATGCATGATTTTAGAGAAATCATCACACATGTCTTGACAAGTGGATCCGAATATAATATCATCTACATATATTTGCACTATGATTATATGTGACTCTCTTTTCTTAGTAAAAAGTTTGTTGTCAACTAACCCCATGGTATAGTTTCGTTTAATTAAAAATGACTTGAGTCTATCATACCAAGCTTTTGGAGCTTGTTTAAGACCGTAAAGGGCTTTCTTTAATTTATATACATGTTTGGGTTTTTCAAAATCGATGAAGCCCGGAGGTTGAGCTACGGATACTTCTTCATTAATGAAACCATTTAGAAAAGCGCTTTTGACATCCATTTGATAAAGCTTTAGATCATTAGCACAAGCATACGCAAGAAGTATTCTTATAGACTCTAATCTAGCCACGGGGGCATAGGTCTCATCAAAGTCTATTCCTTCTTGTTGGTTATATCCTTGGGCAACGAGTCTAGCCTTGTTCCTAGACACTACCCCGTTTGCATCTAATTTGTTTTTATAAACCCATTTGGTTCCTATTATGGTTTGATTACCAGGTGGAGGGACAAGCATCCAAACATCATTAGAAACGAATTAATTTAGTTCTTCTTGCATAGCCATTACCCAACTCTCATATTTTATGGCTTCTTGTGTATTCCTAGGTTCTATGGTTGAAACGAAACAAAACAAGCTACTTTGATTTTGAACTTGAGACCTTAATGTTCGTTCGTTTAGCTTTCCTATGACTTTATCTACGGGATGATCTTTGGACTCTTTAATGTTTATGATTTCATCATTTAAAGGTTCTTCTTCTTCATTTATCTTTTTCTTTATTACCATAGCATCACTTTCTATGATCTCGTCATCGACAAGAGGTGGAGAGGGTTTGGGTGGACTTTCATAAAACTTTATATTTAATGACACTTCTACCTTCATTGTTTCTTTGTTTAATATGACGTAAGCTTTGCTATTTGGCGAATAACCTAGAAAGATACCTTCGGTTGATTTAGGATCAAATTTTGTAAGGTAATCTTTAGTGTTAAGAATGAAACATTTGCTTCCAAAGACTCTAAGGTCATTTAACGTAGGCCTTTTGCCTCGGAGTAACACATATGGAGTTTTACCTAAGATTGGTCTTATTAAGACTCGATTGAGTATGTACGTTGAAGTATCAACAGCATTACACCAAAACTTTTGAGGTATGGATTGTTCATTAAGCATTGTTCGACTCATTTCTTGTAGGGTTCTATTTTTTCTTTCTACTACCCCATTCGATTGTGGAGTGCGTGGAGCCGAGAAGTTGTGAGTAATACCATTAGCGTCACAAAAGGCTCCAAATTGCACTTCATTATCGAATTCCCTACCATGATCCGTCCTAATGGACACTATAGGACTTCCTAGTTATCTTTGGATCTTTTTGCTTAATATTTCAAAATAATTCAAGGTTTCCGTTTTGTTCTCTAAAATTTTTGTCCATGTATACCTAGAGTAGTCATCCATTATGACCAAAGTGCAGTAGTTGCCTCCATAACTTTGGATAGTGGATGGACCAAATAAATCCATATGTAGTAATTCTAGACACCTAGTTGTAGACATCATGTTTTTAGCTTTATGACTAGAATGAGCTTGTTTTCCGACATTACAAGCATCACAAAAATGATGTTCATATTTTAACTTAGGTAGATCACTTACTAGATCTTTGGATGATAGCGATTGAAGGAGTCGCATGTTGGCGTGACCCAATCTTCGATGCCATAAGGTCGAAGTATCATCCATAGAGGTAAGACATAGTTTGTCTTTAGGTTCATTACCGATTTTAATGGCATAGACTCCATGTTTCCTAATTCCTCTTCCTATGGTTATGCCATTTTTTAGTATCTTACTACCAGTTTCGGTAAAAAGTACATTGCACTTTTTATCACATATTTGTCCTATACTTAAGAGGTTAAAGTTTAGGTTTTCTACGTGACACACATCGTTAACGGTTAGAGATTTGTTAGAAATCGTACATTTACCGATGATTCTACTTTTGCTATTTCCAAACACCACATTACCTCCATTTATGGATTCATATGTGGAGAATAGATCCCTATTGCCGGTCATGTGCCTCGTGAACCCGCTATCCTTGACCCATTCATCGGGGTCTAGGTCGACCGTTAAGCACACCTCGTCATTTGCCATGAGACAAATTTCTTCATCCTCCTCGTCGCTCATTCCCCACGTGCCGCTCACGAACGCCTTTTGATCATCCTGTTTGGGATACTTACTAATAAAGTGGTTAGGGTCACCACATTTAAAGCAAGTACGATCATCTTTTGGCTTTTCGTCCTCTTTGCTTTTCCGAAAGCCTTTCCTATCGTCATACGGTTGTTTGACGTATCTTCCCTTTCTTCTAAAGAACTTTTTAAAGTCCCTTACCTCCATAGCGTACTCCTCGTCGTCACTACTCGAAGAGGAGTTCTCTTCATTGCTTGAACCCTTTTTGGCTTTAAGGGCAAGAGATTTGTGTTTCTCTTTTACCTTTGAGGCTTCAGAGTCTTTGGCAAGGACAAGCTCGTAGACTTTTAGGTTGCCTATGAGTTCATCGAGGGTGAGGATTGTCAAATCTTTTGACTCTTCGATCGCCGTCACCTTGGATCTCCACTTCGATGGAAGTGCCCTTAGATATCTCCTAACATGGTTACGGCTAGAAAAAGATTCATCAAGTGCTTGTCAAGATGTAATAATAGTATTAAAGTTAGCAAAAGAATGATCTATAGTTTCCTCATCCGATATTGAAAATTGTTCATATTGTTGAACAAACAAATCAATTTTATTATTTTTAACTTTTTGGTTGCCTTGATGAGTTACAACTAAAGATGTCCAAATTTCTTTAGAGGTTTTAAGCATAGAAATTCTTTCGAATTCCTTTTTCGGTAAAGCATTATATAAACCATTTTTGCTTCACTATTTTTAGAAAGCTTTTTCTTCATTTCATCATTTAGTTTATCATGAGGTATGTTAACTAAATTCCTTTTATCGTCTTTTGAGGTAGCCTCAAAGTCGCCTTCAACAATAATGTACCAATGATCAATATCTTTAGATTTCACATATGTTTCGAATCTATTTTTCCAATATATAAAACCATTAGTTTCAAGTAGTGGTGGTCGTTGCATAGATTGCCCTTCCTTATAATTTTCAGAACCCATAGTGATCAAAAAGTTTTTAAAATACAATTTTACTTTAAAACTTTTATAAACTTAGCTCTTGATGCCAATTATGGAAAACTAGAAGGGGGGGGGGGGTTGAATAGTTTGCCGATTTTACGTTAGTTTCAAAAACTTTAGATTCGTTAATATGTGAGATCTTATGAATGTAGAGAAAGTATAGATCTAATGATAAAGCAAGTAAATAAAGTAAAGCGGAGGGAAAGAAAAGACACAACCGATGTATAGTGGTTCGGCTACAATGACACCTTCCTTGCCCTACTCCACTCCCCGAGTCACCTACTCGAGAGTTCAAGCACTATGTCAACAAACTCCTTCACTTGGCGGAGAAGCCTTCACAACGTTGCTTACACTTTTTCCGGTACAAAGCTAGATACCGAGTCCGTAACACGGTGGACCAAACCAACACAACTATTACACAACAAATATGTGTAATATCAAATACAAGATCTTTGCTACAGAAATCTTGCGGAGAGACAAATCAATCAAGGACCCCTTGCTTGGATGACTTGTAGAATGCTCGTGATCTCGCCTTAGAGAAGGACCTATATGAGGATCACAGTAGAAAGAAAGAAGAACAACTCTCTAGATCAAGTGATCTATATGTTAGAAGAGAATGAGAGTGTTTGATAGATTTAGTAAGAAGAGGGGTGAGTTAGATTGAAGAAATGGCTCTCTATTTATAGACAAAAATCTTCACTGTTCCCCGGATCCCACGGATCCCTTCCACTTGGGATCCATCTAGTGTAATCCTAGGGATCCGTGGAACGCTCCTCTTTGCCCATGGGGTTTTTGGTTATGGGTCATGGGTTATGGGTTGGTCCATGGGTTTTCTTTAGATTCAATGTATCTAAGTATACATTGTATCTAGCCAACTTGGGTATGGGTTAAGATCCATGGGTTATGGTTTTTACCCATCCTAATAAACTATTACAACAAATGCTTAATTACTACATTTTTGTATTTAAATGGCTATATGTAAATGCTTTACAAAAATAACATGTATCCTTATAATTATACTTAAGATAACATTATATTTGTTATCAACAAAACACAAAGAGATCGCAAAATATTAATAAACGTTTTTACGGTTTATTTGTATTAACAGACCCAAAAATGATGTCATCCACATAAATTTGAACGATTAAAATGTGTGCCCCGTGATATTGTATAAATAGTGTAGGGTCGACCGAACCTTTGACAAAATTATTGGCGGTAAGAAAGGATGACAACTTATCATACCACGCCCGAGGGGCTTGTTTGAGACCGTAGAGAGCCTTGTTAAGTTTGTAGACATGATTAGGGAACTCTGGATCAACGAATCCTTCTGTCTGGATAACATAGACCGTTTCTTTCAGTTTTCCATTGAGAAAAGCAGTTTTGACGTCCATCTGAAAGACCGTGATGTTCATGTGAGCCACGAATGCGAGAAAGATCCGAACAGCCTCAAGCCTAGCAACCGGTGCGAATGATTCCTCGTAATCAATCCCTTCTTCCTGTCTATAACCCTTAGCCACAAGACGTGACTTATTTCGGATAATCGTTCCTTCAGCATCCAGCTTGTTTTTCCAAATCCATTTGAGACCAATAACATAGACTCAAGTTGGTTTTTTAAGCAATTCCCATATTTCAAGACTTTTAAACTGATTGAGTTCTTCTTACATGTATTCAATCCAGTTGTCGTATGTCATGGCATCCTTAATGTTTTTGGGTTCAGCTTGGCAGAAGGTAAGTGCATAAATGCAATGTTCACCGTCAGTCTGAAGTCGTTGTCTAGTTACGACTGGTTGATTCGGGTTGCCAATAATGTTCACTAGAGGATGGTCTTTAGTCCAACGATGTGTGGAGGGTTGATGTTGATATACATTATGCAGATTAGGAGGATTCAAATGACTTGTAGATGATTCCGCAACATCAGATGTGGCAGTTTCATTAGCAAAAGGGTTGAAGAACGCATTTGGGTCATAATCTGCAAGTGGGGGGGGTACTTCATTATTCAGAAGATCATCAGCTGGTTCAGTGTCATTGGATGCGGTTTGTTCGAGTGTTGTTTTAGAATCAACTGGTGGTGCTTCCTCAACAGTAGTTGTTGTAGCAGGTGTATCAGGTATTGGATTATGATCAGGTTGAGCAGCGGAAACATTTGATACATCTAGAGCACGTTCATCAATATCATCACTAAACAGAGGAGCAAATAGCTGTTCCATTTGACGTCGAGTAAGTTGTAAGCTAGGTTCAGCTGATGATGGGGTTAGAGGGAAGTTTAGACGGTTATGTCCGGGTTCCAAGCTGTTATGATCAGAAGCCATTTCTGTAAGCTCATCGAAATTTTCATGAATCGTTTCCATAATCTCCCTTGTACGACGATTCCAGATCCGGTAACCCTTAGAGTTTTCACAATATCCAATAAAGACTCCAATGTCAGCTTTAGCTTTGAGCTTACCAAAGTCATCACGATCATTATTCGGATAACAAAGGGATCCAAATACATGAAAGTGTTTGAGATTTGGTTTACGGTTGTGGATAAGCTCATAAGGTGTTTTGTTGTGGCGTTTGGTAATCATTGAATGATTCTGAGTGTAGCATGCAGTTGACACGGCTTCAGCCCACAAGTAATCTGGAAGTTTTGCATTGATTAACATCGTTCTTGCAGCTTCCACTAATTTACGGTTTCGTCTTTCCACAACTCCGTTTTGTTTCGGTGTTCGTGCAATGGATGTTTGATGCTCAATTACCACTTTCTCATTATATACACAAAGATTTGGATTCACAAATTCAGTTCCTTTGTCTGTTCTGATTTGTCTGACTGTGTTCCGGAGCTGAACTTGAATTTACATGAGAAAGGTGATGATCATCTGTGGAGCTTGATCTTTACTTCGAAGAAAATAAACCCAAGTCCATCTTGAGTAGTCATCTACAATTACCAATATGTAGCGTTTGCCATTAATCGTCTGCACGCGCATCGGGCCACACAAATCCATGTGAAGAAGATGAAGCACATGCTGTGAGCTGTGTTCCACTTTTGAAGGAAAATAAGCACGAGTGCTTTTCCCTTGTTCACAAGCTGAGCATAGGTGATCTTTAGAATACTGAAATCTTGGGAGACCTTCAAAAAGTTTTTATCGTGCAAGATTGGTTATGGTTTGAAAGTTTAAATGTGAGAGACGACGGTGTCATAGCCAAGATTTTGTTGATGTTGCCTTTGAAAGTAGATAGATGGGAGATGAAGTAATCATGTCTTGCATTGAGATTGTATAAAGACTTGAATTGCGGGTACCAGACATAAGATCGTTTCCTTGTAGATCACGAATGAAGCAAGTTTTCTCCCGAAAAGCAACTTCCAAATCTCCATCACAAAATTAACCAACTGAGAATCGATTGTGACCGAGACCTTCCACATAATAAATCCTGCTAATTTCAATGTTGCCATTGATGTAGTCTCCGTAGCCCATGATAGCTGCGAAGTGATCGTTCCTGAACCTGATAGTGCCAATGAACTTTGCAACAAAGTTTGATAACAGTTTGAGATTGTCTGTCATGTGTCGGGAACATCCGCTATCAACAATCCAAAGGATGATCTGTATCACCTGCATTACACACAGAAGACACAGATGGAATAGAAGTAGATGTGGAACCCGAAGAGTTAGAGGGTTCCGAAGCATTTATAGTAGAAACATACATGTTAATGATTTTATGTATCCATTTAAATCCAAGTGTATTATGTAACCATTTCTGTCATCTCCAACTAATCTTAGCTTTAGTCTTAGTAAATGCACTAGGTGATAAGTTCTTCCTAGGAGGTGAAGGGGGTACTATGGGTACATCAATGATCTTAGCCGGAACACTAGAAGGTGGTTTACCTAGCACAAACTTAGAAGCATTAGTGGGCCTAGAGGTATTCTGATTTCTATTATTCCGCTTACGATTCAAGATAGCCTTAGCAACACATTTATCATGAAAACCAGAAAACATGCTTTTACGACAACCAACACAAGAAGCTTCAAACATAACATTTAAAGTACTTAAAGATTCAGCATTCGTTACATCACTTTTTCTATTACATTTGTCAGACGCAATATCTAAAGTGGGTGCAACTTGAGTTTTATTCAAAGTCCTAAGGTGTTCTTCTACTTCAGCATTCTTTATTGCTCTTTTCTTACGTCGCAACTTACTATTCTTCCTTGTATTGCTCCTAGGCGGTGAAGTGCGGGCGTTGGGAAAAGAGGAAACTATTCTTGTTTTAGTAGAGGGAAGCACATTAGTTTCACCAACTCTGCTTTTAGATCATGGATTTTGTGTAACAAATCTAGATTTTCAGAATGAGTGAGTCCATCTTGTCGTAAAACATCTTTGGTGTATGCAAGATGATCATCAAGGTCTTTTGACGGTTTGGCACGAGTCTTTTTGAGTAAATCAAATTTGACACCATATTCCTTTTTAACTTTTGAAATTTCTTGTTCATATTTTGAGACTTGACACTTCAAAGACACATTTTCATCATCCAGTTGCTCAAGTTTTGGACTAAGTGTTTTGGTATGCAACTGGTGGATTTTGTTTTGCAAAGCGAGTTCACGATTTTGACAATCTTGTTGACACCATTGAAGACGACGTTTTGCATTTGAAAGCTCGTTTAACAATCGTTCATTTTCAACTTTTAAAGACTTGATTTGTGACACAGTATCAGTATTCTCAACAATTTCAATAGAATCAACAGAATCAGCAGAGATATAATCAAATGCATATGCAACGGATTGTAATAACACAACATTATTGATATCAGCACATATAACATCTTCCAAGAGTCAATCAACATCTTTTCTTAACATTTTCTTTTTACTTTTTGTATTTGAAATCGATGTTTCTGTTTGTTCGAAAACTCTTTTCATAAGTCCAAGCTCCTTGTGAAAATCCCTTTCCCAATATAATGCACACATTTTCAAATTTCGGACATGAGGTAAAACTCTTTTCTGAAAAATATCTCTTTGTACTCTCGCATGAGGCGATTGAAAATGTTCAACTTTTATTTCAGAATTGAGTTCAATTTCACGTTCCAAAAGTTTGATGTTTGAAATGAATGTTTCAAAATATTTAAGAATTTGACATGTTTCGGGTATTTTTTTTAGTTCACTGAGTGAAGGTAAAGGACCATTAATTTGTGCAGAATTGGGTTGGGGACCAACATTATAAGACTCAGAAATAGGCGTGATAACCCAAGTTATGGCCTTTGAATAGTTAAATGGTTTGTTATAAACAACATTTTCTAATTTTGACCGTCTCTCGTCTTCTGCATCTAATTCCTCTTGACGATTATATTCAACAACACTCATAATGGAATCACCAATTCTATGTTCTGCACTGTAAACTTCAGGATTTGGTTTGAATGCTCTATTTGAAAACTTTGGTTTGTAATCACAAAGATTCGGTCCATATCCATTTAGATTTGGTTTAAAAGTAAACTTTTTAATAGTTGTGATTGACTCACCATGTTTGTAAACAACATTTCGAAACTCTTTGATTTTTTTTGTAAGTCGACAATTTCTTCAAGATAGTCATCTATTCATTTCGTTGAATGCTTTTTGTACTTAGAGAACTATTTTTGACAAGTTAATAACTCAGACATGGCTTTTTGAGTTTCCAAAGTGAGAGCGTTAAGTTGTTGTTTATGATCATATTTCAGTTGTTCTATTTGAGACAGCAAAGCATTCTTAGATGCGACTAGATCACGTATCTGTTGTTCTAATGATTTTTCGTTTTGGTAAGATTTAGCAAAAGCGACTTCAAAACCTTTTTCACGTTTTTCTTGTGTTTGAAAAATGTTGAGTTGATATTTTAAGCATTCATTATCCTTAGTTAACAGTGCATTTTTGTCCTTTAATTGCTTATTGATGTCTTTGCATATTTCCAGTCGAGATTCTTGGTCTTTAAGTAAGGTCATGAGCTCAATATCTAGATTAGACGAAAGTTCACCTTGTTCAACGTGAGTCTCAACTTGATCATTAGTCAGATCCTCAAGTATAACCACGGAGTCAACTTGATTATCAATGGTAACTATAAGGTCATCTTGATCGTCAAATATAACTACGGGATCTATTTGAGTATCATCGGAATGAGATGTAGACGGCTCATGTTAAACACTCTGATCCTCATCGGATGCAGATGTTGGCGGAGATATCAGATCAATAATGAATATAGTTTGATCCGGTACCTGATACAAGCCGTCAGTGTCATACACTGGGCCTGTATCACTCATGTGGACTTCGTGCATGTTTGCCATCAACATAACTGCTGCATTAGCCTGCAAGTCCTCCATATCATAATCAGAATCTGCATTTGCCATGAAGCTCTGTTCCTTGTTGGTAACAGTTCCACCAACTTCATCCTTAAGAGCGAAGAGTAAAGCCTCCTTGTGATAAGCACTGCCTCTTGTCCTCGGCTTTGGGCATGCATTAGCTAGATGACCCTTCTCATTACAGTTATAACAACGAAGACCATTAACCCCATTCTGAGCATTACCCTGTTCAACCACTTGAGCCCTTTGTTGTTGTGAAGCACGCATGTTATTCCTTCCCATTGGATTAAACCCTTGACCACCGCCCATATGACGAATATTACCATGATTCTGAACTTCAACACGTCCATTGTTAACAACAGCCTGATTCCTTATGTTAGATGAGGTACAAATGCGATTGTTGGATTTGTTTGAGTATCGGCCGAAGGCTCTAGCAATCATGACAAACCCTTGTTGCAATGCATCGAAAGCTTCTGTATCCTCATTAGATTCACTGTAAAGTGCTTGATCATTGTTGTTGTTGTATGAAACCAATAGAGTTTCTTGAGATTGGTGCTGTGATGGATCGTATGGTGTAATTGTTGCAGTTGGTTGTGGAGGATTTGTGAATACAATTTGTAATGTCAGGAATTGAGGATAACAAGTTTGAGCCCACAAAGCTAATTGTTGATTATCCGGAAGTGAAGGTGAGACAGGGAGTCCATGAATAACCCTTTCTTTGTCAACTTCTTTTTGGTGGGACTTCAAATAGTCGTACAACAATCCGTATGTAGCATGATGAAGATTCTTTGCTTGACGAATGAAAATGACATACTTTTCCCAATCAGGACCAAGACTACTCAGGAACTTAGTGTTGATAGCAATTCTTGGCATAATGATGTTATGTTTGTCCAAGTCATTGATGATATTGGAGAATCGATGATGATATGACTCTAATGTCTCCTCTGGTTCAATCATGAAGTCTTCATATGCTAAGTAGATTTTGGATTCCATGTCTTCTTGATTGAGTTCAGTGCCTTCCATGGATGAAAAGGTCTACATCGTGCTTGATCATAATGTGCTTGTTCATTTTCATTAAGGTGAGTTCATAGCCTCGCTTTTACTTTTATTTGAAACCCCGCGAGGGAGATACATGCTCTAAACTAGAAAACAAGGTTTTTCATAAATGTTTGCTTCTTGATTATTGGAATTGCCTAATTATTTAGCCATAAGTCCCTGTATCATGAACCATTAGTCACCGCGAGTGAACGCAGATATCGTGAATAGTACTATGGGGAGTAACGACCCCGTCTTGGTTATAGGATATAACCGGGGCGCACCATATTTTAATTGCATTAGGTAATTGGCTATTACCTCATTTGGGGCAAACTTTACGTACACCAGTAATTCAGTGTATGCAGTTGAGTCTTGGTGGCATGAGCTTAGCGCATAATAATCTGTGATTTTCTTTATGACATATTGTTTACAATTATCATGTTCATGTTCTTGTGTTCAACTTTAATTTAAGCCTATGGATTTCACTCAACATTTTTGTTGACCTTTTTAAGCATGTTATCTCAGGTAATCAATGAAGATTATGTTCAAGGCATGGAGTGGGCATACCAAGACATTTTCTTGTGGTGTAAACATAAAGTTTTCATTTCCTTCAAACTCATGCTCAGTATTTTGGGGAAACATTTGAAACAATTTGGAATATTTTGTAACAATGAGTTTTCGATGAATGATAACTATTTTTCTTAAAACGTCTCTTTCGAGTCATTTTCTATGATTATTGACTGTGATCCCCATCCAAGTAAAACCCCGATTAGTCTTCCGCTGTCATTATGATCACGGGGGGTGTTACAGATTGGTACAGAGCCAAGGTTATAGAGAACCAATGAGTTTTTCTAAAACATTTGGGCTATAATCGCACTTTTAAAATGGGACTATTTTACACCACTACATTATGCGCTTCGTAACCGCTCTATGCATTAGGATTAATGCATCACTAGATCAAAAGTAAATTGCATTCATTTTATTTAGGCATGGAGCTTTTCTTGGTAGATGTGCACAACTAACTAAAATCTTGTTGATCATACTATTTTGGTATTTTACTTACATTACTATTTTATGGGTTATTACAGTACCATGTCTGCATCCCACCCTACTGTTCTGTCCATGGATTCCGAAATAGAAGATGCTATGTCCTCTGCAACTGTCACTATGCCTGCTAACCCTAACCCAGCTCTACCAGCTACTGCATCGGATGAGACCGAACCTTTTGAAGAAGGAGAGGTTGCCCGAACCCTTGTCATTCCAGTCATGTCTGCTCGCTCTCTAGAGCACACTGCTTTTGCTCCCATGACACTAGAACAGTACTACGTATGGAAAACTAGAAGGGGGGTTGAATAATTTTACCAATTAAAACTTCGTTTTAAAATATTTAGATCGACTTATGTCAATCTTTTTGGATGTGTGTGTTGGACGTTGATAGATAGATATATAAATGTGCAATAAAAGATAAAGAGTAAGAAGCACATAAACACGACACGAGCATTTATAGTGGTTCGGCTACAAGGACACCTTCCTTGCCCTACTCCACTCCCTGAGTCACCTACTCGAGAGTTCGTAAACACTACACGACACCAACTCCTTATGGCAGAGAAGCCTTCACAATGTCACCTACTCTTTATCCGGTACTAGGCTAACCACCGGGTTCTTCCACAAGGTAGAACCACACCTATCACAACGTCGTCTACCCTTTATCCGGTACTAGGCTAGATACCGAGTTCCATTACAATGGAGGAACTACTATCCAAAACTACACAACACCTATCCCAAAGGAGACCCACTCCTCATTAAAATATCATCAAGGATATCAATATCCTTGGATACAACCTATCTCTATTTGTATATCGATGCACCTCATCGATTATACGCCCTTGGCATCTTTCACTAATGCCACTTGACTTGACTTCTAGGCATTCTTCACTAATGCCTTTGACACAAACGTTTGGCACCTTTCACTAATGCCTTCGTCTTGAATCCATTGGCATTCTTCACTAATGCCTTTGACACGAACGTTAAGCACCTTTCACTAATGCTTTCGTCTTGACTCTTTCGGCATCCTTCACTAATGTCTTTGACACAACACCTCTATGGAGGAAGAAAGAACTATCTACAAGAGAACCTCAGTAGTTTTGATGATGACGAAGTATGGCAACTCATGGACTTGAGCTTGCTCGACTTCAAAAGGTGGCGATCTTGCCTTTAAGAGGAACCTAGATAATCACACAAAAACAAAAGACAAACTACATAGAGAGATCCTTAGGATCTGAGGTTAGAAGGTTACAATACTTGGGGAAAGTATG
Organism: Chrysanthemum seticuspe; assembly: GCA_019973895.1. NCBI lineage: Eukaryota > Viridiplantae > Streptophyta > Magnoliopsida > Asterales > Asteraceae > Chrysanthemum > Chrysanthemum seticuspe. Next base: position 160,880,334 of record BPTQ01000004.1, read on the forward strand.
TGTGGGAGTGGCTGCCCAAAAGGAAGAAATGGCTCACTATTTATAGAAGAATATCAGCTACTGTTCCACGGATCCCTCACTTCAGGGATCCGTCCAGTGTATTATTGGGGATCCGTGGGACGCTCCTTTTTACCCACGGGTTTTGGGTCATGGGTCATGGGTCCTGGACATTGGACCATGGGTATCCAAGTAGATATAATGTATCTATAAGATGCAACGCATCTAGTCCATGGGTCATGGGTTAAAACATGGGTTATGGATAATATCCATATATGACTTAAGCATGATGTCATGCAATGGGTTATGGGTCATGCTTCCATGGGTATGGGTCATGAGCTTTGGGTTATACCCAACTACATTCAATGTATTTCGTCAATGGGTCAAATACTTAAGTTTCTACCCATTTATATTACCCATTATAATACATACTAATTATGTATATATTTATCCAATATGTAAACACTAGTTGTTGTACATATGTATTACTAAATCATAAAATCACTTATACTTGTTTTAGTTTTTTATGTGAAAACGTAAGTGTGTTAGTAAACTATTGGCTCAAACCATTTAAGTATTTTATTTGTTTCGTTAAAATGATTTTACGTTTGTTATCGACAAAACATTAGAAGATCGTAAAATATAAATAAATGTTTTTACTGCTTATTTGTATTAACAATCTCCCCCTTTTTATTGATGACAAAACATAAAATTATTTATGGAAAAACTAAAATTCGTAAAGGTTTGAATTTGAGTTTTTACTCTCTTCTCCCCCTTTTTGTCGAAACAAAAAGAGCGTCGAAAAGAAAATAACACGTTGTTTTTTTTTTAAATGTGATAAGAAAAAAAAATATAGAGAGCAAGTGACAGGAAGAGTTCTCGTCTTAACTCCCCCTTGATGAGTCCATCCCTTTATGAGGGCGTCAAATAAGAAAAACTACTAAGCTAATGCATTGCAAATATGTTTGCAAATGGTTTCGTCTTTGTGACGATAATGCTCCCCCTTGATGATTGCAACTGTGCAAAGGGACGTCATGAAATGTAATCCAAATCAGGATTATATTGCAAATGGTTTTGCAATGTATTGTTTGACACAAAGCTCCCCCTAGCTTAGGGTGTCAAAGTCTTCATGTGTATTTTGAAAATCTACAAAACAAAGGTTAGAAAACAAGTATATAATGCATAATTTCCTGCAAATAAGACTCAAGTTAGTAGAAAACATGTATTTTGTTGCACGGATCCCACGGTTCCCTCCTTGGAGGGATCCGTCTAGGCAAAACTCAGGGATCCGTCTGTAATCCAACAATGGTGATGTAACAAATGATGTTAACATCAAAGTGAGATATGTATTCAAGCAACAAACATATACTCAAAGCAATATGGCATATAAAATTTCATTCAATAAAACATAAGAGATGATCTATAAATCTCTAAAACTAAGAGAATGATTTAGCCATGTAATACATTTTCTACTAATACTAATAAGTAACCAAGAACTTAAAAAGTATCAATGTGCTTGAGTCTAAGAATGAGTAGATTTGTTGATTTGGTCCAATCTTTTAAGAAGATGATTAAACATGAAATGCAACTCATTTCGTACTTCTTGAACAAGTTATTGGGTGATTAGACAATTAGAGCAATTATTGTCTTGATTAGGAACCGGAGGAGATTGGATGTTTTGAGGAGGCTCTACAAATGATGGTGGAGGTACATTGAGCAATGTAGGATGAGGTTCTACTAAGAACGAAGGTGGTGGTAATGGTAATTCCTCCATATGATCAAGTCCTTGGTGGTTCCTTGTTTTCAACGGTGGACTAGTTGGTGATGTAGGTGGTTCCCTATTTAACGAGAAGGTTGGTGAGTGGCAAGTTCTCGGTGATGAGTGCTCTAATGAATAGAGATTTGGATGAGAGAGAGGCTCGGTGAAGGAGTGTAGTCTATGCTCTAGGAATGAAGGCTTAAGAATTTTACTAGAACAAGGTACGTTTGGTTTAGAGCTTGATGAACCCTTTTCTAACCCAAAAGGTCTAATGCCAATTCTTACGGTTCTCTTGGCAATTGTTGATTGGGTTTGTTGAGGTGGGATTTTAGCACTATTATCTCTTACGGGTGATGATTCGGTGGATGAAATCTCATGAACCATATAACCATTCCTTTTGGATGAACCTTTGGTTGAGGAGTTGTTGCTAGGTGCTTTAGTCATAGTGATGGTGAGGATTCAGTTGAAGTCTCTAACTAATGATTTTTAGGAATGTGGTAAGAGTGATGACTTAACCTCTTAAGAGTGTTTGATTTATAAAGGGTGAATTTGAATCAAGGAATTAAATTTATGACCACTAAGGGAATTAAGCATGCACCAAGGTCAACTTATGATGTTGTTCAGCTCTACGGAGTCATTAAATGGTAACTAAAAGTGTTTAGTTTACCAAAGATGGTTTAAATTTGAAAGAAAGGCTGATTAGAAGCTTTCTGTAGACACGGATCCCACGAATCCCTCTCATTAGGGATCCGTCTGGTTATAAACCAAGGATCCGTCTATCAGACAGGAATATGGTGAAGTGATTATGCTCTTGTAGGGTCTAAAGCCTATAAATCTTGAGGTTTTGACTTTCCTTAGAAGTTTTAAGTGATAGGTGACTTAAATGTTCAACCACAAAGAATGAGGATACTTAATGATGGTATTGGGTAGGAAAGTAGACTTTTTGATAGTGTAACTCTTTGCTTAAGGATGATACTCATTGATTTGAGTATGACAAATGGTGGCAATTGATCCTAGAGATCAGATGATGACTTAGGGGAAATTTGAAAAATTCCTAAAAAATAAGGAAAAATGAAAAACTAGTTTTAAGCATATTTTAAGATAAGAATGACTAAAATCAATTTGATAAAATTGATAAAAATATCAAACTAAGTGTTTTGAGATGTGAGAATCAATGTGTGAGCATTGGAGCGGAAATATGGTGAGTTTTGATGAATTGATAATTCAAAAGCACTTTGAATTTGATCTTAAGTTAGCCACGAGTGAGTGTGAGACCTACTGAGCTTAAGGAATACTTAAGTAGTCTTAAAGAGTCATGTTTTCCTAGAGTGATGTGATCAAGAGGACATGTTTGATGAAACATGATCAATATCAAGTATCTGTTTGCCCGGATCCTACGGTTCCCTTATTGGAGGGATCCGGCTACTGCAGACCGGAAGCCTCTCAGCATTTGTGCAATATTTGCACTCTTAGCAAACGCTTCTCCTAGTCATTTCTACAATGATTAAATGCAAGCACACAACAAGTATAACGCATAGCAAGTGTGGGGGAACTAAAAGGTAACTAAAGATGAGTGGCGACGACTACTTGAATGAATTCAAGATGTCGTAAAATCTCATCTTACTCGTTCCTAAGTTAAAGTGTTCAATGCCAAATCATGGCAATTCCTACACACTACTTCCTACTCTACATAAGTATTGTTAAGATGTTACAAACCATTGTTTTAAAATTTTTTCACAAATTAAGGTCCTATGACCTTACCTTCCAACCCCATCTCCTTCCATTTCACTCCCGTCTTCATCCTCATCTTCATCCCCTTCACTCTTCATCCCACCATCTCTACTTCTTTTTCTTAAAGAAGTTAGTGAAGCACTTGAAGATCCCTTTAGTTTGTTGCCACTCTTGTGATGGGCTAGGAATGTCCGGCAATTGATTGATGTAATCTAAAGGGTCGAGATCGGTGTTGCCAAGGGGGTTGCTACTTCCTTCTCCTTCTCTTTGTCTTTCCTGCACATCTGATGAATCCGTTGGTGGGTGAGGTCTCATGCCATCCACCATGAACCTTGTAGTTTTTCCCTCGGATAATGGCACCATGACTTTGTTGCAAAAGCTATGATCAAAGGAATACGGAGAAGGCTCTAAAGAAACGATGAAGTTTGCTAGACGGGATAGGAGCATTGCATAAGGGAGTATCATCTTGTCCATGCTTTTCACACTCGCCATTCTCTTTATCATGTAGTATGCTAGGTTGAAGCGAGTGTCGGTCACAAGACAATAAATCATGAAGCTCAAGCATGAATTGAGATGATCCTTGTTGCCTCCGAAGCAAAGCACATTCTCCCTTACTATGACTTCCCATTTCTTGTACAATGGGAACATCTCGAAAAGCTTCATTTGAAATGGATCCCTATAGATCTCTTCGGAATTTCTCATGACCCTCGATGGAGATGCCCTTTCCATGAATACGGTATCCCTTACTGGCGTTGCTTCCGGGATTCTCATGTGGTAGACTTCATGATGATCTACCATGTCGTGTAGCTCCGCCAAAGACTCCTTGATATGGGACACGTAGTATTCTTCCTAACTATTCTCATTGTTTTGTAGAACTCAAGCACGAACACCGGACAAATTTGCTCGTTTATGTCCAAAAGACAATCAAAGCCAATTCCTTCAAAGACTTCTCGGATGTTGGTGTTAGTAAGGAATGATGGTTCTACCACATAGCCTTCATGAAAAAGCCTCTTTTCAAGCAACTTGAAAGTTTTCCTATCCTCCGGGCTAAGTCCATCCTTTCGATGATACATTCGGATGTAGTGGGCGGTATCATGATAATCTTGTTGGCGGTTAGTAGGCATGATTGTTCCTATACAACAACAACACAATGTGGTGTTAATTGTGAATAGTATCCTAATGGGTTTGATCACAATTTTGCTCAAAACATCTTCATTGAATTCAAGGAATGAGTTTAATTTGTATTAAAAATGTTAATTCTTTGATTTAAATTATCTTAGAAAACAATGTGGTAACAAATTTTGACAAACCCATTTGAACCCAACTTCTAAAGATGAAAATTATAATCCTAGGAATCAAGGAATAGATATAACAATGTAGTGAAGATTATACTTACACAAGAGATTGTTTTGCTTGAAGGAAATGATCAATTTTCTCCTGTGAACAGTAACTAGGTTTTTGTTCGTGAGTCTTTGATAGAGGAAAGTGATTGTGGAACTTCCAAATTGATCATTTCTAACTTATGTTGTCTTCTGTTTCACGGATCCCTTGCATGAGGGATCCGGCTAGTTCAAACGCAAGGATCCGGCATAACAGCAAAAATTCAGCTTTAAGTATTCCTTGATAATTTTGGTTTGGGAGTTCTACATTGCCTAGGGTCGATGTTTAAGCTCTATAACTTGTGGTTTGGGGTTTTGACGGTTTGTGCTAATCCTATTTAACGAGGTTCCCTTTTTATGAGTGAATCATAATTCTTTGGGAAGTTTTTCAAAGATTATGATAAAATCCCATTTTATCATAATGTAAGAAATTTCACATGGATACTCATTGACATAGATGAAATGTCAATAGTCCTTTTGTGAGGAGTAATGATCAAGGCTCTCGAATAGTCGAGATATCATTATTACAAGTTTGTGGTATTGTCTATATAAATCAACAAAGAATACTATTCTTGATGATGAGTTCAATATAGATAAGTACTTTAGGAATTATTAAGAGAGTGTAAATATACTACTAAAACTTAATCAAAAAAAATAATGACATAACAAAAAGTATTTGTAATTTATTAAAGATCATACCTTTTCTAAATATTCTTTTTAAGGAAAGAAGTATTTAGAGAATTTCTTCATGATCTTCTTAGTATACCCAAATCCAAGTATGGAGAATTCTTAACATGGAAAATATTAGAGTGTCCAATCATTGTCCAACATTATACAATATGATGATTTTTAAAACACGTCCTTTAGAAAAAAAATCCTTCTTTGTAGTTTTTAAACATACACGGATCGTATCAAGTTTTTAAAGTACAACATACTCTAAGAAACTTGGTAACGAAGCTCTGATGCCAATTGTGGAAAAGTAGAAGGGGGGGGGGGTTGAATAGTTTTACCAATTAAAACTTCATTTAAAAATTTTTAGATCGACTTATGTCAATCTCTTTGGATGTTTATATTGGACGTTGATAGATAGATATATAAATTTGCAATGAAAGATAAAGAGTAAGAAGCACATAACCACGACACGAGTATTTATAGTGGTTCGGCTACAAGGACACCCTCCTTGCCCTACTCCTCTCCCCGAGTCACCTACTCGAGAGTTCGTAAACACAACACGACACCAACTCCTTATGGCGGAGAAGCCTTCACAACGTCGCCTACTCTTTATCCGGTACTAGGCTAACCACCAGGTTCTTCCACAAGGTAGAACCACACCTATCACAACGTCGCCTACCCTTTATCCGGTACTAGGCTAGATACCGAGTTCCATTACAATGGGGGAACTACTACCCAACACTACACAACACCTATCCCAAAGTTGACCCACTCCTTATTACAACATCATCAAGGATATCAATATCGTTGGATACAACCTATCTCTATTTGTATATCGATGCACCTCATCGATTATACGCCCTTGGCATCTTTCACTAATGCCAATTGACTTGAATTCTAGGCATTCTTCACTAATGCCTTTGACACGGACGTTTGGAACCTTTCACTAATGCCTTCGTCTTGACTCCATTGGCATTCTTCACTAATTCCTTTGAAACGAACGTTAAGCACCTTTCACTAATGCTTTCTTCTTGACTCTTTCGGCATCCTTCACTAATGCATTTGACACAACACCTTTATGGAGGAAGAAAGAACTATCAACAAAAGAACCTCTGTGTTAGGAATTAGAAAATTCAGTCATTAAAGTGTCGGTCACCTCAAGTATATGTAATCATTAGAAAGCTCGTAGTCGTAGTTATTTAATGTTAGTAAGTTGTTAGTTAAGTAAAACCGTGGAGGGCGGACGGGTCTTTACCCACTGTATGCCTGATCTACAGCCCGTTGGTGGCGTTTATTGTAAGACACTATAAATACCCTCTACCTCCCACGGTAGAGGGTTGGAGCTTCAATACCAGTTTTCTTTGTTTCACATAGTTCCCAACTCTCTTCCCTTTCTCTCTCTAGAACTTTCTCTCTCCAAACACTTGTATACGCCGCATGTGATTATGGTTTGATGTGTTTGTGAAATCCTATATCTTACAATTGGTATCAAGAGCCATGGTTTGATCACTCATCTTTCATGCTCTTTGTTTTGGTGGATTTCATAAGGTTTTCGGGGTTATAAGTGTTTAGGAGAGTTTGAATCATTTGGTTAATTTCTAGTGTTAAAGTTTGAATTTTGATTGTACTTTTGTGTTTAGGATCATCATATGTGTTTAGGTTTTGAATTGGAAGGCTTGAATCATTGTTGTTTAGCTGTTTTTGATTGATAAAGTGGTTGTTTTCAAATATTGTACGAAGCGAGTTGAGCTACGGTGTTGAGTTTCTTAGAAGCGAGTTTCTTTGTTATTGGAAGCGAGTTGGTTTAAGCGACTTGGCTATTAAGCGAGTTGTGTTAGCAACGAGTTGGTATATGCGACTTGGCTATTAAGCGAGTTGTTTCTTTAAGCGACTTGAGTTTTAAAGCAACTTGGCTATTAAGCGAGTTCTATTGTCAGCGAGTTGGTTTAAGCGACTTGGTGGTTAAGCGAGTTGTCTCTGTATGCGACTTGGCTATTAAGCAAGTTGTTTCCTTAAGCGACTTTAGTTTTAAGCGATTTGTCTTTTAAGCGAGTTGACTGTTTAGCGAGTTGATACCAAAGCGAGTTGATACCAAAGCGAGTTGACTGTTTAGCTACTTGTCTATTGAGACTTGTCACTTTTTCGTGCTACATTTTTACGGTTGTTCTTTTGGTTTAGTAAAATCCCGTGAAAGAATCAATTTCCTGGTTTAATCAAAGAATAGTAAAATCCCGTAGAACTTGTAATCATGTCCAACAACGTGCCTACTATCGTTTCTTCTGTAGCTGAGGACGTTCAGGCAGCTGGATCAAATACTCGTCCACCTATGCTTGACATAACTGATTATGACTTATGGGCTCAAAGAATCAGGTTGTACTGTTTGGGAAAGGAGAATGGGGTCAACATTCTCAAATCAATCGATGAAGGACCTTATCAGATTGAGACTACAAGAGACATAATTGATACTGCTGCAGATGGAACAATGATCTTTGGATTGGACAGACCAAAGACGTATGATGAGCTTAGTGATAAGGAGAAAAATATATTCGATGCTGATATCAGGACTTCAAACATTATCCTTCAGGGTCTTCCAAAAGATATCTACAAGCTTATCAATCACAACACTAAAGCCAAGGCGGTTTGGGATAATGTCAAGATGCTTCTCTCGGGTTCTGAATTAACTAAGGAAGACAGAGAATCACAACTATATGATGAATTTGAGCACTTTAAGATGAAACCAGAAGAAAGTGTCTATGAATATTATGTGAGATTCCACAAGCTTGTGAATGATATGAGGAATATCAAAATGACCATGCCAAATATTCAGCTAAACTCAAAGTTTGTGAACAACATAAATCCCGAATGGCACAAATTTGCCACCTCTGTGAAGTTAACCAAAGGATTGAAGAACACCAACTATGAGCAACTGTATGCCTTCCTTCTTCAGAATGAGAGACATGCTATGTTTGAACGAAGGATTCTTGAACAGTTCAAAACTAAACAGGGAGAAACAAGTTCTTCAAATGATTCAACAGCCTTTTACACAAATGTTGGAATTACCACCAAAGCTTCTCAAGTCATACCCACGGGTAATGGGAATCACAAACTCATTCCCGATCCGAGGTTCAAGCAACCTGATGCTGATGCAGTCATGGAACACTTCATCAATCAACTGGCTCTTATGGTTAAACAAAACTTGACCCTCACTCCACATACTAACAGTCTTCACACTAACAATGAGATCAAAACTGCATCCAATCTACACAATCATGCTATTGTCAGAGATGGAAAGGTTATGGTGCAGCCAGTTCAAGGAAGGCAGTATGAACAGGGAAGAGGTGGAGTAGGTGGAGGGTATGTGGCCAATCAGAATCGTGGGAGAAATGCCAATCAGGGACAAGTAAAGCCAATCAAGTGCTACAACTGTGGTGGTGATGGACACATTGCAAGGAACTGCACATCTCCAAAACGCCCTCAAAATGCAGAATACTTCAGAGACAAGATGTTGCTTGTGCAAGCTCAGGACAATGGTGCAGTTTTGGATGAAGAGGAGTTGTTATTTCTTGCAGAGGGTAATGCTAAGACATATGATGCAGATTTGGATGAGCAACCAATTCAGGAAATAGGTCACAATCATCAAAATGCCTTTCAAGTTGCCGATTGTGTTGCATATGACTCTGATGTCGATGATGAACCTACTGCCCAGACAATCTTCATGGCTAGCATTTCTCCAATGGTCCCTCCAAAGGTCCCATCAAAGCAAGCTGGTCCATCCAAAGAATCAATCATCTCAGAGGTATTAAAATTATATGATGAAGTTGATGAGCAAATGATACATGACAAAGTGAAATCACATGAAACTTGTGAAACAAATATTGTTAATATGGGTAATAGTAATATTGTCCCATATGATCAATATGTGATCCAAAGTGAAAGTGTGATTGAACCAAGTGATGCATCTTCTGCAGTCAATGATGACTATGTTTTTGATGAATACACTCCATGTGCCCCTGATGATTCTGTTATCTCTGAACTTAATGCATATAAAGAACAAGTTTCCATTTTTGAACAACGCGCTAAGTTTGAGTTAACCACTCGTAAGCAGGAAATGGATGACCAAATGCGTACAATTATTAGAAAAAGTAACTTTAGGGAAGAAATACTAAAACAAGAGCTAGATTCCTTAAAAGAAAAGCTTAATAAAATCGCTAAGCAAAAACAAGAACTTCAAGAAAATGTGAAAGTGCTTAAGCAGGAATTTAATGCTAAGGAATCAAAACTTTTAAATGAATTTTCCAACCTAAAAACTTTGAAAAACAAACTTGAAAACAAATTGTACGTACAAGGAAACACCATTCAGACTGCTCACATGATCACTAAGCATAGAGTTCTAAGTGACAAACATAATGTTGCATTAGTTGATGAACCAAACCCTGAGGCTTGTAAGAAAGCTAGAGAAGCACATAAGGTAATTTATGATGGCAATGAAATCCTTAAGCCTAGATAGAAACCTAGTTGCGCTGAGAATACTTAGGAAGATAGGCAGTTAGAAGAAGTCACTAGAAAGAAATTGGATGAAAAACTTAAGAGCCCTTCATGCATAGAAAAGAAAATTAGTTATAAAAAACCCAACTATGCTAAGGATAATTGGATTGCATTTAACAAGTTTAGACCTCAAACACAGCTGACCCCTGAACAAGTGTTCTGGAAAAAGGATATGGACACGAAAAAAGCTGATGAGTTTGTTGAACAGAATCCCCCATGTAGGAGAATGCTTCCTGCCACTGTATATCCCCCCAATACACCAATGCATTTAGTTCCTAGATCTATTCCCACTAAGAGCGATACCTTAATCAGTCAGTATGTTATTTATCAATTATTTGTTGATTTTGATAAGACATGTAAGAAAAGGATCACACCTACTGGGATAACTGTAGGGGAGAGGGGTTTTGAGCTAACTAAAGAATGCTATTTAACTGAGGTCATGCCTTTCTTTAAACAATTAAAAGGTCAATTTGAGAGTCTTAAAAAGGGGATGGATTCAGATATTAAAGAAATGGAAAAGGAATTTGAGGCAATGATAGTTGAGGTCAATGACTATGAGCGAGAATTAAAATATAATGAGATTGAGAGGAAGAACTTGCATACCTTAAATGAGAATGTGATTTCTGAATGTATCACTCAAGATGTGTTTTACACTGCCACGAATTGTTCAATTAATGCATCTCAATTTCATGAATTATCTGTTGCTTTGAAAGTCTCCCATGATCGTGTCATTGAGCTTGAGAAAACTAATTCTAAATTGCATGATAAAGTTGAACAGGATGATCATGATAACCTGGTGAAACATTTTTCTAAATTGGAAGTTGAGCATATTGCTTTGCAATTAAAATATCAACATCTAAAAGAAAATGTTAAAACCTCAAATATCAAGACATCCTTGGATGCTCCTGAATTTGATGCAGTTTTTGAAATTACCAAACGTGATGAACAGATTCGAGCTCATTGTAACACAATCAGAAAAATGAGAACCCAAATTTCACAATTAAAGGGTGAAAAGAACAATGTGACTGGCTCCCAAATGCCTCCTCCTTTAGATTCTCAGTGTTCTTAAACTTTTCATCTTCAAAACTTGGTTAATGTTTTACAAAAGGAAAATGAGAGTTTTCTAGAAGAAAATGAAAAGGTGAAACAACACTTTAAAGAGTTATATGATTCAATGAAAGTCACTCGTGACAAGAACAACGAAATAATAACATATTTACAAAAGGAAATTGAGAAAATGAGGAGTCAGGTAAAAGGGAAAATGCCACTTGTCTTTAATGAGAATGTTGCATCAAAGTCATCTACAGACTCTAAATATACTGTGACTGTTAAATACATTCCCCCTCATCTTAGAAATAACGAACTTGTGTTTCATAACTATTTCGCTTACCTTAAGGATAGTGTAGAATGTCTCCGACAGATTGTAGAAGAGGATTTCATAAATAAGCCACTTGATAGAGAAATTAGGTTTGCTTGCATTCAGGCCAAACGATCTCTGGAGCTGTTAGAATGTTTAAGAGCAAGGTGTCCTAAATCTTTTTGTGAGAAAGGTAAAGCTGTGATGCCTTGTTCTATGCCTAGCATTAAGAAAGTGAATTTTAATATGCCGTCTAGTAGTTCAGATCCGAGCACTTCTACGCTCAACATTAAGAAAGTGAATTTTAATGTGCCTTCAACTAGCTCAGATCCTAACACTTCTAAACCTGTAATGCACAAGGTAGCCCAACCAACTAATGTTCCCACAATTCCCTCTACAGGAGTAATCAGTGACACAAAAGCAAGCGGGTCAAAGCCTCCAGGCAATACAAAGCATGATAGGACCTCGCAAGCTAAGAATGTGCAACGGAAGAAAGTAGAAGACCACCCTTGGAACATTAAGTTTGAGTTGAATAAAACGAATCGTGTTGATTCTAGTATTAGCTATAAGCGTACTGTAATTAATTCGAATTCTGCTACTTGTGGCATAACATGTAATGTTGATTATTGCTGTTAAATGCCCTAGTAAGATTGTTAATGCCAATAATCGACCTAAGAAGGCTTAAAAGCAATGGCGGAAGAAGGTTAGAAAATATTGGAAACCCACAGGAAGGAAATTTAGTAACATAGGTTATCAGTGGATACCTACTGGCTGCAAATTCAATCTTAATAAGATGTGCCCTAAATTAGCTAAGTCAATGCCCATTAGGAAATGGATGCCTACTGGTAGAACTATTCCTTTAAGAAGTGAACATGCTTTGATTAGGTCAAATACGGACACTAACATTGCATCTATCCCTGATGATTCCATTGTTTCTACTTCTAATGTGGGTGTTCCAATCACTATTACTAACCAAATGGAACCCATTCTTGCTTGGGGATCCCAATTATCCAGTTATCCATTCTTGTCTGTGTTCAATTGCAGATCGTTTAAATCGTTCTTGGTACCTGGACTCAGGCTTTTCCAAGCATATGATTGGAGACCGGTCATGGCTCATGAACTTTGTAAGTAAATTCATCGGGACTGTTAGATTCAGGAATGATCATTTCGGTGCAATTATAGGTTATGGAGACTATGTTGTCGGTGATAGTGTTATCTCCAGGGTATATTAAGTTGAAGGTCTTGGTCATAACTTATTCTCTGTCGGTCAATTCTGTGATTCTGATCTAGAAGTGGCCTTCAGAAAACATACTTGTTTCGTTAGAGAACTTGATGGTAGAGAACTTTTAAGAGGAACACGTGGTTCAAATCTATACACCATCTCTATCGAAGATATGATGAAGTCTTCTCCAATCTGCTTGTTGTCAAAGGCTTCGAAAACAAAGTCATGGTTATGGCATCGTCGTCTAAATCACCTGAACTTCGGCACCATAAACGATCTTTCCAGAAAGGACTTAGTAACAGGCTTACCTAGACTAAAGTATGAAAAGGATCATCTTTGTTCAGCACACCAATTGGGAAAAAGCAAGAAGAATTCCCACAAACCCAAACCTAAAAACTCAGTTACGGAAGTTCTTCATACCATTCACATGGATTTATGTGGACCCATGAGAGTGCAGAACATTTACGGGAAGAAATATGTGTTAGTTGTGGTTGATGATAACTCTCGATTTACTTGGGTTAAGTTCTTAAGGACAAAGGATGAAACTCCAGATATCATCATCAAACTTATCAAACAGCTGCAGGTTCGACTTAACAAAACTGTCAGAATCATCCGAACAGACAATGGAACTGAGTTTGTTAACAAAGAACTTAGTGAGTTTTATGAAAGTGTTGGAATCAGTCATCAAAGAAGTGTTCCACGAACTCCTCAACAGAACGGTGTAGTTGAAAGACGAAATCGAACTCTTGTGGAAGCCGCTAGAACAATGCTGATTTACTCAAAGGTTCCAATGTTTCTCTGGGCTGAAGCCATTGCCACTGCATGCTATACTCAAAATCGATCCCTTATTCACACTTCTCATGGAAAAACTCCCTATGAACTTGTCCACAATCGAAAACCTAATCTTTCATTCCTTCGTGTGTTTGGTGCATTGTGTTATCCAACTAATGAGGGCCAAGACTTAGGCAAACTTAAAGCTAAAGCGGACATTGGAGTATTTGTAGGATATGCACCTGTGACAACCCGTAATTTCAGGACATTTCATATAGACTAGACTTAGTCTACACATCATTAGTAACATCATTTCATATCAATTAATGCATGGGTTTTGCATTTTTCATTAAACGTTTATTTTTCTTTTAAATAAACGCTATCGCGTAAACATTTATTTTGAATATTTGATCCAACACTTCCACAAATATTCCTAATATATTTTTATACTCATTTTAAGACTATAAAAATTATATTATTACTTTACCCGATGTTTTCAATTTATTTTGTATATAAATTGTTATGTATAAATATTTACGACGGTCTTCGTAAATTCTACTCGATAATTATCATTTCACTAAATTTTTGTAAGAAAGGTATTTTTATAATTTTTGTGACTTCAATATATTTTATTTTGTCCCGTTAAAACTTATTTTGAATTAACGCTACAATTAATATCTATTTAAAACTACAAACTACACAATATACACAACAAATTATACTCTACACTTAACAAATAATACACTTGATCATCAAAATTACACCTCACCCCCCCCCCTAAGCACATGCCCGGCCACTCTTGATGTTATCAAATTGGATTTCTCAACTTCATATTAAATATATACATTTTTGGTGCAAGATATTTTGAGAAAAACACACAACACACATTTCCATGATGTAAACCACAAATATCCTCTCCTCTTCATATGGCCGGCCACTCTAAGAAACATGGAGGAATCCATAAATTTTTCAAGATCAAGTATTATCAAGCTCAATTAGTGATCTATTTCAAGGTTTTGAAATAAAAACCTAAGATTAATTAAGGTTTTCATCATTTTCTTCCACAACATCATTCAAGTAAGCATTTCATGATCATCATAATTCTTTCATATTCATTTTTATGTTATTTCATCATTTTTGCAAGAAATCACGCATGTTACATATGACTTTATACCACTTTTAATGTTTTATTACTTATATTGAAATATGATCATCCTATAAATTATCCCTTGTAATATATCACTTTTGGTGATGTCTAGGAACCCATGACACCCTAAGAAGGTGTATGGTAGGATTAGAATAGCTTCGGAGTTGTTTTGAATTGGTTAGAATAGGTTTTGCGCGAGAAAAACTTATTTCGACAACTATAAATAGTGGTCTGATCTTATTTGTGAAATCTGGAAAATCCGACAGTTTGTAAAATATTTTGGGCTAGATATTTAGAAAATACACTTTAAAACGAAAACGTGGCCGCTTGAATGGATTAAAACGGAGCTATAACGAAGAAGTTATGAATTTTTCAAGTTGACGACGAAAACTAATTGTTTCAGAAAATTCAGCATGCTGTCTCGACTTTTTACGAGTCAAAAATGAGTCTTAAGCGTTATAAATTGTGTCGACTTATCAAAAATATATTAGTATACTTTGATACGAAGCTAAGGACATATAAAACGTAGAAAACGGACTTGTAACGATTAAATTACACACGATTTAACAAAGTTGCCGTAACTTTATTATATAAGAAAAACTAATATATTTCTATTAGACAAATATTACGGCCACGAAGGACCATGTTGAGGGTCGTTTTTAACATCAATGGAGTACTTTTTATAATATGATATCTTCTGGTAAAAGTAAGTTCGCCAAGCATATTTTCCAAAATGTCCAACCGTTCGTCAAGCGGAGTTGTAACGAATAAAATACGGTCACCTAAACTTTGCCGAAAACTACCCTTAAACGATATTTTGGACACAAGTACCATACTTAACCTATATTTTTCTCCGTGATCGAGACCTCTAGGATGAAAACTTAAATGCTAAAACTTTGAGATATTGATACAAGCTTCCCAAAACCGTTGAGTTCGTTTCCTAACACTTGACGTGCACCATTTTACGACTAGCTTTTCAAGGATTGTCAAATGACATTATTTTACGACGAAAAGTTATGATTTCATAATAAATCACAAAATGACTATCGTAGGATATCATTTCAATGTAAATGCTTGTAAAGTATTTTATAACATGACGAGATGTCATAAACATATATTTCGACGATAAATTCTATTTTCAAAATGTACAAGTGGTATAGATTACATGTGGATTTGCATGCACGACATTGTTTCATGATTTACCTTAGAACATATCATTCATAATAGGTCGCGGTTAGAGATTGCACTGCATTTCAGTGTATCCACTCTTGTCATCATTATAATTGAATCAGGTGAGTTTTCATAGCCCCACTTTCTATTACTCAATTGTTTTACAAACTATTTGGGGTGAGATACATGCTTATTTATCAAAACATTTAAACTCTTGTGCCGAATAACATTATTTATACTCTAGACTTGGTGCGTGTGTTGACTAGACTTAAACAAACATCCCAACATCTATACGTTGGAAGGCCATTTATTTGGATACACCCCAACGTGAGTCGTTGGAGGAACATCCCAATATTTATATGTTGGAAGGCCATTTATTTGGATACAGCCCAACGTGAGTCGTTGGAGGAACATCCCAATATTTATATGTTGGAAGGCCATTTATATGGATACAGCCCAACGTGAGTCGTTGGAGGAACATCCCAACACGAGTTGTTGGAAGACCCTTGTGGTGATATTTATACTTTTAACTACCTTGATGCGCATAATCATGATTGTCATTCTATTTTGGGCAATGGGTTGTGAACACACAGGTTGCAAGTTTTGTATGGGCGGAACTTGGAACTGAGTGGATTTTCAATGCCTTTGCTGCATGAACATTCTTTAAAGGCTTTACATTTCAACACAAACTCTATGAACTCACTCAACCTTTGTGTTGACACTTTTTAGCATGTTTTATCTCAGGTATCTAAGGCATTCACTTCATGGCATGCATATGGACATATCATAGAGTCGTGGTGACGACGCGTCTCACTTGGGTTTTATGAACTTTAAAAACATCGTTTGGCTTGTATCAAATTTATTTCCGTACATATTGATTTAATTTGTGACCTACACTTTGTAAACTCTGATTATTTTACTAAATCAAACGATGTATTTTCCAAACGACACTTTAGGTCGTTCGATATAACTGTAACTTTGATGCTATGACAGTCCTCCCCAAGGTATTCCATTCCGCTACAAAACACGTAATTTGGGGGTGTGACAGCACTAAGCAGAAAAGGATACCGAATCTACAACAAAAGAACCCGAAATATCATGGAAACAATTCACGTTACGTTCGATGAGCTAACCGATCCAATGGCTCCAGGACAACCCAGTTCTGGACCCGCATCATCAAGTAGTCCTATCAGTTCTACTCTTGTATACGATTCTTCGCCAGCAACTCCTTATGTACCTCCTTCAGAAGATGACTTGAAGAAATTGTTTGATCCAATGTTTGATGAACACTATGAGCCAATTGCTAATGATTTGTCAAATCCATCAACAGAGGCTGCTCCTATCCCTGTCAATGAAGTTAACCCTTCAGTTTCCATGTCATTAAGTCAAGAAGCGCCTGCTGCTGATCACTCTGTCTCATCAAAAAATCATCAATCATCGAGTGTACATCATGGAATTGTGTCTGGCACCTTTGATGGAGATAATCCCTTTTCTACTCCTGAAGATGCCCCCTTTGAAAACATATTTGCTCCTGAATCATCATCAGAACCATCTTCATCAGGAGAAATCGACTCTGCTACTTCAGTTCCTCAACAACAACAACCACACGAACACCTTAGAAAATGGACACATGATCATCCATTGGACAACATCATTGGAAATCCCTCTCGTCCAGCATCCACTCGCAAACAACTTGCAACTAATGCCTTATGGTGCTTCTTCAACTCTGTACTATCCAAGGTCGAACCAAAAGACTTTAAAACTGCAATGAATGAAGACAATTGGTTCAATGCCATGCAAGAAGAAATTCATGAGTTTGATCAACTAGATGTATGGGAATTAGTACCTGCTCTTGACTGTGCTATGATCATTGCTCTAAAGTGGATCTTCAAAGTAAAACTTGATGACTATGGTGAGGTATTAAAGAACAAGGCTCGATTGGTTGCAAAAGGATACCGTCAAGAGGAGGGTATTGACTTTGAAGAATCATTTGCTCCAGTTGCTCGTATCGAGGCAATCAGAATCTTCTTGGCTAATGCTGCAAGTAAGAACATGATAGTCCATCAAATGGATGTAAAGTCGGCTTTCCTTAACGGAGATCTTAAAGAAGTTGTATACATCAGCCAACCTGAAGGTTTTGTGAATCCATAGCATCCTACTCATGTCTGTTGCTTGAAGAAGACTCTTTACAGTTTGAAGCAAGCTCCAAGGGCATGGTATCATACGCTATCAAATTTTCTTCTATCTACTGGATTTAGCAAAGGAACAGTTGATCCGACATTGTTCACCAGAAAGTCAGGCAAACATTTAATTCACGTTCAAATCTATGTTGATGATATTATCTTTGCCTCGACTGACCCCAATGAATGTCACCATTTTTCTAAGGAGATGGGCTCCAAATTTCAAATGTCAATGATGGGACAAATATCATTTTTCTTGGGATTACAAATTTCACAAAGTCCCGGAGGCATTTTTATTAATCAATCTAAATATGCAAATAAAATTTTAAAGAAATTTGGATTTGACACTTGTGACACCGTTGACATTCCCATGGTGGAACGTACCAAACTGGATGAGGACCACTCAGGGATCATGGTAGATCAAACGAAATATCGAAGCATGATTGGATCCCTGATGTACCTCACAGCCAGTAGATCTGATATTCTGTTCGCTGTATGCATGTGTGCTAGATACCAGGCTAAGCCTACCAAAAAGTACCTTGAAGCGGTTAAACGGGTCTTTCGGTATCTCCAAGGAACCATCAACATGGGACTTTGGTATCTGAAGGACACCGGTATGTCACTAACAGCCTATGCAGATGCTGACCATGCAGGATGTCAAGTTACACGTCGAAGTACGTCTGGAGGTGCTCAGTTTTTGGGTGATAAGCTTGTGAGCTGGTCTTCAAAGAAACAAATGAGTACTTCTATATCCTCTACAGAGGCTGAATACATAGCCATGTCATCTTGTTGTGCTCAAATCCTATGGATGAGATCCCAATTATCTGACTATGGCTTTGAATTCAACAAAATCCCTTTGTATTGTGATAACAAAAGTGCCATTGCTCTCTCTTGCAACAATGTTCAACATTCAAGAGCAAAGCACATCGACATTCGACATCACTTCATTCGGGAACAAGTGGAAAAAGGTGTGGTAGAACTCTATTTTGTGGGGACTAAATACCAGTTAGCAGACATCTTCACCAAAGCTCTTCCTAGAGAACGTTTTGAGTTTATCCTTCCACGATTTGGTCTAAAGAGCCTACAACCGGAAACACTCAAACGTCTTCAAGAGGAAGACGAGGAGTAAATGCTTTTTTCTTCATCTATCTCATGTATATATTTATTCAAAAAGCAAAATATAAAATTTCAAAACCGACAAAAGAAAATATAAAAATATAAAATTTTCAAAAATCCATAAAAATTAGAAAATCTTAAAAATTACCAAAAAATAAAATAAAATATATATATATATTGTTATTTTGTCATGTTTTTTTTATTCGATATTGATGGGTTCCACGAGGTTTTAAATTTATAAACATGAATTACCGGTTAACTAGGAACACATTCGGGCAAGTATACCCTAGTCAAGTTGTAGTATAGTATATGGTAAATCAAGGTCGTCCCAAGAGACTTGGTTTCACTACAAGTGTCGTTTGTTTGTTTAAGCAAGTAACAAGTTGATGGTTATGATTGTCACATATCAAACCAACAAGAAAAGCGATATAAGAACAAGCAAGTATCAAGGTCGTGGTTATGATTGTCATGGATCAAACCACTGAGAAAAAGCACACAGAGAACATACATATTTAGACAAATGATCACAAGGATATTAGGATGTTTAGTTTGGAAAACATATTATCAAAGATAGAACCTATAATAATAGTTTAGTGTTTTATAAATCATATGTGCATAAGCCTCAATCAAGTGGACATGTCATGAGCCTTATACCAACAACAACAAAGAATCCCTTTCGGCCTTAGACTTTGATGTTATTAATTTGTGAAGTTCCATTTACTTGAAAGATAATGAGAACACATATTCAAAAGATTCCTTTCGGCCTTAATCCAAATTAAACCTTTACTTGTTATGTTTACTAATTCTCTTGCACAATCGTCACAAAGTACAAGACCAAAATCATTTGTCGATTAATGAATTGGAACTAACCATTGTTAAGAATATTTCGACATTAGACTCAACAATGATCAACCAAAACAATAAACAAGAACAAGTTCCAATTCAACCAAATATGATGTTATCAACATATTCCAAACAAACACTACAATTATCCAAACATCCTTTTATCACAAGTTCTCATATGAAATAAACAAGTATCAAGACAACATTCACAAGACAAGAACACATCACAAGAATCACATAATCAACACAACCAAAGAACCAAACATGAATCATAACATTCAACATCATAAAAGTAACAAGAGTTTACCCAAAGTAAGATTACATTAGGCAAGGGTGAAGGATTATAGCACTCCTTCAAGCCTCCAATCAACTACAACTTCTAGCCAATCATACTTCTGGAAATGGCAGAGGTTAGTGGTCTTTTGGGAGAGATAGGTTGGTGGAAATTCGTCCTTAAGGTGGAGGCAAGAATTACACACACTAAACTAACAAAAAATGGTCTTATTTATAGGTAGAAGCCACCCTTAGCCACCAAGTAAGTTTCTTGGGCACAAAGGGTCATAAAGTAGCAGGTTTAGGAGTTATTAGGACCATATGATTGGACTTGCGGCTTAATGGCACTTAAGGATGCATTAAAAATAACTTGGAGAAGTCAGCATGGAGTAACCGATTCGGTTGGGCTCCAACCGATCCAGTTGCGACATTTTGACAGAAAAGGTCAAGATCCAAATTTGTATATCTTTCTCTTAGCTTTCCGTGGCCGTGAACGGGGGGTCAAACGGAGTCCGTATGCAAAAGTTATGGCCAAAATGGTGAAGGTGTGACGGGAACAACGAGTCTTCCAATATGTCTTCGTTTTAGCTTTTTTTCTTCATTTCTTTCTCGTTTCCCTTCTTGAACTTTATTCTTGAGTCTTTGGACCACTAACTTGATGACTTTATCTTCTCGAGTACACTCCACAAGTCTTGCTTTTGTCGGGAATTCTTCATATATGGAGAAATCTTCATATTTTACTTCTTTTTTCCGTCTTTTTCCGTCTTTTTCTCCACTTTCCTGTACTTGGCTACAAATGAACTAGCAAACGCACTTTTGTACGATTAAGCATTAAAAGCATTTTATTATAGCCAAATAATACACATAAAAGCTCGGATAACGCTACTAAAAACATGCACAATTTGAGCGTTATCAAATTCCCCCACACTTAAACTTTGCTTGCCCTCAAGCAAATCTAAGAAAAGAAAAATCAAACTACATACCTAAATGACAAAACGAAAAGAAAAAATAAAAAAATATTTTTGGGTTTTTATATCTTTTTAATTTTTTTTTATCCAAGAACAAATATAAAAATAAGCGAAAAATGAGCGCAAACTCCCCCACACTTAAGGTTTTGCTTGCCCTCAAGCAAATCTAGAAATTAAGAAAAAGAAATCCCACATGGTGCATAAAAGATGATTAGAAAAATGTGATGCAAATCTACCAAGTACAAGTACGAGATAAGATTCATCGTTTTAAGCTTTTAGAGGTGAAAAATCGAGATGTTTGACAATACCATATGTATTCTCTTGCTTAATAACATGGCTGAGCACCTCACGAAAAGGAACGAAGTATAATTCACTCAACACTCAATTTATTTGGTGATGGATAGTATTAAGGAATAGTACACTCATATTGCTCACTCATAGTACACTCACAGGCTTGTACAAGATCGAACCCGCGGGTGACCCGGGTTCGATCCCACTGCCGGGGACTTGCGTTTGTATTCTTGTGTTTGTTTGTTTGTTGAATTGTTTTCTTGAATTGTTTGCTTGTTTGCTATTGATCTTGATGTTGCTAATGATGTTTGCTTAATTGCTCCTTTGCGCTTTCTTTTCAAAAAATCTCATTTTCTCATAATTGCTCAAATGATCTTGGCGTTAAAAATCAAGTTTTTGATGTCTAGATTTTGTTTCATGTGTTCTAAAATGCTCGTTTCAAAGTTTGCTTTCTAAGTGTGTTCAAAAGTTCTTGCCAAAAAAAACCACCAAAACCACCCAAACAACTCTAACCGAATCGGTTGGAGCTCTCGGTAAATATTTTTCAAGAAAAATCCACTCAAACCGATCGGTCACTCCCCGTAACCGATCCGGTTAAAGTGTTCTGTCCAAAAAAAAAAAAAAAAAAAAAAAAAAAAAAAAAAAAAAAAAATTGTGTGTCTCTTGTTTCGTAGGTTTTATGTTTTATATGTTATATGATCTCTTGCATGTCTCTATGTTATTTGTTTTTGTTATTTTTGTTTATATTAGTTTCGTATTAATTTTGAATAAGACTATCTTGTTTAGATTCTCTTGTTTGATTTGTGTTACATGACTAATTTTGTGTGCTTGCGTCTTTGTGATTGTCGTTTTTCTGTGATCGTGCTTTTGCTTGTTTATGTTTATTTTTGCTTTAAGTGTTGTTTTATGTTCGTGATATTTAATGTGTGTTTATGTGTTTTGTTTACTTGTGCTTAGTTTTGTGTCCGTAACCTTCTATGTTCTTGTTTTATTTTATCAATAAAAGTTTTGAATTAAAACTTTATTAAAAAAAATAAATAAATAAAAAAAAATAAAAAATCTTAAAAATCGCCTCCAACCGATCAGTCACTGCCCGTAACCGGTTCGGCTGGAAGCTGAGTCTCATTTTGGTTCATTCCAACCGATCGGTTACACCCCGTAACCGATTCGGCTGGACTAATCTGTTAAAAAAAAATCCGTTTTTTTTTGTTTTTTTTGTGTGTGTGTTTGTGTTTAGATAAAATAAGTCTAAATGTCTTTTTGGTTTTTGCAAGAGTATCATTTCTTTAATTTGTTTTTTGCATTTTAAAGTTTGTTAATTTGGTACATTGTGAATAAATAAGTACTTGTTTTTTTTTTAAAAAATAAAAAATAAAAGTGTTATGAACTTTGTGGGTATGTTCACTGGAAACCCTCACGAGACTATAACTCGTCCACTCGGGCCACCGAGGGGTTTAAAGGCTTGTTGCATGCGCTAAATGCAACCGTGATGCCTACGAAAGTGAGTTTTAAGATTTTACGTGTTTTTGTAGTTTAGTTTATTTTTGCAGATTTAATAAACTCGTGGAGATTGGATTGATTGGTGACATTATACTTGGGATTGGACATGTTTGAAAGAGAAATCGATTGATCTCACACGCTTATGCTAGCCCTTGCGTAGCATTTTATCATATGGAGTTCGATCGTGATGTTTAGCGCGATAATTTCGTTTCTCTTGGACTTATTATTTCATTTTCCCTATCTTACATGCTTTGAAGTTTTATTTTTCACATTGAGGATAATGCTTAACTTAAGTGTGGGGGGAAAATATTATTGTGAAGAGCGAAACTAGTTTTTAATTTCCAAATTTTTGGGTCAGTTTTTAAAAATTTTGTGAACTTGTTTGCCCTTGTGATCTAGTTGTTTTCACGCTTTTAGGTCAATATATTAGAATAACTGGATCAATCCACTGGTGAAATCGGTAATTTTTAAAAAACTTGAGATGTGTCCCGATTAATATTGCAATCCATTCTGGGATCGATAACATTTGGTAGCACATTTTATAGCCCTTCCACTAAATTGAGAGGATTTTAGCCTATTTCTTAATAGCATACATCTTTTATGCTTGGATCTTTTTGCTATGAGTGTGCCGGTAATTTTATTTATTCTAGAACTTGTACGTGTAAATCATTACCAGACCGCAGTAAGATCACACTCGTGTGATATAAGTGTATTCGTGTGATATAGAGGCACCTTAGGATTTAACCCAAATGGCCTTCCATTTTTCATATCATGCTATATTAGCTAGCCACATCGGTTAGTTAACCACCCATATAGCGCTCATCTTTAGCGCTAGATACCCTTAGTTACACCCTCCGAGCCATCCCTTTCTTTTTGTTACATCCAGAAAATACAAATATATTTTACATTTTAAACCTTAGCCCTACCCATGTCAATGTCTAAATGGTTGGTTGCTAGTTGCTTGGTTGTTGGATTATTTTTGATGATTATGAGTTAGCCGCACTTTGCCATTCGTGTGTGCCATTCCGACAAAGACGAAGAGTGCACCTTCTTATTTTTATTTTTGTGGTGATGCTTATACGAAGTGTGGGGGAGATGTGATGTATGTGGTTGAAAAATAAATAAAAAAAATTGGATGAAAAAAAAAGAGAAAAAAAAGTCATCGAAAAAAAAATGAAAAAAATAAAATGTGATGACAATGTGCTATATTATTATGAAGATGAAGGAAGATGAAGTATGTTTGAGATATCGATTAGCCAATGTGCTAAGACGTGATATATATATATATATATATTTGGTGATCGATATGTGAAAAGAAGATTATAACTATAATCATTTTCGGGTTTGCGATTTGTTCGTAACCAGCAACATGGGTATTAGACTTGACATTTTTTTTTTCTTTTTACACCAATTTCATAAATATTCCCATGCCTTATCCATACCCTTTAATTACCCGAAGCCTAGTCGTTATAACCCGAATAAAAGCCCTCTTTAGATGTTTATACTTGGTGCTCACGCCACGTCGGTGTAGTTTTATTTCTTGTACAAGCCTATGGTAATATTCCTGCCTGTCACGCGGGTGACCCGGGTTCGATCCCCGGCAACGGCGCCAAAAACTTGATGTGCTTCGTCGGGGTTTTAAATTTATAAACATGAATTACCGGTTAACTAGGAACACATTCGGGCAAGTATACCCTAGTCAAGTTGTAGTATAGTGGTAAGTATTCCCGCCTGTCACGCGGGTGACCCGGGTTCGATCCCCGGCAACGTTGCCAAAAACTTGATGGGTTCCACGAGGTTTTAAATTTATAAACATGAATTACCGGTTAACTAGGAACACATTCGGGCAAGTATACCCTAGTCAAGTTGTAGTATAGTATATGGTAAATCAAGGTCGTCCCAAGAGACTTGGTTTCACTACAAGTGTCGTTTGTTTGTTTAAGCAAGTAACAAGTTGATGGTTATGATTGTCACATATCAAACCAACAAGAAAAGCGATATAAGAACAAGCAAGTATCAAGGTCGTGGTTATGATTGTCATGGATAAAACCACTAAGAAAAAGCACACAGAAAACATACATGTTTAGACAAATGATCACAAGGATATTAGGATGTTTAGTTTGGAAAACATATTATCAAAGATAGAACCTATAATAATAGTTTAGTGTTTTATAAATCAAATGTGCATAAGCCTCAATCAAGTGGTCATGTCATGAGCCTTATACCAACAACAACAAAGAATCCCTTTCAGCCTTAGACTTTGATGTTATTAATTTGTGAAGTTCCATTTACTTGAAAGATAATGAGAACACATATTCAAAAGATTTCTTTCGGCCTTAATCCAAATTAAACCTTTACTTGTTATGTTTACTAATTCTCTTGCACAATCGTCACAAAGTACAAGACCAAAATCATTTGTCGGTTAATGAATTGGAACTAACCATTGTTAAGAATATTTTGACATTAGACTCAACAATGATCAACCAAAATAATAAACAAGAACAAGTTCCAATTCAACCAAATATTATGTTATCAACATATTCCAAACAAACACTACAATTATCCAAACATCCTTTTATCACAAGTTCTCATATGAAATAAACAAGTATCAAGACAACATTCACAAGACAAGAACACATCACAAGAATCACATAATCAACACAACCAAAGAACCAAACATGAATCATAACATTCAACATCATAAAAGTAACAAGAGTTTACCCAAAGTAAGATTACATTAGGCAAGGGTGAAGGATTATAGCACTTCTTCAAGCCTCCAATCAACTACAACTTCTATCCAATCATACTTCTGGAAATGGCAGAGGTTAGTGGTCTTTTGGGAGAGATAGGTTGGTGGAAATTCGTCCTTAAGGGTGGAGGCAAGAATTACACACACTAAACTAACAAAAAATGGTCTTATTTATAGGTAGAAGCCACCCTTAGCCACCAAGTAAGTTTCTTGGGCACAAAGTGTCATAAAGTAGCAGTTTTAGGAGTTATTAGGACCATATGATCGGACTTGGGGCTTAATGGCACTTAAGGATGCATTAAACATATCTTGGAGAAGTCAGCATGGAGTAACCGATTCGGTTGGGCTCCAACCGATCCGGTTGCCACATTTTGACAGAAAATGTCAAAAGCCAAATTTGTATATCTTTCTCTTAGCTTTCCGTGGCCGCGAACGGGGGGTCAAACGGAGTCCGTATGCAAAAGTTATGGCCAAAATGGTGAAGGTGTGTCGGGAACAACGAGTCTTCTAATATGTCTTCGTTTTAGCTTCTTTTCTTCATTTCTTTCTCGTTTCCCTTCTTGAACTTTATTCTTGAGTCTTTGGACCACTAACTTGATGACTTTATCTTCTCGAGTACACTCCACAAGTCTTGCTTTTGTCGGGAATTCTTCATATATGGAGAAATCTTCATATTTTACTTCTTTTTCCGTCTTTTTCTCCACTTTCTTGTACTTGGCTACAAATGAACTAGCAAACGCACTTTTGTACGATTAAGCATTAAAAGCATATTATTATAGCCAAATAACACACATAAAAGCTCGGATAACGCTACTAAAAACATGCACAATTTGAGCGTTATCAGATATCATCTACGGACTTTGTGTTGACATTCAAAGAATGTCACGGGTTTTTAGATGTTCTTTGAATGTACATAAATTGCTAAAAAAAAAAAAAAAAAAAAAAAAAAAAAAGAATGAGGCGGAGAAAAATGGTGGTTTATTGTTATTTCAGGCAATAACCCGTTTTAAATGTAAAGAACAGAGCCATGCTTAATCTTATTTTTCAAATCTCATGCTCTGATTCTTAAAACAAATGTTTCACCAAAAAGACAAATGTTTCCTTTCCAAATATTTTTCCGTCTAATGATTCTTCTGAAAAATATTTGTCATCTAATGAAAACAAAATTGCTTTGAAAATTCCTCGTACCCTACTTTTGAAAATCATCCGGGCTTATCTTTGTCAAACTCTCTTACACTCAATCAACAAATCATGTCATTGATTGAGGGGGAGAATGATTTCAATTTCAATAAAAAAAATGTTATTTTTCAAACAATTATCACGTAAAAGAGCAAGGTCTATTTTTGGAAAATCAAAAAGAACAATGTTTTATACAATTGAGTCAAGACCTTGGCTAATGTTATGTTTTCTTTAGATAATCAAAGCATGTTTAATCCGTGGAGTTTAAAGTCTCAGATTTGATCCTTATCGGTTAAATGTTTTCATAAGCAAGTCACAATTCTTCTCAAAAGCTTTCAAAAAAAATTTTAAATCTATAAAGATCACAAATTTCAAATGATTTGAAAATTGTGACCGGGGGAGAATTTGTGATTTAAATTGGATTTAAACTGATAACTCGATAATTGGTTTTATAAGTGTTTAGCAAACTCTCCTCCATTCATGTGCCAAACGATTTCAAATTTTCCATGCACATGTTGAGGGGGAGCATCTATTTTAAACCAAAAAGGATTCAAACGTTATTAATTTGTTCCAAAGTGCAGATTTTCCCTAATATGTGCAAAACTCTTTCAAATCTCGATGCACATATTGAGGGGGAGCAATTTATTTTGAAAACCACATCCTTTCCTAAAGTATTCTTACTAAAGTATGAAAACTACTAATCTTGATCGGGAAAGTGATGTTGATATCTTTTAGAAATTGTTGATCAAAGAATCAAATCTTTCGTTCTTTTAATCTGAAATTTTCAAGTCCTCTTGCCTCCATGTGCCAAAACGATTCAAAATTATGATGCACATGTTGAGGGGGAGCTGTTTCTAAAATATCAAAAACGATTCAGGTACAAAATGCTTTGATAATATATCACAAGTACCTGGATTGATTTTCAAATGATTTTCAATTGGTTCCAATGGCTGATGAACAATACCAAAAGACCGACCAATTTCTTTTATGCATGGTGTTATAAGGATGGTTAGGTTAGGTATTCGTTCCCACGATCCCGCCAGAGCCGGAGGGATCTACCCAGGGACAATCCACTAGATAGTGTAGAGTGCTTAGGTATGATGCAAAAAAGAAGGGAGAAAAGTGATATATGGGAAGAGTGCAGACTGAGATAGAGCTAGAACTGGAATAAACCCAACAAGGTTCTAGTAATGAAGTCTCGGTAAGCACTGAATGGGTTGAAGAATGAAAAAGAATTGAATGGGAAAAGGGTGAATAGAAATAGCCCTCCAATAATTCAACCTTAGGGCAGAAACCGGGTTCAATACATATGCTACTGGTGGTTACTAAGGTAACACTAGTATTGAAGACAAGATGTCATGGACCCAGTGACGCACTGCACTACATCTTCCCAAACTACTCAAGTTCCTCTTAAAAGGACTTGTTTCATTCTCACAGGGGAACCTACATTATCTATCGACTTTTTCTTAGAGATGGTTGATATTGAGGAAGGAGACCCTCTCCCTAGTCTCCGACATAGGAACCAAATGTGCACAATTGAGTCTAGAGCCACGAGATCATCAATAAATCTCATTAACGACACAATCAATGAAGACTCTCTGTTTCACACAATGTGGAAAGAGAGAATATACTTTTAGAGCCCTATGCATTATCCTTGTGGTTTTGCCAGAACATCTGAGTGATATGCTAACATATTCACAATGAAGATGGAAAGCCCTCTAGAGCCAACATCAAACAAGCTCTTGGTAGGTGGCATGTGAGATCTATCCAATAGATCAACCATGTGACAACTGAACAGAAACAATGGGGCGATTCAAATTTTTGAATCAATCCTAGTTCAGGTTAGGGATTGACGGATACCTTTGAAAAAACCGGTCGTTGTGCTTAAAAATCTTTTCTCTAGCACATCGACTGTGTATTAATATTTCAAAAATAAAAGGTGTTTATGATTGATAATTGATTTTCTTTAAAACCTTCGTTGTATTGCAAAAATACTTTATTTTGAGCAGTTCACGATTGTTTTTCAAATCTCTTTTCATCAATCGGTGAATCTCAAATTCGCTGGTTCACTCACTCCGTGTTGTCTTATTTGAGATGTTCTGGTTTGAGAATAGCTAGAGCAGCTGCGAAACCCTGTCAAGGAGATTCTTCGAAATTATACCTGATCATAGGCAGTACTTGTACTGATCAATGGGGAACCGTGGGCCGTGTCCCTCAATTCAACGAAAGTGATCAAAGACACTTTCGTGCACTTTATTGCTAACTGTTGTATGCAGGTACACCCGACGCTTGCAGCTAATCAGAATGGAGAGGTCAATCCATAGCCGCATGCTCACACAACACATTCATTTCAAAAGAAATCATGATTAGTGCATCAATGACTCTGATATTCTCACTCCATGCTTCTACTATGCTGCTGCAAATATCATGAATCATCTAAAGCTTCCGCTACTCTGATAAGAAGAAGTTATGATCCAGAATGTGAGCATGTCGGTCCACTGTCACAACATCACACAAAGTCAACACCACAATGGATGAGTCAGAGATTTATGCAAGCTGATGATCTTAAAGCTGGCTCAAAACTCATCATCACGTGGATCAGTTAAAGACCTCCACTTGAATTATTCAAACATGGATAACATGATGAAATAAAGACTACGAGCTACTGAGCAAAGAACTTAAACAAGAATTCAAGAACTATCTTAATGTAATATCTGTTTGTATTCTTGTAACTTGAGGTGACCTCCCTTAGGGGAAGATTATTAGGAATTAGAAAATTCAGTCATTAAAGTGTCGGTCACCTCAAGTATATGTAATCATTAGAAAGATCGTAGTAGTAATTATTTAATGTTAGTAAGTTGTTAGTTAAGTAAAACCGTGGAGGACGGACGGGTCTTTACCCACTGTATGCCTGATCCACCGCCCGTTGGTGGCGTTTATTGTAAGACACTGTAAATACCCTCTACCTCCCAAAGTAGAGAGTTGGAGCTTCAATACTATTTTTCTTTGTTTCACATAGTTCCCAACTCTCTTCCCTTTCTCTCTCTAGAACTTTCTCTCTCTAAACACTTGTATACGCCTCATGTGATTATGGTTTGATGTGTTTGTGAAATCCTATATCTTACACTCTGTAGTCTTGATGATGACGAAGTATGGCAACTCATGGACTTGAGCTTGCTCGACTTCAAGAGGTGGTGATCTCGCCTTTAAGAGGAACCTAGAGAATCACACAAAAACAAAAGACAAACTACATAGAGAGATCCTTAGGATCTGAGGTTAGAAGGTTACAATACTTGGGGAAAATATGTGTGGGAGTGGCTGCCCAAAAGGAAGAAATGGCTCATTATATATAGAAGAATTTTAGCTGCTGTTCCACGGATCCCTCACTTGAGGGATCCGTCCAGTGTATTACTGAGGATCCGTGGGACGCTCCCTTTTACCCATGGGTTTTAGGTCATGGGTGATGGGTTATGGGTCGTGGGTCCTAGACATTGGACCATGGGTATCCAAGTAGATATAATGTATCTATAAGATGCAATGCATCTAGTCCATGGGTCATGGGTTAAAACCATGGGTTATGGATAATATCTATATATGACTTAAGCATGATGTCATGCAATGGGTTATGGGTCATGCTTCCATGGGTATGGGTCATGGACTTTGGGTTATTCCCAACTACATGCAATGTATTTTGTCAATGGGTGAAATACTTAAGTTTCTACCCATTTATATTACCCATTATAATACATACTAGTTATGTACATATTTACCCAATATGTAAACACTAGTTGTTGTACATATGTATTACTAAATCATAAAATCACTTATACTTGTTTTTGTGTTTTATGTGAAAACAAAAGTGTGTTAGTAAACTATTGGCTCAAACCATTTACGTATTTTATTTGTTTCATTAAAATGATTTTACGTTTGTTATCAACAAACCATTAGAAGATCGTAAAACATAAATAAACGTTTTTACGGCTTATTTGTATTAACACTACGAGTCATAGTAATGGCTACCCGCAACGGATGTTGCGGCGGATGATGGAACATCCAAGTCTTCTAAAATCACAGCTTTTGCCTCACCGGACACTCCTACATCATCATCTTTACCGATCCGTCATCGTCAACGTAGATTCCGAGTCCTTAAGTCATATGAGCCCGAGCCATTCGGAGTACCCTACAGATTGCATCCTAAGGGTACCATCTTTAAGCATATGGCCAGAAAGTGTGTACGAGCTATTACCATGCCTCGTGTACCATTATCAGATGTCCCTTCACCACCAGCTCAGTCACCACAAGTTCCACTTACCACCTCACCTACTGCTACTTCACCATTGCCGCCACCCGCTGTGTTTTATCATCAGAACACTACAGTTCCTACTTCATCACCACATTTAGCATCACCACCATTAGACACCTATAGTGAGCCCCCTATGCCACTCAGTGTGAGAGAGTGTTTCCTCCTAGACTCATCAGATCCATACGTGCAGACCGTGCCTATTGACATCCAGTCTGGACCTAGGAAAAAGTCCGACGCCAGACGATGGTGATTTCTGTTACCCCTATTTCATCGTTGAAGAGCCGAGGAAGGAACACCGTGTACCTTTGAGCCTTGGGAAAGATCGATGACTGCACCAACTATAGTTCTACCAATGATCGGAGAGCCAGTACACCATTTCATTCCTCTCTTAGTAGCTAGACTCGTCAGGCATGAGGATCAGCTGAACGAGCTTATGGTACACTATGATGAGATACCATTGGTTAGGATAGAGAGCTTAAAGGAAGAGGTGGAAAACCTCGTGGTTGGTCGATACTCTTTGGATATAGTGTTTGACATGATAAGCGCCCAGATAGTGGAGGCGAGAGAGGCTGTGACCGATTTGACTTAGAGACTTGAGGCCGCCAGTCAGGATGCCAGCATTTTGAGAGAGACTGCTCTAGGTTGAGAGAGAGTTCTACTCACGCACACACCGCCATACTGGAGCAAAGGTTAGACGACCTCTAGGCTAGAGATCGAGCCCGTGAGCAGCAGTTTCAGGATTTATCAGCTATGGTCGAGGAGATTTGCCGCCGTTATGAGGACGTATCAGGCGACGCATAGGTCATAGTCATCTTTATTGTAGCTTGTATCATAAAGCCGCCATGTGAGGCATTAAGGCTTGTATCCTTTTTGTTTGTAACTATGGAACAAGAATACTGACGTTGTAACTTTTGGTTGTGAACAATTGCTATGTATCGATGTTATCTATGTTATCATGGTTGTACTTCTATATTCTTGTGTTGTAATTTCATTATTCATCGGTTGTATATACCGAGCCGATTACTATGTACTTATAGATGTTATGATTTTGTTGTGACAAATCATGATTCACTAATTCCTGTTTATAACCATATAATTTCATTGATTTAAAGTGGTGATCTTGACTATTATGAAATTTATAATATTTAATCACTTTTATTATTGTCGATGATTCTTAATTCTGGTGTTTATCTCTTGGTAATTTTAGAAAATAGTCAAGAAGAAAGCTACCTCATCCACCATCACTTCAACTGTTGTTCGAAAGATGGTCGCTGACAGTGTTAGCACTGCCATTGCTAAGCATGTTGTTGACGCTGCTAGAGCCGAAGTTGCACGCGTTGCTGAAGCCGAACATGTTGCCCAAGCAGCACGCGAAGCTGAAGTTGCCGCAAGAGAAGCTGAGATTGCAAGAGAAGATGAGATTGAGAGAGAAGCTGAGATTGCCCGAGAAGCGGAGATAACTCGAGAAGCTAAAGCGGAACGTGTTGCCCAAGCAGCACATGAAGCCGAGGCTGCTCGTCTTGCGAAAGCCGCAAGTGTTGCCGCAGCAGCACGTGTCATTGAAGTGGAAAACTCAAATGAAACCAACACTACAACCAATAAAAGTGAGTCCTCGGTAGCCCGTAAGAGTAGCTACAAGAGATTGATGAACTGCAAGCCTACATTTTTCAAAGGCACTGAAGGTGCTATTGGTCTACTTCATTGGTTTGAGAGATCCGAGAAAGTATTTCTTCTAAGTGATTGCATGGATGATTGCAAGGTTAAGTTTGAAACTGGAGCTTTGCTAGAAGACGTGTTATCTTGGTGGAAAGCTTATGCCCAACCAATCAGAATGGAAGAAGCTTGCAAGATTTCCTGGACTGATTTGAAACAACTGTTGATGAAATAGTACGGCCCAAGAACCGGGATAAAGAAGCTGGAGGATGAATTTTCCCACTTGTCTGCTAAAGGTAATGACCTGAAGACATACTTAAAGATATTCCACGAGCTGAGGGCCATGTGTCCTAACGTGTTCCCTACCAATGAGAAGGTATTAGAAAGTTTGATCGGGGGTTTACCCCGAAGCATTGAAGGAGATGTCATCGCTTCTAACCTAAAGACTGTTGAAGAAGTTGTCACTGTATCCCATCGCCTTATGGAACCGATACTGAAGCTTGCAAATGCACAAGGCTCGAGTGACAACAAAAGGAAGTTTGATGACCGAAGGAACTTAAACCCCAACCACCATCAATCCAACAACTCAACTCAATACAACAACTCAATACAACAACTCAACCGCAACTACAACAAAAACAATTGGAACAACAACAATAACAACAACCAGTACCACCAAAACAGGAACCAACATCACAATCAACATAACTGGAGACAAGAAGCCGCAGGGCTTATGCTGCACTTACTGCTGGAAGAGGATATGCCGGACCCCATCCCCAGTGCAATAGATGTTTGTTGCACCATTCTGGACCCTGCATTGTGAAGTGTGACAAGTGCAACAAAGTGGGTCATTAGGGTAGGAATTGCCGAAACCCTGGAAATGGGAACAACATGCCTTTGGCAAACATGAATTGTTATGGATGTAGAGAAAAAGGCCATTTCAAGAATCAATGCCCGAAAAGGAATGCCGCTCAACCCAACAATGCGCATGCCAGGGCGTATGTGCTAGGAGATGGAGATGTGCCGTTGAACCCTGATGTTGTGACGGGTACGTATTCTCTTAACGATCATTCTGCAAAAATCTTGTTTGATTCTGGAGTCGATAAGAGTTTTGTATCTACTACCTTTGCACCATTACTTGAAATCACCCCAATTTCCTTAGATACAACGTATGAGATAGAACTAGCCGATCGAAAGATAATAGGAACCAACACCGTAATCCGTAATTGCCCTATGTTATTGCAAGATCAACCATTCCTCATAGATCTTTTGCCGATCAAGCTTGGTAGTTTTGACATCGTAATTGGCATGGATTGGTTATCTAAACACCGTGCTAGGATTGTATGCAATGAGAAAACTGCTCACATTCCAATCAATGGTGAAACCTTAGTTATCCACGGGGATCAAAGTAGAAAGTACTTGAGCATCATATCCTGTGCAAAGTCGATAAAGTACATGGAGAAAGGATGTTATGCCTGTAGTTAGAGAATTCCCTAAAGTGTTCCTGAAAGATTTTCCTGGAATTTCATCCGCTCGACAAGTCGAATTTCAAATCGATCTTGTACCTGGAGCTACACCCGTAGCACGAGCACCATACTGTTTAGCACCCTTTGAGATGCAAGAGCTGTCTAAACAACTACAAGAGCTATCTGACAAAGGATTCGTTAGGCCGAGTTCCTCACACTGGGGAGCACCGGTTTTGTTCGTCAAGAAGAAGTGATACGCGTACAATGCGCGTTCGGGGTCAAAGGAACTTCTTTTTCATCGATCAAGTTTTTCAACACCCTAGGCAGTGAACCTAATCGTTGTAGTGTAGTATTAGGGTAAGCCTCGGGTATTGATATCATTCTCTAGGGGAATAGGAATGCTAGTGAGAAGTTACTATGCTAAGGTTGGGGTTGAGGAAGATTATTTTTTATCTTTTTATATTTTTTAGAAATTTGAAAGGTACGAATCTCGGGGTATTGGATTTGGGGGGTTGGTATTTCTACCGATTACTCTACTATTCTAATCTAATTAACTAAGCTAAGGGGTAGTCTATGTCTATTGATGTGTCTCGTATGATGATTAAAAATGTGTTTACTTAGATGCTATTACTCCCTAGTTATCTCCTATTGATGGTTGAATTGCCACGTCCTTATTCTTAGCGCGTTGTGTCTTCTAAGGTCGTAGGGTATACGTTTTTCCTTAACTCTTTAAGTCTCCCTTAAGGTTATTGCCTACGAAATCTCTAGGATTCATAAACTAACTCTAAGGTTATCTTTGGATGTTTAGACAACAATAACTCTAGGTGATTATAAACTAATGTTCAAAAATATAACTCAAGCATTAAAAACACAACGAATGACCTATCGCAATACTAGGTCAATCACAATTAAGATAAGAGACAACCAATCAATATTCAATAACTAGATTTCATAGATCTAAGCAAACACACAAGTAAATTAGCCGGACATGGAAAACATGTGTTGAACCTTAGACCTTGATAAATCTTGGAGCACTCGTAGATCGTTAGTAATGCTTATATAATCACAAACACACTAATAGAAAGTCTCAATTACTTGTATTCTTTAGCGGAAATCAAACACAAATAATAACACAAATAAATAAGAACTCGTTGATCCTCTATGGATCTTTTAATAATACTTAAACTTGCTTTTCAACTCGTACATAATTCATACTATTGTGTTCCTTTTATAGACAAGGAACCCTAAACCATTTCCCAAGAAACGTATAAACATAAAACTAAATAAGATATACATCATAACTTCCTAATAAAGCTCATGCATATCCTAACTAACTATAGAATACGCGGAATATCTATCTCCGCAGAAACCAACTACACGGTTTTAATACTTCAGTAGAATTACTTCTTCAGCAGAATCCTTGCACTTCAGCAGAATCCATCGGCAATAAATTCAGCATAATTCATACTTAGCAGAATTCCCAACAATCCTCCCCTAAACTGGAATTTGACTAGGTTAAGTTCCAGTTTCTTGATAGATCTTTAACAATTCAGAACCAGAGGATTGTACTCAAACATCAGCAGCAAAGAACCAATCAATCACATCTCTATGATGGCAAAACTTGGAAACTCCAGATTTTTGCAGCAACAAATGACAAAATGTACATCAAAACATATTAGTTTCATACTATTCTCATCACATCCATGTGTGTTAACTCATGTGAGAGGTGAATCATTGAAAATAATGGATTTGATGTCTCTTACCAATAGCCATTACTACTGAATAGCCATATGTTTAAGTTCGAAAACTATGGTAAACTGATAACCATCTGATTTATTAGCAAATCAGCACCATAAACGGTTTTGAGATGTCTTTACATGTAGCCGTTTGCTCAGGACTAGTCAATTCTTAGGAGAAAGAATCACCTTTGGTGAATTGAAAACCCAATATGGTATTCCACTGCCTTTACCACAAGCCATATACTTGTGGGCTAGCCAATTCTTGGATTCCAAAAAGGAATAAACCATGGTGAATTGATGACCATACAACCCTCATCAATTAAGCATGGGTGAGTTGCATACCCTATGATTTTGAGCAAACCATTACAGCTATCAACAGATTTGATGTGTCTTTACCAAAGCTGTACCCTTTGGACTAGCCAACTCTTTGATGTACACAAGGTACAGCTGGTGAGTCAATAACCATCAACAATGTACAACAAAACTGCAAGAAAAGTTAGACAAACAAATAATATACACATTTTATTTTTATTTTTTTTAACTAAGAATAAAATAAAGAAATAAAGAAATAATACAAGAAATAATACAAGATACCAAAATCAAGATGATGCTTGATGTTGCAGAAGTTGAGTCTTAATCAATCCAATCAATTGTTCAGCATGTAGCATATCATTCCCAACTGGATCTGGAGGAACTTCCAGCTTCTTTCTAAGCATTATTTCCATCAATGACACAGACAAAGGATAAAGCTTATCAGAGAACATACACACAGTCATCCCACACTTTGTCTCCACCACATGCACACATGGCAGAGGATAAAATCTCCAAGACTCAACCTTCCACTTATGTGAATTCTTCCAAATAGAATACCCTTTACCATCTAGAGATTGAGAGTCAAACAGAACTTGAAGATCACCCAACAAGTATAAACCAGGACCCTGTGGTGAATGATTAGCATAATGCTTTGTGACAAGGCCATGGAGTGTAATCAAATCTTTCCTATCCACCATATGGAGTATGTCCTTCAAGAAGTTAAACTTCATAGAAGTATTATCCAACATAAAGATGGTGTTAAGCTGTCCATCAGTCAAAGTCCAAGTAGTCAAAACACCATGAGACCCTTCAAGAAAAGCATCAGCAGATCCTTCTTTAATGAAAGTTGAATCAACAACCTTTAGATCTAAAGAACTACCCTTGTGAGACTTTTGAATCCTAGAGGTGTGTGTCCCAGCTGATCTCACAGATCTCCTTAGAGAAATGTGTCTCCTTTTAGACATCCTTTTCTTCATCCTACCTGGTATATAAATCCCCATAGAGATAGAAGATGGTACCTTCTCAGATTCATCAGGAACATCTTTACCAGGAATGGAAGTAATTGGAACAGCACCACGCAATGCATACATTTTCTCAAGCACCTCTCTGGCCCTCTTAGCTTTAGCAGCTGCTTGTTCAGCTTTCTTAACCAACTCTGCTCCTTCTTTATCAACAGGTGCACCACTAGGTAATGCTTCAGAAGAAACAACATGAGGTTCAGCAGAGTGAACCCTTTTAGCTGAATGTATAGCTTCAGTAGATGCCTCAGAAGTAACAACATAAGAACTCATCTTTGGTGTAACATCATCAAAAGAATCCACAATCTCAACTTTCTTGATTCTTTTGGCCTTTGGAGCATCTTCACTACCAGCAATCCTCTTCAAGTTAGATGGTGGTGTAATCTGCTTCATAATTCTATTGTACATACTGAGTAAGACATCATCAGATAAACC
Source organism: Chrysanthemum seticuspe (assembly GCA_019973895.1). Taxonomy (NCBI): domain Eukaryota; kingdom Viridiplantae; phylum Streptophyta; class Magnoliopsida; order Asterales; family Asteraceae; genus Chrysanthemum; species Chrysanthemum seticuspe. The sequence continues at coordinate 160,918,110 of BPTQ01000004.1, forward strand.
CCAAACTTGCTTCTTTGTCAAACCAGATTGATAGAAGTTAGAACTTTGATTATACACCATAGTCCTCATATACTTTTTCTTCTGAGCTGCAGTTGGTGGTCTTTCTCTTTTGGCTTTAGCTTTCTATGTAGCAAGAGCTTTTCTTTGTGCAGCTGTAGCTTGCTTCCTTTGTTGTCCAAGAGCTATCATTTGTGCAGCAAAATTCTCCCTATCAAAGTCTGCTCCTAAAATACTTTGTGCAAGAGTAGGATTGGATGCAGCTTGATGAGTATAAGCATCCCATTGCTCATCAGTAATCTGAGTGGATAGTTCATCAATTTCTCTTTGTCTCTTAGGAGGCAAATTGGTAGTAAACTGAGCTTCAAGCTTTTGAGCCAATGCATAACTCTTCTTCATATCTGCATACTCAGCTAGCATTCTTGCTTGTTCTTGCCTTTCCTGTTCACTCACAAGATCTGAACCAATCTCTTCATCAATCATTACTCCTTTCCCTTTATCAGCAGATTCATGAGCAAAATCATCTTGAGGAATGTCAACAACAGGAACTTAAGAAGAAATACCCAAGGTAGAAGCGACATCAGCATTAGGATCCAAATTGAAACTTCTTCCAGAAACAAAGGCTTCAGGATGATCTGCTGAAGGTGGAGGACCTGGTTGTTCTTGTATAGATGAAGCTTGACCAAGTTCAGTTGCAACATTCACCATTTGAGCATCAACAATAACATGATCATCAGTAGTTGCAACATTGACCACACTTGGCTCATTTGAAGATTCAGTGGAATCCTTGTGCAAATACTTTCTTCTCTTTCTTCTAGTAAACTGAATGGGTTCCTTGTTCTTTGAAGATTCAGCAACAATTGGTAAAGAAACATGAGTCTTTTGAGCCACATCAGCCAATATTTCAAGTGAACCAAAATGAGTATCCTCTTGCTCCTCATCAGAAGAAACCAGAAACCTCCTTTTGCTACTTTGCCTAAGTTGTTCCTCTAAATCCTTAACCTTTCTCTTCAACCCCACAATCTCACCACCAAATGTAGATTTAGTCTCAGCAAGCTCCTTTTTGAGATCATCAACCTCTGCCACATACATGTTCAATAGAGCATATAACAGATGTAAGTGTAATAGGGTCCTCAGCTCCACCAGCAGATTGCTCAGTGGTAATGGGAGCTTCATTGGACCTTTCAGGAGAAATATGGACATGCTCAATGATAGGAGAGCCTTCATCAAATGGCTCCCTAACTGGACTAGGTATGGCCAGTCTATTAAGTTCATGTTCAACCTCATCAGGAGTAACATGAGAAGGTGGTGGACTAGGACTAGGTCTAGGTCTAGGTGAAGGTATAGGTGGAGGTTGGTCAGGAGAAACATGTGATGCTTCAACAGTAGAGGAAGGGCCCTCATCAATGGCAACTGATGGATTACCACCAGCGGCAACATTGGTAGAGGGTGGATCACCAACAACATTACCCTCATCAGCAGCCTCATTGCCTTGAGGCAAAATAGCTGCTAGCAAAGGATGATGTTCCCCCTCATAATGAGTTTTCATTGACGCAAACAGTTTAGCAGTTAAACCTCCTATGGGACAAAAGACTTGGACTTGGGTTGTAATGTCTAAAATCATTTGCAAAAACCTAGGGTACATTAAAAACTTATGCTTTTTCCTTTGAATATTTTCAACCATATTATCAAAAATAAACCTAGAAAAGTTATAAGTTAACCCCTAAGAAAGAGATACAATACCACATCCCAATTGAGTAGAAAATTGATCCCATCCTCCTGATTTATTGCTTATGCACTGAAGCAATGTGTGTACCAAAAACCTCCACATGGGACAAAGCTTATTCTTGTGCCACATATCTGTAATTGTACTTTGATATCCAATAGCTCTTAGCCCAGCAAGTATCTCCAAAGAATTAGAGTGATAAACCCCATCAACATCGTCCAAAAGAAGCTGTCTCCTTATCAAATCCTCCATCAAAACATACTCTGTTCCATCAATCATAGCAACAATCTTTGTGTTACTCCGTTTCATAGCAGATGCCTAAAATTGTTTAACCAATGATTCATATATCACATTTGGAGAGTGCGTTAAAGCATAATAAATCTTGGACCACTTCAAGAACTCCACCATTGGTTCATATAGTTCATGGCCCTTTGCTTTTCCCAGAAAAGCAAATTTGTTATGATCTTTCTTAAATGGAAGCGCCATGTGAGAAATTGTGAGAATGGGTTATGATTCACGCAACTGGAAGTGTGTTTAAATTAAGTGAAGAGGGAATCAGTTAATTTTAGGCGAAGATATGCGAAGAAGGTATTAGTAGAAGTTACCCAATTTATGGTCGAAAATATCGGAACAGGTTGTTTACCATATCTGACGTGTAAAGCAACTCCAACCAAATTTAAATTAACACTTCAGCAGAAAGTATGGTCAATCTGCTGAAGGAGGTCAATCAGCAGAAACAACTCAAGTGGTTATGTATCATCAGTAAATATCTTGAGTTTTACTGTGCCACCCAACTCACATTAAATTTCATTAAGCCTTGAATCCGCCTATAAGATAGTCCCAATTCACATTTAACACACATCAATTACCCCAATTAACTTCACAAACCCTAATTTCTCCAAAAACTCCACAATCATCAACAATCACAATGTCTACCAAACCAGAAGTAATCAATCTCACTTCCTCATCATCATCATCATCATCCAGTGAAGATTCACACCCATTGTTTCGCTACCCCCATCAAGATGAAACTCGACCCTCAATATCCCCTTTTCTTCCTTCTTCTGAAGATGATAGTATAGTGAATCCAAGTGATTCATCTAGGGGTTCTGATGACTCCACAGAGCGTATAGAGCCACTCTTCAACAAGGAGAGGACATCACACCCCCAACCTTCATAACCTCAACCTCAACCAAGGCCACGTGCCAGAAGAGAGGTGGTGTTAGCTCTTCCTGCTCCATGTTTTGGTGCTTTATCTCATATCGGTAAAGGAAAGGGCAAAAGGAAGATGGAATGATGCTTTATGGTGGAACGAGTAGATGGAACAACTGAAGATTTCTCATATCACAAATCCATCTACCATATCCACCAGCTTAATCTTCGTTTTAATCAATCCATCCTTTCCATTTTTATCTTTAGCTTCTTCGTCGTACTGGTCATGCATATCCACCAGCTTTTGTAATAGACTATAGGAACTAGTATAGGTTTGGTAGATCTTCTATAGAAATGGTCTTGTATTTTCATTTGAAGTTGATTGTAAGCTGTAAGCTGTAAGAGGTAAATTGTTTCTTGAATGAATGAACAATTAAACTTCAGTACTTCTCTTCAGTAGAAATAATTGATCACTTCAGTACTTCTCTTCAGTAGAAACAAGCTTTAAGCTTACTTGACCATATTCCAATTAACCAAACTTGGTGAACTTCAACTTATAGATGCATTCTACAAGACAGACACAGAGAAACACACAAACCAAACCAAGACAAACAAAACTAAAAGAGCATTAGCTGGTAAGTGTTAGCAAAAAAAATATAAACAATAATTTACAAAGTTTACAACAAGAATCCTCCCCTAAGGCATATGCCTCCCCTCAAACTTTTCAGTTAAGGGTTAAGCATCCCAATATTGACAACTAGGTGTTGAAACCTAGGTCCATCAAAAGCTTTAGTCAATAAATTTGCCACATTATCATCAGTGTGAACCTTAATCACTTTTATCAAATGTTTTTCATATGCATCTCTTATAAAGTGGTGCCTGATATCAATATGCTTAGTTCTACTGTGAAAAACTGGATTTTTAACTATGCATATGGTACTTTGATTATCAATAAAAATTGTTGTGTTCATGAAGTTAAACCCATAATCTAACAATTGATTTTGTATCCATAGTACCTGACCACACCAATTGGCAGCAGCAACATACTCTGCTTCAGTAGATGAGGTAGCAACAATAGTTTGTTTCTTGCACTGGCAAGAAATCAATATTTTTCCAAGGAATTGGGAACCTCCAGTTGTGAATCTCCTATCCAGATTTACACCAGCATAATCACTATCACTATATGCTTCCAACTTAAAAGGAGACTCTTTTGGGTACCAAAGACCTACATTAGGTTGGCCTTTTAGGTACTTAAAGATCTTTTTGACTGCATTCAGATGGGAAGTAAGTGGAGTGACTTGATGTCTAGAACAAACACTCACAGCAAAGGTAATGTCAGGCCTAGAAGATATTAGATACATCAATGAACCAATCATAGATCTGTATAAGTGAACATTCACAGCTGGATCTGGTTCAATGTTGTTCTTAGGTTTTGGAGCTTCATAAGGTGTAGTGGCAGTTCTGACATTCTCCATACCTAACTTCTTCAAAATGTCCCTCACATATTTATCCTGACTGATAAAAATACCATCAGGTTTCTGCTTAAATTAGAGACCGAAAAAGAAAGTAAGCTCCCCCATAGCACTCATCTGAAACTCTCCCTTCATCAGCTCCTCAAACTCCCTGCACCAAGCTTCTTTAGTGGAGCCAAATATAATGTCATCCAAATAAACTTGCACAAGTATGATGTCTGTGGAATTCTTCTTTAGGAAAAATGTTTTGTCAATGGCACCTCTTCTATAACCATGCTTCAGCAGAAATGCTGAAAGCCTAGCATACCATGCTCTTGGTTCCTGATGTAGTCTATAGAGAGCTTTTACAACCTTGTAAACATGTTTTGGATGATCTGGGTCTTAAAATCATTTGGGTTGAGTGACATAAACCTCCTCTTCTATTCCACCATACAGAAAAGCACCTTTGACATCCATTTGATATACCATGAACCCCATGTAAGATGCATAGGCCAAGAAGATTTGAATGGCCTCAACTCTAGAAACAGGTGCAAACACTTCATCATAATCAATTCCTTCCTCTTTCCTGAACCCCTGAGCCACTAATCTTGCTTTGTTTTTAACCACAACACCCCTTGCATCTCTTTTATTCTTGAAAATCCATTTTGTCCCAATTGCATACTTCCCATCAGGTAGTGGTACCAAGATCCAAACCTGCTGATTCTGGAACTGTTGCATCTCTTCTTGCATTGATTCAAGCCAACTTGATTCTTCAAGAGCTTGAGTAACACTGGTTGGTTCCACATGAGAAAGAAAACAAGCAAACAAACAATGCTTAAAGTCCGTGTGATTGTCCCTTTGCTAGTTTGAGACATAGGAAAGAAAAGCAACCTGACCATATTTAGAACTTGTCATAGTCCTTCTAGTTCTAACAGGTTCTAGAGGATCACCAATAACATTAGATTGAGGATGAGCAATGTTGATCCTTTTTGTAGCAGTGGGGTTGACTTCAATAGATGTATCAAGATTAGTGACAGTTGGTTCAAAATCACTGTCATAGGAAGGTGAGGTGAAGATGCCATCTTTGGTTTGATGATTACCAAGATCTGAAGGACTTGGAAAGCGTGTATAAGGTTCTCCAAAGTTTGTGGACACTCTAGTAGAAATGGGAGTAGACACAACAGGGCTATCGGCAGATTTGGTGTTGTTGGGAGAAACAGGATCACTGTCAGAAGAATCATGGTTTCCACTGACTGCTTCTCTTGTAACCTCCCCACTAAGCCTCTCAGCTTCAAGATTAGCTGCATGCTCTTGTTTCTTAAGAATAGCAAGGTCCTCTACATAGTGTGACTCATCTTCACTCTCATCAGAAGTAACTTTAGAAGTATCACCTGCAAAATGGTTAGGGGAGAAGGAAGGTACAATAATAGGTTGTTCATCATCCTCAAACTTACTATCAGAGTCAGCATCCATGGTACCTGCATTGTCAGTGGGAGACTCTTGTGAACCTACATTTTGGTTAGCCACATGTCTAGAATAACCCAAGTAATCAGTTAAGTATTCAAGGTCAAAAGACCAAACATGACCTTGTCCTTGAACATTAGGCTTATCTTCTAGAAATCTCAGGTTCAGAGTCTCCTCAATCTTCTTAGCAGATAAATTGTATACCCTATAAGCCTTACTATGAGCTGAATAACCCACAATATACCCCTCATCAGCTTTCTCATCAAATTTGCCCAGTGGATCACTAGTATTCAAAATGGTCACTTGACATCCAAAAGGTTTGAGGTAATGAATAGCAGGAACTTTCCCAGTGAGAAGTTCATAAGGTGTCTTGAAATGAGGTCTAGTAATGGATACCCTGTTCAGTAAATAACAAGCTGTGCTAACTGCTTCAGTCCAAAACATAGTGGGTAATTTAGAGTCTGCAAGCATGGATCTTGCTGCCTCTATTAAGGTCCTATTCTTTCTTTCAGCTACCCCATTTTGTTGTGGGGTTCTTGGAGTGCTATAGTCCCTTTTTATCCCTGTAGACTTACAGAGTTCTATTAATACAACGTTCTTGAACTCTGTCCCATTATCACACTGAATTCCTTTAACCTTTTTGTTCAACTGGTTTTCAACAAGGGTAATGAACTCTTTCAACACTTGAGATGTTTCATCTTTAGTCCTCAGAAAAAATACCCAACAAAACCTGCTATAGTCATCAGTGATTACCATACAAAAATACTTGTGATCAATACATCTGACTTGGGTTGGACCAAAGAGATCCATATGCAGCAACTGAAGAGGTTCTGAAATAATGCTCACATCAGTAATAGCTTTGTATGAGGCTCTGTGTTGCTTTCCTTTGTTGCATGCAACATAGTTATGTTCATTGGTGAAAACTTTGGAAGGAAGTCCTTCAACAAGACCCAGTTTAGAAAGCTTGTTTATGGTCTTGAAGTTCACCTGAGCCATCCTTCTATGCCATTTTGTAGACTCATCCACGGATGCTTTAGCCACCAAACAAGTTAGATCACCTTCTGGTTGAACATCATTCAAGTTGAATGTGTATAGATTGTGATTTCTAGGAACTCTCAGCAGAATTGATGAATCTTATGGAAGTTTGAAGTCTTTAGATAGCACAAGACATTCATCCTCAGAGAAGAATACTTTGTTCTTGGTGTCACAAATTTGTGAGACTGAGAACAAGTTGAAGTGTTGCAGTTCCTTTACATAGTACACATTCTCAAAATCCAGTAAAGGTGTTTTGATGGTGCCTTTCCCAGTGATTCTACCATCACTTCCACCAAAAGTCACATTGCCTTCTCCTTCTATGGGTACAAAATTATGCATCATATCTCTGTTTCCTGACATGCTTCTGGAACAACCACTATCAACAATGCCAACTTCCTTATGCTTAAGAGGATGATCCTACAAAAACAACAAAAAATATACAAAATATTAGTACACTATGGAGGCTCAAGTCATCACTGACTTGAGCCTGCCTTGTGGATCATAAGATTTAGGCCATGTAGATGTAGAAGATCCACTATTGTTCTTGGTCCTCCATTGAAAATTAGGTCCCTTTTTAGTCCAAGAACAACCTGCTGTGGGCTTTACAGTAGTATCCCTATATCCCTTCCTATCATACATTGAGTCAACATATCTAGGCCAATAACCATTTTGAAAATATGAACTAGTTGGTCTCACATATGGTCTAGCAACAGATCTTCTCCAAGCAAATGGAGAAGGTTTATGAGTTGCTTGTGGAACAAAAGGTGGTATATCATTAACATTTTTCAACATTGGTCTAGATTTCTTTTGACTAGCACATACACCCATTCTTTGCTCATGAAAATCACAATCCTTAATCAAATGAAATTTACTTCCACAAACAAAACATGTCTTCTTTTTAGAAGATTTATTCAAAGTGAAAGATGTTCTATTACATGCAAAAGCATTCAAACCATAAACATTAACAGAATTGTTTTTAACAGAATTATTATGCAAAGAATTAAAAAACAAGTCTTCAGAGGAAACTGTCTTGGAAGTTGATTCCTCAGTAGCAACTCTAACAGGCTTGTAGGTAGTCTTGGGTGAGGTCTTGGGAAGGTCTGACTTATCACCTGAATCACAACTGGTATATGTAGTAGACCCTTGGTCAGAGGACTTGTCACTGTTAGAACAAGAGACAAAGTCATTAGATGAAGAATCAAGGTCTGGCAAGTCTGTTGACTTTTTGCCATAAAGATGGTGTGATCCATCAAACTAAACTGTGATGGACAGGTCATTGGGCATATGTTCTCCTCTAATAGGTCCACGTACAACATGTAAATCACCTTCTTTTAGAAAATTAGCTAATCATGCTGGTGTAGATTTACGTGTGTCATCCCTAGCTTCTATCCCTACATACTTCTTAAAGCCTAAACCTATTGCTGTATTAGGATTTTGACTAGCATAGATGTGACTAGCTAACTTGTTTCCATTCAATAACCATTCTTTATGCCTAGCTATTTCCTCATCTAGTTTCTCTTTTAGCACTTTGTTTTCAGAAACTACATCAGCTTTTTCTTTCTTAGTGCATTTTAAATCAATTTTACAACATTCTAGATCACTTTCTAACACCCTTATCTTTTCATCATAGGCCAGTTGATTCTTTTGAAACCAAACTTTTTGCCTTTCTAATGTTTTTAAAGCATGTTTATAAGCCTCAACTTCGACATAACATTCAGTATATTTAGGTTTCAATTCATCATAGGCTTCTTTAAGTTCATTATATCTTTCACTAGAACCAAAAACACAATTATGTACTTAAGAGATGCCTATCAAGGCAACTTGATCATGCCTATCCTCTGAAGTACAACTTACCAGCAATCCAATATTCTCAGCACCAGGAGCTTCATCATTCTCAGGCTCATGCGTCTTCCAGTTGACATGGTCATCCAGAACGACCAGAGTAGTTGAAGATCCAGCTTTGGAGTTTCCAGCTTCTTGCTGATAGGAAGAATACCTAACCTCATCACCAGCCTTCATATCCTTGCATTCTCTTGAGAAGTGACCCATCTGATTACAAGTATAGCACTTGACTTTCCTTCTTTCAAATCTAGCTGGATCTCTTCCCTGGAAACCAAACTTTCTCCCAGACTTACGCTCAAACCTTTTGATGTCCACTGAAAGCATGGCCACCTGCCATTTCAAGTTCATCTCCTCTATATCAAGTGGATCCAACTGTTCAAAATCCTCAAAGGCTAGTTGCTGCTGAGTGTCATAATCAGCAACAAAAGAGTGAAGTACATCTTCCAACACACCACTAGATTTAGGTTGAGAACTTGATGGAGTGGTAGTGTAAGATGATGATGATGAGTAAGTTGGACTTGGAGCATAGGTCATCTTATTTGAGGAGGCCCCAACAAATGCTGTGTGACTAGGAGTGGATGCACGAAAGGGACTTATAACATCAGGCTCAAGAGATTTAAGTTTGTTGTATAGTTTATCAAAAGTGAGCATATCCAGCCCACCTTTAGCTTTGAGGGCAATGCTTACTTGCAACCAAGATGAAGGTAAAGATCGCAAGAACTTTGAATTGCAGTCATCATTATCTGGCTTTGCCTTCAGCTGATTCAACTGACTAAATATCTTATGGAACCGATCATACCCCTTGTGGATACCTTCCTCTTCAGAGATTTGGAATTCTTGAAACTGTTGTTTCAGCATTAATTTCCTCATTCTCCTGGACTCCTCATTCCCACCAAACCTAGCCTTGATTGCCATCCATATGTCCTTAGCATCCTGCATGTAGTGAAAGTCACCCAAGTGATCTTCAGGTATAGCCTGAAGAAGAATAGTTCTCACTTTGTTCTCTCTTTGAACAACCAGTATCTCTTCAGCATATTTGGGAGGAACGATGGTAACATTACCATCAGGATCTGTGACATGCCTCTTCAAACTATTCCCCTTCTTCACAATTTCCCAGAGATTCCAATCAATGTTGGATATCCAGTTCTGCATCTTCATAGCCCACAAATCGTACTCCTCCTTTTTGAGGTATGGAAACTTTGCATTGTTGTTTGAGAGACTGAGTTGTTGCAGAGATGTGTTGTTATGGTTGTTGGTGACTTCAATTTCATCATCTGATCCAAGCATGGTGAAGGTTGTTTTGGTTGTATGGGTGTAAAGAAAAGACTGTTCTTAGTATCGTAGAGACTCTCCCGAGGCTCTGATACCACTTGTTGAACCTTAGACCTTGATAGATCTTGGAGCACTCGTAGATCGTTAGTAATGCTTATGTAATCATAAACACACTAATAGAAAGTCTCAATTACTTGTATTCTTTAGCGGAAATCAAACAAAAATAATAACACAAATAACTAAGAACTCGTTGATCCTCTATGTATCTTTTAATAATACTTAAACTTGTTTTTCAACTCATACATAATTCATACTATTGTGTTCCTTTTATAGACAAGGAACCCTAAACCGTTTCCCAAGAAACGTATAAACATAAAACTAAATAAGATATACATTATCACTTCCTAATAAACCTCATGCATATTCTAAATAACTATAGAATACGCGGAGTATCTATCTCCGCAGAAACCAACTACACGGTTTTAATACTTCAGTAGAATTACTTCTTCAGCAGAATCCTTGCACTTCAGCAGAATCCATCGGCAGTAAATTCAGCATAATTCATACTTTGCAGAATTCCCAACAACATGCAAGCATACACACAAACAATTGAAGATATAATTGAATTAATGATGTAAATCACTTATCTTGTTTTAAAATAGGGTATGGAACCCTAAGATACTTCCCAAGACAGCCTATGTTCGATTTAGGTTTTACTCCACAAAACTACCTCCTAAAATACTAGAAATTCAAATTCTATATATAGAGTTACAATATGTGACGGTGTCACTATTTAAATGTGACGCCGTCGGGTCGCCGCCATTGGGTTTTCGTCTTGGCCACGTCAACTCTGTGACGGCGTCACCTTATGCTTGTGACGCCGTTGGCTTCAACCTCTGACGCCGTCGGGATCCAAATCTAGGCCGTCTGAGTTTTGATGCCCTACTCTTTTAAACCTCATGCCGTCACATGTAAAATAGCAATTTGCTCTCTGAGTCGTCTCAAGGTGTGTCGCGACGGCGTCGCCATTAAGCTGTGACACCGTCCCCTTCAGTTCCAGCAGCTTGAGTGTCTCGATTCTTGACTTTGGCCATTTTCTTCGTATTTTCGCGCCTTTTCGTCCGAATAAGTGTCATTCCAGTAATTTGCCTTCAAGAGACCTAAAAAGTGAAAAGGAACGAAGTTAAGTAGTAACGGATACAAAAGTGATCAATTAAGGGCTTAAATGATCCCTCAATAGTGTACCTTTTAAATCCTTATCAAATATCCCTACACTTGGTATTTGCTTGTCCTCAAGCAAATGTGCTTTTAGCCAATTAATTTATAAGTTAGGGGTCATGAAGCATTAGTTTATAACAATTCACAACACATATAAGCCCCGTAAAAGTCATAACAAGCACGGAAATTACATATTAGCACCTCACAGTGGTGTTTGGATACGCTCATCTCTCGGGTGTATATGAAATATATCAAGTTGGAAATGGAAGATAAACACTCATTAACCAGTCCTAGTACATAGATTACCATAGGCTTGAGACTAGATCAAACCTCCATCGCTTTTGGCGTAAGCACCTAGAAAAAACTATCCAAGAGGTCTTTTAAAGGGTTGTAACGTTAGGCTTACAGTAGGGAAACAAAGGGTTTGGCGGGATAGTCGATTTATTGGTGGCAAGTCAAAAATCTTTATGTTACAAGCATGAGAAGAATGGGGTTGCTAAGCCAAGACTCGACACTCTAAACTCTAGATAACTTTGAAATAAACAAACATAAATTTAAAGATAGATGTAGGATGGTAGCCCGTCTGTTTTTTCATTTTTTGTTTTATTATTTTTTTTAATCACTCTTTTTTTCGATTTTTTTTTTCTTTTTTTTTTCATACACTTTTACTCTACCATCCTCTATGATAACATCAAAATAATAGGGATTTACAGGCACATCCTACACTTGAGTTTTTATTACTCTAACACTAATTTGACCCCGAATTAAAAAGATCAAAACACTTGGAGTACATTATTACGCAAATAAAGGGAATGTGAATTTAAAGTTACTTCTCGTCATTTCATAAAATTTAACTTTTCCCATGAGTCCCAATCATCCTAAAACTGTGTACAAAGGATATGACTCGACTTAGAAAGTGAAGCAACTAGATAATTGAACTAAGGGTTTAGTATGACAACAATAATGCACTAAAAGTGAGTGCATACAAGGTAGGCTAAGGCGATTTGGGTGTACATTTCGGGGTGGATTGTAAACAATGCTCTTCATTGATATTCCGGAAAACTGAAACATCACGAGAACCTCGAAAAGGATAGGCTCTGAGGGGTTAACTAGGGGTATCGTGTACTAAAGGTGAGTACAACGCAAGGGTGTGGGGGAATTACTCAACCGATGTGTAAGAAGTAATTATATTACGGGTATCAAACAAGGGTTATTCTAATGCCTCTTATCATTTAGTTATTCCTAACTACACAAGTGTAGTCTCACTAGCGATCTCAGAATGCATCAGAAAACAAGTTCTAGAATCTATTATACTTTCGGTACGCACTCGAAGCATTAAAGTGGAAAGCTGTAATTCCTACAAATCTAAGGGCAATCCTCACATTTTGGGTGGAATTTAAGTGGTAAAGGGTTTTTGTGCTAGTCATATAACTTCCTATCCATGAGACGCTTTATTAAGACTAATGGCCCACTCCTACATATCATGAAAAATTTTAAATTTGGTGCCAAAATTACCCTAACCGATATTTCTCATGGTTTATTACACAAATGAAATTGGACAAGGCAAATAGTCAAGGATAAGCATAGTTTCAAAGTTCCCGTTTTATTTTCCCTCCCTACACTTAAACTGAACATGGTCCCCAATATTCCTCGAAAGTATCAAAGTTATGATAATGGAAGGTAATTAAAAATGAAAGAAACTAATACTCCCCTGATTAGCTCGGTAGGATCCGTGTGAAGTGGTGGTTAAATCTTTCTTCAAGAAGAATGTATGCGTGAAAAGCTCCTTCCAATCTTTTGTATTTTCTTCTTGATAAATAAAACCTGCACACTTGAAGAAAACAAACGAAACCTTCACGTAAAATCGGCGGTAACAATATATTTATATGACAATACTAAACTAGAAGATAATGCTTGTGGAATGGATATTTACAAATTTTTTGGAAAATTAAGACCTGGAAAATTCCAAAAATTTATAAGTAGCTCAGAAAACGAGAAAAAGTAGTAAGCTGTTTCTACTCCTCCTGACGCCGTCAGGTTGCGACCCTGACGCTGTCAGGTTATCCTGACAGAAACTGGTCTGCGATTTTCTGGAAAAAATTATGGAAAATTATATCTTTAGAATCTGGAAAAATTTCCTGCAAAATATCCATTATGACTCGATACAAGCATTTGACTCAAACAAACACACATGTATATCTTTTTAATAATCGTAATTCTCATGTTCACGTTCTTTTTGAAAACGTGTGTAATCCTCCCTACACTTATCCCTTTTGTAAAATACCTTTATATGTAATTAAGACGAGGTTAAAGACAAAATAAAGCATTTTTACAAATTCAAACATGAGAATAAACAATCAATAAAAGATATACAACACACAAACAAGCAAACAATTAAGCATGGGTTGCCTCCCACGAAGCGCTTTTCTTTATTTATGAGTCTTGTAGCTAGACTCGAAGTCGTGCCCCTACGTGACTTCATTACCATCACCCTCTTCCACATGACGGTCTCTATTGGGGTTTTCCATGTTATAGTAATGCCCTATTATGCATCTTTCTAAGAATTCAGCTTCTCCCCAATTCGTTCTATATTTCGGTCCTAGTTTCAAGCAATCCTTATAGAACCTGAAAATCTTATTCATCACATAATCAACTCCCTTCTCCTTATCTTCCTCATTCATATAGTAGACCGATAACTTAAGTTCTTTTTCATCATTGGATAGTGATGAAAATTTCTCAATCTTAAAGGGCATTTGGTAGGCTACATCATCGGTCTCATCCTTGAATCTCACTATTCCCATTGACGGATCATAAGTCATCCAGGTGTTTTCTATGAAAGGCTTTCCTAGAATAACGTGGGACAAGCTAGGATCTATGGTCGTACTAATATCATTCACAACTATGAAATCCGTAGGAAAAGTGAGACTTCCTACATAGACGGGCAATCCCTTAACTCTACCAAGAAAATTGCAACCAACCCTAGGATTATCGAGATCTTGCCTAGTTGGGATAGGCTTCTTCATTACCCAATTATAGTAGGTGCTGGTCAAGATATTTATTGGGGACTTGCGATCAATGTAGGCCTTTGCCACGAAAAGGTATCCTATGCAACATGGTATGTTAAGATTCCAAGGGTTCCCAAACTTGATCCTAGGGCTTCTCCTAACATACATGTGACAGAGGTCTCGTACTAAGTGTGGGTGGCGAGAGAGTTCTTCTTCCTTAGGAAACTTATTGAAATAGTCATTGCCTACTTCATCTACTTCCTCGGTTGTTTCGTTCCTAGGAGTTTCACTAACCTCAAGTACCGTCTCATGGTTTGCTTCGTCATTTGTTCTATTAGGTTTCACTAAGGTGATGGTATTGACGAATTGAACGTGCTTAGCTAACTTACTTGGGTCCTTAATTTCTACACCGGAAGCTTCGGGAGTTGAGATAGCATTAACCTTCCTATCACTATTGGTCATGGCTTTCAAAAGGTTATCTATCTTCCTATCCATATCGGCTTGTTGTTGGTTAAAACGGTCCGAGAGCTTAGCTATTTGAGCTTCTTGGGATGTGACTAGGTGCTGCAACATCCCTTCTATGTTTTGTTGGTTAGGGCCATGAGATGGGGGCCATGAGAAATCATTAGATGTGAATTCTTTGGTTTGTCCCCAATAGAAGTCGGGCTTGCCCTTCCATGCTTCTCGGGCGTCATTGAAAGTCCTAGGTTCGGGTGTTGTAGGGAATCTTCCTCCCGTTCCATTGGTACGCGAGGATGGGTAGTCAATGGAAGCTTGTTCGAGGAGTCTTGTGCAAGTGCGAGTGTTTTGAGGACCACTACATGGCTCACACAAGGAAGAAACTTTGTTCACTTGGCATGAAGACTTAGGATTTTCGTAGGAGCTCATTAGGAATTTAACTTGTTCTTCAAGTTCGAGCATCATACGGTAGGAAGATTGTGAGTCAATGAGAGGCAAAAAGATTGCCTTTATGGTTTTAGGCAACTCACGGGGGTCATTCCAACTTTCGTTGTCATAGAGGGCAAGGTCCTCTATTATACCCCACGATTCTTCCGCGGTGAGATCACTAAGTTTACCACCGGCCGCTTGGTCAATGGATCGCTTAGTAGGGAAGTTGACATGATCATAAAAGAGTTGGACTTGAAGCTAAAGATCATGCCGTGATGAGGGACTCTATGGAGTAGGTCCTTGAATCGAGTCCATGCTTCGTAGAGAGATTCACCTTGACGTTGTTGGAACATCAAGATTTCATTCCTAAGCTTAGTAGTTCTCCTCGGTGGGAAAAATTGAGCAAGGAAACGACAGGTGAGATCATCCCAACTTGAGATGGATTCAGCGGGAAGTCGCTCAAGCCAATTGCTAGCTTGGTCCCGTAGAGAGAATTGGAAGAGACGTAAGCGCATGGTCTCCCGAGTAGTAGCATCGAGGTCCATGGAATCGATGATTTTAAGGTAATCCTTAAGATGCTGATTAGGATCTTCGGAACGAAGTCCATGGAATGCACATCCGTTTTGCACCAACTGGATGGAATCAGATCGAAGGGCCGTTGTTTGGGCTTGGTCGGGAAGCTCAATGGTGTTTCTATAGCCTAGGTTGCTTGGTCTTGAGTACTCACCATGAGTACGGCCTCTTGGCGGGTCATTTGGTGGTGGGTTGATGAGTAGTGGTTGATTATCACCTTCCATGATGAAAAGTGATGGGATTACTAACAAAGGTCACGAAGAAGGGGGATAGACTACAAGGAAGCTAAAAATGGGAAAAAAGCTTACTTGATAGGAATCAAAACCTAAACGAGGTGGCAATCTAACTAGCTATTCTATTCCCCGGCAGCGGCGCCAAAAACTTGATACGCGTACAACGCGCGTTCGGGGTCCAAGGAACTTCCTTTTCGTCGAGCAAGTTTTCCAACACCCTGGGCAGTGAACCTAATCGTTGTAGTGTAGTATTAGGGTAAGCCTCGGGTATTGATATCGCTCTCTAGGGGAATAGGAATGCTAGTGAGAAGTTATTACGCAAAGGTTGGGGTTGAGGAAGATTATTTTTTTATCTTTTTATACTTTTTAGAAATTTGAAAGGTACGAATCTCGGGGTATTGGATTTGGGGAGTTGGTATTTCTAACGATTACTCTACGATTCTAATCTAATTAACTAAGCTAAAGGGTAGTCTATGTCTATTGATGTGTGCTCGTATGATGATTAAAAATGTGTTTTCTTAGATGCTATTACTCCCTAGTTATCTCCTATTGATGGTTGAATTGTCATGTCCTTATTCTTAACGCGTTGATTCTTCTAAGGTCGTAGGGTATGCGTTTTTCCCTAACTCCTTAAGTCTACCTTAAGGTTATTGCCTATGAAATCTCTAGGATTCATAAACTAACTCTAAGGTTATCTTTGGATGTTTAGACTACAATAACTCTAGGTGATTATAAACTAATGTTCACAAATATTACTCAAGCATTAAAAACACAACGGATGACCTATCGCAATACTAGGTCAATCACAATTAAGATTAGAGACAACCAATCAATATTCAATAACTAGGTTTCATAGATCTAAGCAAACACACAAGTAAATTAGCCGGACATGGAGAACATGCAAGCATACACACAAACAACTGAAGACATAATTGAATTAATGAACTAAATCACTTATCTTATTGTAAAATAGGGTATGGAACCCTAAGATACTGCCCATGACAGCCTATGTTCGGTTTAGGTTTTACTCCATAAAACTACCTCCTAAAATACTAAAAATTTGAATTCTATATATAGAGTTATAATATGCGACGGCGTCACTCTTTAATTGTGATGCCGTCGGGTCGCCGCCATTAGGTTTTCGTCTTGGCCACGTCAACTCTGTGACTGCGTCACCTTATACTTGTGACGCCGTGGGCTTCAACCTTTGACGCCGTCGGGATCCAAATCTAGGCCGTCTGAGTTGTGACACCCTACTCTTTTAAGCCTGATCCCGTCACTTTTAAATTAGCAATTTTCTCTCTGAGTCTTATCAAGGTGTGTCGCGACGGCGTCGCTATTAAGCTGTGACGCCGTCCCCTTCAGTTCTAGCAGCTTGAGTGTCTCGATTCTTGACTTTGGCTATTTTCTTCGTATTTTCGCGCCTTTTCGTCCGAATAAGTGTCATTCGAGCAATTTGCCTTCAAGAGACCTAAAAAGTGAAAAGGAACGAAATTAAGTAGTAACGGATACAAAAGTGATCAATTAAGGGCTTAAATGACCCCTCGAAAGTGTACCTTTTAAATCCTTATCAAGAAGGATGGATAATTTCGGATGTGTATCGATTATAGAGAATTGAACAAGCTCAAAATCAAGAACCGCTATCCCTTGATAAAAATCGATGGTCTGTTTGATCAGTTACAAGGATCGGGTGTATACTCAAAAATTGACTTAAGATCTGGATACCATCAGTTAAGGGTGAAAGAGGAAGATATTCTTAAGACCGCATTTCGAACTCGCTATGGTCATTATGAATTCCATGTAATGCCATTTGGATTAACCAATGCGCCTGTTGTATTTATGGACCTCATGAATAGATTCTGTAAGCCCTATCTGGATAAATTCATCATTGGTCCGTACCAACCTACACCACCGAGATCCGTAAATTTTTAGGTCTTGCCGGCTATTACCGTGGATTCATTGATGGTTTCTCGAAGATAGCTAAACCATTGACGGAGTTAACCCAGAAAACAAAGAAGTTCGAATGGGGAGACGATCAAGAATCAACTTTTCAACTCCTTAAAAAGAAGCTTTGCGAAGCACCTATCTTAGCACCACCCGAAGGAGTAGAAGATTCTGTGGTATATTGTGATGCTTTGAACTTAGGTTTAGGCACTGTTCTAATGCAAAGGAACAAAGTGATTTGACAAGGATTTAAAACGTACGCTTTTAGGGGGTCATTTAAGCCCTATTTCGACACATTTTATATTCGTTACTGCTTAATTTCGTTCCTTTTAAATTTTAGGTCTTTTGGAAGCAAAATGCTGGAATGAAGCAAATTTGGACGAAAAGGAGCAAAAACATGAAGAAAATGGCAAAGTCAAGATCGAAGCCACTCAAGCCTGATCAGCAGAACCTGACGGCGTCCCATCTAAAGGGCGACGCCGTCCCTCTATGAAGACTTGATCAAAAAATGTACGCGATGGCTCAGTGAAATTTCTAGTCATATAACCTGACGGCGTCACGCTTTAAATATGGGGGGCGTCACTCACAGTTTTCACTCTAGAAGGCCCAGATCTAGAATCAAGACGTTGTCTCAACTAAATACCGACTGCGTCACAACTCTAAAGTGACGTCGTCCCATCGATGACTTGGCCTAGACGAAACCCTAATGAAGGTGATCTGATGGCGTCCCATGCAAAAGGTGATGCCATCGTGATTATAAAACTATATATAGAATTAGATTTTTATGTATTTAAAGAGGTAGATTTTTGGAGAGCAAACCCTAACTCAGTTGTAGGCCGACTTGGATAGTATTCTAGGGTCCCATACCCTATTTTAAACATCAAGATAAGTTTGTTAATCTAATTTATCATTATATGTACCCCATATTCGATTGATTGTGTGTATGCCTGCTTATCTATCATGTCTAGCTAAATTACTTGTGTATTTGATTAGATCTATGAAAACTAGTTATTGATTGTGTTAGGTTTTTTCTTGTCTTAATTGAAATTGGCTTAGGAGTGCAACTAGGCTATCGTTGTGTTTAATGCTTGAGTATGCTTGATGATGATATGGTGCATGGATGAAATAACTTATGCTTGCCGATTTCGTGAATCATATATGAGAGATAACCTCAAAGAACTAGGGAATAGCACGCCCTACGACTTTTAGGAATACAACACGTTAAGAGAAAGGACATGACAACTCAACCAACCAATAAAAGATAACTAGGGAGTAATAGTATCTAAGTGAACACATCTTTAATCATCATACGAGCACACCTCAATTAAACATAGCTATCCGTAGTAATTAGATAATTAGATAATTAGTAGAAGTAAAGTAATCGGTAGAAGTACCACCCCCAACCAATTGCCCCGAGATATTTACCTTAGCTTTCTAAAAACTATAAAAAGATAAAAAAGAATCATCCTCAACCCCACCTTCTCGTCATATATTTCTTACTAGCATTCCTATTCCCCTAAAGAACGATATCAATCCCCGAGGCTTACCCTATAATACACTACAACGATTAGGTTCACTGCCTAGGAGGTTGAATAATTGGCTCTTAGAAAAGGAAGTTTCCTTGACCCCGAACGCGCCTTCCGCGCGCATCAAGTTTTTGGCCCCGCTGCCGGGGAATAGAATAGCTAGTTAGATCTCTATCTCGTTTAGGTTTCCTTCCTTGATTCCTATCAAGTAAGATTTTTTCTCATTTTCATTAGCTTCCTTGTAGTCTATCCCCTTCTTTGTGTTTTTGTTCGTAACCTTGTCACTTATCACCATGAGTGACAATCCACCACCAAACAACAATCCCCTACCAAACAACCATCTGCCACAAAACCCACCACTTGATCCGATTTATGCCAACCAACTTCGCGCTCGTATCTTTAGTGAAATTGGAGAACTTAAGAAATTGAATAGGATAATTGAAAGTGCACTTGAGAAATTCCTTGAAGAAAAAACTAGTACTTCAAATAGTAATTCAACCACGAGTGATGATTTGGATGATGAAATTAGGGAAGGAGATTATAAAGTATTAGAAATTATGGAGGGTAGTGAGGAAGAGGAATTTAATGAGTATTTCAAGTCATACCTTAATTGTTGAACCTTAGACCTTGATAGATCTTTGAGCACTCGTAGATAGTTAGTAATGCTTATGTAATCACAAACACACTAATAGAAAGTCTCTATTACTTGTATTCTTTAGCGGAAATCAAACACAAGTATAAACACAAATAACCAAGAACTCGTTGATCCTCTATGGATCTTTTAATAATACTAAATCTTGTTTTTCAACACGTACATAATTCACACTATTTTGTTCCTTTTATAGACAAGGAACCCTAAACCGTTTTCCAAGAAACGTATAAACATAAAACTAAATAAGATATACATTATCACTTCCTAATAAAGCTCATGCATATCCTAACTAACTATAGAATACGCGGAATATCTATCTCCGCAGAAACCAACTATACGGTTTTAATACTTCAGCAGAATTACTTCTTCAGCAGAATCCTTGCACTTCAGCAGAATCCATCGGAAGTAACTTCAACATAATTCTTACTTACTATAATTCCCAACAATCCTCCCCTAAACTGGAATTTGACTAGGTTAAGTTCCAGTTTCTTGATAGATCTTTAACATTTCAGAACTAGAGGATTGTAGTCGAACATCAGTAGCAAAGAACCAAAATAAGCACATCTCTATGATGACAAAACTTTAAAACTCCAGATCTTTGCAGCAACAAATGACAAAATGTACATCAAAACATATTAGTTTCATACTATTCTCATCACATCCAGGTGTGTTAACTCCTGTGAGAGGTGAATCATTGAAAATAATGGATTTGATGTCTCTTTACCAATAGCCATTACTACTGGAATAGCCATATGTTTAAGTTCGAACACTATGGTACACTGATAACCATCTGATTTATTAGCAAATCAGCAACCATAAACGGATTTGAGATGTCTTTACCTGTAGTCGTTTGCTCAGAACTAGTCAATTCTTAGGGGAAAGAATCACCTTTGGTGAATTGAAAACCCAATATGGTATTCCACTGCCTTTACCACAAGCCATATACTTGTGGGCTAGCCAATTCTTGGATTCCAAAAAGGAATAAACCATGGTGAATTGATGACCATACAACCCTCATCAATTAAGAATGGGTTAGTTGCATACCCTATGATTTTGAGCAAACCATTACAACTATCAACAGATTTGATGTGTCTTTACCAAACTTGTACCCTTTGGACTAGCGAACTCTTTGATGTACACAAGGCACAGCTGGTGAGTTGATTACCATCAACAAGTAATATACAACAAACCTGCAAGAAAAGTTAGACAAACAAAGAATATACATAGTGTTTTTTTTTTATTTTTTTTTATTTTTTATTTTTTTAACTAAAATAAAACAAAGAAACAAAGAATCAAATAGATAAAGAAAGAAATAATACAAGATAACACAATCAGGAAGAACCTTGGTGCGGCAAAAGCTGAGTCTTATTCAATCCAATCAATTGTTCAGCATGAAGCATATCATTCCCAACTGGATCAGGAGGAACTTCCAACTTCTTTTTAAGCATTCTTTGCATCAATGATGTTAATACAAATATCATCATTAAACGTTATTTATATTTTTGATCTTTACCTAAGTTTTGTTAACGACAAAAGTAAATTTAATTTTCATAAAGCTTAAAGCTTGTCAAGTTTAATAGATATTAAAACAAGCTTTTTCAAACAATATCTTCATCATTTAAGCATTTACATTGTGACTAATCATATCTTAATATGAGTCTAAACATAATGTATGATAGTAGTTTTTAGAATGTTTTAGTTTCTTAAATACTAAACATTACTTATGTATTTACATATTTCTAAAAATAGAAAAACAACACATGACATCATGTGATGCATCATGGAAATCATTGGAAGATTTCATTAGATATTTTGTGTAGATTTGTACTCTTCATATCTTACAAAACCTTACATAGATATGGTTGACTTTGGCAAGATCTTGATATCTTGTTGTCAGACCCCGGCGGCACCAAAATATATAACGGACGGAACCCTTTCAAGGGGTCCGCTGTCCGTGGTGCCTGCTGATGGTTTTGGCTATAAATAGCAAAACCAAACCAAGTAGTTTTTCATCCCTTTCTATCATACTCTCTTACATATCTTCTCTCTAACCTTTCTAAGTCAGTTTCATATCATATTAGTGATCTCTTTTGTAGCAAAGAAGATCAAGTCACATTCAAGCTTCAAATGAGAAGTTGGAAGTCTTGTTTGTTTAGTGTTGTATGATTTTGTGTTGATTCATACTTCATTGTTGTATTAAACCATCATAATCTTGTGAGTGTGAGTGGTTAGTATTTTAGTCCTCAAAATACATTGTGTGTGGGAGTGGTTGTACCCTTGGAAAGAACTCAACATCTAGCTTAGTGTCGGAAATAGTGTGGGAGTGGTTGTACCAAAGGACTTTCCAAGGAACAAGTAGAAATCTTTAAGAGTCTAGAAACAAGGTATTTCCATGAGGGTAGAACCATTCACCCATCTTTCATTGAAAATACCAATCTCCGTGAAGAACTAGCCGCCATTCAATTCGATTGTCTTCTTGACATCGATGAACCAATTTGTCCTAGGTTTGTGTTAGAGTTCTATGCTAGTGTGACCGGCTTTAGTGATGAAGATGATGATGAGTTTTTTCTTAGGTTTAAAATCAATCAAAACGACTACACCATCACCTTAGCCAACTTTGCTCAATTGCTAGGAATTCCCAACCGAGGGACATGTGTCTACTCAGAGAAGTGGTCACTCACCACTCTTGATGCAAACAATGACCGCACTTCTCCCTACCAAACACCTCTAGCAAATAAGGATGTCATCCGTGAGCACCTATTTATCCCAAGGGAAGATACAACCCGAGTCACCCGAAAAGGAAAAGAAGTGAACCGAGATCCATATGGAATGGAGCTAAATGAACTTAAGCCCGAATTTAGGAAATGGGAAGAACTACTTAGAGCCAACGTCATTAGCACCATAGGAAATAGGGATCACATCAATTCTTGTCTTTTCCATATGCTCTACAACTTGTTCACCCGTCAACCATTCAATTTGGCCTACTAGATTGCTAGGAGAATGAATGATATTCCAACACAAGGATCGGTTGCTCTCCCATATGGGATGCTTCTCACCCGTCTCTATAGATCCTTCGCACCAATTCCACCAAGCCCATAAGGGATGAACCTTCACTATGAGCTCATCCCTCACATCTTTGTACCTTTGAGTGATGCACGAGTTGCTAAGACAAAAGGAAAAAGAGCAAAACCTCCAACTCCATCATCATCATCATCATCAAATAGCTCCGATGATGGTCTTCCAAACTCTCGCCTTCCACCTCATGAGTATTATGCATCTCTTCCCGATATTGAGAATGAATCAGCGGAGTTTAAGCAAACCAAGGGGATGTTCAAGTGCCTTGGTAGAATGATGAACAAGATCTACAAGAAGTTGGATAAGTGAGAATCGTTTTAAAGAGCGTTTGGAACAATACATTATATCTAATGTTTGATACAATTTGGTTGTTTTTATCTTGTAGGATGATAATATAACTCGAAACAATGATGTATGCTAACAATCTTATGCAGGGAGATAGCACAAGTATGCTATCAAGTTTTACACATTTTCACTATAATGTGAAAATCACTTAGCCTTGCTCAAAATCTATGCTCCATTATGTTTGTACATGTGTTATTTACTTTTCCTAACTAGAAATGTTTAGTATCACTTGTTTTGAGAAAAATTTCAGGTTTTAGAAATGTCCCCGACACCTTAAAATGCACTCTGTGAAGTTTTTTGCACTGCACGGATCAGACGGCACCAACGTTTTGGTTCCGTCTATTATAAGAAATGGTACTGCCGTACATGTACAGGCGGACCAGATGGCACCCTTTTTAGGGGTCCGTCCGTGTAAACTTTTGGTGCCGTGGATCCTCCAGGTAACTTTCTGAATTTCGATACTTTCGTCATTCCAAATTACCATCCATTGCTTGTAGGTCAATCTTAACTAGTTTATACCCTCATTAGAACTAGTATAATTCACTTAGGCATATAAGAAATCCATTTCCCACCAAAATTCAAAAATTTGAAAAATTCACCCAGGGAGCCCTTTGGCATAAAGGAAGGAACCAAATCTTTGGTACCTTGAAATCCATGGGTAATTTGATTGTTAGGAAATTTTACTCATTAGAACACATTTATTGCAAATCTTTGCTTGTTCACTCCATCTCTCTTGTATGGCTTGACTTGGGTGATATGACTAGCATTTAACCCACTTCCAAATCATTAGGAACCTCATCCCTTCTATGGTTTAACATCAAATCAAACACACTTCTCCATAATTTTGCACTTCTATAAATTGAGAGGTTTTACCATAATCATCCTCATACCTTCTTCATTCTTACCATCATCTAGCAAAGAAAAACACAAGTCAAAAGGACAAAATCCTCTCCTAAACCTTGCAAGAAAACCGCTAGAATTAGCGTGAGGCCTTGTTGCTTCGTAAACTTGAGCTCATCATCCGAGTCTTCTCCACTCACAATCTCATCCCCCATCCGAGATGATACAAGCCTAACTTTGGCTACTCCTACTCAATCACCAATTGTGATCACCACTCCACCACCTACAAAAACACCAACTTCACCTCCACCGGCACCCATCCAAACATCCAAAACACCCTCACCACCCTCACAACCAAAATCTCCAACTCTCATTCCTTTGGAGTTATTTTCCACACCACCCACTTCTCCAAATCCTTTCTTGGAGGACTTGGAGGACTTGGATGACTTGCCTCCTAGGCCAAATCATCCACCACCATTGCCATCCTTTGGCACAATTGAGCGGATTGCTCATGAGTCACCTAGGCCATCTTTTGACCCAAACGTCCCATTAGGGCCAAAACCTCTTCTCTTCCACCCCATTCACAAAGACATCCATGGTCCTTTGTATGGGGACCAACCACTCCCCACATCAATGTCCCCTCACGTAGAGGACATTGAGGAGTGCATGTGGGATGCTAATCCCACAAGAGAGGAGATTCAAGCGGAACTCCAACACCTCCACCAATTCAAAGGCATGGTGGATTCTCACCTTAGTGAGACTATGCAAATGCAAAGTGCTTTGCTAGCCTCCATCATGACCACCCCAAAAATGCTCACCAACACCAACACATCTACCATTCCACCACCTCAACCTCACCAAACATACTACCCCCTAGGCATGGACATGACTTCCAAGAGGAAATGAGGTTCATCCTCAATCACATCCTTGAGCGCCTCAATGCTCATTCTCATCCACCATCTCATTAGGATGGTCATAGATTAGCATTTCTAAGTTTTTCTTTTCTTAGGATTAATTTTTTCTTGTACTAAAACACATCATTGTGTTCTCTTTTCATGATTCTTATTCATGAAAAATTTTAACTAATGAATGGTGTTTTCTATATTGTTGTTGCCTTTACATAGCGTTTGGAAATGCTTGTGAATGATCATTCTTACTAACAATTTTTTTTTGTAGCTTTATTTTTCACAATCTATGTATCTTCCCATTAAGCACCCAATTTAGGGGGAGCTTTGATCAAGGGGGAGATAATGGCTCGGGCTCATTATATTCCGCATCGCCTCTTCTTTTTGTTGAGACAAAAAGGGGGAGAAAATATAGAACTTGGTTATATTTGACTTTTCTGAAAAAGTCAAACTGCATATATTGACTTTCTGAAAAAGTCAAACATGATACTTCATTGGTAATACTTGACTTTTCTGAAAAAGTCAGCTGCATACTTTGACTTTCTGAAAAAGTCAACATCATGCATCAACTAGTGAATACTTTGACTTTCTGAAAAAGTCAAACATCATACACTTGCATCATCATTTCTTTTTCAAGTTCTAAAACTAATATTTTTATAACTCTTGCACAATCTTTGTATCTTTTATAAAAATAAAATTTATATTTTGTCCTCAACAAAAAGGTGCAGATTGTTAATACAAATATCGTCATTAAACGTTATTTATATTTTTGATCTTTACCTAAGTTTTGTTAACGACAAAAGTAAATTTAATTTTCATAAAGCTTAAAGCTTGTCAAGTTTAATAGATATTAAAACAAGCTTTTTCAAACAATATCTTTATCATTTAAGCATTTACGTTGTGACTAATCATATCTTAATATGAGTCTAAACATAATGTATGATAGTAGTTTTTAGAATGTTTTAGTTTCTTAAAAACTAAACATTACTTATGTATTTACATATTTCTAAAAATAGAAAAACAACACATGACATCATGTGATGCATCATGGAAATCATTGGAAGATTTCATTAGATATTTTGTGTAGATTTGTACTCTTCATATCTTAGACAATCTTACATAGATATGGTTGACTTTGGCAAGATCTTGATATCTTGCTGTCAGACCCCGGCGGCACCAAAATATATAACGGACGAAACCCTTTCAAGGGGTCCGCCGTCCGTGGTGCCTGCTGATGGTTTTGGCTATAAATAGCAAAGCCAAACCAAGTAGTTTTTCATCCTATTCTATCATACTCTCTTACATATCTTCTCTCTAACCTTTCTAACTCAGTTTCATATCATATTAGTGATCTCTTTTGTAGCAAAGAAGATCAAGTCACATTCAAGCTTCAAACGAGAAGTTGGAAGCCTTGTTTGTTTAGTGTTGTATGATCTTGTGTTGATTCATACTTCATTGTTGTATTAAACCATCATAATCTTGTGAGTGTGAGTGGTTAGTATTTTAGTCCTCAAAATACATTGTGTGTGGGAGTGGTTGTACCCTTGGAAAGAACTCGACATCTAGCTTAGTGTCGGAAATAGTGTAAGCCAAGTGTAAAGGTTTCTCCGCTGGTGAAAGGAGTTTGTTGACTAGTGAAGTTAAACTCTCGAATGTGAACTCGGGGAGGGGAGTAGGGCAAGGAAAAAGAGTCCTTGTAGACTGAACCACTATAAACAACTTATTGTGGTTTGATCATTTCTTTCCTTATTTACTCTTAACATATTGCTTGCGTATTTCATTAATATATCTAAGATCAATATCAATTGATCTTTCAATAAGTTTCAAAACAAAGTTTTAATTGGTAAACTATTCAACCCCCCTTCTAGTTTTCTACAAATGACACAGACAAAGGATAAAGCTTATCAGAGAACATACACACAGTCATCCCACACTTTGTCTCCACCACATGCACACATGGCATTGGATAAAATCTCCAAGACTCAACCTTCCACTTATGTGAATTCTTCCAAATAGAATACCCTTTACCATCTGGAGATTGAGAGTCAAACAGAACTTGAAGATCACCCAAAAAGTATAAACCAGAACTCTGTGGTGAATGATTATCATAATGCTTTGTGACAAGGCTATGGAGTGTAATCAAATCTTGCCTATCCACCATATGGAGTATGTCCTTCAAGAAGTTAAACTGCATAGAAGTATTATCCAACATAAAGATGGTGTTAAGCTGTCCATCAGTCAAAGTCCAAGAAGTCAATACACCATGAGACCCTTCAAGAAAAGCATCAGCAGATCCCTCTTGAATGAAAGTTGAATCAGCAGCCTTTAGATCCAAAGAACTACCCCCGTGTGACTTATGAATCCTAGATGTGTGTGTCCCAGCTGATCTCACAGATCTCCTTAGAGCAATATCTCTCCTTTTAGACATCCTTTTCCCCCTCCTACCTGGTATATGAATCCCCATAGAGACAGAAGATGGTACCTTCTCAGATTCATCAGGGACATCTTTAGCAGGAATGGAAGAAGTAGAAGTAGAAGAAATGGGAATAGCACCACGCATTGCATACATTTTCTCAAGCACCTCTCTGGCCCTTTTAGCTTTAGCAGCTGCTTGTTCAGCTTTCCTAACCAACTCTGATCCTTCTTTATCAACAGGTGCAATAGGTGGAATAGGAGTAGTCATACTAGGTAATGCTTCAAAAGAAACAACAAAAGGTTCAGCAGAGTGACCTCTTTCAGTAGATGCCTCAGCAGACACAGCATGAGAACTCATCTTTGGTGTAACATCATTAAAAGAATCCACAATCTCAACTTTCTTGGTTCTCTTGGCCTTTGGAGCATCTCCACTACCATCAATCCTCCTCAAGTTAGAAGGTGGTGTAATCTGCTTCATAATTCTATTGTACATACTGAGTAAGACATCATCAGATAAAGCCCAAACTTGCTTCTTTGTCAAACCAGATTGAAAGAAGTTAGAACTTTGATTATACACCACAGTCCTCATATACTTTTTCTTCTAAGCTGCAGTTGGTGGTCTTTGCCTTTTGGCTTTAGCTTCTGTGCAGCAAGAGATTTTCTTTGTGCAGCTGCAGCTTGCTTCCTTTGTTGTCCAAGAGCCATCATTTCTGCAGCAAAATTCTCACTATCAAAGTCTGCTCCTAAAATACTTTGTGCAATAGTAGGATTGGATGCAGCTTGATGAGTATAAGCATCCCATTGCTCATCAGTAATCTGAGTGGATAGTTCATCGATTTCTCTTTGTCTCTCAGGAGGCAAATTAGTAGTAAACTAAGCTTCAAGCTTTTGAGCCAATGCATGACTCTTCTTCATATCTGCATACTCAGCTAGCATTCTTGCTTGTTCTTTCCTTTCCTGTTCACTCACAAGATCTGAACCAAGCTCTTCATCAATCATTACTCCTTTCCCTTTATCAGCAGGCTCATGAGCAGAATCATCTTGAGGAATGTCAACAACAGGAACTTTAGAAGAAACACCCAAGGAAGCATCAGAAGTAAAATGTTGAGGAGTGTCTTCAACAAGAGTAGAAGAGACATCAGCATTAGGATCCAAATTAAAACTTCTTCCAGCAACAAAGACTTCAGGATGATCTGCTGAAGGTGGAGGACCTGGTTGTGCTTGCACAGATGAAGCTTGACCAAGTTCAGTTGCAACATCCACCATTTGAGCATCAGCAATAACATGATCATCAGTAGTTGCAACATTGACCACACTTGGCTCCTTTGAAGATTCAGTGGAATCCTTGTTCAAATACTTTCTTCTCCTTCTTCTAGTGAACTGAATGGGTGCATTGTTCTTTGAAGATTCAGCAACAATTGGAGAAGAAACATGAGTCTTTTGAGCCACATCAGCCAAGATTTCAAGTAAATCCAAATGAGTATCCTCTTGCTCCTCATCAGAAGAAACCAGAAACCTCCTTTTGCTATTATGCCCAAGTTGGTCCTCTAACTCCTGAACCTTTCTCTTCAACCCCACAATCTCACCACCAAGTATAGATTTAGTCTCAGCAAGTTCCTTTTTGAGATCAGCAACCTCTGCCACATACATGCTCAATAGAGCATATACAAATGTAAGTGTAATAGGGTCCTCAGCTCCACCAGCAGATTGCTCAGTGGTAATGGGAGCTTCATTGGACCTTTCAGGAGAAATATGGACATGCTCAATGATAGGAGAGCCTTCATCAAATGGATCACTAACTGGACTAGGTGTGGCCAGTCTATTAAGCTCATGCTCAAACTCATCAGGAATAACATGAGAAGGTGGTGGACTAGGACTAGGTCTAGGTGAAGGTGATAGAGGTTGGTCAGGAGTAACATGTGATGCTTCAGCAGTTGTGGAAGGGCCCTTATCAATGGCAACTGATGGATTACCATCAGCAGCAACATTGGAAGAGGGTGGAGTACCAACAACATTACCCTCATCAGCAGCCTCATTGCCTTGAGGCAACACAGCTCCTAGCAAAGGATGATGTTCCCCCTCATAATGAGTTTTCATTGAAGCAAACAGTTTAGCAGTTAGAGCTCCTATGGGACAAAAGACTTGGACTTGGGTTGTAATGTCTAAAATCATTTGCAAAAACCTAGGGTACATTAAAAACTTATGCTTTTTCCTTTGAATATTTTCAACCATATTATAAAAAATAAACCTAGAAAAGTTATAAATTAACCCCTGAGAAAGACATACAATACCACATCCCAATTGAGTAGAAAATTGATCCCATCCTCCTGATTTATTGCTTATGCACTGAAGCAATGTGTGTACCAAAAACCTCCACATGGGACAGAGCTTATTCTTGTGCCACATATCTGTATTCGTACTTTGATATCCAATAGCTCTTAGCCCAGCAAGTATCTCCACGGAATTAGAGTGATAAACCCCATCTTCATCGTCCAAACGAAGCTGTCTCCTTATCAACTCCTCCGTCACAACATACTTTGTTCCATCAATCATAGTGACAATCTCTGTGTCACTCCGTTTCGTAGCAGATGCCCAAAATTGTGTAACCAACGATTCATATATCACATTAGGAGAATGTGTTAAAGCATAATGAATCTTGGACCGTGTCAAGAAATCCACCATTGGCTCATATAGTTCATGACCCTTAACTTTTCCCAGAAAAGCAACTTTGTTATGATCTTTCTTAAATTGAAGTGCCATGTGAGAAATTGTGAGAATGGGTTATGATGCACGCAACTGGAAGTGTGTTTAAATCAAGTGAAAAGGGAATCTGTTAATTTTAGGCGAAGATATGTGAAGAAGATATTAGTAGAAGTTACCCAATTTATGGTCAAAAATATCGGAACAAGTTGTTGACCATATCTGACGTGTAAAGCAACTCCAACAAAATTTAAATTAACACTTCAGCAGAAAGTATGGTCAATCTGCTGAAGGAGGTCAATCAGCAGAAACAACTCAAGTGGTTAAGTATCATCAGTAAATATCTTGAGTTTTACTGTGCCACCCAACTCGCATTAAATTTCATTAAGCCTTGAATCCGCCTATAAGATAGTCCTAATGCACATTTAACACACATCAATTACCCCAATTAACTTCACAAACCCTAATTTCTCCAAAAACTCCTCAATCATCAACAATCACAATGTCTACCAAACCAGAAGTAATAAATATCATTTCCTCATCATCATCATCATCTAGTGAAGATTCACACCCATTGTTTCGCTACCCCCATCAAGATGAACCTCAACCCTCAAAATCCCCTTTTCTTCTTTCTTCTGAAGATGATAGTGTAGTAAATCCAAGTGATTCATCTAGGGGTTCTGATAACTCCACAGAGCGTCTAGAGCCAATCTTCAACAAGGAGAGGACATCACACCCCCAACCTTCACAACCTCAACCTCAACCAAGGCCACGTGCCAGAAATCCACCACTTCCCACAACACGAGAGGTGGTGTGCTTCATCTCATATCGGTAAGGGAAAGGGCAAACGGAAGATGGAGTGATGCTTTATGGTGGAATGAGTAGATGGAACAACCGAAGATTTATAATATCACAAATCCATCTACCATATCCACCAGCTTCATCATCGTTTTCATCAATCCATCCTTTCCATTTTTATCTTCAGCTTCTTCGTCGTACTGGTCATGCATATCCACCAGCTTTTGTAGTAGATGATAGGAACTAGTATATGTTTTATAGATCTTGTATAGAAATGGTCTTGTATTTTCATTTGAAGTTGATTGTAAACTGTAAGTTGTAAACTGTTTCTTGAATGAATGAACAATTAAACTTCAGTACTTTTCTTCAGTAGAAATAATTAGATCACTTCAGTACTTCTCTTCAGTAGAAACAAGCTTTAAGCTTACTTGACCATATTCCAATTAACCAAACTTGGTGAAGTTCGACTTATAGATGCATTCTGCAAAATAGACACAGGGAAACATACAAACCAAACCAAGACAAACAAAACTTAAAGAACATTAGCTGGTTAGTGTTAGCAAACAAAAATATAAACAATAATCTACAAAGTTTACAACAAGAATCCTCCCCTGAGGCATATGCCTCCCCTGAGGCCTATGCCTCCCCTCAAACTTTGCAGTTAAGGGTTAAGCATCCCAATATGGACAACTAGGTGTTGAAACCTAGGTCCATCAAAAGCTTTAGTCAATAAATCTGCCACATTATCATCAGTGTGAATTTTAACCACTTTTATCAAATGTTTTTAATATGCATCTCTTATAAAGTGGTGCCTGATTTCAATATGCTTAGTTCTACTATGAAAAACTGGATTTTTAACTATGCATATGGTAATTTGATTATCAATAAAAATTGTTGTGTTCATGAAGTTAAACCCATAATCCAACAATTGATTTTGTATCCATAGTACTTGACCACAACAATTGGCAGCAGCAACATACTCTGCTTCACTAGATGAGGTAGCAACAATCATTTGTTTCTTCCACTGCCAAGAAATCAATCTTTTTCCAAGGAATTGGCAACCTCCAGTTGTGGATCACCTATCCAGATTTGCACCAGCATAATCACTATCACTATATGCTTCCAACTTAAAAGGAGACTCTTTTGGTTACCAAAGACCTAAATTGGGTTGGCCTTTTAGGTACTTAAAGATCTTTTTGACTGTAGTCCGATGGGAAGCAAGTGGAGTGACTTGATGTCTAGAACAAACACTCACAGCAAAGGTAATGTCAGGCCTAGAAGCTGTTAAATACATCAATGAACCAATAATAGATCTGTATAAGTGAACATTCACAGCTGGATCTGGTTCAATGTTGTTCTTT
The DNA here is from genome assembly GCA_019973895.1 of Chrysanthemum seticuspe. Lineage (NCBI taxonomy): Eukaryota > Viridiplantae > Streptophyta > Magnoliopsida > Asterales > Asteraceae > Chrysanthemum > Chrysanthemum seticuspe. The sequence goes on from BPTQ01000004.1 coordinate 160,950,527, forward strand.
GGTTTTGGAGCTTCATAAGGTGTAGTGGCAGTTCTGACATTCTCCATATCAAACTTCTTCAAAATGTCCCTCACATATTTATCCTGACTGATAAAAATACCATAAGGTTTCTGCTTAACTTGGAGACCCAAAAAGAAAGTAAGCTCCTCTCCCTTCATCAGCTCCTCAAACTCCCTGCACCAAGCTTCTTTAGTGGAGCCAAATATAATGTCATCCACATAAACTTACACAAGAATTATGTCTGTGGAATTCTTCTTGAGGAAAAGTATTTTGTCAATGGCACCTCTTCTATAACCATGCTTCAGCAGAAATGCTGAAAGCCTAGCATACCATGCTCTTGGTGCCTGATGTAGTCCATAAAGAGCTTTAACTACCTTGTAAACATGTTTTGGATGATATGGGTTTTCAATGCCTTTGGGTTGAGTGATATATACCTCCTCTTCTATTTCACCATACAAAAAAGCACCTTTGACATCCATTTGATATACCATGAACCCCATGTAAGATGCATAGGCCAAGAAGATTCGAATGGCCTCTGAAGGATATAACTTTTCACATACACATCAAACCATAACAACCATGTGGCGAATAAGTGGAATTCTAGAGAGAGAAAGTTAGAGGTTTAGGGAACTTAGTGAGAGAAAGTGAAAGATATTATTATGAGCTCCAACTCTCTACCTTGGGAGGTAGAGAGTATTTATAGTCTTACATAAATCGCCACACAACGGGCTGTGGATCAGGCATACAGTGGGTAAAGACCCGTCCGTCCTTCACGGAGTTACTTAACTAAATACTACTTAACTTAAAAGAACTACGACTACGAGCTTTCTAACGATTACATATACTTGAGGTGACCGACTCTTTAATACCTGGAATTTCTAATTCCTAACAATCTCCCCCTAAGGGAGGTCACCTCAATCATGTACCAAGCTTACATTGAATACAAAAAGATATTACATTAACAATTGATCTTGCATTCTTGATGTAGTCCTTTGCTCCTAAGCTCGTAGTCATTGATTCTTCACATTGCATGTTTGGTTACTTCAAGTGGAGGTCTTTTACTGATCCACGTGATAATAAATTTGAGCCATCATTTGAGATCATCAGCAATCAAAAATCTCTGACACATCCTTTGTGGTGTTGGTATTTTGTGATGTTGTGACTTTAGGACCAACATGCTCACATTCTGGATCATGCTATCTTCTCATCAGAGTAGCGGAAGCTTTAGTTGATTCATGATATTGGCAGCAGCGTAGCAGAAGCATGGAGTGAAAATATCAGAGTCATTGATGCACTAATCATGATTTCTTTTGAGATGACTGTGTTAAGTGAGCATGCGGCTATGGATTGACCGCTTCATTCTGATCAGCTGCAAACGTCGGGTGTACCTGCATATAAAAGTTAGCAATAAATCGCACGAAAGTGTCTTTGATCACTTTTGTTGAATTGAGGTACACGGCCCACGGTTCCCCGTTGATCAGTACATGTACTGCCTGTGATCAGGTATAATTCCGAAGAATTTCCTTGACAGGGTTTCGCAGCTGCTTTAGCTGTTCTCAAACCGGAACGTCTCAAAGAAGACAACACGGAGTGAGTGAACCAGCGAATTTTAAATCCACTGATTGATGAAAAGAGATTTGAAAAACAATCGTGTATTGCTCAATAGAAATTGTTTTTGCAATACAACGAAGGTTTTATTGAAAACGAATTATCAATCATAAAAACACCTTTTGTTTTGAAAAATGAGTACACGGTCGATGTGCTAAAGAAAAGAGTTGTTAAGCACAAAGACCGGTTTTTCAAAGGTATCCGTCAATCCATAACCTGAACCAGGATTGATTCAGGAGATTGAATCGCCCCATTGTTTCTGTTCAGTTGTCACCTGGTTGATCTATATAATAGATCTCACATGCCACCTACCAGGAGCTTGTTTGATGTTGGCTCCAGAAGGCTTTCCATCTTCATAGTGAATATGTAAACACATCACTCAGATGTTCTGGCAATACCACAAGGATAATGCGTAGGACTCAAGATATAATCTCTCTTTCCACATTGTGTGAAACAGAGAGTCTTCATTGAAAGTGTCCTAATGAGATATATTGATGATCTCGTGGCTCTAGACTCAATTTGTGCATATTTGGATCCTGTGCCGGAGACTAGGGAGAGGGTCTCCTTCTTCAATATCAACCATCTCTAAGAGAAAGTCGATAGATAATGTCGGTTCCCCGTGAGAATGAAACAAGTCCTTTTAAGAGGAACTTGAGTGGTTTGGAAAGTTGAAGTGCAGTGCGTCACTGGGTCCATGACGTCTTGTCTTCAATACCGATGTTACCATCAGTAGCATATGAATTGAACCCGGTATCTGCCCTAAGGTTGAATAAATGGAGGGCTATTTGTTTTCACCCTTTCCTCATTCAATTCTTTTTAATTCTTCAACCCCTTCAGTGCTTACCGAGACTTCATAGCTAGAACCTTGTTGGGTTTATTCCAGTACTAGCTCAGTCTTAGTCTGCACTCTTCCCATATCTCATTTTTCTCCTTTTATCATCATACCTAAGGACTTCTACACTAACTAGTGGATTGTCCCTGGGTAGATCCCTCCGGTTCTGGCGGATCATGGGAACCAATACCTAACCTTATCATCCTTATATCACCGTACATAAAGTAAAGTTGGTCGGTCTATTTGGTATTGTTCATCTGCCATTGGATCCAATTGAAAACCATTTGAAAATCAATTCAGATACTTGTGATATATTATCAAAGCATTTTGTACCTGAATTGTTTTTGATATTTTTAGAACGAGAACTCCCCCTCAACATGTGCATCAAATATTTGAAAATGTTTTGCACACGGAGGCAAGAGAAAGAATTAACTTCTTTGATTAACATTTTCTAAAAGATATCAACATCACTTCCCACATCAAATCAAGTAGATATAGCATTTCCGGGAAGGATGAGGTTTCCATAAATTTGCTCCCCCTCAATATGTGCCTCGAGGTTTGAAAAGAGTTTTGCACATACTAGAAGGAACCCTTTATCATCAAAGGATTAGAAGTCATATGATCAAGGTACCTTAAAAACATTTAAAGTTGAATTTTGCAAAGATTTAAGTGTTGTGTACCCTGATGACTTGAATTTGAAAAGAGAGTTCTCCCCCTTAATATATGCTTCGAGATTCGAAAATTGTTTAGCACATATAAGAGAGAAGTTTGCACAAAAATTGGTCATCTTATCTTTTAACATCTTTCATATTTATATCACATTTTCTCCCCCGATCAAAATTATCAAATCATTTGAGATTTGTGATCTCTTATTGATTTAAATTGATTTTGAAAGCTTTTAAGGGGAATTGTGACTTGATTGTGAAAGCGTTTGAACTGATAAGGATCGGATTTTAAGACTTTAAACTCCATTGATAAAACATGCATGTATATCTTTTGAAAACAAATTAATGCCAAATAACTTTTTAATTTAATTGAAATCATTCTCCCCCTCAATCAATGACATAGGTTGTTGATTGAGAGATAGAGATTTTGACAAATAAGTCCTGATGATTATCAAACAATAGAGACCGAGTTATTTTTCAAAGCATTTAGTTTTCAGCAGATGAATGTTTATAGAATCAGAGCATGGAATTTTGAAAACATGATAAAACATGGCTCTGTTCTTTCTTTTAAAACCGGGTTATTTCCTGAAGATGACAATAAACCATAGTTTCTCTTTCTCCCAAAAATATTTTTTGATTTTATTTTTTTTATTTATTTATTTTTTTAATAAAAAAATTCGAACAACATCTAAAGTCCTGTGTCATTCTTTGAATGACAACATCAAGACCGTAGATATTATCGAATCGAGAGAAACATGACAAAATGACAATATTTTTTGAAGATTTTTCGAATTTTTCAAATTTTTATGGATTTTGAAAGTTTTATATTTTTCTATTTGATTTTTGAAGGTTTTATAATTTTGTATTTTGTTTTTTTTTTTTTTTGAATAGATATATACAAGAGATAGATGAAGATAGACCTTTACTCCTCTTCTTCCTCCTGAAGACGTTTGAGAGTTTCTGGTTGAAGGCTTTTCAAGCCAAGTCGTGGAAGAATAAACTCAAAACGTTCTCTTGGAAGAGCTTGGGTGAAGATGTCTGCTAACTGATATTCAGACCTCACAAAATATAGTTCCACCACACCTTTTTCCACTTGTTCCCTGATGAAATGATGTCGAATGTCGATATGCTTTGCTCTTGAGTGTTGAACGTTGTTGCATGAGAGAGCAATAGCACTTTTATTATCACAGTACAGTGGGATTTTGTTGAATTCAAAGCCATAGTCAGATAATTGAGATCTCATCCATAAGATTTGAGCACAACAAGATGACATGGCTATGTATTCAGCCTCTGTAGAGGAAATAGAAGTACTCATTTGCTTCTTTGAAGACCAGCTCACAAGCTTATCACCCAATAACTGAGCACCTCCTGACGTACTTCGACGAGTATCTTGACAACCTGCATGATCAGCATCTGCATAGGCCGTTAGTGACATACCGGTGTCCTTCGGGTACCATAGTCCCATATTGATGGTTCCTTGGAGATACCGAAAGACCCGTTTAACTGCTTCAAGGTGCTTTTTAGTACGCTTAGCCTGGTATCTAGCACACATGCAAACAGCGAACAAGATGTCTGGTCTACTAGCAGTGAGATACATCAGGGATCCAATCATACTCCGATATTTCGTTTGGTCAATCATGATCCCTGAGAGGTCCTCATCTAGTTTGGTTCGGTCAATCATGGGGGTGTCAACAGGGTCACTTGAATCAAATCCAAATTTCTTTAAAATCTCTGTTGCATATTTAGATTGATTTATGAAAATGCCTCCGGGACTTTGAGAAATTTGTAATCCCAAGAAAAATGACATTTGTCCCATCATAGACATTTGAAACTTTGAACTCATTTCATTTGAAAAACGATCACATTCCATTGGGTCAGTCGAGGCAAAAATAATATCATCAACATAAATTTGAACATGAATCAAATGTTTGCCTGACTTCCTGGTGAACAATGTAGGATCAACTGCTCCTTTGATGAATCCGGTTGATAGAAGAAACTTTGACAGCGTATCATACCATGCCCTTGGAGCTTGCTTTAAACCGTAAAGAGCCTTCTCCAAACGATAAACGTGAGTAGGATGCTCTTGATTCACAAATCCTTCAGGTTGGCTGACGTAGACGACTTCTTTAAGATCTCCGTTCAGAAATGCCGTCTTCACATCCATCTGATAGACTACCATGTTCTTACTAGCAGCATTAGCCAGAAAGATTCTAATTGCCTCGATTCGAGCAACTGGAGCAAAAGATTCTTCAAAGTCTATACCCTCCTCTTGACGATATCCTTTAGCAACTAATCGAGCCTTGTTCTTCAACACATCACCATGCTCATCAAGTTTTACTTTGAAGATCCATTTGAGAGCTATAATCATAGCACAGTCTGGAGCAGGTACTAACTCCCATACATCAAGACGATCAAACTCATGAATTTCATCTTGCATGGCATTGAACCAGCTGTCTTCATTCATGGCGGTTTTAACATCTTTTGGTTCGATCTTAGATAGTACGGAGTTGAAGAAACACCATAAGGCATCGGTTGCAAGTTGTTTCCGGGTTGATACAGGATGAGAGGGATTTCCAATGATGTTGTCTAATGGATGATCGTGAGTCCATTTTCTGAGGTGTTCATGTGGCAGTTGTTGAGGAACTGAGGTAGCAGAGTCGATGTCTCCTGAAGAAGGTGGTTCTGATGATGATTCAGGAGTAGCAAATATGTTTTCAAATGGAGCATCTTCAGGAGTGGCAAAGGGATTAACTTCATCATTGATGCCAGAAACATTTCCATGATGTACATTTGAAGAATGATGATTTGTTGATGAGACTGAAGGATCAGCAGCTGGTGCTTCTTGACTTAAAGATATTGAGACTGAGGGATTGACTTCATTCACTGGAATATGATCATCCTCTGTTGTAGGAATCAGCACCTCATTAGTAATTGAAACATAGGATCAAACAATTTCTTTACATCATCTTCAGATGGAGGTACATATGGAGTTTCTTGAGAGGAGTTTGGAACAAGGGATGAACCAATGGGACTGTTTTGAAGTGCGGGTCCTGAGCTGGAGTGTCCAGGAGCCATTTGACCGGTCAGCTCATCAAACGTAACGTGAATTGTTTCCATGATATTTCGGGTTCTTTTGTTGTAGATTCGGTATCACTTTTTGTTTGATGCATATCCTACAAATACTCCAATGTCAGCTTTAGCTCTAAGTTTGCCTAAGTCTTGACCCTCATTAGTTGGATAGCACAATGCACCAAACACACGAAGGAAGGATAGATTAGGTTTTCTGTTGTGGACAAGTTCATATGGAGTTTTTCCATGAATAGTGTGAATCAGGGAACGATTTTGTGTGTAGCATGCAGTGGCAATTGCTTCAGCCCAGAGAAACATTGGAACCTTTGAGTAGATCAACATTGTTCTAGCGGCTTCAACAAGAGTACGATTTCGTCTTTCAACTACACCGTTCTGTTGAGGGGTTCGTGGAACACTTCTTTGATGGCTGATTCCAACGCTTTCATAGAATTCACTAAGTTGTTTGTTGACAAACTCAGTTCCATTGTCTGTTCTGATAATTCTGACAGTTTTGTTTAGTCGAACCTGCAGCTGTTTGATGAGTTTGATGATGATATCAGGAGTTTCATCCTTTGTCCTTAAGAACTTGACCCAGGTGAATCTAGAGAAATCATCAACCACAACTAACACATATTTCTTCCCAAAGATATTATGCACCCTCATAGGTCCACATAAATCCATATGAATCATATGAAGAACTTCTGTGACAGAGTTAGTAGGTTTGGGTTTATGGGCATACTTCTTGCTTTTTCCCAATTGACATGCTGAACAAAGATGATCCTTTTCATACTTTAGTCTAGGTAAACCTACAACTAAGTCTTTTCTGGAAAGATCGTTGATGGTGCCGAAGTTCAAGTGATTGAGACGACGATGCCATAACCATGACTTTGTTTTTGAAGCCTTTGATAGCAAGCAGATTGGAGAAGCCCTCATCATGTCATCGATAGAGATGGTGTAAACATTTGACCCACGAGTTCCTTTTAGCAGTTCCTTACCATTAAGATCTCTAACAAAGCAGGTATGTTTTCTGAAGGCAACTTCTAGATCAGAATCACAGAATTGACCAACAGAGAACAGATTATGACCCAAACCTTCTACATAGTAAACTCTAGAGATGACACTATCACCAACTACATAATCTCCATAACCCATGATAGCACCGAAATGATCATTACCAAATCTAACAGTCCCGATGAATTTGCTCACGAAGTTCATGAGCCGCGACCGGTCTCCAGTCATATGCTTGGAACAGCCTGAGTCCAGGTACCACAGAACGATTTGAACGATCTGCAGTTGAACACAGACAAGAATGGATAACTGGATAATTGGGATCCCCATGAAAGAATGGGTTCCATTTGGTTAGTAACAATGTTTGGAACACCCACATCAGAAATAGAAGCATTTATATCAGATAGTAAGGCAATGGAATCATTGTAAATAGATGCAGTACTAGTGTTAGAATTAGCCCTGTTCACAGTGTGATCACTTCTTAAGGGAATAGTTCTACCGGTAGGCATCCATTTTCTAGTGGGCATTATCTGATTAGTCTTAAGACCAACAGGTGTTCAATAAAAGCCTATTTTACTGAATGTTCTTCCTGTGGGTTTCCACTGTTTTCTAACTTTCTTACGTTTTTGCCTTTTAGCCTTCTTAGCATGAATTTTAGCATTAACAATATTAACTGGACAATTAACATCATTAGGCAGAACAGTAACACCACATACATGATTAGAAACAGAATTCAAGCAGACATCAGTACAAGGTTTGCAAATAGTATCAGAATTCGAATTAATTATAGTACGCCTATGGCTAATACTAGAATCAACACGATTCATTTTATTCGATTCAAACTTAAAGTTCCTAGATTGTTCTTCTACTCTTTTCCAGTGCACATTCTTAGCTTGCGAGGTCCTATAATTCCTTGTATTGTCTTGAGACTTTGACCTGCTCCCTTTAATGTCACTGATTACTCCTGTAGAGGGAATGGGAACATTAGTTTGTTTTACTACTCTTTGCACCACCTGTTTAGATGTGCTGGGATCTGAACTACATGCAGGTGCACTACGGTTCACATTCTTAAAACTAGAGGTACTGAGATTTGTACTCCTAGAAGGCACACTTGAGTTCTCTTTCTTAGCATTGACAGATCTAGAATCTGAATTGCTCAAGGGTACACTACGGCTCACATTCAAAACATTGGGAATCGAGTGCATATCATATTTGGCCTTAGGCATTGAGCATGGAATCAAAGGGTTAACTCTCTCACCTAATGTCTTTGGGCATATTGTGATCAAGCATTCTAAGATTTCTTGAGATCGTTTGGCATATAAGCATGCATGTCCAATTGCATTATCATGAGGTTTCTCTAGCTTATCCTCTTCAACAATCTCACGCAGGCATTCTAAGCAATCCTTAAGGGATGAGAAATATGTTTGAATGGCAAGTTTGTTGTTCCTTAGATGAGGAGGGACATATGTCACAGATAAAGCATATTTATTACAAGAGTGAACCTTTGATACAACATTCTCCCCATTGGTCATTGGCATTTTCCCTTTTACCTGACCCTTCAGATTCTCAATTTCCTTTTGCAATGAAGCTATTTGTTCGTTGTTTTTGTTACGAGTGACTTTAATTGATTCAAATAACTCATTGAAATGACGTTTAACCTTTTCATTTTCTTCTAGAAAACTTTCGTTTTCCTTTTGTAAAGCATTTACTAGGTTTTGAAGATGAAACGTTTGAGAATTCTGAGAATCTAAAGGAGGAGGCATTTGGGAGCCTGTCATATTGTTCGTTTGACCCTTTAATTGAGAGCTGTCTCTTATACACAT
>BPTQ01000004.1:160985683-161003359 GCA_019973895.1 Chrysanthemum seticuspe
GTATCTACATCTAACTGGTCTGACGAAGACTGCAAATCCACGTCTCAGGAATAGGAATAGTAGCAGTAGAGAACCGGCAAACCCAACTAGCCGACTGAGGAACGTACTACTTGACTTAACTTTCCGTTCATCTGGAAGCTTTTTAAAACAAAGTAGGCTTCATTTGCAAGGTCTAGCGAAACTGTAAACGTAGTGATCAAATCGCTAATTGAGGCTAAGTCTCTCTAGTCGAAGAAACCGGTAACATACAAATTGGTCACGCTGCTACAATCCCCACTCAACAGACCTTTTATGAAGAGATCAGTGTGGCCCCTGTCACAGCTCTTCTTTGAACACCCAAACAAGAGAACGACTGAAGAGGTCAAGGAAAACCTGAAATCCTTGCTACAGGACATCCATGTTGTATTGTAACAAACTTATTTCCGCACAAGTTGATTTACATTTGGGACCTACTTTGTAAACTCTGATTATTTTATTAAATCAAACGATGTATTTTCCAAACGACACTTTAGGTCGTTCAATATAACTGTGATTGTGATGCTATGACAGTCAATCCCCAGGAATTCCATTCCGCTGCAAAACAGGTAATTTGGGGGTGTGACAAGTACCTACAGGACATCGTTCCTAAAGTCCAAAAGGAACTGGAGAAGTCAGCAAGAGAACAAACCCACAAGTTTCTTCTCGACACTGTCCCCGGTGTGACTAGAGAAGTATTTTCCAGACAACTCACCCCTAACATCGTCGCACTGGTTAAACATACAATGGCCAAAGAAGCTGATCTCTCTGAATCGGAGTTAATCGCTAAACTAGTGATGCAAATGTCAAAGCGATCTGGAACGTTTACTTCGGATGAAACAAAATTTTTCGAAGGTCTACTTGCCTTTCAATTCAGTTCATCATGCAAGGAGTCAGCCGATCAACCCAAACGGCCAAGAGATGACGATGATAAGGATAAGGACTCTGCACCTAAACGTCAGAAGCAGTCTGGTCAATCTACATCTATGCCACCTCCTTCACCACGGACTTCTTCTCAACAAAAGTCTCCTCCACCTCGGTCTTCTACTGATAAACCTCGAGACGATTCCGAGTTACCACCCCTGACTCATAAAACTGGTGATTACTTTGAGTATACAGGTGGTGACGATGAAGAGGTCCTTGAGCCCCGACAACAACCCACCTCACCCAAACAAGTGCAGAAACCAGTATCATCATCAAGGCCTTCTAAAAGGAAGAAGAAGACGACTCATCCTGGAGTTGTATCATGGCTTGATGACGATAAAACCGAAGAGTTTGAATGGTTCTTCACACTTGTCAATCAAACTCCCTACCCAGATGAAGGTCAGGAATTGGTAGACGGTTCAACATTGGAGCATGCAAAACTGTTGCAAGAAAAGTTCCATGTGAAGAAAATGACGAAATCTGAATTGAAGCGAATCAAGAATGAAGCATTCCAACTTCTAACAGACAGCTCTGAAAGCGCCCTCGAGGTCGAATATCATCTTGAGAACATCGCTCGAGCTATGTCTAACAACATGGATTGGCTCAATCCGGAAGCAAACCTTGACTTCACACAAAGGGACAACCCTCCATACTACACCGATTGGACCAAACCTCTACCAACCATTGGCCAAGCAGACGAACCACGGATTCCCTTCCGATACTTCTTCAACAAAGACCTGGAATTTCTTCTCCATGGTGGCGATGGTTCGAGAAAATACACTACATCATTGACTCTTCCATTCCCAGCGGCCATTTACTCTAACTGCATAGCTATCGAGGAACGTGCAACTCACTTGTTTTCTGACAACGTGCAAGCATACGACCAAGATGCATTGTATGGGATTCATCATTGGCTTGAACGCCGAAGAATCTACTACAGAAGCTGCCTGGTTCAGAAGTCTCAACATGAAGTGTATAGCTCCAAGGACATCGTGGCCATCAAACACATTGATCTCAAGTCTAAGTGGGACTACACATTCTTGAAGAATATCATAGTCAAACGACAAGATGAACAGGACTATGGATTCTCCGAGGCTGACTTTGAGAACTTGTCCCTCAACGACATCGAAGACATGTATCTTGCCAAAGTACAGGGTCGTATGAGACAATTCTCGACTGAAGTTCAACGTGAATTTATCAAGTCAGTTCTCATCTTCATTAGACGCATCGTGATCAAAGAACGTGTCGAAGATATCCAGATGGCTGTTGAATCATATCAGAAACGTGTAAACTTCACTCAACCACAGCTTGATCTTCCCGACATCAACCAGCTTAAACAACTCACGCTCATCAGCAAACCTTTCGGCGTTGTTTACCGCAGTGAACTTCGAAGAAACTGCTTAATGGCGTGTAGTGAGCTCCACAAATTCGGGGATCATACCTTGAAGATGGTTAGGGATGGATTGGCGTATAGATTGAAGGATATACGCCTGAAAGTTGGGAATCCTAAACGCTGGAATTCTCAGGACAGGAGGGATGTGAAACGCATCATCACCATGATTGATGAACGGTTGTTCAGAAGGGATCAGTTCAAACGTTTGGAGAGCTATGTTGGTGGTCGACCCAGGATTAACATCACCGGCTTTCAACGCCCTGTGCGCACTCCTGGGAACATCACTGCACTTCCTGGTACCCCTTGAATTGTTTCCTTCATATGATTTTGGATGTATGATTATATGTGAATGGCTTGTGCACACATAACAGTGTACAACCCGTAATGGTCAAGAAAGGACCCTGTGGTACGCCTCAGTGCCACAATCCTTATAAAAGGAGCGAAAGCTTCTTATTTTTGAGTAAAACCTATCAAACCTTTCATTTTTCAAGGTTTTGCTCAAAAAGACAAGTACTTCCCCATATGATTTTAAAACCTCAACCGTTTATATCACTAGTTGAGGGGGAGTATTTGAACTAAAAACTTTGTTCACAAATTGTTCACAGTGGTCACTCTTCCCGCAAAACTCAAAATGGTCATATTTATTCTCAAACGTTCAAAAATAACATTTTATATGCCATTTTTGAGGGGGAGAAAATTGTGTGATAAGAAATATGTTGTACAAAATGCAAATGAATCCGTGTACCTCAGACTTAACCTACGAATTGACGGTACTAAACTGTTAGTAACTCGAAAAGACTTGTCCTGGACGGATAATAATTTCAAGCTAGTTCGCTAGTGATGTAAACGTGTCTCGCAAAGGACTTGTCCAAGTAGAAAGTACCATTCGAGAAACTCTTGATAGACATGAACTCTGACGGGTATGACAACCTTTCGAGGTTTGTCTACACCTTCAAGATAGTTATTAGAGCTAGTTGTCACCTAAAAGCTGACAATGTAACTCTTTAACTATGCAACGTAACCGTGTCTCGCGGGGGATTGTCTATCTTCAGTGAATCAATTCAAAAAGTGCGCGCTCTTTCCTCACTGTGCATTTAACCATTAAAACTATTAAGCACATGTGGAGGGGGAGTATTTATGCAAAACTTCATCTCTCACTGTGGTTCAAACATGTTTTTCATTAACAAACCCTTTGAGAGAGATTTTAACATACAGTGGTTTTAATGGCAAACATAGGTTAGTCATGGAGTTATAAGGTGACTAAGGTTAGGAATAACCGTCCTATGATCCGCCAGAGCCGGAGGGATCTACCCAAGGATACTACCATTAGTTAGTGTTAGAAGTCCTTAGGAATGATTATAAAAAGGAGAAAATGAGAATCGGAGAAAGAAGGAGTTGAAGAATCAAAAAGAAATGTAAAGTAAAGGGTGAAAAGATTATTCAACTTAGGGCAGACACCGGGTTCAATTCATATGCTACTGGTTGTCACTTAGTGACACCGGTATTGAAGATTAAAAGTCGTCATGGACCCAGTGACGCATGCACTAAACCTTCTTAGCCACTCAAGTTTCTCTCAACAGAAGCTTGTTTCATTCTCACTGGGAACCCTACATAAACTATTGGCTTTCTCTTAGAGATCGCTGGTATTGAAAAAGGAGACCCTCTCCCTAGTCTCCGCTCAGGAAAACCAAAACTCACTATTGAGTCTAGAGCCACGAGATTCATCAAAAGATCTCTTAGGAACACTTGACATTCAATCACTTGATGATCAACAATAAGATCATCAGTGGTTCATATCGAGTCCTTCACAGATCTTAGCAATCTGTCGAGAACATTTATGAGAGGTTCACATCTGTGATTCTCAGTGATTGAATGGAAACTCCTGCCAGGGTTAACATCAAACAGCCCTGACAGCAGGTCACTTCGGTAACTCCCCGTGGATTACGCGGAGTGTGTCTCAAACGGTCTACAGTCGTGAGGTGATGCTTCGGTATACCTCAGCGACTCATCTGAACTGTAGATGTACTTCGGTACATCGCGTTATCTCACTTGTGGGACTCCAGTTCAGGAACGGCCTTTGTAAGAATTAGAGTTGTGTTTTCACACTATGCTGTTAACACTCTCGAAGTTCAAACTTGTAAGTGCCGAAAACCGCTTATTACTAACCGTTTGAAATGTTTTCGTCTTATGGAAGCTCCGGAGCGGGATGATCGTGCTGATTCTTCTCATGCTCACGCCAACATCAACACTAATGGAAGTCCTATCCTAAAGCAACACAACCGTCAGAATGATTCTTTATCAAATCAAAGAATCTACAAAGTCAAAGACTTAAAGAACTTCATCAGTATTGATTTCCACCGTCAAAGAGCGTGTGAGCATGTTGAAGAATGACGTGGAGACACTGGAGCAGCGAAGCAGACCTGAGGCAGACTGATGCAGACAACAACATACTATCACTTTCACCACAAAGAACAAAGATCAAAGAACAAAGTTAAAGATGACGTCGAAGCATAACTGTTCAAAGATAACTATCTCTCTACACTGGGGAGATTGTTCGAATTAAGACAATTCCTCTCACAAGAAAGAAGAATGTCAGAAGACGTCACAGCTACTATTACATCAACGCCTTCACCGTTTACATTCATATATACTTGAGGGGGAGATTGTTGGAATCACTCCTAAACAGTATTTCAAGTATTTATATTTCATATGTAATAGGTAGCTTTATTATGGCCTTTATGTTTGTTTAAGGTCAAGCTTATGTAGAAGGCCCATAAGCTTGATCCAAGCCCAATAAGGAATAGGGAAGGAGAGGGAGTGTTGCCCTAGCTCCTTGCCTATATAAACTCTTGTAAACCCTCATTTGAGGGTTGGTTGTTCAAGTTTTCTTTTCTTTCACATACATCTTCTCATTACCGTATACTTTATATCGTGTGTATGTGTTAGAGCTTGGTCAATCGCCTTATCTCTTTCTCTATAAGCTTGTGTTGTAAAACTAGTGACCTAACAGTCAGCATCCATGGTACCTACATTGCTAGTGGGAGACTCTTGTGTACCTGCATTTTGGTTAGCCACATGTCTAGAATAACCCAAGTAATCAGTTAAGTAATCCAGGTCAAAAGACCAAACATGACCTTGTCCTTGGACATTAAGCTTATCTTCTAGAAATCTCAGGTTCAAAGTCTCCTCAATCTTCTTAGCAGTTAAATTGTATACCCTATAAGCCTTACTATGAGCTGAATAACCCACAATATACCCCTCATCAGCTTTCTCATCAAATTTACCCAGTGGATCACTAATGTTCAAAATGGTAACTTGACATCCAAAAGGTTTGAGGTAATGAATAGCAGGAACTTTCCCAGTGAGAAGTTCATAAGGTGTCTTGAAATGAGGTCTAGTAATGGATACCCTGTTCAGTACATAACAAGCTGTGCTAACTGCTTCAGTCCAAAACATAGTGGGTAATTTAGAGTCTGCAAGCATGGATCTTGCTGCCTCTATTAAGGTCCTATTCTTTCTTTCAGCTACCCCATTTTGTTGTGGGGTTCTTGGAGTGCTATAGTCCCTTTTTATCCCTTTAGACTTATAGAGTTCTATTAATATAGCATTCTTGAACTCTGTCCCATTATCACACCGAATTCCTTTAAACTTTTTGTTCAACTGGTTTTCAACAAGGGTAATGAACTCTTTCAACACTTGAGATGTTTCATCTTTAGTCCTCAGAAAGAATACCCAACAAAACCTGTTATAGTCATCAGTGATTACCAGACAAAAATACCTGTGATCAATACTTCTAACTTGGGTTGGACAAAAATACCTGTGATCAATACTTCTAACTTTGTGTTGCTTTCCTTTGTTGCAGGCAACACAGTTATGTTCATTGGTGAAAACGTTGGAAGGAAGTCCTTCAACTAAACCAAGTTTAGAAAGTTTGTTGATGGTCTTGAAGTTCACATGAGCCATCCTTCTATGCCATTTTGTAGACTCATCCAAGGATCCTTTAGCCACCAAACAAGTTAGGTCACCTTCTGGTTGAACATTATTCAAGTTGAATGTGTATAGATTGTGATTTATAGGAACTCTCAGCAGAATTGATGTATCTTCTGGTAGTTTGAAGTCTTTAGATAGCACAAGACATTCATCCTCAGAGAAGAATACTTTGTTCTTGGTGTCACATATTTGTGAGACTGAGAACAAGTTGAAGTGTTGCAGTTCCTTTACATAGTACACATTCTTAAAATCCAGTAGAGGTGTTTTGATGGTGCCTTTCCCAGTGATTCTACCATTACTTCCACCTAAAGTCACATTGCCTCCTCCTTCTATGGGTACGAAATTATGCATCGTATCTCTGTTTCCTGACATGCTTCTGGAACAACCACTATCAACAATGCCAACTTCCTTATGCTTAAGAGGATGATCCTACAACAACAACAAAAATATATACAAAATATTAGTACACTATGGAGGCTCAAGTCATCACTGACTTGAGCCTGCCTTGTGGATCATAAGATTTAGGCCATGTAGATGTAGAAGATCCACCATTGTTCTTGGTCCTCCATTGAAAATTAGGTCCCTTTTTAGTCCAAGAACAACCTGTTGAGGGCTTCACAGCAGTATCCCTATATCCCTTCCCATCATACATTGAGTCAACACATCCAGGCCAATAACCATTTTGAAAATATGAACTAGTTGGTCTCACATATGGTCTAGCAACAGATCTTCTCCAAGCAAATGGAGAAGGTTTATGAGTTGCGTGTAGAACAAAAGGTGGTATATCATTAACATTCTTCCACATTGGTCTAGATTTCTTTTAACTAGCACATACACCCATTCTTTGCTCATGAAAATCACAATCCTTAATCAAATGAAATTTACTTCCACAAACAAAACATGTCTTCTTTTTAGAAGATTTATTCAAAGTGAAAGATGTTCTATTACATGCAAAAGCATTCAAACCACAAACATTAACATAATTGTTTTTAACATAATTATTATGCAAAGAATTAAAAAACAAGTCTTCAGAGGAAACTGTCTTGGAAGTTGATTCCTTAGCAACAACTCTAACAGGCTTGTAGGTAGTCTTGGGTGTAGGCTTAGGTGAGGTCTTGGGAAGGTCTGACTTATCACTTGAATCACAACTGGTATATGTAGTACAAGAGACAAAGTCATTAGATGAAGAATCAAGGTCTGGCAAGTCTTTTGACTTTTTGCCATAAAGATGGTGTGATCCATCAAAGTCAACTATGATGGAAAGGTCAATGGGCATATGTCCACCTCTAATAGGTCCACGTATAGCATGTAATTTACCCTCTTCTACAAAATTAGCTAATCCTGCTGGTGTAGATTTACGTGTGTCATCCCTAGCTTCTATCCCTACATACTTCTTAAAGCCTAAACCTATTGCAGTATTAGGATTTTGACTAGCATAGATGTGACTAGCTAACTTGTTTCCATTCAATAACCATTCTTTATGCCTAGCTATTTCCTCATCTAGTTTCTCTTTTAGCACTTGGTTTTTAGACACTACATCAGCTTTTTCTTTCTTAGTGCGTTTTAAATCAATTTTAGTACATTCGAGATCACTTTCTAACACCCTTATCTTTTCATCATAAGCCAGTTGATTCTTTGGAAACCAAAATTTTTGTCTTTCTAATGTTTTTAAAGCATGTTTATAAGCCTCAACTTCGACATAACATTTATTATATTTAGGTTTCAAAACATCATAGGCTTCCTTAAGTTCATTATATCTTTCAATACAACCAAAAACACAATTATGTACCTGAGAGATGCCCATCAAGGCAACTTGATCATGCCTATCCTCTGTAGTACAGCTTGCCAGCAATCCAATATTCTCAGAACCAGGATCTTCATCATTCTCATGCTCATGCATCTTCCAGTCGACATGGTCATCCATGGTGACAAGAGCTGTGGAGGATCCAGTCTTCGAAGTTCCAGCTTCCTTTTGAATCTGTTGATAGGAAGAACATCTCACATCATCACCAGCTTTCCTATCCTTGCATTCTCTTGTGAAATGACCCATCTGATTACAAGTATAGCACTTGACTTTCCTTCTGTCAAATCTTGCTAGATCTCTTCCCTGGAAACCAAACTTTCTCCTAGACTTACTCTCAAACTTCTTGATGTTCATTGAGAGCATAGCCAGTTGCCACTTCAAGTTCATCTCTTCCATGTCAAATGGATCCACCTGTTCAAAGTCCTCAAAGGCTAGTTGCTGTTGAGTGTCATAATCAGCAACAAAAGAGTGAATCACATCTCCCAATACACCACTGGATTTAGGTTGAGAGTTTTGTTAATACAAATAAGCCGTAAAAACGTTTATTTATATTTTACGATCTTCAAATATTTTGTCGATAAAAAACGTAAAATCATTTTAACGAAACAAATAGAATACGTAAATAGTTTGAGTCAATAGTTTCCTAACACACTTACGTTTTCACATAAAACACTAAAACAAGTATAAGTGATTTTATGATTTTAATACATATGTACAACAACTAGTGTTTACATATTGGGTTAGCATATACTTAAACTAAGCATACTAAAATGGGTAAAAACAAGTATATATTAAATGGGTAAAAACTAGCAAATGGTATTGACCCATAACCCATGGTTTTATATATACCACTTGACCAAATTCATTGTATCCTTGAGATACATTGTATCTAGAAAGGAAACCATGGATCAACCCATAACCAAAAATACCCATGGGCAAAGAGGAGCGTTCCACGGATCCCTGGCTTTGTGCTAGCCGGATCCCTTGTGGGAGGGATCCGCGGGATCCGGGGAACAGTAGAGATTTTCCTCTATAAATAGAGAGCCATTTCTTCCTTTCTACTCACCACTTCACACACATATTTCCTCAAGTATTATAACTCTCTAACCTCAGATCCAAGTGATCTATGTAGTTTGTCTTTTGTTTTAGTGTGATCTTCTAGGTTCCTCTTAAAGGCGAGATCACCACTTCTTGAAGACGAGCAAGCTCAAGTCCAAGAGTTGCCATGCTTCGTCATCATCAAGACAACTAAGGTTCTCTTCTTGATAGTTCTTTTTTTCTCCATAGATGTTGGGTTGAAGGCATTAGTGAAGGATCCCGAAATTGTCAAGATGAAAGCATTAGTGAAAGGTGCTTATCGTCTGTGTCAAAGCATTAGTGAAGAATGATAAAGGTGTCAAGACGAAGGCATTAGTGAAGGGTGCCAAGCGTTGTGTCAAAGGCATTAGTGAAGAATGTCGAAGAATCAAATCAAGTAGCATTTGGGAAGAATGCCTAGGTCGTATAATCAATGAGGTGCATCGTTATACATATAAGTATTTGTTTATTTCCAAGGATGGTGATATCCTTGATGATGTTGTAACAAGGAGTGGATCTCCTTGATATTAGGTGTTGTGTTGTGAAGGGTAGTAGTTCCTCCATAGTAATGGAACTAGGTGCTTAGCCTAGTACCTAATAAAGGGAAGGCGACGTTGTGATAGGATTAGTTCTCCTTGGTGTGAAAGAACTCGTTGGTTAGCCTAGCACAGTATAAAGAGTAGGCGACGTTGTGTTAGGTTTGGTTCGCCTTGGTGTGAAGGAACTCGATATTTAGCTTTGTACCGGAAAAAGGTTAAGCAACGTTGTGAAGGCTTCTCCGCCATAAGGAGTTGGTGTAGTGCTTACGAACTCTCGAGTAGGTGACTCGGGGAGTGGAGTAGGGCAAGGAAGGTGTCCTTGTAGCCGAACCACTATAAATACTTGTGTTGTGGTGATGTGCTTCTTACTCTTTATCTTTCATTGCACGTTTATATATCTATCTATCAACGTCCAACATAAACAACCAAATAGATTGACATAAGTCGACCTAAATATTTAAAAGGAAGTTTTAAATTGGTAAAACTATTCAACCCTCCCCCCCTTCTAGTTTTCCACAATTGGCATCAGAGCTTCGTTACCAAGTTTCTTCAAGTATGTTGTACTTTAAAGACTTGATACGATCCGTGTATGTTTGAAAACTACAAAGAAGGATTTTTTTTGTTGGTCATATTTTCTTTTAAATCATTTTGTTGGACATTGATAGATCATTCTAACAAATTTTGTTTTCAAGAAATCTTCATGCTAGAATCTTTCCAAAAATCTTCATCTCTATTCAAAGAAGAATGAAGTCAACATTCAAGGAAGGATTTAAAAAGTAATCACAACTTACGAACACCAAGTACAAAGGACTACTTTAAAAGCTCATGAAGTTTTTTTTTTTTTTGCCAAACCAAGAAGCATAGAGGTATGTCTTACTTTTCATTAGATAGGTTACATGAGTTTAATTTATTTCATAGTTCTCTTTGTTTAAATAAATTACTAGCATCATTAGAAGTCTCTTTCGTCACTTTTTCATCTTATTCATCATCGGGAATAGTATTCCTTTTGATTCGTCAAACTAACGTCGTCGTCACATATGAATCCTCGATATGTGATTCATCAAAACCCGTCATCAAAAAACAATCTTCATCTAATACCTCCAAACTATTTTTTAGTAAGCTAGTTTGTTAGGAATTAGAAAATTCCATAGTAAAGAGTCGGTCACCCCAAGTGTTATCTAGCATAAGTTAGCTCGTAGACAAATCGTTAGTTACGTTATTTACTGTTTTATTAGTTAGTTATTAGCCTAGTTTAGCGTAGTGTAACACCGTGGAGGAAGGACGGGTCTTTACCCACTGTATACCTGATCCACAGGCCGTTAGGAGGTCGTGTATTGTGTAACTATAAATACCCCTTCCATTCATGGAAGGGGTGTGGCTTCTTTGAATCTAACCTTACATTTGTTTGGGAAACTCTCTTTCAAGAACCTCCTCTCAACTCTCTTCATCTCTCTAATGGCTTTCTTATTTAATCATTGTCTTATACCACCCGAATCATCAAACAACATAAATATAACGATCCTTCAATTGGCATCAGAGCCCAGGTTTGGTTGTTTTGATGATTTATATGGTTTTTTCACGGTTCGGTTTATGAGGCTTGTTTGGTTTATTGTGGTTTGATACATGGTTATTGAGTTGTGGCAAGATACATGTTTTAAAAACTGTTTTTGATACATGTTTTAAAAACTGTTTTTGTTTACTGGTTTAATGGTCGAAACATTTTTTTCTCAAATATTGATGCATAACAGTTTTTACATGTTTATGTATCCTTTTGGTGTCAAAAAGTCATCTTGTCTATTATTGTTAACTTCTATTTTGTGTCAATATTCTGTCCAAAATAGCCTGTTTTTATCATCTATATGACTGTTGTGTTACCATTTCTGTGAAACTCTTGTGGTCAAATACGGGTAAAAAATGGTTTCTCTTTATGCAGTTTCTGGGTTTTGGTTCATTCTTGTATGCGAGTTGTGATGATCTCATGAGCGAGTTGTGGTGTAGATTCTTGTATGCATTTTTGAATGCGACATGGCTGAATGTCCAGATTCCAAGTACCTTATGCGTGTTGGTTAGCAGACTAATATGCGAGTTGTTGACTCGCATTTTTTTAATGCGAGTTGAGTACTTTAAGTTATGAAGCGAGTTGGGTACTGGTTCTGTTTCAATGCGAGTTACTTAACTCGCATAAGGTTTAATTGCACTTGCTTTTGAGCGAGGTGTTGTTGTTGCGAGTTGGGTCAAGATGCGAGTTGGTCTTGAAGTAAGTTGGTTGCCAGATAATTAAAGCGAGTTAGACAGGTTTAGAAGCGACTTGGTTGAGATGAAGATGAAATGGACCATGACCTTGACAACAAACCACTCAAAACTAATACCAAAACAACGACTCCTTGACCTCAGTTTCTACAAACATCATCAGTCCATGGTCATATGAGAAGACACAAAGTTTTAACAGATCTGATCTAAACCAAAACCAACCACAATCCTAATCTAGACTCATCAAGAACCCTCACGTTCACTTCCCATATCTCATTCAAATAAAAGACTCATACAAAAACAAGATATCAGTGTGTTCTAAGTTCCTTGAAATTGGTTACAAGACACTTAATTGAACATTTCACCATCATTGATCAAATGAGATTACCCGTACTTTAAAGTGAAGAAATCTGACATGCGTATAACAAATATTCAAAAGAGAACGACATATGAATCGAAGGTAATGATCTCAGCTTTGACCCCTTGTGTGCGGTTCATAGAACACATAGACCCTTAAAGATCTATACATAAATGATCTTGTGCCTCACGGATCTAAAATGATTTCTTTGTTAATGTCCGAAACTAAGTAATGATATTAAGAAATATGTTAACTCATGTACTTGGCTCGTTTGTGACTCAAGTACAACAACAAAGCTTCAAGGAAATACCTACCTGAATTTAATCGTGCATTAACGTAGCCGTTTCAAGCCTTATGCCATCCTTGTGGCCATCACACATCTCGTACCATCCCTGTGGCTGTGATATCGAGCCCTTGCCATCCCTGTGGCTAGCTCAAAAGAACGAAGGTTCTTTGATAAGGGAGATGAGGATTTTTTTTAGTAGCAGATTCTTGATAGGAGCGGACTGATTGTTGGTTAAGGTTTGAGTGATATTAGGGCTAAGATGAAAGATTTCAGGGTCTGAGGCATATTATCTGAGATAGGGGCGGAGATATTATGGTAGAAATTTTAGGGTTAGTATACTGAGTGAGAAATTCGTTTGTGTGATGATGGGGGCGTAACTTTGTGTAAAGGATTTTAGGTTTGAAGTGAGATTATGTTGTGTTTTATACTCTAACTTTTAGGGTAACTGGTATCACATGGGCAATTGTTTTTTTGGGCCTTCAACCTCATATTGTTAGATTGTTTGAATGGGCTTTCTTTTTGTCAATGGGCGTATGGATATTGAGTGTCTTTGGACCTCGTGAATGACATCGTATGGAATGGTCACGTTTCGTAAATATTAACGTGTGGGATTGTATTTGGATCAAGCCTAAATTTCAGGGGCCAGTGATACTTATTATTGGATCGGGTATTATCTTGTAAGTTAATAGGCCAAATTCTATTGGTGTTATAATTCGAATGTGATGTTTGTTTACATGAGCCGAGCCTAGTTTCTGGTTTTTGGGCTGCACGTTTACAAGAAATGAATTGGGATGAACGGGCATAAATTTGACTTAGACGTTGCTTATTTTAAATGATGGGACTCAAATTGTAAACAAAAGGTTATCTCAAATTTACTTTGGATACATTTTGTTTAAACTATTTTGATATCATAAGTGGCATGTCAAAGATAAAACTCAGATATAGGCTTGAACTGATATGTGCGATTTGCTTTTGGACCGGGTGTTATTCTTGATGGATTGGGCCAAAGTAGTATATGATTACTTGGATTTGGATGATGGACCAATTGGCTTCTCAAAATTGGATCGACAATATGAGATTTGACAAATATGTGATTTGATTAACTGGAGTTTAAGAGATTTGGATCCTGTGAGAGATGTTGAAGAGACTTGGTGATAATGAGATTTTTGAGATGTTTTGATGAGATGTGAAGTGATGATGAGATTTGTTGAAGTAATTTATGGATGAGAGTGTTTAAAGAGTTTTGATAATGATGAGATTCATATTGTAGTTTGATACTTTGGGGAATACATTGACTACGGGGTTGTTTGGTCGGTATTTCATATTTGGATTTGAGGTGAGGTATTCCGGGAGTGTTTACTTATTTTCGTCTTCTTTCTTTCTACCCTTCCGCGAAGATGACTTGTTTGGGCAGTTATAGTGTGTGATAAAGACTTGGCTATTTAGTTACGGTTGTGATTCTTTCTCGATTAACCCACAATGTAGCTATCACTTCGGTGTCTCACGCAGTTGAGGATATGTCAAGAGGTTTTGTACATTTTAGTACACCGTTTCTTCTTCACAAGGATTAGTGCAAGCTTAAGTAACAAATCTGGGAAATTTCTCTTCATGATCAAGTTTGGCATATCGGGTTTACTTCTCCATGTTGTCACTGCAATTGCCGAAAGAATGCGTGAATGATGTGTTTACCAAAGTGTTGATTGGATGGTTGATGATGTTGTTGATGTTGGATAATAAACCGTTGATAAACCGCTGCATGTTCCCCTAAAACTGATATTCACTGAAACCAATGTTGTCATAACTCATTCAAGCTGACATTGTTTACGGTTTTGTCATGATTTTGTAAAATCCCTCGAAAGAACCTATTTCTCGGTTTAAATCATAGACTTGTAAAATCTCGTGACAATGAAAACATTCTGGTTAAAGTAATGAGCATTTTCAGATCTATCTTACGGTTTATTCTTTGTTTTGTAAAATCCCGCGAAAGAAACTATTTCTCGGTTTAAACCATAGAATTGTAAAATCCCGTGATGATGGAACCATCCTGGAGAAAGGAAAGTGTATGTCGGGATCCTTTCTGATGCTAGTGCTACGGTTTCTACTTCGAAGAAGGGATAAAAGGGTGTACTTCATGAATTAGATGTGTGTTTGGATATTCGTCATGGCAGTTTGGTTATTACATGGTTTTTCGGGGTTATGTGTTTTTAACCATGGTCGGGATGAAACCATTATCATAGTTCACTTAAAATGTCAAAGGAGGCTAGATTTGAGCTTTTAACCAAGAAGATGTGACAACGGAGTTAATTCACTATTGTTTATTTGAGGTTGAAGTGAAATATCACGGGCGAGTGTACTTAGTATCTGAAGGTATCGGGGATGGTTGGATGAAGATTCTTCATGATCCTTGTTCGAGCTTATTATTAAAAATGAAGACTTGGAAATCTAGTTATTGTTGGGTGTCTTTTACCTTTTCTTTTACCACTTGGGGGAATTAGGCTCATACCACCACAAAATAACAATCACTTTAAGGAGTTACGTTGTAGTGCTCAGTGTCACATTCAATTATGGATTTTCAAGAGGTAATGTACGTCTTATACTTGATGGTTGGATGGTTGAAGAGTATAGAGTACATAGAGAGTACTTAGAGATGCTAATGGAAATCGGCACCGCTCTTTGTTACATATGTGCAAGTTTAAGTCACGAGTTCGGGGTAGTTTACTTCAGGGTCAAATTCATCATATTGGGTTTTCTCCATCGGCTGTCACGACAAAGAGCCTACTGAATGATAATGGGGTTCATTACAAGTTTGCCAAGAGTAGATGAAAAGAAAGAGATAATGACGTTTGAACACAACAGTTCAAGCCTCGTTCTCTAAAGAAAAGAAAAGTGTACGTGTCAGTGCGCTTTATCTTCTGAAGAAGAGAAATCTTCTTATTATGACCATTCTCATCAACATGCTTCATACTTTTTCCATGTGCTTCAGTCATCAAGTGAACCGGGCTACCATTGATTGTTTTCTTATTCAACTTGCTCTACTATAAGGACGACGGCGACATCATGTGGTTATTTTGCGAGGGAGAAGTGTGAATAGAATACATTTGGATGATTTCACTTATTTAGTCAAGAATGGAAACTTCGTCTGCAATTCTTGAGGGGGAGAAGAAGTATGATAATTCTGCATGGTTGATTGTTATCTGAGAATAAATGGTCAAACGGCTCCAAACTTATGTAAGAACCGAGCTTCTTCTTATCGGGTCATCTTTACATGGAGTTTCTTCTAAGAGTTGTTGGTTGACATCTTCACTCGGATTGATGAGTTTATCGACAAAAAGTGTGACAACTCGCAATTTCAGGTCATTTCTCAAAACAATTCATGCTTCACAATTTCATCATTTATCGTAAACTAGGTTTGCGTGTTCCAAATTCGCGTAACCTTAATGGTTTAGCGGCGAATTCATGATCATATCATCACGGACATTTCATATAGAATAAGTTTAGTCTACATTTCATTAACATCATTTTCATCATGATAGTTCATTCATGATTTTGCATTTCACCTTAAACGCGTAAATTTTATATTAAATAAACGCTATCGCGTAAGTTATTATTTTGAACATTTAATCCGATACTTCCAAAAATTATCCCGATATATTTTTATACTTACATTTAGTTTATAAAAATAATATTTTGAGTTTACCTAGTGTTTTAATTTATTTTGTATATAAATTGTTAAATTTATATTATTACGACGGTTTTCTTAAAAACTACACGATACTTACTATATCACTCAAATTTTTGCAAGAAATGTATTTTTACAATTTTTATGACTTCAACATATTTTATCTTGACTCGTGAAAATTTATTTTTATCTAACGCTACCTTACAAGCTCAAATATTTACACAAGTTATTACTCATACTTATACAAATATACATTTACATTACATACTTAATAAAAGAAAAATAAAATAAATAGATAAACTAGCTAACAAGCACACAAGGACAAGACACGCATGTGAAACCTCTTACTTTTTCTCATTTCTTGCGTGGGGCAATAAATCAAAAGGACACAATATCATGCTCTTCTCTTATTGTTCTGCCATTCAAAGATATACCAACACTACAAGTTAAGTTTGTAGTACATCTCTCATTTAATATTTGTAAACTTGACAAAGCAACTCTTCTTGTGTCTCACCCTTTATAACCGAATCACACCTAAACAAAACTCACACATTTCTCTTGCTAATATACTCAAAACTCAAATACAACAAAACTCTCACCTCATCCTTGCACCACTGTCAAACCAAAGTAGTAGATAGAAAGAAAAGAGAAGAGTTAATGGGTTTAAAAACAAGTATAAAAGGGTACTTAGATTTATTTTAGCGACGAGTTACGTTTTGGAAGTTACGGGTTACTAGTTTTATTCCTTTGGTTCTTGTTCAATCACTCGATCACTCCTCATTCTAGTAAGCATATCACTTTCATTTTACATCTTTCATTTTCATTTCATATGTATTTCATCATTTTTTTTAGCAAGCATGCAAGACTTATGGTTATTTATACCATTTTTACATTGTTTTTAGAGTTTTATATATATAAGTCATCCTATAATTTATCCCTTGTTATATATTAGTCTTGATGATGTTTAGGAACCCATGACACCCTAAGAAGGTGTATGGTAGGATTAGAATAGCTTTGGAGTTGTTTTGAAGGGATTGGAATAGGTTTAGTACGAGAAAAACTCTTTTCGACAAGTATAAAAAGTGGTCTGATCTTATTTTGTATTTCTGGAAAATCCGACAGTAGACATGAATTTTTGGCCTAGATATTTAGAAAATATACTTTAAAACGAATCCGTGGCCGCTTGAACGGATTAAAACGGAGTTATAACGAAGAAGTTATGAATTTTTCAAGTTTGACGACGAAATATATATTTTCTGAAAATTTCAGCAAACTGTTTTTGTATTGTACGAGTCAAAAACGAGTCTTAAGCTTTATAAATTATTTCGACTTATCAAAAATATATTAGTATACTTTGATAC
>BPTQ01000004.1:161013278-161048453 GCA_019973895.1 Chrysanthemum seticuspe
GATTGACCCAGTTATCCTCGCCCTCACAATTAAGGTTATCCGGATAAGTGTTATAAGCGCGAGTGAGCGTTCACTGATTACCACGTACTACATCCCTGAAGTTTGTACCGTTTATGAATCACTGTTATTTTGTAAGCCTACATCGTATGTCAAGTTTCGTAAACACAAGCTAATTTTTACATCGTACATAGAGGGGGTTCTCAAACATTTTGTCAATTTTCTCATTTTCACCCCGATACTTGAGTGGACAACGTTACTATTACTACTACATTACCGTTTTCACCTATGTGACTTTACATCCCACTTAGAGCTTTGACTGGATAATACTTACTACACTATACATTATTCAGTACTACATTACAATACGTACGTAAAGCATACAATAAATATGGTGAACACTTAAAACTTTTATTATGAATAGCAGCTTTTTATGAGAAAACTGCAGAACTGGTAAGAATTTAATGAAATGTTCATAAATGCAGTTTTACAGTAGGATGTTATCAAAGAATTACTAAATAACGCTTTAATATTGAAAAGCAGCATTTTATTACAGCAACCTTTAAAGTACTTTCACTGGTCAAGACGTCAAAAGAGTATTTTTCGACGATAAGTATTATTTTCAAAATTCACAAGTGGTATAAATAACATACGAAATGCATGCATAACATTACATCATGACTTATTACATATCACATCATTCATAATAGGTCAGTTTCGAGATTCACCCTACATTTCAGTGTATCCACTTTTGCCATTACATCATCATTATCATTGCAACAGGTGAGTTCATAGCCCCACTTTTACTCTTTTAACTGTTTTACAAACTCTTGGGGGAGATACATGCTACATTTTTAATCGAACACAAATGCTTTGAACTGTATGCTACATCCGAATGTTTTATTGTCACTAAGTATTTGCCATGTTTGAAGTCCCTACATCATGCACCATTAGTCACTTGCGAGTGAGCGCGAATATTGTGAATAGGCCTATTGGAATTAACACTCCCGCTCCTATTGACCCAGTTAGGGGAAATCGAGCGCACTATATTTGAATCATTAAGGTAAATTGGCAAGTTTACCTATTAGGGCGGCGATGAAACGATGATTACCAATTTTTATTGGTGCGATGTTTACGCTTTGGTTGTCATGAACTTAGTGAAATAAATATTGTTTTGTTTTCAACGATGAGTGTGAAACAATTTAACTCACACTACGAATATTTTGTTCAAACGAATTAATTAAACCTATGGATTTCACTCAACCTTTGTGTTGACCTTTTTAAGCATGTTTTATCTCAGGTATCTAAGGCATTCACTTCATGGCATGCATTTGGACACATCATGGAGTCGCGGTGACGACGCGTCTCACTTGGGTTTTACGTACTTTAAAACATCGTTTGAATTGTAACAAACTTATTTCCGCACAGGTTTCTTTTCATTTGGGACCTACACTTTATAAACTCTGATTGTTTTATTAAATCAAACGATGTTCTTTTCAAACGACACTTTAGGTCGTTCAATATAACTGTGATTGTGATGCTATGACAGTCAATCCCCAGGAATTCCATTCCGCTGCAAAACAGGTAATTTGGGGGTGTGACAAAAAGTGCTTCCGGTTATTGCTTCACGTATACATCAACATGATGATTCCGAAAAATCTCTCTGTTCTTGTTTGATGTGATTGGTAGTTTGGTGTTACCATCTTGTGTGCTCGTTGCGGCCTGATTGCTGATTTCCCTGATGAACATCTTTCTGTTCTTTTTTGATTGGGAGGGATTTGAGTTAAGGGGATTTGCAAGATGTAAGTTAATTGGGATGCTTTTTGGTGTGAGTTGAAGATGTTAACATTCTATTCCCCATTCGGACAATCTTGAAGAAGGTCGATTCTACAGTCTGTTCTACATTTTCTGCTACATGTTAGAAGACTAAAGACGAGTTGCATTTAACGATCTAAAGACTTCTTCTTATTCTGGGAATTTATTAAAAGATTGTCAGTTTAGGGGAGAGCACTAATTGGGGGAGAGTGAAATGTTGAATTTAATCCCTAATTAGACCTGCTCACGTATTTCTTCAGCATGTTGATTCTCACAGATACATCTGAGCTTATGTTGTTCTTCTCAACAGATTTCTAGTATTTGGGCTTATAATATGTTGCTGATTCTGAAGTGTCAAAACCAGCAAGGGGGAAGGAGACACGTATCTAAACGCGAGTAAAATTGATGAACTTAATACTTCTAAATAATTGAAGATATCCCGGGAAGACAAATGTTATTACCGCAGAGAAACTCAAGGTTTGACTCATGGCGAGTAAACTTGATGAACTTAACTCTTCTAAGTGATTGAAGATATCCCGGGAAAATAAATGTCATGACCGCAGAGAAACTCAAGGTTTTACTCATCAAAGCGTTTAGTGTTCTTATTCCAACGTCATGGGGGAAGTGATGTAAATGAAAGTTTCTAAAGATAAAAGAGGTACACTGGTGTGTGATGATCTCGATGTTATCGCAATCATCAGGGGAGAGAGAATTGTGTACATTGGGGGCGCTCAGCTGTCTCACTTGAGGGCTTAATCAGTGATTCAGAGATATAATCACTTATTTCGGAGTTGACATCCGCAGAGATTGTCATCCGCAGAGATAATCAGTGATTAGGCCTGCTTCTTCAATGTTATCGGTTGTTCTCTCTTTGGGGAATGTGTGTACTTCGGGTTCTTGAGCTTCATACACGATCATTAGGGAAGAAAGCCATTGTTTACCACAAACATTGGGGAGGTGTTTTATTTCCGGGCATGATGTGTATTCGGGAGAGTTCTTGGATATTGGTGTATTTCGGGTTCTTGAGCTTCATACACGTTCATCAGTGAAGAAAAATGTGAACATGGGAAGGTGTTCTTCATTCCCCTCATGAAGTGTATTCGGGAGAGTTCTTGAGCATTATACTAAGAGACGGACTGCATCATTTCAACTACACGGGGGAAGTGTTCTCTTGACACCTTTTGGAATTGATCGTTTCAGACTTCAGTGGAAAGGAAATTTGAGAAAATTATTTAAACGTGGGATGATACGTTGCTGTTCTTCTATTAGATGATATAACCTGGAACGAAGAATCTCGGTGATTATTCTTAAAAGGAGCAACAAGATCGATGTGATAATGGTGTGCTTCTATGTGCACCTGGCTAATGCAAGCTTGAAGTAGAGCTTCGAATCTGCTCAGCTAAAGGATTTTTGGTTTGGGGGGAAGCTGCCAAAGTCTCTCTTTCTCAAAGGCTCATGTTCTATCTTCTATTCTGGAGCCTCAGAAGCTTTGGTGGTGGAAGTTTAAGAGATGACGAATTCTATCTTCTACGACGTGTTGCTCGATATCCTTATCTTGGTACTCGTATCATCATCTTCTTTTACTATATCATCTTCTCTATCCTTGCATATATCTATTAAAAACCAAATACAAAAATATAAAACCAACAAAAGAAAATAGAAAATTATAAAACCAACAAAAACCCATAAAAATCAGAAAATTTGAAAAATACCAAAAATATGTTTTCACATGACATGTCTTCTGGTATCGATAACATCTGCGGTCTTAGAAATGTCATTCAATAATGGCACGGGACCATAGATGAAGTTCAAGCAGGAGGTGTAAATATTCTTTTCCAAAACATGTCTCAAAATATGGCTTACAGTTATTTCAGACTGCAACCCGTGCTTAAAACTATGGCTTACAGTTATTTCAGACTGTAACCCGCGCTTCAAAAATTGGCTTGCAGTTACTTCTGACTGTAACCCGTGCTTAAACTATGGCTTGCTATTATTTCAGATAGCAACCCGTTTTGCACTTATCCTAAAAACAATATGAGGAAAGTATGTCGAAGGACTACTGTTCCTACACAAATGTTTTTCCGTCTAAAAATTCTTCAGAAAAATATTTGGTGTTTTCAAAAATGGTGGTAAATGAGTTGCTTTAAAAACAATCAGATTCAGATTTTTTGTAAAATTGAAAACTCAATCAATGACTTCAGCGCTTTTAAACTTTTCATAAAATGAGTCATGGATTGAGGGAGATAATGTTTTTCAAATCTACATCATCTAACGGGCTTTCTTAATTATCCTAATATGCTTAATTAAAAATGATGTTAACCTATGTTGAAGGACTAGGTGCCTAGGATATGATTGCTAGCATTAGATGATTAGAGTTTGATGAACACATTATTCCCATACATTTATATGACCTGGTTGATATGTTGCATTGACTTTTGTTAGTCGATTGTTGTTTGGGTTATGTCGACCACCATATATTTGTATGTGTGTTTACTAACGTATGCAGGTATATTGGTATAAAAGAATGTTCCCGATCCGGATCCCACAATTGAAGATGATTGGATGCCAAAAGGAAAGGGTAACTATATCTTGGGTTGACAAATGAAGAAACGGAGCTTAATTGGACTTCTATGGAGAGTTGGCATAAATGCAACGTAAGAGGTCTCACTGCATCAGCAGATGGTTTTCTAATAAGTGATTGAAGAAATGGAGCTTAATTTGACCTTAGTTGGCATTCAAAATGCAACGTAAGAAGAAGTCTCACTGCATCAGCAGATGGTTTTTCTTCCAAACCCTAAAGCAACAAAAACGGAAGCTTCTCAACCACCTAATGTATCTTTGTGCAGGACAAGTAGTGAATGATACAATTTTTCTAAAACTTTGAAAAATATTGTTTTGAAAATGGAAAAATATTGTTTTGAAAATTAATCGGATTCAAAGTTTTGAAATCAACCGGACTCTTATTTTGTCAAATCTTAAGTGATTTCAAATTAAATATTTTCAAACGATATTTCATCAAAAGGTCCGTTTGTACGAAATTAAGTGGTGATCTAAAGATTTAATGTTATGTCATGGTATGATTTTTTCTTTAGAATCAAGGTCTTTCAAAATGAAACTCTTTCTGTTCTTGTTTGATTGTGAAATTGTTTTGTTTTACTTAAAAGATATCTTAAAAACTATCATACCTGACACTAACAATCTTTAATGTCTTAAAATGGTCCTTATCTGTCATCTTTCAAAATTGAATCTTGCCACGTCTTTCCCCAAAATTTTCTAAATGATTTAAATCTTTTGGGATCACAAATCTCAAATGGTTTGAAATTTTTGATCGCGGGGGAGATCGTGTTTTAAATCTCAAATCTGTTTTAATGGAATTGGTTTTAGTCCTTCAAAGGTACTCCTGCCTCAATGTGCCAAACGATTTCAATATACATAATGCACATGTTGAGGGGGACCATTTATCAAAAAACAAGATGAGTTTTTAAAATCAGGCACATTTTCTCCCATGTTTTCTAAATCATATAAAATCACTTGGGATCCAAAATCTTAAAGGGTTTGATATTTTTGATCGGGGGAGAATTTGTGATTTAATAATGAAATTTGATAAAAGGTGATCGTTTTTTGATTCAAATGTGCATGCTGCTCTCCCATATGTGCTAAATTCTTTCGAATCTCGAAGAACATATTGAGGGGGAGTATTTCAAAAGAAAAAAAATCAAGGTACAAAGAGTTATATGTGTTAACAAAATGTACCTTGATTAAGTTTTAAATGGTTTCTTAATGGCTTTTGTGATTGTGGATGTGCTTCAAAAGAACTCTTTCCTCTATGTGATAAAATGATTTCAAATATCCTATGCACATATTGAGGGGGAGAATTTTACCAAGAAAATCAAATGGCTTTTTCTATGAAAATTGTGATCAAAGAAAATATTTTAAAGTCCTCTTGCCTCCATGTGCTAAACAATTTCTAAATCATATGCACATGTTGAGGGGGAGGTTTTCTAAATGATCAAAACTATTAAGGTACAAAATGCTCTGATCTCGTATCACAAGTACCTTGATTGTTTTTCCAAATGATTTTTCAATTGGTTTCATGGAAGAATGAACTGTACCAAAAGACCGACCATTTTACTTTATGTATGGAGTTATAAGGATGGTGAGGTTAGGTATTCGTTCCCACGATCCCGCCAGAGCCGGAGGGATCTACCCAGGGACAATCCACTAGATAGTGTAGAGTCCTTAGGAATATTGAAAAAAGGAGAAAAATGAGGAATGGGAAGAGTGCGGACTGAGACAGAGCTAGTACTGGAATAAACCCAACAAGGTTCTAGTAATGAAGTCTCGGTAAGCACGGAAGGGGTTGAAGAATGAAAAAGAAATGAATATGAAAAAGGGTGAAAAGAAATAGCCCTCCAATAATTCAACCTTAGGGCAGTAACCGGGTTCAATACATATGCTACTGGTGGTTACCAAGGTAACGCCGGTATTGAAGACAAGACGTCATGGACCCAGTGATGCACTGCACTATAACTTCCCAATCTACTCAAGTTCCTCTTAAAAGGGCTTGTTTCATTCTCACGGGGAACCGACATAATCTATCGACTTTCTCTTAGAGATTGTTGATATTGAAGGAGACCCTCCCTAGTCTCCGGCATAGGAACCAAATGTGCACTATTGAGTCTAGAGCCAAGAGATCATCCACAATATCTCATTAGGACACTATTCTTGAAGACTCACTGTTTCACACAATGTGGAAAGTGAGAATATATATTAAGAGTCATACGCATTATCCTTGTGGTATTGCCAGAACATCTGAGTGGTATGTAAAAATATTCACAATGAAGATGGAAATCCTTCTAGAGGCAACATCAAACAAGCTCTTGGTGGGTGACATGTGAGATCTTCTCGTAAGATCAAGCTTGTGACAACTGGATAGAAACGATGGGGAGATTCAATCTTGAAACAACCTTGGTCCAGGAATGGATTTGACGAATACTTTTGGAAAAACCGTTCGATGTGCAAACCTTCTTTTCTCTAGCACGTCGAATGTGTATTAATTTCAAATTCAAAAAGTATATCTGATTGAAAAAATACTTTTAGAAAAACCGTTCGATGTGCGAATCTCTTCTTTTCGCTAGCACGTCGAATGTGTACTATTTTCATATACAAAAAGTGTTTTGATTGAAAATTGATCTTTCTCATAAAACCTTCATCGTATTGCAAAACTCTTTATTCTAAGCAATACGCAATTGTTTTCAAATTAATTTTTCATCAATCAGTGAATCTTAATTCGCTGGTTCACTCACTCCGTGTTGTCTTCTTTGAGACGTTCCGGTTTGAGAACAGCTAGAACAACTGCGAAACCCTGTCAAGGAGATTCTTAGGAATCCTACCTGATCACAGGCAGTACTTGTACTGATCAACGGGGAACCGTGGGCCGTGTACCTCAATTCAACGAAAGTGATCAAAGACACTTTCGTGTGTTTTATTGCTAACTGTTGTTTGCAAGTACATTTAGACGGTTGCAGCTGATTAGAATTGAGGAGTCAATCCAAAAAGCCGCATGCTCACAGCATCCACACTTAATTGAAGAAATCATGACTGGTGCATATCTACATAACCTGATTCTGATATTTTTATACTATGCTTCTGCTACGCTACTGCAAATATCATGAACCAGTAAAGCTTCCGCTACTCTGATGGAAAGATGTCATGATCCAAAAGTGTGAGCATGTCAGTCTAAAAGTCACAACATCACATGAAGGCAACACAACTATGGATGATCCAGAGAGATTTACTATGACTGATGATCTCAATGAAAGCTCGAAGATCATCAATGATGTGGATCAGTTAAAGGCCTCCACTTAAAGTACAAATCATTCGGACTTTAAAGTTGCACTACTTAAGCACAAAGATTGCGGAATTGAAGAATGGAAGTCTACGAGCTCAAGAACAAAGTCAAGAATAGAATGCTAGGATTCAAAATGTAAAACAATGGGTGACCTCCCTTAGGGGGAGATTGTTAGGAATTAGAAAATTCCATAGTAAAGAGTCGGTCACCCCAAGTGTTATCTAGCATAAGTTAGCTCGTAGACAAATCGTTAGTTACGTTATTTACTGTTTTATTAGTTAGTTATTAGCCTAGTTTAGCGTAGTGTAACACCGTGGAGGAAGGACGG
Source organism: Chrysanthemum seticuspe (assembly GCA_019973895.1). Classification (NCBI taxonomy): domain Eukaryota; kingdom Viridiplantae; phylum Streptophyta; class Magnoliopsida; order Asterales; family Asteraceae; genus Chrysanthemum; species Chrysanthemum seticuspe. The sequence goes on from BPTQ01000004.1 coordinate 161,021,270, forward strand.
GTCTTTACCAGCTGTATACCTGATCCACAGGCTGTTAGGAGGTCGTGTATTGTGTAACTATAAATACCCCTTCCGTCCATGGAAGGGGTGTGGCTTCTTTGAATCTAACCTTACATTTGTTTAAGCAACTCTCTTTCAAGAACCTCCTCTCAACTCTCTTCATCTCTCTAATGGCTTTCTTATTTAATCATTGTCCTAGACCACCCGAATCATCAAACAACATAAATATAACGATCCTTCATAGTTTATAAGCCTACTACAAAAATAATGCGAAACAACCCTTTTTCTGTCCACAGTAGCCGGATCCCTCTAGTTGTACTAGCCAGATCCCAAATACAAGGGATCCGGGGGAACCGTGGAACAGAACTCAGCTATACGCTTTCAAAAATCACCACTGATCTTTTTCCCTCTATTCACATAACACAAAAATGACTAAGCTACTGAATTCATCCTCATTGGCTTCCATACTCTCAAGTATTCCTTCCTAGAACACCATTGTAAGTAATTACATTAACTTGTTCTAATTTTCATCATCCTCATCCTAGGGTTTTTGGTTTCTTAATTTCTAATCAATTAATTTAATTAAGGTTTTTCAAATTAATCATGAAAAGGGGCTTTTAACAAAATCATATTGTGTTCACAACATTGTTAATACAAATCAAAACCATAAACCCATCCCAACTAATTTTACCTAATTGGAAAATTTGTATTTTTAGGAACAACCATGCCCAAAGCCACTCAACAAGATCATCATGACACCGTCCATTACCTTCCTCATTACTATCGTAAAAAGGGATTGACCAAAACCGACCGTAAAATTTTCAAAAGCCTTGTAAAACAACTTATCCACGAAGGTCGTGTAGTCAAGGAATGCTTCCTTGAAGATACCGACATTCGTCAAGTTTTCTCGACAATCAACTTTGATTGTCTCCTTGACATAGATGAACAAATTTGTCCGGTATTCATTTTTGAATTTTACAAAAGCTTTAGGATCATTAGAAACACTGATAATAGCATCTCAATCGCCTTCATTATCAATAAACAAAATTTATTCTTCCTCTCAACACCTTTGCTCAAATTCTTCGCATTCCTTGTGAAGGAATTTGTATGTACTCTCAAGATTGGGCAATTAACGCTCAAAACCTTGCACTTGATCCTAAGCCTCTCTACAACACTCCTCTCGACAATCCCGAAACCATTCGAGATACTATCTTCAAAGTTAGGACCGACCAATCCCGTTACAACCGTAACAAAAAGCTCATTCACCGTGATCCCTTTCAAATGGAACTTTTCGAAATGCATCCCATGTTTAGAAAATGGGAAGAAATCCTTAGGGAAAACATCATTAGCCTAGTTGGAAACAAAGATCATCCAAACGCATGTCTTGTGCAAATGATCTATTGTCTTACCCACCAAAGGCCATTTAATCTTTCCTATTACATGGTAAGGAGAATGGCTGGGGTATTCAAAGCTTCTAACATGGTACTTCCGTATGGTATGCTCCTAACACAACATTGTAAGTATGTTGGTGCATTACAACCATCTCCTATCAACGATGATCATTACCTTTCCGATCACGTCATGGTACCTCTTACCAAACAACCCCCTAAATGGTTCATGGTCAATGGAAAGAAACCTGAAGCTCTCTAGGACTCCTCGGCTGGTGAAGAAGAAGAAGGTGAAGAAGAAGAAGACGTCGACCCCATAGCAAACATTGAATTGGAACCCTTCAATTACTACGAATAACTTCTAACCATTCCAAACGAGACCGCGGAATTCAAACAATTGAGGGGCATGATTCAAAACCTCACTTACAACCTCACTAAGCCGTCAAAAAAGGAAAAGAAAGGATTGACGAAAGAGACAATAGGAATATGCTTATTTTCTTTTATTTTATGTTTGGATGTTTACGTTTTAGCACTTTGGTTTATGGTAATTTGGATATTATTACTTTATCATGTCTTTATATGTGGTATTTTGTGATAACATGCGTGTTCTTATTGCTTTGTTTAAATATTTATTAGTGTGTAAAATCTGCACAACAATTCTGTGAAGATTCTGATCTGCAGATGCCGGATCCCTAGGATTAGCCTAGCCGGTCCCTCCCTTGAGGGAACCGTGGGATCCGTGACATCAGATCAGCAATACAACATGCTTTACATCAAGATAGCTTTCTAGATAACATCACATTTTGCTAAACATATGATTTTAGAACTCAAATAAAGTTCACTTCAAGAATGAGAAAGGCTTAGACTCACTAAAAGCTTACTTAAGATCTTAGTCATAATGCGTCTTGATTTATCAACGCATCAAAACTCACCATATTTCTGCTTCAATACTCACAAATTGTTTCTCACCTTTCAAAAAATTTAAGTGGACATATTGAACAATTTTAGGAAATTGTTTCTAGTCACCTTTATCTCAAAGTGGGTCAAACAATTAGTTTTTCAATTCTTGTAATTTTTAAGGAATTTTCAAATTTCACCTCAAGCTAAAATCTGATCTCTAGGATCATTTATTATGACTTGACACCACCAAAACTCTTAGTGTTATCCTTAGACATCCATTGGTAGTCATCTTGTCCCATCTCCCTTTCATAAGAAGCAATCATTTGCTATAACACTTATTACCCTTGATCATTTAAGTACCTTCTCATCTTAAACACTTAGGAGAACTGAAACACTCAAAATGAGATAGGCTCTAGCTCCTAGAAACCTCATTTCAAACCTGTCATAACTGTTGATCGCCAGATCCCTAGGATTAGCCTAGCCGGATCCCTCAAAGGAGGGAACCGTGGGATCCGGGTGACAGTTTATGTCAAACATTGCTTAAAACAATCATTTCAACTCATCTTCCTAACTCAAACACTCCATCTCATCTTAAATGAGTTTCTAGATCTGTAAAACTCAGAACTTCAACCTTGTGCATGTTAATCATCACATTTCAAAGAAACTTAGTGGCCTAAGTCGTAAATGCACTTGCCAAGCTTTTCCCTTTATAAGCCATATTGCTAAGAACACTTTAGTCATCAAACACAAACACAATTATCAGCAATTACAACCATCTTCCTTAGTCATTTCATCATGAGAAAAGCTCCTAGTGCTAACTCATCCACTCAAGAACCACCCAAGAAACCTACTAGGATCATACACGAAGTTTCCTCAAACCGAATCATCTCTGGTTAAGTCCACTAATGCTAGGATTTCTCCTACGCCAAGGAAACCAATCAAACTAATCCCCAAGAAAATAGTTTACACTAGGACTTCATCACCAAACTCGACCAAACCAAACATACCCTCCACAACTCAACCAACATCATTAGTGCCTAGAGCCACCTCACAATCATCTCCACATTCTCACAATGTAGAAGACTTACCTCCTTGGCCATCTCACCTTCCACCACTACCAACAAACTCACTTGAAAAGGTTGGGCAACAAAATTAAAATATTGAATCAACACTTGATCCAATGTCAAATTCTCTCATTCCCCCCAATAGTCCATTTTGGATTATGAGAAGACATCCAAATCAACCACCCGACCACATGGAAGTTGATGCTTCTTTACCTCCACCCTCAAACATTGTAGAGCCATCACTTAATGAGCCTCCACCAATTCCTCCTTCATTTAAAGATCCTCAACCCACTTCACTTGAACTTCCACTTCAAGAAATTCAAAACCATGTGATGAGTGTCTAAATACTCAACATTTTTGTACCATTTAAACTGCAAAAACATCTGAAAACACTCAGAAATGCATCAAAATGATTAAAATATCACAAATAAGTGTTTTATGTGTTTTAAATGCAAAAATATCAAAATCTGGTGAAAAACGTATCAAGTTTGCATAATTGGCAGTTTTAGTCCCCCAAGTTTAAAAAGTTGTCAAAAACAGTCCCTGGTAAATCAAAATAAAGAAAAATATCATTTTAAGTCCTTAGGGATTCTTGAGTTGTCAAAATTGGTCCTTAAAATCAAAAATTGCAAAATTACAACTTTAGTCTCTCAAGTTTTGAAAATGTCAAAAATAGTCCTTGGATATATTTAAAAATAGAGAATAATCATCTATGGTCCTTGTACTATTCACATTTGGCAGTTTTGGTCCTTGTGACAACTTTGGAAAATTGGCAGAAATGGTCCTTCAAGATTTCAGAAATTGCAAAACAAGTCCTTATCATTAATAACCAAGCCATGACCCTGCCAAAACCATTGTGACCCCTGCCATTCCCTTGACCCCTCCTTTTTGAACCCCTGGTCAAACCTCTCCAGTCAAATACTCCTTTTCCCTCCCACTGCTTATCTTCTTCCCCACTTGACTGCACACCTCTCCCATCACCTCACCTTATCCCTCCCCCCTCATCATCATATCTACCAACTTTACACACCACAATTAATGCCACCCCCCCTAGTTGCAAATTCAGAAGCCCACAGTCAAAACAGCCTTTCCCGCCAAATTTGATCAAACGGCCAAAAATGGCTCAACTCATCCAATGGTCCTGGAACCAAGTGGGATTTACTCAAAGGACACGTGGAAGACATTTGGTGTATAAAAGAGAAGGAAGAGAAGCAAAGAGAGTAGTAGTTTTTAGTTTTAAAATTTGATATATGTCGTTTTTATCATCAATGTATTAATTTAAGTCCTAAATTGTTATTTTCAGTTTCTATGTATTAAAACTTAAGTCACTTAATCATTTGTAATCAAGTTCAAGTTCTAATTACAAGTTTATCCAAGTTTCATGTTTTTAAGTTTTCGTTTATATATGCACTTTTGAATGAACTAAAAGTCAGGCTTCAACAAGCCTTATTATAACTCAAATAAGCTAACTAAAGCTGTGTGTAGCTTTTAGTGAGCTTAATTCTAAGTTTTAAGCATATTGGGTATCCGGTCAACAAAAGTCAACCTGTGCAGAGATTTTGGTTAAGCAGTCATGGAATTGGGTATGGGCTGATGCAGAGTTGATTTGGATTGGTTTTGGTATAGAATAGTATAGTTTGGGTTGTGTTTAAGCTGCAAAATAAGCTGGGACACTGTGAGTTTTTCATCTTCTTTCCATTTCTAATTCAGTTTATTTAAAGTGTTTATGTTAGAATCTGTGGTCATCAAACATCTTAAACCTGTTTATCTAGTTGTAATTAGGATATTAGATTTAGTTTAAGTGGTAGAATGAGCTAAATCAGTATTTGGTAGTTTAAAGTTCAAAACAGTTTTAGAATTGGTGTTTGGATCAGTTAGCATTAAGAGGTTTTAGCTTTGGCTTATGCTTAAAATCTGTCTACTAAGTCTCCATTAGGTCCATTAGAATCATATCTGTCATCAAATTGCATCTGCATTAGCTCATAGTCAAAATCTTATATAACCTGTTCTAGTTTCATGTCTGTTGGAAATTTGTGAAATCAAAGGCTTGTTTTGTGTTTAGAATTCATAGAGATAGCTTGATTCAGTTTCATTTCATCATAAAACATCATATTCAGTCCATAAATTAAGATCAAAGTTCATTATAGTCAAAGTTTCATAACTGCTCAAAAAGTCAAAAATAGTTGAAAAAACCAGTTTTGACCCAACATAAGTGGATTTTTAATTGATTCATTTCTGGGTCAAATTCATTAAAACTTTGGGTTTATAAACTTCAGTTGGTCTAGTTTCTTAATATGGTTTTTGTATATTTTTGGTAATTTTGTATAAGCTCCAAATGAGCTTGTCAATTTGGTCAAATATGCCCTGTGACAGGGCATAGTAACCAGTGCAGTTTGCACAGGTTCTTGCAGAGCTTGTCAAAAGCTCAATTGAGCTTATCTTGGTCTCAACTTTGGTTTACAAGTAGCTAATCAGGTCTACTTTAGGCCCCAACTTCTGGTTTTGAGTTTAGCTTATCTGATTAGCTTATTCTCAAGCTTCAAAGTAGGCATAAAATCTGTTTTCGTACTTAAGCCAAATCAACCAAATCTGTTCATTGAGCACAATAGAGGTTAAGAGCAGTTGTAATAAGTTGCTTTTGAGTAGTTTTAACATAATATAGGTTCTGTGATAGTTTGGTATTCATTTGTGGCCTTTGGCTTATTTCAAGTGCTTATTTATAAGCACCTTGCACTGCAGCTTCATATTCCTTCACATAAGCCACTGTTTTTATATTTTTCATAGATTCAGAGTATTATTTTAGACTTTCCTTGTATTTTTTCATAATTTTCTAGCACTGTTTGCTATTTTTCTTCATTTAAAACAGTTTTTAGGCATTTTTAATTAGCTTTTATTGCAATTAAATCAGAAAAGCTTCAAAAAAATAAGTTTTCATTTTTCCTAGGTTAAGATAAATATAAAAAGTCAAAAAATTATTTTTCCAGATTTTTCATAGTTTAATTTGTAATTTTTAGCAATTTAATTAGTTCTAAGTAGTTTTTAATTCATAGAAAATAGAAAAATAATCAGAAAAATACAAAATTAGTTTTGAAAATTCTCTTTAGTTATTTTAGATTTTTCTAAGTCATAATTTCATTTTTCTAGCTTTATTTCATATTTTCTTGTATTTTAGGGTATTATTAAATAAGTAAAAATAGTTTTTAATTAATAATAATTAAATAAATAGTTAATAAAATAATTTTCTTTTTCTAAAAATTTTCTCTTATCATTAGGTTTGTAAAAATATCATTTTATATTTTTAGGATTAATATTGCTTCAGTTTCACATTTTCTTTTGTACGTCACGTAGTTTTTAATTTAAAAGTTTATAAAAGAAAAATCAAAAACATCATTTTAAAAATAGTGATAGCGTTTATTTAATATAATTTATCTTTTTAATTTCCTTTAATTTGCATTTAAGCCCCTGTAATTTGTAAACTTTCTCTTTAGGTATAATTATAATCAATCTTATCCCTTTTCCGTTCAAATTCTCTCGATCACTATTCGTTTGACTATTCTCGCACAGCTCGTTGGGACTTAACGACCTGGGGAAATACTATACTCTCCTGGACTTCATTGCATTGGTGTCTGAACTGTTTTAAGTTTCTTAAGGTTAGCCATTCACAAGTGGCTAGCTTGTGTGAGATAACTTGACGGTTTAGCACCAATCACCATGACAAGGATTGCTATCATTGTAAACATGTTGAAGGGTTGATACATGAACTACGTGAAGAGCAACGTTTCATGTTTTATCACCTCCTCCAACATTTCGAAGAGGTCAACAAGCCTAAACTACAATGAGCATCATAAACGACAAACTTAGAATGTTAAGGAAACCTATCCCTGATCATCATTAAGCTTTTAGTTGAATTTAGAGTTTGGGTAACTCATTAGCATTATTAACAACTGTATGGCTAGTTCATTCTCTTAGTTTTAGAGATTTGGTTGATCATCTCTTGTTTTTATTGAATGAATATCTATATGCCATAATTGCTATGTGCTTTGTGTTTTGTGCTTACTATATCATATACTACTTCACATCTTCACTAGCTTTCATTGCTGAAGAAACTATCAACAGACAGCCGGATCCCTCCAAAATGCCTAGACGGATCCCTCCAAGAAGGGAACCGTGGGATCCGTGGTACAGAAGCACAAATTTCTACTAACTTGAGCTTTATTTGCAGGAAATTATGCATTATACTCTTGTTTTCTAACCTTTGCTTTCTTGATTTTCAAAATGCATATGAAGATTTTTGACACCATAAAGCTAGGGGGAGCTTTGTGTCAAACGATATTGCAAAAACATTTGCAACTTAATCCGATTTTGGATTATACTTCATGACACCCCATTGCAACTTTGCAATCATCAAGGGGGAGCACGTTTTCGTCACTTAGACGAACCATTTGCAAACTTATTTGCAAACACAATTAGCTTATTTCACGTCATGTCCTTGACGCCCTCTCAAAGGGATGGACTCGTCAAGGGGGAGTTAAGACGAGTACCATTTCCGTTACTTGCTCTCTTTATATTTTTACATATTTTTTTTCTCTTATAAAAATTGTGTTAGTTTCTTTTAACACTTTTTGTTTCGACAAAAAGGGGGAGAAGAAAGTAAAAACTACTAACTCAAATTTGCTACGAATTTTAGTTTTTCTTAAAATAATTTAATGTTTTGTCATCAACAAAAAGGGTGAGATTGTTAATACAAATAAGCCGTAAAAACGTTTATTTATATTTTACGATCCTCTAATGTTTTGTCGATAACAAACGTAAAATCATTTTAACGAAACAAATAGAATACGTAAATAGTTTGAGTCAATAGTTTCCTAACACACTTACGTTTTCACATAAAACACTAAAACAAGTATAAGTGATTTTATGATTTTAATACATATGTACAACAACTAGTGTTTACATATTGGGTTAGCATATACTTAAACTAAGTATACAAAAATGGGTAAAAACAAGTATATACTAAATGGGTAAAAACTAGCAAATGATATTGACCCATAACCCATGGTTTTATATATACCACTTGACCAAATTCATTGTATCCTTGAGATACATTGTATCTAGAAAGAAAACCATGGATCAACCCATAACCCATGACCCATGACCCATGACCCATAACCAAAAATATCCATGGGCAAAGAGGAGCGTTCCACGGATCCCTGGCTTTGTGCTAGCCGGATCCCTTGTGGGAGGGATCCGCGGGATCCGGGGAACAGTAGAGAATTTCCTCTATAAATAGAGAGACATTTCTTCCTTTCTACTCACCACTTCACACACATACTTCCCCATGTATTATAACTCTCTAACCTCAGATCCAAGTGATCTATGAATTTTGTCTTTTGTTTTTGTGTGATCTTCTAGGTTCCTCTTAAAGGTGAGATCACCACTTCTTGAAGACGAGCAAGCTCAAGTCCAAGAGTTGCCATGCTTCGTCAACATCTAGACAACTAAGGTTCTCTTGTTGATAGTTCCTTCTTTCTCCATAGTTGTTGGGTTGAAGGCATTAGTGAAGGATGCCAAAATTGTCAAGATGAAAGCATTAGTGAAAGGTGCTTATCGTCTGTGTCAAAGCATTAGTTAATAATGCTAAAGGTGTCAAGACGAAGGCATTAGTGAAGGGTGCCAAGCGTTGTGTCAAAGGCATTAGTGAAGGATGTCGAAGAATCAAATCAAGTAGCATTTGGGAAGACTGCTAAGGTCGTATAATCGATGAGGTGCATCGTTATACATATAAGTATTTGTTTATTTCCAAGGATGGTGATATCCTTGATGATGTTGTAACAAGGAGTGGATCTCCTTGATATTAGGTGTTGTGTTGTGTAGGGTAGTAGTTCCTCCATAGTAATGGAACTAGGTGCTTAGCCTAGTACCTTATAAAGGGTAGGCGACGTTGTGATAGTATTAGTTCTCCTTGGTGTGAAAGAACTCGTTGGTTAGCCTAGCACCGTATAAAGGGTAGGCGACGTTGTGTTAGGTTTGGTTCGCCTTGGTGTGAAGGAACTCGGTATTTAGCTTTGTACCGGAAAAAGGTTAAGCGACGTTGTGAAGGCTTCTCCGCCATAAGGAGTTGGTGTAGTGCTTACGAACTCTCGAGTAGGTGACTCGGGGAGTGGAGTAGGGCAAGGAAGGTGTCCTTGTAGCCGAACCACTATAAATACTTGTGTTGTGGTGATGTGCTTCTTACTCTTTATCTTTCATTACACGTTTATATATCTATCTATCAACGTCCAACATAAACAACCAAATAGATTGACATAAGTCAATCTAAATATTTAAAAGGAAGTTTTAAATTGGTAAAACTATTCAACCCCCCCCCCCTTCTAGTTTTCCACAAGTTTGATGTAGTGGTGGTGTAGGATGATGATGCTGAGTAAGTTGGGCTTGGAGCATAGGTTATCTTATTTGAGGAGGCCCCAACAAATGTTGTGTGACCAGGAGTGGATGAACGAAAGTGACTTCTGACTTCAGGCTCAAGAGATTTAAGTCTGTTGTATAGTTCATCAAAAGTGAGCATATCTAGCCCACCTTTAGCTTTGAGGGCAATGCTTACTTGCAACCAAGATGAAGGTAAAGATCGCAAGAACTTTGAATTACAGTCATCATTATCTGGCTTTGCCTTCAGCTGATTCAATTGACTCAATATCTTATGAAACCTGTCATACCCCTTGTGAAGACCTTCCTCTTCAGAGATTTGGAATTCTTGAAATTGTTGTTTCAGCATTGATTTCCTCATTCTCCTTGACTCCTCATTCCCACCAAACCTAGCCTTGATTTCCAACCATATGTCCTTAGCATCCTGCATGTAGTGAAAGTCACCCAAGTGATCCTCTGGTATAGCCTGAAGGAGAATGGTTCTCACTTTATTCTCTCTCTGCACAACCAATATCTCATCAGCAGATTTGGGAGGAACGATGGTAATAGTACCATCAGGATCTGTGACATGCCTCTTCAAGCTGTTCCCTTTGTTCACAATTTCCCAGAGATTCCAATCAATGTTGGAGATCCAATTCTGCATCTTCATAGCCCACAAATCACACTCCTCCTTCTTTAGGTATGGGAACTTGGCATTGCTGTTTGAGAGACTGAGTTGTTGCAGAGATGTGTTGTTTTGGTTGTTGGTGACTTTAATTTCATCATCAGATCCAGGCATGGTGAAGGTTGTTTTGGTTGTATGGGTGTAAAGAAAAGACTGTTCTTAGTATCGTAGAGACTCTCCCGAGGCTCTGATACGACTTGTTGAACCTTAGACCTTGATAGATCTTTGAGCACTCGTAGATCGTTAGTAATGCTTATGTAATCACAAACACACTAATAGAAAGTCTCTATTACTTGTATTCTTTAGTGGAAATCAAACACAAGTATAAACACAAATAACCAAGAACTCGTTGATCCTCTATGGATCTTTTAATAATACTAAAACTTGTTTTTCAACACGTACATAATTCATACTATTGTGTTCCTTTTATAGACAAGGAACCCTAAACCGTTTCCCAAGAAACGTATAAACATAAAACTCATGCATATCCTAACCAACTATAGAATACGCGGAATATCTATCTCCGCAGAAACCAACTATACGGTTTTAATACTTCAGCAGAATTACTTCTTCAGCAGAATCCTTGCACTTCAGCAGAATCCATCGACAGTAACTTCAGCATAATTCTTACTTAGTAGAATTCCCAACACTAATGAAAAGGAAATCACCTATCACTATAACGTAGTTAACTACCCGCGACCACCTTTCGAGCCATGCATAAAAAAGGGTTACCCTAGAACATTAAGATACCATGCATGATTGGGTACTTGTATAGGGATCACACTTACATAGGCTATAAGGCACCCATGAACATAATGTCTAGGCTCTATTACAATTGGATCATGAGCGAAAAGCTAGGACCTAGGAGAGATCCCTTTTATCCTAGAAAAGTAAGTAACTATGTTGGGAGAGTTAGAGGATTGCATGTCTTTGTAGGTAATTTCACATATAGGTGTGATTTCATGATATTGGAAGATGTTAAGGGCATCATTGATGGATTCTTAGGAGTTTTGATACTTGAAAGACCATTTATTGAGGAATCAATGATGATTTATGATTAAAAGGAATGAATAACCAAGTTCTCAAATGAGACCGCATGTGTTAAATATGTAATGCCCTACAAAAATAAAAGGTTTAAAGGCATTAGTGAGCTAGATGTGGATAATATTATGGCTTTTGAGGTTGATTGTAAGGATAAAGTTCACTACACCCCTTGTCTAGAATTAGGCTTCGCATACATTCATGATGAAGGAAGAGTCAAGGCATTCGAATGGGAATCTAAGATATACGGAAAGTAGGAGCACGACTTCGAGTCTAGCTACAAGACTTATAAGTAAAGAAAAACGCTTCGTGGGAGGCAACCCATACGTAATTGTTTGCTTGTTTTGTTTTTCAATTTTTTTTGTCTTATATCTATTTCATTGTTGTTTATTCTCATGTTAGACTTTGTGAAAATGCTTTATTTTGTCTTTAACTCGCGTTAATTACATGTAAAGGTATTTTACAAAAAGATAGGTGTAGGGAAGATCACATACATTTCTAAGAACATGAATGAGAATTGCAACTATTGAAATTGATATATTTGTGTGTTTGTTAGAGTCAAATGCTTGTATCGAGTCATAATAGATGTTTTGTAGGAATTTTTCCAGGTTTTAATGATGTAATTTTTCCAGACTAACGCAACAAACCACTTTCTGTCAGGACAACCTGACGGTGTCAGGATTAAAGCCTGACGACGTCAGGCTATGTAGAAACAGATTACTCAGTTTTTCATTTTCTGTGCAACTTATTAATTTTTGGAAATTCCCAGGTCTTAGTTTTCCAGAAAAACTTCAAACATCCATTTCACAAGAATTATATCTTATTTGCTTTCTAGTGTAGTTGTGTGTCATATATAGTTTTACCGCCGATTTTACGCGAAGGTTTCGTTTATTTTCTTATAAGTGTCCATGTTATATTCGGCAAGAAGAAGAAACACAAATTGGATGAAGCTTTTTACTCATGCGTTCTTCATGATTAAAGTAGGGGAATCATTAGAGTCATACTATCATCGGTTTATAGACATCATCAATGACTTGGACAGACACAACATCATTATGCCAAGGATTGCAATCAACACAAAGTTCCTAAGCTGTCTTGGTCCTGATTGGGAAAAGTATGTTACATTCATCCGTCAAGCTAAAGATCTTCACAAAGCAAAGTACGGGTTTTTATTAACTAGTTACACCGTAACTCTTCATAATCTTGTACTTATCCATGGTTACGGCGTAACCTGAGCTGAGGGTTACGCCGTAGTCTTTGTAAATCTGATGTTTATCTACTGTTACGGAGTAACCTGAGCTGAGGGTTACGCCGTAGTCTTTATAAAGTTGATACTTCATGTTATGTAGTCACATTACAGCGTAACTCCACTCCATTATTACGTCGTATTCTTCATAAATTGTTCTGAGATCTTGTTATGGCGTAACTCCACCACACTGTTACGCCGTTTTCTTCATGAACTTGATTACGGTGTAACTTCATCACTTGGTTACGCCGTGGTCTTCAGAAAATGTGAGAGAAAATCATCCTTGGGCTTAGAAATGTCCAAATACCGCTTTCTTGCATGAAATAGTTCCTGAAATGAAATAATAAGGAATAAGGATGTTTTTGTTGGAATCACTCCTAAACAATATTATCAAGTGTTAGTCATTTACATGTAATAGGTTTCTTGATTATGCCTTTTATGTATGTATTAAGTGCTAGGCTTATGTAGAAAGCCCATAGGCCTATGCAAGGGCCCAAAAGGCCAATGCAAGGGATGCCCTAATCCGTTAGCCTATAAATACATTGTAACCTCTCCTTGGAGAGGTGTTGCTCACTTTCAAATATTACGCATAACCTTTCTTTCATTCTATACATGTGTGATTGTGTATAGTAGTCCCTCCTTCATCTCATTTCTATCATCTAAATACTTGTGTTCACTTATGGTGACCTAACAGTGGTATCATACGCCATCTAGTTGGGTGAAACGTTTGTGTTTTTGTAGTTTTGTTACCGTACGCGTAAAGACCTCAAATTCTACACTTTTCATTTGCTTAAAACTTTGATTTTTACACTTGTAAACTCAAGATTCTTATGGGTTAAGGTTTATATAGTGTTAAGGTTTCTAGTTTTTTCAAAACGTTTCAAGCTTTACGTGTTTCAGATTGGTTTAAGCTCATTTGGATTGCGTACTCATAGTTTACGCATAAGCTCAAATTTCATCTTGGTTCATCAAGTTTAAAACTTTCTTGTTATTTTGGTGATTTTGAAGCTGTTTCATCATTAAAAACGAGTTTACAAAACATTTTAGTGCATAAAAATACGTTTTGGTGTATTCTGTCAAGTTTACGCCTAAGGAAACCTTATTATTACGCATAAGCTTTTACGACTAAGTCAGCAGTTACGCCTAAGCTTGTTACGCGTAAGGAATTTTCGGCACGATCTTCAAAGCTATTGGTAACTCAGTATTTTTCTTGCTTGGATAAGCCGTAAAAACACTTCTACTTGTGGATATCTCTCACACTTGGACAACTGAGAAGGATTTTGGTTAAAAACCTAATCTTATGCCTAAGCATAAAAGCTTACGAGTAAGCACTTTACGCCTAAGTTAAATCTTACACCTAAGGTTCCTTACTTCTAAGCATTTAGTTTACGCCTAAGCTTACGTTTAAACCTAAGTTTACGTGTAAGATAGAGTTTACGCATAAGCCTGAGTTTACGCTTAAGGGGAGTGTTACGCGTAACTTCATCAGTCTACACCTAAGCTATTGTTATGCCTAAAAGAACTTCTACAACAAACAACTACAAGTTTCATTCGACTACAAAGATCCATCATCTACAAAAGTTTCAAAGATGTCTCAACCACCATACTCCAACTACTTTCCTCATGAATATCCTCAAAAACAACAACAACAACTACAAAAATATCCTCAACAACAATTTCAACAACAACCACAACAAATTGGAAATTACTTTCCTCCTCACATTGCACAAACACTTCCACCACAATAATTCCCAGCAAAACCCAAAACAACATCAGTATGCTAACTACGTTTAGTATTAGTTTCCACAGAAATACGATATGAATGTTATAACACGAAAGGAACCCACTTGGTTTGCAAAGATGTGTGAAGTTATAAGTAGCCAACAATCCATTCATGAAGCTAGATCCCTTGATAGACCTCCAATGCTCATTCCCAAAAACTATGATCAATGGGTGATGCGGTTCTTTAGGTTTTGTGATCTCAAGAAACCACATGGTAAGTTTTTGAAGAATGTCATCCTTGAAGGTCCTTTTCAAATGCCTACTACAACAGTACCCGAAGATCCAAATGCTACTCCACCAAGAGATGATGTTACTTCCACTCTCAGAATGGATCAACTCACTGCTGAACAACTACTTCATCTTGAAGCTCATGAAATTGAAATGCAATATATCCTTTTGGGTTTACCCAATCTGATTCTTCGCAGTGTTGATGCTCAGAAAACTACAAAAGCAATGTGGGATCACATCCATCTCCTAATGGAAGGCACATAACTCAATCAAGAAGACATGGAATCAAAACTTTACTTATCATATGAGAACTTCATGATTAAGCTAGGGGAATCATTAGAGTCATACTATCATCAGTTTACAACATCATCAATGACTTGGACAGACAAATCATCATTATGCCAAGGATTGCAATCAACACAAAGTTCCTAAGCTGTCTTGGTCCTGTTTGGGAAAAGTATGTTACATTCATCCGTCAAGCTAAAGATCTTCACAAAGCAAAGTACGGGTTGTTGTATGACTACTTGAAGCACCATCAAAAGAAAGTACACAAAGATAGAGCTCTCCGTGGAGTCACTGCATCTTTACCGAGTAACAATGCTCTTGCTTTGTTTACTCAAGTTTGTTATCCACAATTTCCACTGCTCCCTACTATCTTTACCAATCCACCACAACCATCTACTCAGATTACACCATATGATCCATCACAGCAAACACAAGAAACTCAACTGGTTCCTTACAATAACAACACTGATTCAGCACTCTACAGCGAGACACCGAATGAGGATGCAGAAGCTTTCAATACGTTGAATCAAGGATTTTAGTTAATTGCTCGAGCCTTTGAGAGACTTGCTAACAAATCCAACAACCGTATTCGTACCTTGTCTAACACAAGGAATCAAGCAGTTGTTAACAATGGAAGGGTTGAGATTCAGAACCAAGGAAATGGTCGTTCGATGGGTAGTGGTCAAGGATTTAATGCTAATAAAAGGAATAACATGGGTGCTCCACATCAACGGGTTCAAATTGTTGATTAGGGAAACGTTCAGAATGGGAATAATGGTCTCCGATGCTACAACTGCATTGAAAAGGGTCATTTGGTGAATGCTTGATAAGGATTTAAAACGCACACTTTTAAGGGGTCATTTAAGCCATTAATCGCCCACTTTTATATCCGTTACTGCTTAATTTCGTTCCTTTTCACTTTTTAGGTCTCTTGGAAGCAAAATGCTGGAATGATGCATTTTTGGGTGAAAAGGAGTGAATATATGAAGAAAATGGATAAGTCAAGATCAAGACACTCAAGCTGCTGGAATTACACCTGACGGCGTCCCAAACTGAGGGCGACGCCGTCCCTCTCTATGTAATGAAATTTGTGACGACTCAGTAGCGATTTTGCTATTTTGCATCTGACAGCGTCAGGCTTTGAAGAGTAAGGGCGTCACGAAGACTTTTCTTCTCAAACGGCCTAGATCCAGATTCAGACGACGTCACTATTGAAGACTGACGGCGTCACAACCACAACGTGACGCCGTCCCAATGATGACTTGGCCAAGATGAAACCCTAATGACGACGATCTAACGGCGTCTCAACTTTAAGGTGACGCCATCACAGTTGTAAAATTATATATAGAAATCGAATTTTTAGAATTCAAAGAGGTAGACTTGTGGAGTAAAAACCTAAAATGATTTTGGTCTGGTTTGGACAGTATCTAAGGGTTCTCATACCCTATTTTACATCAAGATAAGTAATTTACTTCATTGATTTTATTATGTTTTCGATTGTATGTGTGTATGCTTGCATGTTTAACATGTCCGGCTAAGTTTCTTGTGTGTTTGCTTAGATCTATGAAACCTAGCTATTAATTATTGATTGGTTGTCTCTTATCTTAATTGTAATTGGCTTACGATTGCACTAGGCTATCGTTGTGTTTTTAATTCTTGAGTAATCTTTGTGAACCTTAGTTTATACTCACTTAGTGGAATTGTAGACTAAACATCCAAACATAACCTTAGAGTTAGTTTATGAATCCTAGAGATTTCGTAGGCAATAACCTTAAGGTAGTCTCAAAGAGTTAGGGATAAATGCATACCCTATGACCTTAGAAAATACAACTCGTTAAGAATAATGACGTGACAATTCAACCACCAATAAAAGATAACTAGGGAGTAATAGTATCTAGGTAGACACATTTTTAATCATCATACGAGCACACATCAATAGACATAGACTACCCCTTAGTTTAGATAATTAGATAAGTAGAGTAATTGGTAGAAGTACCAACCCCCAGATCCAAACCCCGAGATTTTACCCTTAGCTTTATAACAAATTATAAAAAGATAAAAAATAATCTTTCTCAACCTCAAACCTTAGGGTAGTACATCTCTCACTAGCATTCCCATTTCCCTAGAGAACGATATCATTACCCGAGGCTTACCCAATACTACACTACAACGACTAGGTTCACTGCATAGGGTGTTGAAAAACATTCTCGACGAAAAGGAAGTTTTCTTTGACCCCAAACGCGTTATACGCGCATCAAGTTTTTGGCGCCGCTGCCGGGGAATAGAATAGCTAGTTAGATTTCCCCTCGTTTAGGTTTCCTTGCTTGATTCCTATCAAGTAAGATTTTTTTTTTCTCATTTTTAATTTCCTCGTAGTCTATTTTCCTTCTTCGTGACTTTGTTAGTAATCCCATCACTTTTCATCATGGAAGGTGATAACCCACCACCACTCATCGATCCACCAATCATTGACCCACCAAGAGGCCGTACTCTTGGTGAATACTCTAGACCAAGTCACCAAGGCTATAGGAACACTATTGAGCTCCCCGATCAAGCTCAAACTACGGCCCTGTGATCCGACACCATCCGGTTGGGGCAAAACAGATGTGCATTCCATGGACTTCGTTCCGAAGATCCTAATCAGCATCTGAAGGACTTCCTTAAAATCGTTGATTCCATCGACCTTAATGCTACCACACGGGAGACCACGCGCTTGCGTCTCTTTCAATTCTCTCTACGGGACCAAGGTAGTAATTGGCTTGAGCGACTTCCCGCCGGATCCATCTCAAGTTGGGATGATCTCACCACTTGTTTCCTTGCCCAAGTTTTCCCACCAGGGAGAACTAATAAACTTAGGAATGAAATCTTGATGTTCCAACAATGTCAAGGTGAATCTCTCTACGAGGCATGGACTCGATTCAAGGACTTGCTCCATAAAGTCCCTCATCACGACATAGATATTTGGCTTCAAGTCCAAATCTTTTACGATCATGTCAACTTCTCAACTAAGCAATCCATCGACCAAGTAGCCGGTGGCAAACTTAGTGATCTCAACGCGGAAGAATCGTGGGGTACAATAGAGGACCTTGCCCTCTATGACAACGAAAGTTGGAATGAGTCCCGTGAGTTGCCCAAAACTGTCAAGGAAATCTCCTTGCCTCCCATTGACTCACAAACTTCTGGTCATAGGATACTCGAGCTTGAAGATCAAGTCAAATTCCTAATGAGCTCATACAAAAATCCTAAGTCCTCACGCCAAGTGAACAAAGTCTCTTCCTTGTGTGAGCTATGTAGTGGTCCCCATGACACTCGTACTTGCACGAGACTCCCCGAACAAGCTTCCGTTGACTACGCATCCTTGTGTACCAATGGAATGGGAGGAAGATTCCCCACAACATTCGGACCTAGGACTTTCAATGATGCCCGAGAAACAAGGAGGGGAAAACCCGACTACAATTGGGGACAAACCAAAGAATTCACTTCTAATGATTCCCCATGGTCCCACGGCCTTAGCAAACAAAATATAGAAGGGATGTTGCAACACCTAGTTACATCCCAAGAAGCTCAAATAGCTAAGCTTTCGGAGTGCTTTGACCAATAACAAGCCTAGATGGATAGGAAGATTGATAACCTTATGAAAGCCATGACCAATAGTGATAGGAAGACCACCGAAAAAGTTAATGCATCTCGACTTATTCTCCCAAAGCTTCCGGTGTGAAAATTAAGGACCCAAGTAAGTTAGCCAAGCGCGTTTAATTCGTCAATACCATCACCTTAGTGAAACCGAATAGGACTAGTGACAAAACAAACCATGAGACGGCACTTGAGGTTAGTGAAACTCCTAAGGAATAATTGACCGACGACGTAGATGAGGTAGGTGATGAATATTTCAATAAGTTTCCTATGGAAGAGGAACTCTCTCGCCACCCACACTTAGTACGCGACCTTCGTCACATGTATGTTAGGAAAAGCCCTCGGATCAAATTTGGGAATCCTTGGAATCTCAACATACCGTGTTGCATAGGACATCTTTTCGTGGCAAAGGCCTACATTGATTGTAAGTCCCCAATAAACATCATGAATAGCACCTACTCTAATTGGGTAATGAAGAAACCTATTCCAAATAGGCAAGACACCGATAATCCTAGAGTTAGTTGTAATTTTCTTGGTAGAGTTAAGGGATTTCCCGTCTATGTAGGTAATTGTGGAGGATATTAGTACAGCCATAGATCTTAGCTTTTCCCACGTAATTCTAGGAAATCCTTTCATAGAAAAGACCGGGATGACTTATGATCCGTCATTAGGAATAGTTAGGTTCAAAGATGAGACCAATGACGTAGCTTACCAAATGCCCTTTAAGATTGAGAAATTTTCATTACTATGCAATGATGAAAAGGAACTTAAGCTATCGGTCTACTATAGGAATGAGGAGGATAAGGAGAAAGGAGTAGATTATGTGATGAATAAGATATTTGGGTTATATAAGGATTGCTTGAAACTAGGACCGTGTTGGATAGATATACTCTGACCAAACTAACTATGTAGCTTGTAAGGGTTTAGCAACCTTGGATAAATCCTAAATTACTAACAATGAAACACTGATATTACTCTATTAAGTATGGGGAAACTACCTCAATAAAGCTAAGAAGAATAACTTTAAACTTCAATGATTATATTAAAACTTTGAACCTGCTTGATACATAGATTTACTAACAACCCTAATAAATCTAATAACGAAATTGCATGTAAGCGTATCTCTAATATTCTCTAATGTTGCGTATGCATTCGTACCTCTAATATCAATCTAGGGGTACTTTTATAGACATAAGGAGTACCCTAGTCGGTTTACAATTATAATCCTTGTACGACAAGTAATACTAATTCTAAACTAAGAATATTCTAGAATTACAAAGCTTTCCTTAAATGATATAGCAGTTCTTTAGCTTTGCAGTACTTTTACTTTCTTCATAAGCAGTACTCTGACTTTCCTCAGCACTTTGATTTTCTTTAGTATTTGTCTTTTATATCCCAACAATCCTCCCTAACTTGAATTCTACTTGCTTGATTTCAAGTTCCTTTGTATCGTTAATTTTAACATCTTTGTCTTCAAGGAAAGATTGTGTCCTTATCTTCATATTTGTCTTGTACTCTCTGTGCTTGTATTGTCATCATCAAAGTAATCTTTATAAGCAATCCTTTTTCAGCAATCATTATCAGCAACCTTCATCTTTTCAGCTTCTCAGTAACATATGGCAAATTGTACATCAGATCATAAAGTTTCAGACTATTCTCATCACTTCCATGTGTGTTAACTCCTGTGAGAGGTGAATCATTGAAAATTTAATGGATTTTGATGTCTCTTTACCAAAGCCATTAACTCTGGAGTAGCCAATGTTTAGGTGTGTAAAACCATGGTACATTGATAACCATATGATTTTTAGCAAATCATCAACTATTATGGGCGAGGTTCCTTGGTTTTGCTCTTCTTCCACTCGATCTCACACCAGGGTAATCATATCACTAATCTCGCTCCATTATCTTCCTTTTATTTTGTTTGTTAACCACGTGTGTTAAAACCCTTGTCGAATGAATGCATGTACACGAGTAGAAACATCATATAAATGACACAACCATACATAAAATCATAAGCTTTTTCCACATAAAATCATGTCATGGTTCCATCTATATGGTGAATGGGAATGGACACATAACCGGTTATCACTGAATTTGTATTAGTCTAACATACACACGACATGCACTTTTCCTCTAAGGTAAATGGATTTTAAAGCATGCCAACTTATTTCGTGTCATGCTCCTTTTTGGGTTTGTCTACTGTTTTTGATAACATATGTAGTATATGTGCGTATAAGTTAAAGAGATAAAAAGGAAAAAAAAATATGTGAATGGTCTTGTGAGGGGTTATATTCGAGGGTGATCGCGGAGTTTATGAGTGGATCATTTTGTGTTTTGAACGTGTGTCGGGGAAGATGAGTCGGGGGTTAGTAATACTACATGTTTACTTGGTCGTAAAAGTAAGTATTTTAGACAGCGAGCAAGCTCGATGTTAGACCATATTGTACATAATGTTATAAACCATATGTTCTTCCATATCATTTAACGTGAACGTGCATGATAATTTTTGAGCAAGCACATGAGAATTTTGACAAATACTATGAACCTTTTAAGCTTAATTACACTTGTAACCCTACACTTTGATATATTTAGCATGTAAACCCTATACTTTGAATCATGATATAATAAAACACTAAATTAGGATCATTGTCATAATAAATGCTTAAGTTTACCATTTATTATTTATAACCCCTAAGTTTGGCTAATTAATGATTATTACCCTAAAGTACTTTAATTCGGTCCGTTACTAAAAATTAGAATACGCTTAATAACTCTAAAAATATTAATACGATTCATAATAAATATGTAAAAGATGTTATGACGTTAATAAACGTATAAGTAATATGTGGTTATAATTCATATAGGTTCCAAGCGGGAGTGACCATCTTGTGACCGTTTTCTTTTCCTGTTTACTTGCTTCGAATGAGGTACAAATATTCTATCCCTTTTCAGTAGGGATTTCTTATAACTTTCTGATTCCTTGAATTTGTTCGCTTATGATATTTCTTTGCTATTGATCCTTTGCTATTGACCATTTCTTTTGAACCATTGCTATCAAATCTTTACTTTGCTATTGACCCCACTGTTATTGCACCACTGTTACTGAACTTCCGTTATTGAACCCATTGCTACTGAACCTTTGCTACTGAACTGTTGCTATTGAATATGTGCTATTGCATCTGTGCTATTGAACCTTTGATATTGAAATATTGATATTGGACCTTGATATTGAACTATTGTTATGAACCTCTGATTTGTGAACTATTGATATTGCACCCTTGCTTATGAAGACATATGCATTGCTACACTTTGGACCTATTGCATTGACCTGTCAATTTGATACCCGAGGCATTAACTAGGAATGGGGGTTCCATGTCCGTGTCATTGATGCACCAATGGCATGACTCCAGTGTGGACGAGTGATGTTCCAGACCGTCCCCATATTGTATTGATTATTGTGCACTTCAGATATATTGTATTGGACACTATTGTATTGCAGGGGGTGTATGGATGCATCCTAGATTTGTACTGTATTGGATTGATATTGATATTGTATTGGTGATGTGGTGCGTGTGTGCAATACAACCCCTCACAGTCTGAGAGCTAGCTACTCCATTGGTTACTGAGGTCTCCCCTCCTATTGTTTGGTATTCCGAGGTCACCCCTCTGAATACGATGGTTACTATTGGATATTGGGCTGCTAATGCCGCTATTGATTGTATTGTATTGTATTGTTGGCTCGGGATGGATTTCTGACAGACCTTACACTATTGATATACCCAATTGTACCTTCTGTATTCCCCAACGCATCATATTATGTATTGATTATCTTTTACCCAGTACCCTTATGTGACTCACTTTACTACTGAGATATATATTCCATTGCATTGATTTGTCATACTCTTTTTCCGTTGCTTCAGACTATCAATCCATTCATGTACCGGGTTATTATATGATTATTGAATCTGATCATGCTGTTACATGTTCTATGTGATTACTGTTATCCTGCTATGATATGATTAATATGCGATTATATGATTTAACTGTTGTCATCTGAATATATGTTATCTTACAGTCATGTGAACCTTGATTGGTCTGGTGATAATGTTTGAGTGTAACCAGTTGATTTATCTGTTTGTTATGGATACCTCCGTTTATATTATGTTTATGGGCTATGATTATTCATTGGTGTCTTATTGCTAATTGACGACCTGCCATGGTTATATCTGTTATGATACCATTATGTTATTGATCTGTGGGTTATTTGTCTTGTGTGATTGCTATGTTCACTTCTTAATTAATTGCTTCTGCTTGCTTTTACTTTTCTCGTTGGGCTTATTTGTATTCTAATTTCTGGATTGATAGCATGCTTTCTTGTGTTTAGTGGATGCGACGTCTACTATGTTTGATTTGTTTCGGTTCTTGTATGTCTGTTTGCTTATTTGGGATGATTTCTATGTCGTGGATGCCTTGCTTTGCTTCGTTCTCCTTGTTATCTGTTCATTTTGGATATCTGTATAATTGTGTTCTGCAGAACCCTCATTGACTCATTGTTCCTTTCCGTTGCGACATTCTTATTGTTTCCTTTGTTTCATTTCGCATTTCTGATTTTTTTTAGCTTTCGTTTTGTTGTATATTTTCACTGTGCTTTTTAAGCTCAGCCACATTTCTTTTCCTACAGCAGGTTGTAGGTTTGAAGATGGGCTTTGATGGGCTGAGAGTTGGATTATTTGAGTGGACCGACCCTAGTTTCCCCTTATCATTTTGGACTGATCTGAAGATTTATTGTTTTTAGATTTCATTTCGTTTTGGACATATTGGATTTTGTATTTTCTTTGCAAGTCATTCATTTATATGACTTGGTAAATTATTTATAAGGCTTCCGCTTGTAAAATTTTATTTGTATGTTCTGATATGACACCAGAATGTGACACTTCTACCCTTGCCGGGTTGGGGTGTTACACATGTTGTGCTTACTAACTGTGTTACGATTAGCCATTGCTTGTTTGATATAAGAATTGATGAGACGGAAAAGATGAATATGATGAGAAAAGTGAGAGATAGGGATGGATAATAATAACGGTGAGAGGGAAACTCGGAGGGTAGTTATTTATAGGTAAGATTTAAAAAATCACAGCCCAATTAATAAAGTTACCGTTGTTTGAATTTTACCCCTTATTTTGACCGTTTGAACAGTACGTTGACAAGACTGCAGTGCTTTGCACATAAGCAATACTTTCAAAGCAGTACTTTCAGAGCAGTACTTTCAGATAAACTCTAAGCAGTACATTCCATCCTTTTCTTCACTATGGCAAAAACATCAAAAAGCATTGTTGTAACACCCCACCTTATCTGACCACAATATTGTCCGCTTTGCCCGTAGGCTCACGGCTTTGTTTTTTTGTGGCCTCATTTGAAGACTTCCCGGCAGGTCACCCAAGCCAGTAGTACTCTCACATGAGCACGCTTAACTGCCAGTTCCTAAGAACTCCACCTGCAGTAGACCACAAAACGCGTTGTGTCATTGTAAGGCGAATGTTATCTTATGAGCCCAGCATCTCTCCAGGCCACAGCCGATGTGGGATTTGCCTGGGGTGTTACAATCACCCCCCCTTAGGGACTCATCGTCCTCGATGAGGTTTGCCCCCACCATCCCGAACGGCTCAAGAGTGGCTCTGATACCACTTGTAACACCCCGCCTTATCTGACCACAATATTGTCCGCTTTGCCCGTAGGCTCACGGCTTTGTTTTTGTGGCCTCATTTGAAGACTTCCCGGCAGGTCACCCAAGCCAGTACTACTCTCACATGAGCACGCTTAACTGCCAGTTCCTAAGAACTCCACCCGCAGTAGACCACAAAACGCGTTGTGTCATTGTAAGGCGAATGTTATCTTATGAGCCCAGCATCTCTCAAGGCCACAGCCGATGTGGGATTTGCCTAGGGTGTTACAATTGTATTGCCTCCCCTTAAACAATGCATGAGACTAACTAACTAACTAATAAGTCCTCCTCTTAATTGTAGCTTAATAGTTAATCATACCAATACTTACCACCAAATGATTGAATCTTGAAACATCAAATCCCTTTGTGAGTAGATCAGCTACATTGTCATCTGTGTAGACCTTGACAACATTAATGAGCCTATGCTCATAACAATCTCGAATAAAGTGATGCCTAATCTGAATGTGCTTGGTCTTGGAGTGATAAACAAGATTCTTCACAATACAAATTGTACTCTCATTGTCAATGTTGATATGAGTATTCTTAAAATTGAATCCATAATCCAAGAGTTGATTCTGCATCCATAGTACTTGTCCACAACAGCTTGCAGCAACAACATATTCTTCTTTAGTGGATGATGTTGCTGCAATGGTTTGTTTCTTACATTGCCATGAAACTAATCTTCTTCCAAGATATTGGCATCCTCCAGTGTTTGATCTTCTATCATAATTATCACCTACATAATCAGTGTCTGAAAAAGCTTCCAAGTGAAAAGGTGAATCCTTTGGATACCACAATCCTAACTTAGGTTGTTGTTTTAGATAACTAAAAATCCTTTTGACTGCATTCATATGAGAGACCTTGGTTGAGACTTGATATCTTGAACATAAACAGACAACAAACATGATATCAGGTCTAGATGCAGTTAAGTACATAAGACAACCAATCATTGATCTGTAAGGCTTGACATCCACTGCTTGTCCATCTTCATCCTTTCCTAATGAGTTGATAGCTTTGATAGGTGTAGTGACTGGCTTGATAGCATCGAAGTTAAACTTCTTAAGAATGTCAGTGACATACTTATCTTGACTAATAAAGATTCCAGTACTTGATTGTTTAACTTGAAGCCCCAAAAACAAAGTTAATTCACCCATGGAACTCATTTGAAATTCTTGTTGCATGAGCCGCTCAAATTCTTTCACCATTGATTGTTTTGTAGCTCCAAAGATAATATCATCTACATATACTTGAACAAGCATTATGTCCTTTTTGTCTCTCTTGATAAACAAAGTCTTATCAATTGCTCCTCTCCTGTAACCATGGTGCAATAAGAAAGTGGAAAGTCTTTCATACCAAGCTCTAGGTGCTTGATGAAGGCCATATAGAGCCTTAAAAACTTTGTAGACTTTGTTTGGATGTGCAGGATCCTCAAAACTAGGAGGTTGTTGTACATAAACTTCCTCTGTAATTTTGCTGTAGAGAAAAGCACTCTTGACATCCATTTGATAAACAGGAAAGCCCATATAAGATGCAAAAGCAAGGAATAATCTAATGGCTTCAATCCTTGCTACAGGAGCAAACACTTCATCATAGTACACTCCTTCTTCTTGTCTATATCCTTGTGGAACTAATTTTGCTTTGTTCTTGATGACATTCTGATAAGTGCTTATTCACTCATCATTTTTACCCATCTAAGCCCACAAAAATGTCTAAAAACACTGAAATATAACCAATTATGCTACAGATATCCTTGGAGTGTGTTTTTATGTGTTTCAGGTACAAAGGATTGAAAACAGGGCAAAAACGGACAGAAATGAGCTCGGATTGGAAAACGTGCTTTGCAGACGGAACCGGAAGATGATTTTCTACATTTTCAGAGCCCGAAATACATTTTTGGGAGTGAGCTTGGGGAATCAGACGAAAAACCTATCCTTAAACCCAAATTTCCATTTCACCTTTCACCCGAACCCAAATGGCCATTTCACCCGCCACCAAAAATCCAAATTCCTATAAACCTTATTTTTATTTAAAACCAATTATTTTTCACAAACCAATTTTTATTATTAATAATATTTTAACAAAAAAAAAAGTTTTAAATCAAAAACAGAAAAATACTTAGTTTATTCAAAAACCTTTTAACCCTTTATATCCTAACACCCTCATCCTTTTTTTTTACCCATTCACCCATTTTATCCCAAACCAGTATAATCCCAAAACCAGAACCAAAATGCCCGCCAAAACCAAAGCATCCTTCCCTTGTCTTCTTCTCTTCCTGTCACCATCCCTCTCTGATTCCCAAGCCAGGCATCCCCCACACCCACATGGGTGAGATGCCATGTTGGCAATCCTCAAACACCCCATTGGAGCTTATATGGAGACAAAGAAGCAACGGCTCAGATTCTCCCCTTTGTGCCCAAGATCATATGAATGGCTAGGATTGAAGCAAACAAGCACAAGATGAGTCCAAGTCACTTCTGTCTCACAAAAGAAACACAAGCAGTGGACTTGAAGACCTAGCTTACTTAGTATAAATAGTAGTGCTTGTAGCCTTTGAAAGGCAGTAGGTTTTAGTAGTTTTAAAAAGTTTAGTTTTTCTGTTTTTATTATTGTAATTTGCCTTTTAAATTACTGAAAAAGTTTTTTTTCCTTACAATTTTTCTTCACTGCTTATTTGGCTAATAAGCACTTGAGTGCTTATTAGCTTATTGCTCATTATCTATTAGTCCTAAGTTCTATTTTTTTAACTGTTAAGTAGTATTCATCAGTGAAACACACAAAATCTGCTTTGAAAAATCAATTTTTAAGGTG
>BPTQ01000004.1:161048463-161058681 GCA_019973895.1 Chrysanthemum seticuspe
AAATATTTTAAAATCACTAACACACGAGTAAAAGTTTTCAAACTGGTAACTTTAGCTGTAAACAATACCGATACTAGGTGAATGATTTCATGATTGAGTGGCCTTTGCTACTTTCAGATTCCAAGCTTTCTCGGAAAAGGTACATCGCCGAAAGAAGAGTCGAACAGGAAAATTCCTCCGATCCAAAAGTGGGAACTCTTATCATGGCCTTAGTCGCCCTTAAGCTAAGGTTTCTAAATGCTTCGATGGCAATTCAATTTTGATTTGGATTTACCTAATGTTGGCTGTTATTAAATTTTTAAGCTCTAAGTTTCCACTCTAGTGAGGTACACCGCTGAAAGAAGAGTCGAAATTCCCGCTGATTCCGGTACTATTCTCAAGGGTGAAAACC
The DNA here is from genome assembly GCA_019973895.1 of Chrysanthemum seticuspe. Lineage (NCBI taxonomy): Eukaryota > Viridiplantae > Streptophyta > Magnoliopsida > Asterales > Asteraceae > Chrysanthemum > Chrysanthemum seticuspe. The sequence goes on from BPTQ01000004.1 coordinate 161,048,855, forward strand.
TAGCCTCCTTAAAAGGACAAGCTGAGAAGAAAGCCGCTACATGGAAAAGGCTCTTTCGAACCTTAGACTTTCATCGTTTCCGGTGAGTTAGTACTTTAGTAAGTGGATCATAGCCATAACAAATGTCGATTTCAATGGTCAAACTTTTGAAAATGAGCACACAATCACTAAAATTTTATAAATTGCGGGAGTAAAAAGTTAAGTCTCGACTTACATAGATTATTGATATAAGTAGTGTTAGCATTTTACAAAAACGTTTGCACAATAAGTTTAAGCTTAGTTTGAGAGTATCAAAAAGAGGATGACGATTACAATTCCCCGGAGACACCCATTTTGCGTGAATCCCGTTCTATGATGCCATGTTTTGTGAATCAAGCATGTTATTTATTTATGTTCAAGTTTAAATTTCTCGTAGTGAATAAGAAGTCGAAACGGGGTATTCTTGTTATTTTTCATCCTTTCATTACTTCATATGATCGGATTGCTAGGGAATAGCAATTGATAGTGTGGGAGATTTGATGAGTGCTTATTCACTCATCATTTTTACCCATCTAAGCCCACAAAAATGTCTAAAAACACTGAAATATAACCAATTATGCTACAGATATCCTTGGAGTGTGTTTTTATGTGTTTCAGGTACAAAGGATTGAAAACAGGGCAAAAACGGACAGAAATGAGCTCGGATTGGAAAACGTGCTTTGCAGACGGAACCGGAAGATGATTTTCTACATTTTCAGAGCCCGAAATACATTTTTGGGAGTGAGCTTGGGGAATCAGACGAAAAACCTATCCTTAAACCCAAATTTCCATTTCACCTTTCACCCGAACCTAAATGGCCATTTCACCCGCCACCAAAAATCCAAATTCCTATAAACCTTATTTTTATTTAAAACCAATTATTTTTCACAAACCAATTTTTATTATTAATAATATTTTAACAAAAAAAAAAGTTTTAAATCAAAAACAGAAAAATACTTAGTTTATTCAAAAACCTTTTAACCCTTTATATCCTAACACCCTCATCCTTTTTTTTTTACCCATTCACCCATTTTATCCCAAACCAGTATAATCCCAAAACCAGAACCAAAATGCCCGCCAAAACCAAAGCATCCTTCCCTTGTCTTCTTCTCTTCCTGTCACCATCCCTCTCTGATTCCCAAGCCAGGCATCCCCCACACCCACATGGGTGAGATGCCATGTTGGCAATCCTCAAACACCCCATTGGAGCTTATATGGAGACAAAGAAGCAACGGCTCAGATTCTCCCCTTTGTGCCCAAGATCATATGAATGGCTAGGATTGAAGCAAACAAGCACAAGATGAGTCCAAGTCACTTCTGTCTCACAAAAGAAACACAAGCAGTGGACTTGAAGACCTAGCTTACTTAGTATAAATAGTAGTGCTTGTAGCCTTTGAAAGGCAGTAGGTTTTAGTAGTTTTAAAAAGTTTAGTTTTTCTGTTTTTATTATTGTAATTTGCCTTTTAAATTACTGAAAAAGTTTTTTTTCCTTACAATTTTTCTTCACTGCTTATTTGGCTAATAAGCACTTGAGTGCTTATTAGCTTATTGCTCATTATCTATTAGTCCTAAGTTCTATTTTTTTAACTGTTAAGTAGTATTCATCAGTGAAACACACAAAATCTGCTTTGAAAAATCAATTTTTAAGGTGTTTGGTTCAAGCTTATTTTGGAACAAAAGTTTGTTTTTACCCATTTTGACTATTAAAGTCAAACTCAATTTAAAGCTTTTAGTTAGTTTTTACAAGATTCAAATAGTACCAAGAAGCTAGAACAAGTTTTGAAAGGCTTCAAGTAAAAAGAAAACCGTTTTCTGTCTAAAAAAACCTGCACAGAATAGCAACTATCGCTGCTGTTCCAAGGGCTTTTTCGAGCTTGTTTAGCCATCACAAACTTTTCAAATTTGTTTTTCTTGCATCTCTTCATGCCCATCTAGATATAGGATTAGCTTATTTGCCATTAGATTAGTTTTAGTTAGCTTAAAATTGCTCGGCAAAAGTGACATTTGCCCATCTTACTGTACTGTTTCAGCAGCTTGGATGTCCAATGGGCTCCATTCTCAGATTTTTCATTTGCTTATTACTTGGTATTATAAGCTGAAATTTGGTATGCTTAGTCTAGGGTAGGTCATCTAGCTTATGCACATTTTTGTTGAATTTTATCTTAGCTTATAAGTAGCTTAATCTTGCCTCAAACTACACCCTTAGGACTGCCCTGCTGCAGCTCAAACAGCATCTGTCCCACCTTTTCTGTGCTTATCAGTTGAATGCTTTAGCTTATTTAGGAATTTTATGATCTTATTAGGTAGAGTAGATTAGGATCTAGTATTCCTTAACTTAGTTGATTCTTATTTTAGTGCTTATTTGTACCCTTTATTGCTTATGTCCATTCTAGTTTAGGAATTTCACTAGCATAGTTCATCCACAAACTGCTTATTTCCCATCATTAGAGTAGTCCATTATCAGTTCTCAACTTATTTCTAGAGTAGAAATTATTATGTTAGCTTATTTATCACTCATGTATGCTTATTAATTGTTTTTGCTTTAAATCTGCCTAAGCTTGTGTTTTGTTTGCTTCTGTCACAACTGTGAGATATAAGCAGTCCTTAACTGCTTATTGCATACTTTTCACAAGTCTAAGTTTTTAGAAAAGAATTGCTTTTTTAAAGTCTTTTTTTTAAGTTCCAAAAGAAAATTTTGAAAAAAAAATATATATTTTGGAAAAAAGTGCAAGGTACCAGGTTCGAACTCAGGTCATTTGGTTCACACACAGAACACCAGACCCATCAACCATCTGCCCTTGGGACTTTGACTGGTTGTTTATTGCACGATTAATACTTTAAGTACACAATCAGTTTTTACATTAGTAGCTCATTTTGCTTTTTAATTGCTTATTTCCAAAAGCAGTAGTCCAATTTTTTATTTTTCCCAAACTCAGTAGGATTTAAAGTATTTTTAGTAAAATTCTCAGATTTTTCCCAATTAGTTTAGTATTTTTTATAATTAAATTAGATTAATTTAGATTTTAATTCATAATAAATAATTAAAAAATAAAAAAAATACCCGGCTTTTTCCTAAAATTATTTTTAGTCGTTTAGAACGTAGGAAAATTAGTTTCACATCCGTAGGGCTTAAATTGCATTATTTTCACTTTTTGAGGCTCGGGATTAGCCCGGGTTTTCACGTTTTTGCATATTATCACTCTAGGACTTAGTGTAACTTAATTTTATTGTTCCGTATGCTTAGTAGTAGTTAGATCATCATTTATTTTGTTCCCGTAGCCTTAATTACTTTCCCTTTAGTTAGTTTGTAGAAAACGTAAGCAAAAAAACAAAAACCCGTAACATCGAGCATTTTAATAACAAACCTCAAACGAAATTCTCAATTCACACCTCGTTGGGAAACGACCCGGATATCCTTATCCGGTATCACATATCTCACTCACGGGATTTGATTGACTAACCTTTTTCCTAAAAGGTTTTCGATTCAATTCTCGCGTTTATTTTGATATTGATATTATCATCCTATTTCATCCATACACACCACCTTTAACCACCTACCAAAATTTTGGCGCCGCTGCCGGGGAGGTTGTGTTGCGACAATATCGTTAAGGTTTGACGATTAGTGACTTGAAGATCCTTCCTCGTGAAGTTATTGCTTTTTGAAAAATTATAAAACACAAAAATATTTTCCTTTTTATTTTGTATATATATATAAAAGATAAAAATACAAAAAGATTTTCCGTTTTGTTTTAAATAAAATAGAAGACACAATTAATATAACACTTCTCAACTTGAGTGTTATCATTATAAGTTCCCGAACAAAAGATTAAAAACTTGCCTTTGTGTCGCTCGTGATTTGGTTTACTTCTATCGGTTTAACAAACTGTGTGAGGGGTATAAGGACGGCCTGACATTAAATTGCGGCTGAAAAGAGACGGGTTTTTAATACGCTTCGCGCTGACCTACTAAGTCTCTCCGCTCCTTTGTGTGTTTTACTTATAAAAGTGATCATTTCACGTGGGATTATTGGTTTAAGTTCACTGTGTTTTGCCTCGGTCTTGTTTTAATTGAAAGTGTTGTTTTTGGAAGTGCATGCGCACTCGTTCTTCTAATTCTTCTAATCCCCTTCTTGAACTCGCCACAATTCCGCGAAGACGAAATAGAAGACGTCCTCCCGCAATAGTCGAACCCGAGATTCGTACTAAATCCGACCCCATTCCCGAAATGGCGGATACCCGAACCATGTCTGAGTTACTTCAAGCTCCCGTAGACGGCTACGGTGATGCTATCGTCGTACCACCAATTGACACCGAAAATTTTGAACTTAAGACTAATTTGATTCAATTGGTTTCATCTAAACCTTTTTGCGGTCTTGATAGGGATGAGCCCCACGCCCATATCCGTTGGTTTACTCAAGTGGCTTCCACTATTAACTTTCGGGGCGTCCCTCATGAGTCGATCAAGTTGATGTTATTCCCGTTTTCCCTCGAGGGGGCAGCCCGAATTTGGCTTGAGAAAGAACCCCCTCGTTCGATCACAACATGGGAAGACCTCTCTAAGAAATTCGTTAACCAATTTTTCCCTCCGTCGAAAATTACAATGTTAAGAAATGAAATAACAAATTTCCGACAAAGATTCGACGAGAGTTTCGGTGAAGCGTGGGATAGATTCAAAGAACTTCTACGAAAATGCCCACACCATGGCTTCTCCGACCTTCATCAGATCGATACGTTCTACAATGCTTTAACCCCATCCGACCAAGATTCGCTTAACGCGGCCGCCGGTGGTAATATCTTGAGTCGTATGCCAGGGGATATTAGAACGATTATCGAGAACAAATCAAAGGTTCCAACATCCAGAAACAGAGCGGTTGTTGCCAAAGTCACTACCAATTCTTCTTCATCCGTTGTGGAGTCAAAATTGGAAGGACTTACCGACGCTATACATAACATGATAAAAGAGTTAAAGATTCAGAAAACGGAACCCGTAAAAGCCGTTACCGAAACTAGTGTCATTTGCGGTGGTCCCCATCCGTATTACAATTGTCAAGCCACCGATGGCGACGTCAGAAATGCCACCGTGGCAGCTGCTAATCACAATCCTAATTCGAATCAAGGATACCTTGCTAATCAAATGGTACCACCTGGCTTTGCACCCGTACCTACTCAACAAAACCGTTTTAATCAGAATCAAAACCAGAACGTTAATGCTAATCAAGGATACAATCAGAATCGAGGAACGAATTTCAATTATCAAACTCCTCAACCGCAAAATTATCAATCTCTTCCTCAACAACAAGCTTTCCAAACATATCCTTATGTTGCACCAATTTCGGAGTTTGAGAACTACAAGAAAACCACGGAAGCAAGCATTCGTAACATGCAAAGTCAGATAACTAATATGAAAGCTGAGTTGAATAACAAGATTGATACGACCATGCTCAGACAAACAAATGAATTGAAAAACATGATGGCTAGTTTCTTGCATCAATCTCAATCCTCCTCTTCATCTCAACCCTCGAGTTCGGGATCTCTCCCGAGTAACACTATTCCCAACCCGAAGGGAGAGTTGAATGCTATTGCCACCCGAAGTGGTAAATCATATGATGGACCCTCGATGCCTACACCCTCTCCGGTGAGGGAAGTAGAACGAGAAACCGAGGTGACCAAGGACAAGGTGCATTCTACAAGCCCACAAAGTATCGCACACGTCCAACCTCCGGTAGTCCACATCCCCATTCCGGAGCCCGATGTTCCGAAGATTAAGCCTTCAATTCCTTATCCTTCAAGGCTTAATGATCAAAAGGCCCGCGGCAAAACTAATCAACAAATGGAAAAGCTTATCCAAATCTTTCAAGATACGCACTTCGAGATTAGTTTCGCGGAGGCCCTCCTTCTAATGCCCAAGTTTGGTCCGACGATCAAAAGCTTGTTGAGCAACAAAGAAAAAATTTCCGAGTTGGCTAAAACTTCCTTGAACGAGAATTGTTCGGCGGTTATCCTTAAAAAACTTCCCGAAAAGTTAGGAGACCCCGGAAAATTCCTCATCCCGTGTGATTTTCAAGGATTAGTTCAATGCTCCGCTTTGGCCGATCTTGGCGCGAGCATTAACTTGATGCCACACTCCATGTGGAAAAAGCTTTCGTTACCTCCACTCACACCTACATGTATGATCCTCGAGCTTGCCGACCGAACGAATTCTCATCCGTTAGGTATAGCCGAGGATGTTTGTGTGAAAGTAGGAAAATTTCATTTCCCCGCCGACTTTGTTGTCGTCGACTTCGATGCCGATCCCCGAGTGCCCCTCATCCTTGGGAGGTGCTTCTTAAAAACGGGTCGTGCATTGATCGATGTTGATGAAGGGGAAATCACTTTGAGGGTAAACAAAGAAGCCGTAACTTTCAATGTTAACCAAGATTCGAAATCTCTGCCTACCATTTGTGGTATTGATAAAGTTGAAAGTCGTGAAACCAAGGTGACAAAGGACCCGGTGCTTCCTACTAATAACGGAAGTACCAAAAACATCCAACCTTCGGTTATCCAAAATTCTTCATCTAGGATCGATCAAAGTCTTTCACGATTTACGGTCAAGAGATCTTCGAGTAAACGTGCTGAGCTTAAAACGATTACCAAGAAACCGGAGACCATAACGGAAGTGGTGGAAATTTCTAGCTCTAAGAGCACACCACTTGTCCCACCTCCGCATTCGGTTAATCGAATCGACCTTGTTGAACCTTCTTCGAGTGGCAATCCCACTCCTACTTCCGACCTCATTATTTCCGACTCTTCCCCTTCCCTCACTCCGTTTGAGGGAAGTAACTTGAATTTGGAAGAGATCGAAGCTTATTATTTTCCGTCAGGAATTGACAACGATGAATCTGACCCGGAGGGAGACCGTGTTCGTCTTGAACAATTACTTAGTGAAAATGAAGACCCGTTTTCTTCACTCCCTCCGGAAGAAATTGAAATTAAAGAAGTTGAGCTTTTGACCAAAAATCCTTCGTAACCCGAGCCCGAGGATTCAGCTATTGATTTACTTCTCGAGGAGTTCGCCGATGAACTCGCTTGCCTTAGTCCTCTCCCACCGGGAATTGACAATGAAGTCTTTGACTTTGAAGCTGACGTACGTGAACTTGAGTATTTGTTGTATGGAGATCCGTCACTTGATCCTTCAATTGATAAGAAGGAGTTCTCCGATGAACTCGCTCTCACGGACTCTATTCCATTTAAGAATGAAAATTTGAACAATGATCCTTTGGAAAATTTTGATGATCCATTCTTTCCCAAAAAAGAGAAGAACTTGAAAGTTTCAATTGATGAACTTGTTGATCAAGATGTTCTTCATTCTTTTTTAACCGAGAGTGACTCCCCTTCTCTTGAGGATTTTACCGTGGTTGACACTTTTGATTCATGCCTCTCTGAGGATAAAGTGTTCAAACCCGGTATAATACCTTCCAAGGGAGTTCACTCTAAGAGAACTCAAATTGATAAAATGAGTACTTTACCCAATGTGATGTTTCAAACTCTTCGACCTAACTATGAACTCCTCTTCTCTATGGAGTTATTTGTGACTAAGACTGTGCTTCTCGATGATCCATCATTCCCTCGTCTTCCCGCTAAACTGCCGGATGATGGATTCATCTTTGGTTTTGAACCCGATACGGGTACTTTGATCTCTAAGGCAGTGGCAAAGATTTTGAACACTATGTTCTCATGCCAATTATTTTGCCCACCCAACCCACCCGTGTTACCTCATCCGGAAATGAGGATTTCATTTTCGACCCCGGCATCTCCATTCATCATTCTTTTGAGCCGGGTATATCTCATCGGAGTGGAACTTTCAGCACATTCAATGTTTGTCCAAACCATTTGAATGAAAGTCCGATGGAGATTTTCTCTTCCACTTGCTCCCCCATGGACCAATGAATTCGGGGTCGAGTCAAGCTAGCGACTCGGTTAACAAAAACAGTAGCATAACATGGGTGTCCACCCATGTTTCTGACTTCTTTCTATTTTCTAACACTAAGTGTGGGGGGAAACCCCCACTATTGTTTGCTTGTTGTGTGTTTGCCTCTGTTTTCAGGATTCCCGTAGATCGTGATGATTGATGCGCCTGTTTTCAATCCAGCCGCCCAATATCCGATCTTTTTGCTAACGATTATCTAGGGATATCTTATTAATCCTTTTGTGAAAAAAAAGATTTCGCTTCCACACTTGGCTAGTAGTATTACCTTTTTCAGTTCTATAGTTTCGGCTACGGCCGGTACTTTGAATATTGAGGGCAATATTCAATTCTAAGTGTGGGGGGGAATTCTAAGCGAATTTTGATCACATTATGTACCTTCTAGTACCCTAGCACCCCCGTTTTGACCAAAAATTTAAAATTTTTATCGTTTTAAGTCAAGTATTTACATTTACAAGAAGTGCTTTGCACAAAAATAAAGCATTGATGCTTCGGCATTAATGGTAGTTTAGTCTTGATTCGGCTAGAACAAGGGGAATCCCGACTCTGCTAGATTGTTGATCTAGCTGCTCTCTTAACATTTAGGCTAAGGTTTTACGCGTTGTGCAAATGAAAATGCTAAGCGTGGAGTAGTTGGTTCTCTTTAAAGCTTATATGAGTAATCTATGGCTTTTTCTCCCAGAAGCTAACTAATCGGACTAAAATACGTGCTCATTGTCAAACTTTTGAACATTCAAATCGTCTTGTTACAATAAAAAGTTTTTAAGCAAAATTGATTTAGAGTCCGAGTTCAACTTTTTATTTAAATTTCCGAAAAAGCATACTTTCTTAAAATCTGAATAATGTGCAAAATGAAAGTATCGAAAAATGCTTGAATGATGCAAAAGTTGCAAGTTTAAAGTTCAAAGTCAAAATGAAAAAAAAAAAAAAAGTGAAAAAAAGTTGAAAAATGAAAAAAAAAAAAAAAAAAAAAAAAAATGATGAAAAATGAAAAATATGAGTTGCGTGAATAAAAGTACTAAGTTGCTTATGAATAAATGTGCGAAACTTGCTTTTTCTTAAATTTAAATCGGAAGTTGAACTCGTATTCGTCAAAGTTGTCTAAAAGTTTGATGGTAATTTGGAAATCCTTGATTTCAAAGATCCCGAAAGCTCCGATACTATTCTCGAGGGTGAAAACCTAGCCTCCTTAAAAGGACAAGCTGAGAAGAAAGTCGCCACATGGAGTGATCTCACCTTTGAATCTCGAATTTTTAAATTATTGTCGGTTGTAATCCATTTAGGTTTAGTTTTAACTTAACGGTAGCTTCGTAAATCTTTGGAATCGAATTCCCGCTGATTCCGGTACTATTCTCAAGGGTGAAAACCTAGCCTCCTTAAAAGGACAAGCTGAGAAGAAAGCCGCTACATGGAAAAGGCTCTTTCGAACCTTAGACTTTCATCGTTTCCGGTGAGTTAGTACTTTAGTAAGTGGATCATAGCCATAACAAATGTCGATTTCAATGGTCAAACTTTTGAAAATGAGCACACAATCACTAAAATTTTATAAATTGCGGGAGTAAAAAGTTAAGTCTCGACTTACATAGATTATTGATATAAGTAGTGTTAGCATTTTACAAAAACGTTTGCACAATAAGTTTAAGCTTAGTTTGAGAGTATCAAAAAGAGGATGACGATTACAATTCCCCGGAGACACCCATTTTGCGTGAATCCCGTTCTATGATGCCATGTTTTGTGAATCAAGCATGTTATTTATTTATGTTCAAGTTTAAATTTCTCGTAGTGAATAAGAAGTCGAAACGGGGTATTCTTGTTATTTTTCATCCTTTCATTACTTCATATGATCG
>BPTQ01000004.1:161059211-161126745 GCA_019973895.1 Chrysanthemum seticuspe
TCGTAGTTGATTCGATTCCTTATGATCTAGGATTAGATGAGATGGATTATTCTAGTATTTTAAGGATTTATTCGATTTCGTAAGTTGACTATTCGTGTCTTTTCCACCCTGTCGACGACAAACCCGACGTCGTCCCGTCAGGATTCCCACATCAAACTCCGTTCTAATTCGATGAATATTCGATTCTATTTTAAGTTGTTTTTACACGTATTCGATCTACTGGATGGGATCTGATTCGTATGGTTTAAAGACGAATATTATGGTTCATTATTCGTTTACTTTTTAGACTCTTACCTCGGGTAACCTGTAGGTTCGACGACTTTGTCATGTCATTCTACCCGTTTACCGTGAAAACGGCTCGTTAAAATTCGATTGATTTTGATTAGATTACCTTTTATTCGATTAGGATATAGATCTACCCGTACTTCTCTACGTTCTTTTTGTTTAAACTTTTCAAACACTACCGATTTGTTCGAGCTTTTTCGGGGAACCTTGTCGTCGCTATCGACGATAAGACACGTCCAAAAAAATCTGCAATTTTTAAGGTGTTTGGTTCAAGCTTATTTTGGAACAAAAGTTTGTTTTTACCCATTTTGACTATTAAAGTCAAACTCAATTTAAAGCTTTTAGTTAGTTTTTACAAGATTCAAATAGTACCAAGAAGCTAGAACAAGTTTTGAAAGGCTTCAAGTAAAAAGAAAACCGTTTTCTGTCTAAAAAAACCTGCACAGAATAGCAGCTATCGCTGCTGTTCCAAGGGGCTTTTTCGAGCTTGTTTAGCCATCACAAACTTTTCAAATTTGTTTTTCTTGCATCTCTTCATGCCCATCTAGATATAGGATTAGCTTATTTTCCATTAGATTAGTTTTAGTTAGCTTAAAATTGCTCGGCAAAAGTGCCATTTGCCCATCTTACTGTACTGTTTCAGCAGCTTGGATGTCCAATGGGCTCCATTCTCAGATTTTTCATTTGCTTATTACTTGGTATTATAAGCAGAAATTTGGTATGCTTAGTCTAGGGTAGGTCATCTAGCTTATGCACATTTTTGTTGAATTTTATCTTAGCTTATAAGTAGCTTAATCTTGCCTCAAACTACACCCTTAGGACTGCCCTGCTGCAGCCCAAACAGCAGCTGTCCCACCTTTTCTGTGCTTATCAGTTGAATGCTTTAGCTTATTTAGGAATTTTATGATCTTATTAGGTAGAGTAGATTAGGATCTAGTATTCCTTAGCTTAGTTGATGCTTATTTTAGTGCTTATTTGTACCCTTTATTGCTTATGTCCATTCTAGTTTAGGAATTTCACTAGCATAGTTCATCCACAAACTGCTTATTTCCCATCATTAGAGTAGTCCATTATCAGTTCTCAACTTATTTCTAGAGTAGAAATTATTATGTTAGCTTATTTATCACTCATGTATGCTTATTAATTGTTTTTGCTTTAAATCTGCCTAAGCTTGTGTTTTGTTTGCTTCTGTCACAACTGTGAGATATAAGCAGTCCTTAACTGCTTATTGCATACTTTTCACAAGTCTAAGTTTTTAGAAAAGAATTGCTTATTTAAAGTCTTTTTTTAAGTTCCAAAAGAAAATTTTGAAAAAAAAAATATTTTGGAAAAAAGTGCAAGGTACCAGGTTCGAACTCAGGTCATTTGGTTCACACACAGAACACCAGACCCATCAACCATCTGCCCTTGGGACTTTGACTGGTTGTTTATTGCACGATTAATACTTTAAGTACACAATCAGTTTTTACATTAGTAGCTCATTTTGCTTTTTAATTGCTTATTTCCAAAAGCAGTAGTCCAATTTTTTATTTTTCCCAAACTCAGTAGGATTTAAAGTATTTTTAGTAAAATTCTCAGATTTTTCCCAATTAGTTTAGTATTTTTTATAATTAAATTAGATTAATTTAGATTTTAATTCATAATAAATAATTAAAAAATCGAAAAAATACCCGGCTTTTTCCTAAAATTATTTTTAGTTGTTTAGAACGTAGGAAAATTAGTTTCACATCCGTAGGGCTTAAATTGCATTATTTTCACTTTTTGAGGCTCGGGATTAGCCCGGGTTTTCACGTTTTTGCATATTATCACTCTAGGACTTAGTGTAACTTAATTTTATTGTTCCATATGCTTAGTAGTAGTTAGATCATCATTTATTTTGTTCCCGTAGCCTTAATTACTTTCCCTTTAGTTAATTTGTAGAAAACGTAATCAAAAAAACAAAAACCCGTAACATCGAGCATTTTAATAACAAACCTCAAACGAAATTCTCAATTCACACCTCGTTGGGAAACGACCCGGATATCCTTATCCGGTATCACATATCTCACTCACGGGATTTGATTGACTAACCTTTTTCCTAAAAGGTTTTTGATTCAATTCTCGCGTTTATTTTGATATTGATATTATCATACTATTTCATCCATACACACCACCTTTAACCACCTACCACATTCCCTCTTTCATCTCTCTTAACTCTGAAAACCCATCTTGTACCAATGACTTTCTTTCCATCTGGTAAATCACATAGTACCCAAATGTCTTGAAGTTTGAATTGGATAAGTTCTTCTTGCATGGCTTCAACCCAACTCTCTTTAGTTAATGCTTGAGCTACAGTCTTGGGTTCTTCTTGAGACATAAAGCAGGTAAATAAACATGTTTGTTGATCCTTATGATTTAGCTTGTTTTGTTTATACACAAAGCTAAGTAAATCATTATGTGGCTTAGAGAAGCCTTTAGCCTTGGTTCTTGTGAGCACTCCAGAAGTAGAAGGTCCAATGATTTGACCAGCAGGATGATCTTTATGAACTCTTAATATAGGAGTTTGTGGAACTTCAAGATCATCATTCAAATTTGTGAAATCAGCTCCTTTATTGGAATTTGAGAAAATACATTCATCATCTAATTCATCATCAGTGTCTTCTAATCCAGGCATGTTAGGATCATTCAAATCATCAAAAGTACTGTCAATTGGTGCAGCAGTACTTTGATCCAAAGTACTGTGATCCAAAGTACTGTGAGAATAGTCTGTAGACTTACCCTTTTTCTTTGCTTCTTCATAAGCTCTTCTTTGATCATCCTCATAAGATTGTGCTATTGTTTCTTGAAAAAGAATCCTATTAAGTTCATCTTGAATAGCTTGATCTTCAGCAGACAAAGTGGATTTTGGTTCATCAGTACTTTTCTCTTTCTCAATAGATATAGGTTCTTCATCAGGAACAACATCAGGTGTAATATTGACTCCATGAACAATGTACTGTAAATCTTCTTCTTTGTGAACAACTTTATTTTCTTCTCTGACAGGAACATAATTCATAGAAGGAGCCAAAACATCAAGATCAAACATCCAATAAGGACCTTTACCCTTTTGATTTTCTTGATCTTCTAAAAATTCAACATGAAGACAATCTTGAACCTTTTTGGTAACCTTGTTGTATACTCTAAATCCTTTGCTATTGGTACAGTATCCCAATAAATATCCTTCATATGACTTGCCATCAAATTTTCCCAAAGTATCAATAGTATTGAGAATAGTCAGAGGACATCCAAAAGGTTTCATAAAATGAATGTTGGGTTTGTTTCCCATAAGCAACTCATAAGGTGTCTTCATCTGAGGTTTAGTGACTGAAACTCTATTCAACACATAACAAGCAGTACTTACAGCTTCAGCCCAAAATTGATTAGGTAATAAAGAATCTGCAAGCATTGTTATGGCTGCTTCTATCAAGGTTCTGTTCTTCCTCTCTGCAACACCATTTTGCTGTGGAGTTCTAGCAAAGCTAAACTCCCTTTTAATCCCTTTCTTAGCACAAAATTCATCCATAAACTTTTTCTTGAATTCAGTCCCATTATCACATTTAATACCTCTTACTTTGAGTCTCAATTGATTTTCAAGGGCTATTATAAGATCATGAATAGCATCAAAGGTTTCATCTTTAAATCCCAAGAAAAAGACACAACTAAATCTACTACAATCATATGTTACAACTAAGCAGTACTTCTTCTTGTTTAAGCTTGCAACAGAAACAGGTCCAAACAGATCCATGTGCAACAACTCTAAAGGTTCTCTAATAGTTCTTTCCTCAATCTTCTTGCATGAAGCTTTGTGTTGTTTATCATTCTTGTATGTTTTGGAGGGTAAACCTCTAACTAAATTGCCTTTAACCAACTTGTTGATATTCTTGAAATTCACATGACCTAATCTGCTATGCCATAGATGTGCTTCTTCAAGTGTTGCCTTTGCTACTAAACATCATTGGTTCTTGGTACTCTCAGTGTTACCAAGTGATCATCAACAAGTTTGAACTCAGGGGAAAGAATAAGACATTCTGTGTCAGTGAATAACACATGGTGCTTCTTGTCACATATCTGAGATACTGACAAAAGGTTGAACTTGAGCTCCTTAACATAGCGAACATTCTCAAAGTCTATGCTTCCTACCTTGATGGTTCATTTCCCAGTAATTCTACGACCACTAGGATCATTCCCAAATGCAACTCTTCCTCCAAAATAAGATCTAAAATCTCACAGAATCTCTTTGTCTCCTGTCATGCTTCCAAAGCAACCACTATCCACAATTAAATGATCTTTAAGCTCCTCTTCTGGGTTGCCCTGCACAAAGATGAAAGAGTTAGTTAATTTTAGGAACCCAAGCCATTACTGACTTGTGTTCCCCTTGTGGAGTGACATACTTAAATTCTTTAAGTACGTAATCTCCACTGTTTTTGAAAACATGATCAATTATTTTTGTTTGTTCCAAAACTTGTGGTGTTTTTTCAACAAAACTCTCTTTTTCAACAAAATTCCCTTTTTCACCCTTACTTGCTGAAAGTACTGTTTGTTCCCCATCAGTACTTTCTTTCTTAACCCAGTTGGTTTTAACTTTTTGAGTATATTTCTTTGATCTAGATACTCTATTTGAGGTGTAACGCCTTCTAGATTGATAGTAATTGGATCTCCTAGGGCTTCCATTCCAAAAAGTTCTAGCAGTACCTTGATTGGGTGAAAACCTAGCAGTACTTTGAGATGGTACTGCGTGAGAAACTTTTGGCTTACTAGTACCTTGAAAAGTGCTTGAGGGTACTGGTGGTTTTGAAAAAGGTCTTTTCTGCTGAGGGTACCTATAGTCTTTTGAGAAATTGTTGTGGTTAACCCTATGTGAATGATTCCATACTGGTTTATTCTCCCTTGGCTTATGGTTGGTAGATTTAGTCTTTGGGAATTTGCTTAAATATTCTGAGTGAAAGTCACAGTATCAAATGATCAGGACTACAAAAAACAAAACATAATTTTTGACCTGTAATCCCAAAATTTCTTCCTTTAGTTCTATGACCAAACCTATCCTGATTTTTTGGTGAATGACCAAAACTATCCCAAAAAGATTTAGCGGTATTTTGAAAATTTTTTCTTGAAGGTACTGCTGAATGTTTAGCAGTACTTTGAGTTGAAGGTACTGCTGACCTCTTAACATTATCATCCTTAGGTTTCTCAACTGTTTCTTTTTGGGTTTCAGAACTAGATGGATCTGAATTAGATTGACCAGTAAGCTTTTTCCTAAACTCTAAATTGTCAACTCCAAAACAAGAAACATCAGTCCTAAGTGGTTGAAAACTACCAATTGGTGGAGGAACTAGATTATAACCCTTGTCTTTCTTAAATTCAGGAGATGTTTGACTAATTGATTCCTCATTACTAGATGTGTTCTCTTCTGAGCTAATGAGTTCATCATCACTAGTTGTTATCTCCTCTGAATCAATTTGCTCCTTATCACTAGGTGGATTCTCTTCTGTACTACTACAGTCCATACCAAAACCTAGGCCAGTTTTAATGTGTGCTCTTTTCTGTTTTTCAAAAAAACTAACATGTAAAAGCCCAAATTCTTTCCAACTAGCAAATTTTTCTAACAGATCATCCCTTTCTTTAGTCATCTTTTCAAGTTCAGAAACCTTACATCCTAACTTCCATTCACTTAATTTTAATTGATAATCCTGTTGCTCATATTTTTCTGCCCAAGCCATTTCATTATTTTCATGAGTTATTATTTTGGCTTTCATTGACTCTAAAGTTATTTGATAACCAGCTACCTCAGACCTAGCCATTCTACAATTATGTCTTTCAGTTACATAATCTTTAAGCACTTTTTGATAAAAATCATTACACTTAGAGCATACCTCAGAGATAGTGGGTGAACTTGGTGAAGTAGCTACCACAGCGAGCAGAACAAGTTCTTCTTTACTTTCCATGCTCCAATCAAAGCTTCCAAGGCCATCTCTTGAACCTAAAGCAACAAGTCCTGGTTCCTCATCAAAAGTTGTGCTCCAGTCAAACTTTTCCACTACGACCATAGAGTAGGTTACTGGTTCATCATCAAATTCAGCACTCCAGTCAACCTCTGATAGATTTTCTTGAGCAACAAAAGCTTTTAGTTTTGGTTCAGTAATAGGAACTTCCCTTATTTCAAGCTTAGGTTTTTCAATCATCCTGTTTGCCTGATATTTAGCAAACTTGTATTCTCTTGCAAAGTGTCCAGTTCTTTGACAATTAAAGAATTCAATCTTGGACTTGTCAAATGTTATACCCTGTTTGGTTTGAAATCAATGCCTATTCATGTTTTCTTCATGAACTTCTTGATCCTTGCAGTGATCATGGCAACTTGCCATCTTATGTCAATTTCTTCTAAATCATCCTCTTCAATTTGCATCAAATCTTCTTCATAAGTAACAGCTAAGGTGGCTTGCTGAGCAATGAAGGTACATATAACATCATCAGAGTTGATGGTGTTTGATGGTGATGAGGTGGTAGTAGTCATGGTTGTACAAATATTATGTTTTTCACCAACAGTACTTTGAATAGGATTAGCAGTACTTTTAGTGGAAGTACTGCCTCTCTTTTCAGAAGACACAAAAGCAATACTGTGAGATTTTAAACTTGTTTGACCATTCATCTCATGCTCATACACCTTTAAATTGTTGTATAGATCATCAAAGTCCATAGTATCCAAACTAGATTGTCCTCTGATCATAGTAGCAACCACATGCCATATGGATGGCAAACTTCTTAAGAACTTCAAATTAGCATCTTCAATAGATACCTTTGCTTCATATAACTCTAGCGTACTAAGGAGATTTTGGAATCTGTCATTGGCAGCATCAAGACCTTCTCTTTCTCCAATAGTGAATGTTTCAAATTGTTGCTTCAACAGATTTCTATGCATCTTCTTGGAAGCATCATTACCTCCAAATCTTTTCTTGATAGCAGCCCATAGTTGTTTTGCATCCTTAGCATCATGAAACTTTAATAGGTGACCATCAGGAATAGCAGATAGCAGTATGTTGAGAGCCTTCTCTTGATTTCTTTTTGTAGCTACTGGCAAGGTAGGCATAGGTGGTTTAGGTTGTCCAGGAACTTCTACAGGTTCTTCAAGAATGACATTACCATTGACAATCACATCCCACAGTGCATGGCCTGTAATAGCAATGTACTGCCTCATCTTCATGCTCCAGAGATCATATTCTCCCTTCTTGATGATAGGAATTCTAAGTGAGGTGATGGATGGGAGTGGTGCAGCTTCAGTCGACATCTTTTAGGGTTTGTAGTTAAATCGGTTTTAAGGGTTTCTTCTTAATCAGAGTTTCCACACAAGCTCTGATACCACTTGTTGGATCGATATACTCTGACCAAACTAACTATGTAGCTTGTAAGGGTTTAGCAACCTTGGATAATCCTAAATTACTAACAATGAAACACTGATATTACTTTATTAAGTATGCGGAAACTACTTCAATAAAGCTAAGAAGAATAACTTTAAACTTTAACTATTATATTAAAACTTTGAACCTGCTTGATAAACAGATTCACTAACAACCCTAATAACTCTGATAACGAACTTGCATGTAAGTCGTATCTCTAATATTCTCTAATGTTGCGTATGCATTCGTACCTCTAATGTTAATCTAGGGGTCCTTTTATAGACATAAGGAGTAGCCTAGTCGGTTTACAATTATAATCCTTGTACGGCAAGTAATACTAATTCTAAACTAAGAATATTCAAGAATTACAAATCTTTCCATAAACGATATAGCAGTTCTTTAGCTTTGCAGTACTTTGACACGAGCAGCACTTTGATTTTCTTCATAAGCAGTACTCTGACTTTCTTCAGCACTTTGACTTTCTTCAGTACTTTGTCTTTTATATCCCAACATACCGGAATATAGAACCGATTGGGGAGAAGATGACTCTCTAGAAAGATGCATAATAGTGCATTATTATAACATGGAAAACCCCAATAGAGACCGTCATGAGGAAGAAGGTGATGGCAATGAAGTCACGTAGGAGCACGACTTCGAGTCTAGCTACAAGACTCATAAATAAAGAAAAGCGCTTCGTGGGAGGCAACCCATGCTTAATTATTTGCTTGTTTGTGCGTCATATATCTTTTCATTATTGTATGTTCTCATGTTTGAATTTGTGAAAAAGCTTTATTTTGTCTTTAACCTCGTCTGAATTACATATAAAGGTATTTTACAAAAAGGATAAGTGTAGGGAGGATTACACACATTTTCAAAAGAACGTGAACATGAGAACTACGATTATTGAAAATGATATATATGTGTGTTTGTTAGAGTCAAATGCTTGTATCGAGTCATAATGGATGTTTTTGTAGGAAATTAGGAATTTTTCCAGATTTTAAAGGTGTAATTTTTCTAGAATTTTCTCAGAAAAACGCAGCAGACCAGTTTCTGTCAGGATAACCTGACGGTGTCAGGATTACAACCTGACGACGTCAGGAGGAGTAGAAACAACTTATCTAATTTCTCTCGTTTTCTGTGCTACTTATAAAATCTTTGGAAATTCTCAGGTCTTAATTTTCCAGAAAATCTACAAACATCCATTACACAAGCATTATATCCTAGTTTAGTAAAGTCATATATAGTTTTAACGCTGATTTTACATGAAGGTTTTGTCTATTTTCTTAAAGTGTGCAGGTTTTATTTATGAAGAAGAAGAAACATAAGATTGGATGAAGCTTTTCACGCATACATTCTTCTTGGAAAGAATTTAACCACTACTTCACACGGATCCTACTGAGCTAATCAGGGGAGTACTAGTTTCTTTCTCTTTTAATTACCTTCCGTTATCATAAATTTGATACTTTCGGGAAACATTGTGGACAATGTTCAGTTTAAGTGTAGGGAGGGAGAATAAAACTAGAACTTTGAAACTATGCTTATTCTTGATCATTTGTCTTGTCCTATTTCATTTGTGTAATAAACCATGAGAAATATTTGTTAGGGCAATTTTAGGGTCAAATTTAAATTTTTTCATGACATGTACGGGTGGGACTTTAGTCTTAATAAAGCGTCTCATGGATAGGAGTTACATGACTAGCACAAAAACCCTTTACCACTCAAATTCCACCCCAAAATGTGAGGTTCGCCCCTAGATCTATAGGAATTAAAGCATTCACCTTTAATGCTTCGAGAGTGTACCGGTAGTATAATAGATTCTAGAACTTGTTTTTTGATGCATTCCGAGATCGCTAGTGAGACTACACTTGTGCAGTTAGGAATAACTAAATGATAAGAGGCATTAGGATAACCCTTGTTTGATACCCATGTTATAATTACTTCTTCCACATCGGTTGAGTAATTCCCCCACACCTTGCGTTGTACTCATCTTTAGTATACGATACCCCTAGTTAACCCCTCAGAGCCTATCCTTTTTGCGGTTCTCGTGATGTTTCGGTGTTCCAGAATATCAATGAAGAGCATTGTTTACAATCCACCCCCAAATGTACTCCCAAATGGCCTTAGCCTACCTTGTATGCACCCACTTTTAGTGCATTATTGTTATCATACTAAACCCTTAGTTCAATTATCTAGTTACTTACATGGTTGCTAAGTCGAGTCATATCTTTTGTACACAGTTTTGGGATGATTGGGACTCATGGGTAAAGTTAAGTTTTATGGAGTGACGGAAAAGAACGTTAAATTTAAATTCCCTTTATTTACGTAATAATGTACTCCAAGTGTTTTGATCTTTTCAATTCGGGTCAATTTAGTGTTAGAGTAATAAAAACTCAAGTGTAGGGATGCTCCTATAAATCCCTTATATTTTGATGTTATCGTAGAGGATGGTAGAGTAAAAGTCTATGTACAAAAAAAACATAGGATTTTTATATTTATATTTATGTTTGTTGTTTTCAAGTTATCTAGAGTTTAGAGAGTCGAGTGTTGGCTTAGCAATGCCATTCTTTTCATGCTTGTAACATAAGATTTTTGACTTGCCACCACTAAATCGCCTATCCAACCAAACCCTTTGTTTCCCTAACCGTAAGCCTAACGTTACAACCCTTTAAAAGACCTCTTAGATAGTTGTTCCTAGGTGCTTACGCCAAAGAGGTGGAGGTTTGATCTAGTCTCAAGCCTATGGTAATCTATGTACTATAACCGGTTAATGAGTGTTTAGCTTCCATTTCCATTTACTATATTTCATATACACCCGAGAGATGAGAGCATTCGAACACCACTTGTGAGGTACTAGTATATAATTTTCGTGCTTGTTATGACTATTGCGGTGCTTTTACTTGTTGAGAACTATGTTAAACCAATGCTTTATGCCCCCTAGCTTATAAATTGATTGGCCAAAAGCACATTTGCTTGAGGACAAGCAAATACCAAGTGTAGGGATATTTGATAAGGATTTAAAACGTACACTTTTATGGGGTCATTTAAGCCCTTAGTCGCCCACTTTTATATCCGTTACTGCTTAATTTCGTTCCTTTTCGCTTTTTAGGTCTCTTGGAAGCAAAATGACGGAATGATGCATTTTTGGACGAAAAGGAGTGAATATATGAAGAAAATGACTAAGTCAAGATCAAGACACTCAAGCTGATGGAATTACACCTGACGGCATCCCAAAAAGAGGGCGACGCCATCCCTCTCTATGTAATGAAATTTGTGACGACTCAGTACCGATTTTGCTATTTTGCACCTGACGGCGTTAGGCTTTGAAGAGTAAGGGCGTCACGAAGACTTTTCTTCTTAGACGGCCTAGATCCAGATTCAGACGACGTCACTACTGAAGACTGACGGCATCACAACCACAGCGTAACGCCGTCCCAATGATAAATTGGCCAAGACGAAACCCTAATGACGGCGATCTGACGGTGTCCCAACTATAAGGTGACGCCGTCGCAGTTGTAAAATTGTATATAGAAATCGAATTTTCATAATTTAATGAGGTAGACTTGTGGAGTAAAAACCTAAAACAATTTTGGTCCGGTTTGGACAGTATCTTAGGGTTCTCATACCCTATTTTACATCAAGATAAGTAATTTACTTCATTGATTTTATTATGTCTTCGATTGTATGTGTGTATGCTTGCATGTTTAACATGTCCGGCTAAGTTTCTTGTGTGTTTGCTTAGATCTATGAAACTAGTTATTAATTATTGATTGGTTGTCTCTTATCTTAATTGTAATTGGCTTAGGATTGCACTAGGCTATCGTTGTGTTTTTAATGCTTGAGTAATCTTTGTGAACCTTAGTTTATACTCACTTAACGGAATTGTAGACTAAACATCCAAAGATAACCTTAGAGTTAGTTTATGAATCCTAGAGATTTTGTAGGAAATAACCTTAAGGTAGTCTCAAAGAGTTTGGGATAAACGCATACCCTACGACCTTAGAAAACACAACGCGTTAAGAATAAGGACGTGACAATTCAATCACCAATAAAAGATAACTAGGGAGTAATAGTATCTAGGTAGACACATTTTTAATCATCATACGAGCACACATCAATAGACATAGACTAACATTTAGTTTAGATAATTAGATAAGTAGAGTAATTGGTAGAAGTACCATCCCCCTAATCCAAACCTTGAGATTTTACCCTTAGCTTTATAAAAAATTATAAAAAGATAAAAAATAATCTTCCTCAACGTCAAACCTTAGCGTAGTACATCTCTCACTAGCATTCCTATTCCCCTAGAGAACGATAACAATTCCCGAGGCTTACCCAATACTACACTACAATGATTAGGTTCACTGCCTAGGGTGTTGAAAAACTTGCTCGACGAAAAAGAAGTTTTCTTTGACCCTGAACGCGTTATACGCGCAACAATGATTGACCAAAGCCGAGAACAAGAGGCAACGCTTATCACAAGGAGGCTTTACTCTTGGATCTCAAGGATGAAGCTAGTGTAACACTTACCAACAAGGAACATTACTTCATGGCGAATGCAGATTCTGATGATGACATGGAGGACTTGGAAGCTAACACAGTTGTAATGTTGATGGCCAACATGCAAGAGCTCCACATGAGTGATACAGGCCTAATGTATGACACTGATGGCTTGTCTCAAGTACCGGATCCTAACATATGTCTTATACATGATCTGATATCTCCACCTGCATCTGCATCCGACGAGGAACAAAGTGTTCAACATGAGCCATCTACATCTCATCACAAAGAAAATCAAATTGATCATGTAGTTACATTTAAAGATCAAGATGACCTTACGATTACCATTGATAATCAAGTTGACCCCGTGACTACATTTGAGGATCTAGATGATGAATATGTTGAGACTCAAGTTGAACAAAATGAACCTTTTTCTAATCTAGATCCAGAGCTCATTACCTTATTTCAGACTACCCAATCTCAATTGGAGAAGTGCAATGAGATTAATAATAATCTTCAAGAAAAAGTGGCACTATTGACTAAGGATATTGAATGCTATAAAGTACAACTCAATAATTTTGAAACTAAAGAGAGACGTGAATATAGTTTTGAAGTCACTTTTGAAAAATCATATCAAAATGAACAATCTTTTGAAAAACAGATACGTGATCTAGTTGTTTCCAAGAATGAATTGATTTCTCAAATAGAACAACAAAAATTTGAACATAAACAACAACACTCTTACTTCGGAAACCTAAAAAGCTAAGTCTGAGTTGTTATCATGTCAAAAACAATTCTTAGAATACAAACAATATTCAAGGAAACAAATAGATCTCTATCTCAATGAAATTGTTGATTTGCAAAACAAACTCAAAGAGTTTAAAATTTGTGGAAAACTAGAAGGGGGGGTTGAATAGTTTTGCCGATTTTAAGTTAGTTTCAAAAACTTTAGATTCGATGTTATGTGAAATCATATGAATGAAGATAAAGTATAGATCTAAGAGTAACGAAAGTAAATAAAGTAAAGCAAGGGAAAGAAATGACACAGACGATTTATAGTGGTTTAGCTACAAGGACACCTTCCTTTCCCTACTCCACTCCCCAAGTCACCTAATCGAGAGTTCAAGCACTATGTCAACAAACTCCTTCAACTTGGCGGAGAAGCCTACACAACGTTGCTTACACCTTTTTCTGGTACAAAGCTAAATACCAAGTCCGTAACACGGAGGACCAATCCAACACGACTATTACACAACAACTATGTGAAATATCAAGTACAAGATCTTTGCTATAGAAATCTTGTGGAGGAACAAATCAATCAAGGACCCCTTGCTTGGATGACTTGTAGTGAGCTCGTGATCTCGCCTTAGAGAAGGACCTATAAGAGAATCATAATAGAAGAAAGAAGAACAACTCTCTAGATCAAGTGATCTTCTGTTAAAAGAGAATAAGAGTATATGAGAGATTTAGGAAGAAGAGGGGTGAAGAGAAATGAAGAAATGGCTCTCTATTTATAGGCAAAACATGCCACTATTCCACGGATCCCACGGATCCCTCCCTTAAGGGATCCGTCAAGTGTAAAGCTAGGGATCCGTGGGACGCTCCTCTTTGCCCATGGGTTTCTTGGTTATGGGTCATGGGTTATGGGTTGGTCCATGGGTATTTCATTAGATACAATGTATCTAACAGATGCAATGCATCTAGTCAAATGGGTATGGGTCAATACCATGGGTTATGGATATGCTTCATGGGTTGTGATTTTTACCCATCCTAATAAACTATTACAACAAATGATTTAATACAACAATTTGTATTAAATGACTATATGTAAATGCTTTACAAAAATAACATGTATCCTTATAATTTTATTTATGATAACATTATATTTGTTATCAACAAAACATAAAGAGATCGCAAAGTATTAATAAACATTTTTACAGTTTATTTGTATTAACAATCTCCCCCTTTTTGTTGATGGCAAAACATAATGTTATGATGAGTAAAACTTAAGATTAGATGTATGTTTTGAAAGCCTAAGTTTTACTTCTTGTAACACCCCCAATTTCGTGATACGCAGCGGAATTCAAACTGGGTGTTACTTCATGGCACAACAGTCATAACAATAGAAAACGAACTCTAATGGAGTCGTTTCAAAAGATTTATCATTCGATTTATATAAATATCAGAGTTTACAAAAATGAGGTCCCAAATGGTTCCATGTTTACAAAATACATTAAATTGATTTTCGAATGATAATAAAATTTATAGGCTTCTTGATCTATTCCTTGCTCTTCCGTGCCAGCTTCCGACATTATGAACCTGAAATACATGCTTAAAACTGTCAACACAAAGGTTTGTAGTGTGAGTTATAAATTCACACCAATGGTTTGAAAACCAAAACAGTTATTATCAGATTAAGCATCATGCAATCAAGGCGTTAACGTGTTCCAAAATTAATTGGAGAAAATGTCGGTGCGTGCCCTATCAGGTAAAATTCCCGTTTTTACCAATGTTACTCAAAATATAGTGCGTTTGTTTACCGGACCTGGTCAACACAAACGGGATTCGTCAATCCCAATAGATCTATTCACGATATTCGCGCCCACTCTCACATAGTGATTAATGATTCATGATTAAGGGACTTAAGTTTGGCAAATGCGGTAACTTAGTGCTAATAACAATCAGATAAGTATACAGTTTGAAAGAAATGTGTTCGCTTTAAAATAAAGCATGTATCTCCCCCAAGGGTTTGTAAAACAATTAAGTAATAGAAAGTGGGGCTATGAACTCACGATAATCAGTAAAATTTTAGAGTACTTATGAAAGTAAATGAAAATAGTTGAGCATGTAACTCCCCCAAAAGTAATTTCAAAATGTATAAAAGCAGGGGCTATGAAACTCATGGTAATCAGTAAAAGTTTAGAGTACTTATGAAATTAAATGAAAATAGTTTGAGCATGTATTTCCCCCAAAAGTAATTCAAAACGTATAAAAGTAGGGGCTATGAAACTCACGGTAATCAGTACAAGTTTAAAGTACTTATGAAAGTAAATGAAAGTAGTTTGAGCATGTATCTCCCCCAAAAGTAATTCAAAACATACAAAAGTAGGGGCTATTAAAATCACGATAATCAGTAAAAGTTTAGAGTACTTATGAAAGTAAATGAAAATAGTTTGAGCATGTATCTCCCCCAAAAGTATTTCAAAACGTATAAAACTAGGGGCTATGAAACTCACCAAGAGTAAATGATATAAAATGTATAATGAGAATGATGGATATGCCGTGAGAACTTCTACGAGCAACCTAGAATAAGATGTTGCGACTTAGGTTTGGAATAATGTTTAGGAAAACATAAACCATCCTATATACGTGTCTATGTTGATCATGATGTAGTACATGGTTTTTGTGTATGTCGTTTATAGAAATGGTCTAGTTGTGAAAATGTATTTAGTTTATAGATATCGTACTACCGTTCGGGCCATCATAATTAAGAGGTCATGCAGTAAACGTTCGAGGAGCTAGGACACTTTAAATCGTAAATCCAGCAACTCGTCGATACCTTTTACTCAAATGAACCCCTCACATGAAGCTCCCTACTATTGTAGCACTTAGTAGATACAACATATGTTTTGAGTGAAGATTGTTTTATAAATAAGTTTATCACGTTTTTACAAGTTCTCACCGTTTCATAAATATGATTACCATAGTTAACGGTTTTGGGAAAATAAGCCTTGAGGCTTTAGCCATGGCCTTGCCGTGACTTTGGTCTTGACTACCATGGTCTTGAGACTCATCCTTGACCTTAGCCGTAGCCGTGGTCTTGGCTTATGGCCATTAGGCCTCTTGGTATGCTTTTAGTTATGACAAAAGTATAGTTGTGAGACCAAATAAAGGGCAGTTTATGTTTTTGAGAGATAATGGCCTATTTATGCGTTTTCAAGGTCTGAGCATGTTTTAAACCGAAGGAAAACGTCGTTCCGGACAACTTTTGTGTTTTAACTTTTTGATGATTCGGAACACAAGTACCAGTTTTAAAACTGCAGAATCAAAACAGTTTCAATATAGCAGTATTGGCGTTTAGGTTTCGCTAACTTCTTTTGCCTATAACTTTTGACTCGTTTGTCCGTTTCGGGTGATTCAAATTGCTATGAAAAGTATCAGATCTATATGTGGTCTATTTTGTGGAAACTTTGTACAAAAGTTTATCATTTATACACTTACTAAACCAAGTTTAACATATAGGTTCTTATAACTTGTTTTAAAGATTTTTGTACATCATGATCCAAAATAGTAACTATATATATAGCATGAAATAGTTAAGATTATGAATAATAAAGATGAGATGGTGGTGGTGATAAGTTGCTTACAACTTTTGGCTTTCAATAAGAAAGGAGTAACTAGTAAGGATCGGACTTTGATTGATCGCTTAAGACTTTGGATTGAGCTAGCTTTCCACACCTTGGCACCCTTGAAAACTTGAAGAGTTGGTGATGAAGTACTAAGTGACTTGAGTGGATTTAAACTCAAGAAGATCACTTAAACTTGCTAGAGATTTGATGTAGTAGCTTGATCTTTGGAACTTCCTTGCATAAACTTGGAGTTTATAGATCAAATGATGTAAGATGTGTATGATTTGTGATATGAACGACCTTGAACAGAATATGAGGGTTCTTAGGATGCATTTTACTTGCTATTTATAGGAGGGTAAGTTTTCTTAACCATATATTGGGTTAATTATTAACCATGGTTAAGTTAAGACACTTGTAATGATCTAAATGAATCAAGGTTAGGATGATGCCACCAAAATGATGACTCCGCCCCCCTAGAGGCTGTCACAATTGGTGACAAGGCTTAGATGATAAGTCTTGATCTTATCTTGAGTTTAGAGTAAGATTTGGTTCCGTTAAATGCCAACAGTAAGTTGTTAAGCCATAAAACGTAAAACCGGGTATCGTAAAAATCCAAAACTTACAGGAATGATGTGACTCATCATTATACTCCATCTAAAAATATAAAATGAGGGATAAGTCTTATTGGGTGCAAAAACGCTGCTTAAAGCTGGAAATACGGGTCAAAAACGCGTAATTCGTAGTTTATCGGAAAAGAACGAAATTTAAGGGAAACGACCGTGAATTTATTTAGAGTAGACTAAAATTAGTCTAAAAGTGATATAAGATGTCAAAATGTGTTTTTCTTCATACGCAGGATAACTTTACAGTTATTCGTGAAGTTTAAAAGTTACGCGATTTAAGCAAAAATGTAGAACGTACAAGGTTAATTCCTTTATGGTCAAAGGAGGAGGGAAATATGTTTGACTTTTCCAAAAAATGTAAAAGTGTCAAAACATATTAGAAACACAGTGTAGGAATCGTTAAGTGTGGATGTAAGTAGAATTGTTTAAAACGTAAGTTTAGTTTTGTCCTCGCAGGGTTTATTTGGTAACATAAAAATGAATTTTAAAAATTCTCAAATTAATCGTGATCTAAAAATTAATCTGATGTGAGGAAAATTATCAGGGTTGATTTTCGTTATGCGCGTGATGTTTAAATGGTGTACCGTCCAAAAAGAAACTTTAAAACGATGTTTTTTTAATAACTTTTGCGAAAATGATCTAACGATTATCGAACTCTCAGGTCATTACTAAAATAATTTATCTTACGAGAATGTGAAATAAAAATTTTACGGGATGAATAGTAAAAGTGAATAGCAACTTTTCAAAAATATGAAAAGTAACCCGAAAAATGCGTGTTGTTACAGTCTCACCACCTTAATGGGAATTCCGTCCCGGAATTCAGTGTGTGTTATCCGATGTTGAATTGTCTAGGAAAATGTGGGTGTATGCACCGAATTCTAATTTTTACGTTCTTAAGTTTCCGGTCATAGAATGTATTATGTACCATTCTAAGTTTTTGGTGGTGGCTTAAGTTAATCACTTAAAGGGTTTTGTTAAAATCTTATAGAGTCCAATAGACCTCAAGTTTGGCTTTTTCCGATTCTCAAAACGAATCATACCTTATTGTATCGAGGCTATCAATAAAACCTTAATTTCTAACATGGAGTTTTTGGTGATAGTGTACGGCATGGAGCCTAATTTGTACTTGTATGGTTTCCTTAGTTGTTTCGTGGGTGATCTCTGACACCTTAGTTCAGCAAATGGTTAACTAAACACTTTCGTCTATATAGTGCCTCAAAATGCAATAGTTTTGTTGTTGTTAGGGTAACTGTTGTTAATCAAAAGTTTAAGATATTGTTGATGTGAAATGGTTTGTAATGATGTGAAAACTATCGTCGTAGGGAAAGTCTTGCTAGTGGCAAGTGGTTATCCAAACCATTTCTAAATTTGATCATGTCTTAGGTGGTTTCGGGATGAAGGTCATATCTTATAGTGTTTATGTCAACTAGTGTTTGAAGGAAACGTGATACTGTGTAGTTTTATATATTGACTTACAATGGGGTTCAGATAATGAACTGATATGTTGATGATTAGAAGAGTGTAGTGTATGTTTACCAGTATTCTTAGGTAGAGATGTCAAGTTTGTTTTAAATTCAAAAGTGAATTTTAAAGGATTATGGCGGAATGATATCCTTGAAACCTAATCAGGCTAGCTTCACGGACCTCTAACAATGAAGGTTTCAGAAGAGAATTTTGATGAATGTAGAGAAAGTTGCTGAACTTCAGCTTTTGTAGATGATGAGTCAGTTTGTCCTTTAGAAATTCAATTTCTTGTATTTTCATCAGGGAAATTGATAGGTTGTGACGGGTTACATGTAAAACGATATCATATAAGGTTTATAAGATAATTCCTAGATACTTCGTATAACTTACAATGTCTGTGAAGTAAATTAGACCATTGTGTACCTCATAATGTCTTGAGAAATGATGGAGAGATCATTGTGTAACCCACAATGTCTTCAGAAATGATAGAGAGATCATTGTGTACTCACAATGTCTTGAGAAATAAATTAGAGAATTGTGTACCTCACAATGTCTAGGAAATAATAGAGACCATTGTGCAACTTACAATGTCTAGGAAATAATAGAGACCATTGTGCAACTCACAAGGTCTGAGAAATAGTTGAGACCACTGTTTCACTCACAGTGTCTGAGGGTATAAGAGAGACCACTGTATCTCACAGTGTCTTGAAAAATGAATGAGACCATTGTATCTCACAATGTCTGGAAGTAGGAAAGACCCTTGTAGTCAGTTAAAATGTCTTGGATAAAGTTTCGTAATCCTAAAATGCACGAGTAGATGCATGATTGGGAGATTGGAAATATATGATTGTACCGTAATGCCTTAGAATAGGCATACGCAGATATGTTGAGTACTTTGTTTATGATTAAAATTATGTCAAGTGTATATATCAATATACTAGTATGTTTTTATAGCTAAAAATGCCTAAAAGTTACATAATCGTCTGGAGGGAAGGAACGGAGAACAGAAGGCTATAAAATGATTTTGTTTGTAAAAGTAGTTATACTTTAAGTCTCGATTAGACCCGTTTCTCTATAACTGTGGCTCTGATACCAATCTGTAACACCCCCAATTTCGTGATACGCAGCGGAATTCAAACTGGGTGTTACTTCATGGCACAACAGTCATACCAATAGAAAACAAACTCTAATGGAGTCGTTTCAAAAGATTTATCATTCGATTTATATAAATATCAGAGTTTACAAAAATGAGGTCCCAAATGGTTCCATGTTTACAAAATACATTAAATTGATTTTCGAATGATAATAAAATTTATAGCCTTCTTGATCTAGTCCTTGCTCTTCCGTGCCAGCTTCCGACATTATGGACCTGAAATACATGCTTAAAACAGTCAACACAAAGTGTGACAACTCGTAATTTCAGGTCATTTTACAAACTTTAAAAGTTTCACTATTTCATCATTTATCGTAAACTAGGTTTACGAGCATCAAAAATCACGTAACCGTAATGGTTTAGCTGTGAATTCATGATCATATCATCAAGGACATTTCATATAGACTGGATTTAGTCTACATAGCGTTAATAACATCATTTCATATCAATATTATGCATGGGTTTGCATTTTACATTAAACGTTTATTTTCCTATTAAATAAACGCTATCGTGTAAACATTTATTTTGAATATTTATCCGACACTTCCAAAAATATTCCTAATATATTTTTATACTCATTTTAAGACTATAAAAATTATATTATTAGTTTACTCGATGTTTTCAATTTATTTTGTAACTAAATTGTTGTATTTATATAATTACGACGTCTTTCTTAAGTTCGACACGATTATTATTATATCACTCAAATTTTGTAAGAAATGTATTTTTATAATTTTTATGACCTAAATATATTTTATCTTGGCCGTGAAAATTTATTTTTATCCAACGCTACCCTAAATATTTACAAATGACTACAACTTATCACTTAACTCATTTAAATTCACAAATAAACTTTCAACCACCACACTATATAAGATTTTGACAAATTTTCTTTCCTCACATGCTTGTACCGAATCTCACTCAAAAATCACGCAAAAATCTCGGTTTCAAATATCAAATGATTTGTACCTATTGTTTTCTTGGAGACAAGAAGTACTACACCCCATACTCTATTTTAAAATCATACAAGACTAAAGTACTCAAGATCTCATCCTTGGCTTGACTAAAATCTTAGACATTAAATGTGTTAAAAATTTAACAAGCAAACCACTTTCTTTTATTTTCTTAGTTTCAACATTTTACCATCTTTGTCCCATGGTATTGTGATGTTTATTATATTAAAAGGACACATAGCCAATAATTCTTACCATTCTTTCGGCTGAGAACTATTAGACCCACACTCAAACTCAATTGTTTAATAAAACAAGGACAAATGACATATGATGCATAAAAAGCTAGCAAGCAACCTCCTTTCCTTCTTTTCATTTATACCCGAGCACATGCACTCATAATTTTTCACTTTTCACTTCTAAAACTCACTCAAAAGCATGAACACACAATACTCTTATCTCATTTCATTCACAGTCGAGCTATAAGAAAGATGGAAAAGAAGGTTTTTGGGTTAAAAACCAAGTTAAAAAGGTTTTAGAAGCAAAATGACATCGGGTTCCATTTCTCTTAGGAAAGCTAGTCGAGATTCTTTGTTCCTTGGCCTTATCTCTCATTCATAAACCTCATCATATCACTAGTAAGCATTCATATTCATATTTTTATTTCATATTCATTTTTATGGTCATATCATTTTATTTGAAAAACATGCAAGTCTCATGATGTTTATACCATTTTTAAAGGTTTTTAAGGTTTTATGTGTTAAATATATATAAGTCATCCTATAATTTATCCCTTGTTATATATTAGTCTTGATGATGTTTAGGAACCCATGACACCCTAAGAAGGTGTATGGTAGGATTAGATTAGCTTTGGAGTTGATTTGAAGGGATTAGAATAGGTTTGGTACAAGAAAAACTCTTTTCGACAAGTATAAAAAGTGGTCTGATCTTGTTTTGAAATTCTGGAAAATCCGACAGTAGACACGAATTTTTGGCCTAGATAATTAGAAAATATACTTTAAAACGAATCCGTGGCCGCTTGAACGGATTAAAACGGAGTTATAACGAAGAAGTTATGATTTTTAAAGTTTGACGACGAAATATATTTTTTCTGAAATTTCAGCATACTATTATTATTTTGTTCGAGTCAAAAACGAGCCTTAAGCTTTACAAATTATTTCGACTTATCAAAAATATATTAGTATACTTTGATACGAAGCTAAGGACGTATTATACGTAGAAAACGGATTTGAAACGACAAAGATATGCACGTTTTCATAAAATTGCCGTGACTATTATTTTCTGAAAAACTATATTATTTTACGAGACAAGTGTTACGGTAGCTGAAACGACCATGTTGGAGGCTGTTTTTAACGATGATGTGGAACTTTTTGGAACGAAATGTCTTCTAATAAAATCAAGATCACCGAGCATATTTATCAAAACAACCAACCGTTCGTATAGCAGAGTTTTAATAAATTATTTACGGATGTTTAAAATTGGCCGAAACTCACTTTTCACACAACAATTAGACAAAATCACCATCTTTAACCCTTATTATCTTTATGTTCGAGACCTTATTGTCGAAAACTCCTGAACTGAAACTTTTAGATTTTGATACAAACTTTCTAAAACTGTCGAGTTCGTTTCCTAACGATCGACACACACCATTTTACGACTAGTTTTTCGAAGCCATTTTTGTCACTTTTATGAAATTTCCGACGACATTGTTTTACGACGAAAAGTGAAAATTTCATTATAAATCATTACAAAACCATTATAGGATGACATTTTGACGTAAAAACTTGTAAAGTGATTTTTGAATGGTCAAGACGTCAAAAGAGTATTTTTCGACGATAAGTATTATTTTCAAAACTCGCAAATGGTATAAATAACATACGAAATGCATGCATAACATTACATTGCAACTCATTACATATCATATCATTCGTAATAGGTCCCGGTTAAAGCATCACATTATACCTCGGTGTACTCACTCTTGTCATCATACCAGTTTATCAAGTGAGTTTTCATAGCCCCGATTTATTCGAGTTTTTACTTCATTTCAAACTTACGGGGGAGAATACATTGCACAACATTTTATTACGATACCAAGTATGTTAAATTCATTTACATTGCTTAAGTTACCGCATTGCCAATTGAAAGTCCCCATTACCTGAACATGAACCGTTAATCTTAGAAGCGAGGGTGAGTGGATAGATCTATCGAGGGTGACGCCTCCATCCGGGTTGGTGAATCCCAACTAATTATACGAATGCATCTCATTTAATAACATTATTGAGTTGTCTGGCAAACACTCTGCAGGGGCATACATTATGAATAGTCTCGTCTCGGTGTCATGGGCTTAAGCAATTGTAACATTTTTACGTGACATAATTGTCATGCCTGTAACATTTTTACGTGACATGATTGTCATGCCTGATCTATACTTGCGTAGTCGTATAAAACATTTACATAAACCTATGATTTCTCACCAACATTATTGTTGACCCGTTTTAGCAATGTATTTTCAGGTAACTAAGGTATTATCATCATGGCATGGTTTATGGACCTACCTTTTGAGTCGCGGCGTCGACTTATATCATTGTACATTATGGCACTTTATTTCAAAACCATCGTTTGGACTTGTAATATATTTGTATTTCCGCAAACTTGATAACTTTTGGGACCTATGTTGTAACTCTGAATGCTTTTGTTAAATATCAAACGATGTGTTTTTAAAACGACACTTTAGGTCGTTCAATATAACTGTGATTGTGGTGCTATGACAGTCAATCCCACAGGAATTCCATTCCGCTGCAAAACAGGTAATTTGGGGGTGTGACACAAAGGTTGAGTGAAATTCATAGAGTTTAGGAAATTTGTTGAACACATAATGTTTGTAGTGTGAGTTATAAATTCACACCAATGGTTTGAAAACCAAAACAGTTATTATTAGACTAAGCATCATGCAATCAAGGCGTTAACGTGTTTCAAAATTAATTGGAGAAAATGTCGGTGCGTGCCCTATCAGGTAAAGTTGTCGTTTTTACCAATGTTACTCAAATATAGTGCGTTTGTTTACCGGACCTGGTCAACACAAACGGGATTCGTCAATCCCAATAGATCTATTCAAAATATTCGCGCCCACTCTCACATAGTGATTAATGATTCATGATTAAGGGACTTAAATTTGGCAAATGCGGTAACTTAGTACTAATAACAATCAGATAAGTATACAGTTTGAAAGCAATATGTTCGGTTTAAAATAAAGCATGTATCTCCCCCATGGGTTTGTAAAACAATTAAGTAATAGAAAGTGGGACTATGAACTCACGATAATCAGTAAAAGTTTAGAGTACTTATAAAAGTAAATGAAAATAGTTGAGCATGTATCTCCCCCAAAAGTAATTTCAAAATGTATAAAAGTAGGGGCTATGAAACTCACGGTAATCAGTAAAAGTTTAGAGTACTTATGAAAGTAAATGAAAATAGTTTGAGCATGTATCTCCCCCAAAAGTAATTCAAAACGTATAAAAGTAGGGGCTATGAAACTCACGGTAATCAGTAAAAGTTTAGAGTACTTATGAAAGTAAATGAAAATAGTTTGAGCATGTATCTCCCCCAAAAGAAATTCAAAACGTACAAAAGTAGGGGCTATGAAACTCACGGTAATCAGTAAAATTTTAGAGTACTTATGAAAGTAAATGAAAATAGTTTAAGCATGTATCTCCCCCAAAAGTAATTTAAAACATATAAAAGTAGGGGCTATGAAACTCACCGAGAGTAAATGATATCAAATGTATAATGAGAATGATGGATATGTCGCGAGAACTTCTACGGGTAACCTAGAATAAGATGTTGCGACTTAGGTTTGGAATAATATTTAGGAAAACATAAACCATCCTATATATGTCTCTATGTTGATCATGATGTAGTACATGGTTTTTGTGTATGTCGTTTATAGAAATGGTCTAGTTGTGAAAACGTATTTAGTTTATAGATATCGTACTACCGTTCGGGCCATCATAATTCAGAGGTCATGCAGTAAACGTTCGAGGAGCTAGGACACTTTAAATCGTAAATCTAGCAACTCGTCGATACGTTTTACTCAAATGAACCCCTCACATGAAGCTCCCTACTATTGTAGCACTTAGTAGATACAACATATGTTTTGAGTGAAGATTGTTATAGAAATAAGTTTATCATGTTTTTACAAGTTCTCATCGTTTCATAAATATGATTACCTTAGTTAACGGTTTTGGGAAAATAAGCCTTGAGGCTTTAGCCATGGCCTTTCCGTGACTTTAGTCTTGACTACCATGGTCTTGAGACTCATCCTTGACCTTAGCCGTAGCCGTGGGCTTGGCTTATGGCCGTTGGGCCTCTTGGTTTGCTTTTAGTTGTGACAAAAGTATAGTTGTGAGACCAAATAAAGGGCAGTTTCTGTTTTTTAGAGATAATGGCTTATATATGTGTTTTCAAGGTCCGGAAAACTTTTGTGTTTTAATTTTTTGATGATTCGGACCAGAAGTACCACTTTTAAAACGGCAGAATCAAAACAGTTTCAATATGGCAGTTTTGGCGTTTAGGTTTCGCTAACTTCTTTTGCCTATAACTTTTGACTCGTTTGTCCGTTTCTTGTGATTCAAATTGCTTCGTATTTTTTTTAATATTATCTACAAGAATAGGAAAAGTATCAGATCTATATGTGGTCTATTTTGTGGAAACTTTGTACAAAAGTTTATCATTTATACACTTACTAACCCAAGTTTAACATATAGGTTCTTATAACTTGTTTTAAAGATTTTTGTACATCCTGATCCAACATAGTAACTATATATATAGCATGAAATAGTTAAGATTATGAATAATAAAGATGAGATGGTGGTGGTGATAAGTTGCTTACAACTTTTGGCTTTCAATATGAAAGGAGTAACTAGTAAGGATCGGACTTTGATTGATCGCTTAAGACTTTGGATTGAGCTAGCTTTCCACACCTTGGCACCCTTGCAAACTTGAAGAGTTGGTGATGAAGTACTAAGTGACTTGAGTGGATTTAAACTCAAGAAGATCACTTAAACTTGCTAGAGATTTGATGTAGTAGCTTGATCTTTGGAACTTCCTTGCATAAACTTGGAGTTTATAGATCAAATGATGGAAGATGTGTATGATTTGTGATATGAACGACCATGAACAGAATATGAGGGTTCTTAGGATGCATTTTACTTGCTATTTATAGGAGGGTAAGTTTTGTTAATCATATATTGGGTTAATTATTAACCATGGTTAAGTTAGGACACTTGTAATGATCTAAATGTACCATGGTTAGGATGATGCCACCAAAATGATGACTCTCCCCTAGAGGCTGTCACAATTGGTGCAAGGCTTAGATGATAAGTCTTGATCTTATCTTGAGTTTAGAGTAAGATTTGGTTCCGTTAAATGCCAACCGTAAATTGTTAAGCCATAAAACGTAAAACCGGGTATCGTAAAAATACGAAACTTACAGGAATTATGAGACTCATCATTATACTCTATCTAAAAATATAAAATGAGGGATAAGTCTCATTGGGTGCAAAAAAGCTGCTTAAAGCTGGAAATACGGGTCAAAAACGCGTAATTCGCAGTTTATCGGAAAATAACAAAATTTCAGGGAAACGACCATGAATTTATTTAGAGTAGATTAAAATTAGTCTAAAAGTGATATGAGATGTCAAAATATGGTTTTCGTCATACGCGGGATAACTTTACAGTTATTCGTGAAGTTTAAAAGTTACGCGATTTAAGCAAAAATGTAGAACGTACAAGGTTAATTCCTTTATGGTCAAAGGAGGAGGGAAATATGTTTGACATTTCCAAAAAATGTAAAAGTGTCAAAAACATATTAGAAACACAGTGCAGGAATCGTTAAGTCTGGATGTAAGTAGAATTGTTTAAAACGTAAGTTTAGTTTTGTCAGCGCAGGGTTTAGTTGGTAACATAAAAATGAATTTTAAAAATTCTCAAAGTAATCATGAGTGATCTAAAAATTCATCTGATGTGAGGAAAATTATCAGGGTTGATTTTCCTTATGCGCGTGATGTTTAAATGGTGTACCGTCTAAAACGAAACTTTAAAACTATATTTTCTTAATAACTTTTGCGAAAATGATCTAACGATTGTCGAACTCTCAGGTCATTACTAAAATAATTTATCTTACGAGAATGTGAAATAAAAATTTTATGGGATGAATAGTGTAAGTGAATAGTAAAAGTGAATAGTAACTTTTCTAAAATATGAAAAGTTACCCGAAAAATGCGTGTTGTTACATTTCTGCTCCCCCTTTTTGTCAAAACAAAAAGTTAACCAATCGAAGAAATAAAATGTGGGAAGATAGTCCACTTATCGCTTACTCCCCCTTGACGGTAGCTCCCCCTAGTTTGGGGCGTCAAGTGAGAAAAATATAAAAAAAAAGGTTAGTAGTAATATGCATAAATAATCTTGTGATTGACGAGAATCAAGATTGGGAGCCAAGGTATGTAAACAAGGCCTTGTAATAAAACAATAAAATGTAGTGGTATTTATGCCACATACAAGCATGTAAAAGTAAGAACAAGACTTGTTCTTAAAAATGACTCAAAAGAAAAATACTAAGAAACATAAAAAATAGTAATAATGATTCCTTGCATGCTTGCATAAGGTTATGGATGGAGGTTTTGATGAGTAATGAGATTGATGCGATCAAGAATGAGGTTGAGTATGAATCGCATTTCTTTCCTAAATTCTATTGCAATATCCCTAGTGGATTGGCAATGTTCACAATGTAAGTGATGTGGTTAATGAGTGCGGAAGTTTTCCGGGTTGTTTCGATTTGTGAGATGCGGAAGATGTGGTGGAAAAATAGGAAAATACGGATCAAAGTCCGGAATGTTTGGAAGTGGTGGTGGAAAAGAACCTAGATGTTCTTGTTGCTCAATGGGACATAAGGATGGTGAGGTTTCAAGGTCTTTGAAAATTGTGTTTGGAGAAGTGGGAGGTGTCAAAAAGGCTATTTCTTTTTGTTTTGGTTGTTGAGATCTTGTTGGAGTCTTAAGGAGTTCCAAAAAAAGTGACTTTAAGTGGTGAGTTGATGGGTGATGAAGTTGGTGTACTTGTTGGTGATGAAGGAGGTGCTATAATGGGAGCATCTTGTGATGAGTTAGTGGTTGGTGATGAGCCATTCGATGATGGTTTTGCTAAGCAACAGGGCCGGATGCTAATTTATGCGGATATCCTAGATTTTGATTGTGGTATTTTGGAAGGCGGGAGGACAAAATTTTGGATTTCTTGAAATGGATTGTATGCACTAGGTGATTCATCTAAGTTGGAAGATCTTTTGGAAGACATGGTGGTGTTTGTTTGTGAGGATGAGATGAATAAGCAAGCAATGTTGGGAATCCTACTTATAGAAAAAAAATGATGCATTGCAATGAATGCTTGACCCAATATATGGATTAAAATCTAATGATTGGATATGAATTTAAGGCATGTGATCATTAGAAAACAAGCATTAAATCACATACTCCAAAATAAAGTGAGAAAAATAGAAGATAAAACTAGCTTCTGTCTCACGAATCCCATGAATCCTTCCCTTGAGTGATCCGTCCAGCATTAAGGCTGGGATCCGTGGTACTGGTAATTCACGCAGCTCAAAATTTTCCTTTTTGAAATATTTGTGCCTAGTGTGTGCCTATATTCAAACCATTTGGAGTTGCGGTTATCTCGACTCCTAAAAAGAAAAGAAAAATAAACTAGAAGTAAAAAAGCATACTATTATGTGAGATAACCCGAGTGCTCCTAATTCATTGTTGCTTAAATGAATGTACCCGAAAACACATATTAGTTATGTGTCCCCTTTAGCATTCAAAAGACATGAGATGCAATGAAAACGGGTTTTTACTTTGTATTAATAATAAAAAAGCGATTTGTCCTAGACTTGAGAAATGGCTTTTGTGAAATTGATACGGGAAGAGGTATCATTTTTAGAAAACATTTTGAAAAGCGGTTTCTATGTGCGAATAAAAATGTTTATCCTTTGAAAAGAAGATGTGTATGTAATTACGTGTTTGCAACTTGTACTTAAGAAGAAAATAAGTGAAAACTGTGAGTTATAAGTGAAAAACTTATCTTGGGTTTTGAAAGTTCCCGTATTGCTTGTGAGTTGTGCGTGAAATAGAGATCCTAGACTCAGAAAGAAGGAGGCTAGTGTTTACATACCTTGTAGAGTTAAAAATTAAATTACGACGATTGTTCCATGAGACCAAGACCAAGACGAAGTAGGTTGAATTTTTCCGGCTTCAACGGTTTAGTGAGGACGTCGGCTATGTTGTCTTCGAACGCTACCTTCTCAATAGAGATGCTCCCCTTTTGAACATTGTCTCTTAAGAAGTGATGACGAATCTCTATATGCTTTGTGCGAGAATGTAATACCGGATTCTTGCTTAAATCGATGGCACCTTTGTTGTCACATAGAATGGCTATGTCATTTGGATGAATGTCGTAGTCAACTAACGCTTGTTTCATCCATAGTGCTTGTGGGCATGCTTTGCCGGCGGAGACATATTCGGCTTCGGTTGTTGATATTGTTATTGCCGTTTGTTTCTTTGAGAACCAAGATGTTAAAAAACATCCCAAAAAAGTACATACCCCACTTGTACTTTTTCGGTCAACATAATCACCTGCATGGTCAGAATATGCATATACAATTGTTTCTACTCCCGTACCCTTAGGATACCATAATCCTAATTGAGTGGTACCCTTAATGTATCCAAATATCCTTTTGACTGCTTCTAGATGTGATGTTTTTGGATCTTCTTGAAACCTAGCACATAGACAAACACTAAACATGATATCCGGCCTACTACCCGTGAGTTAGAGAAGACTACCAATCATGCCACGATATTTTTTGTTATCAACTGATTCGCCGTCTTCATCTTTTGTGAGTTTAGTGTCGGATGACATTGGTGTCCTAATTGGTTTTGACTCTTCTAAACCGAATTTCTTTAACATTTCCTTAATGTATTTAGATTGATTAAAGAAGATACCATCTTCCACTTGTTTGATCTGTAGACTAAGAAAGAAACTAAGTTCTCCCATCATACTTATCTAGAACTCGTAATGCATGATTATAGAGAAATCATTACACATATCTTGACAAGTAGATCCGAATATAATGTCATCTACATATATTTGAACAATGATTATATGTGACTCCTTTTTCTTAGTAAAAAGTGTGTTATCAACTATCCCCATGGTGTAGTTGTGTTTGATTAAGAACGACTTGAGTTTATCATACCAAGCTTTTGGAGCTTGTTTAAGACCGTAAAGGGCGTTCTTTAGTTTATACACATGTTTAGGTTTTTCAAAATCGATGAAGCCCGAAGGTTGAGCTACATATACTTCTTCATTAATAAAACCATTTACAAAAGCACTTTTGACATCCATTTGATAAAGCTTAAGATCATTATCATAAGCATAAGCAAGAAGTATTCTTATAGACTCTAATCTAGCCAAGGGGGCATAGGTCTCATCAAAGTCTATTCCTTCTTCTTGATTATATCCTTGGGCAACGAGTCTAGCTTTGTTTCTAGAGACTACACTGATTGCATCTAACTTATTTTTATAAACCCATTTGGTTCTTATTATGGTTTGATTTAAATCTTCTTGCATAGCCATTACCCAACTTTCATCTTTTATGGCTTCTTGTGTATTTTTAGGTTCTATGGTTGAGACAAAACAAAACAAGCTACTTTGGTTTTGAACTTGAGACCTTAAAGTTCTTTCATTTAGCTTTCCTATGACCTTATCTACGGGGTGATCTTTGGACTCTTTAATATTAATGATCTCTTCATATAAAGGTTCTTCTTCTTCGTTTATCTTTTTCTTTATTACAGTAGCTTTACTTTCGACAATCTCGTCATCGACATGAGGTGGAGAAGGTTGGGGTGGACTTTCATCAAATTTAACGTTTAATGACTCTTCAACCTTCATTGTTTCTTTATTTAATATAACGTAAGCTTTGCTATTAGGAGAGTAACCTAGAAAGATACCTTCGGTTGATTTAGGATCAAATTTTGTATGGTAATATTTAGTGTTAAGTAGAAAACATTTGCTACCAAAGACTTTAAAGTGATCTAACGTAGGGTTTTAGCCTCGAAGTAACTCGTATGGAGTTTTACCTAAAATTTGTCTAATTAAGACTCGATTAAGTATGTATGTTGAGGTATCAACGGCATTGCACCAAAACTTTTGAGGTATGGATTGCTCATTTAGCATGGTGCGACTCATTTCTTGTAAGGTTCTATTCTTTCTTTCAACTACCCCATTCGATTGTGGAGTGCAAGGAGCCGAGAATTTGTGAGTAATACCATTAGCGTCACAAAAAGCTTCAAATTGCACTTCATTATCGAATTCCCTACCATGATCCTTTCTAATGGACACTATAGGACTTCCTAGTTGTCTTTGGATTTCCTTTCTTAATATTTCAAAGTAATTAAACGTCTCAGTTTTGTTCTTTAAAAATTTAGTCCATGTGTACCTAGAGTAATCATCCACTATAACCAAAGTGTAGTAGTTTCCTCCATAATTTGGATAGCGGATGGACCAAATAAATCCATGTGTAGTAATTCTAGACACATAGTTGTAGACACCATGTTTTTAGCTTTGTGACTAGAATGGACTTGTTTTCCTACATTACAAGCATCAAAAAAGTGATGTTCATATTTTAATTTAGATAGATCTCTTATTAGATCTTTGGATGATAGCGATTGAAGAAGTAGCATATTGGCATGACCCAATCTTCGATGTCGTAGGGTCGAAGTATCATCCATAGAAGTAAGACAAAGTTTGTCTTTAGGTTCATTACCAATTTTAATGACATAGACTCCATGTTTCCTAATTCCTCTGCCTATGGTTATGCCATTTTTTAATATCTTACTACCGGTTTCGTTAAAAAGTACGTTGCACTTTTTATCTCATATTTGTCCTATACTTAAGAGATTAAAGTTTAGGTTTTCTACGTGACACACATCGTTAATGGTTATTACCAAATACCACATTTCCTCTATTAAAAGATTCATATGTGGAGAATAAATCTTTATTGCCTGTCATGTGCCTCGTGCACCCGCTATCCTTGATCCATTCATCCGGATCTAGGTGCACCTTTAAACGCACCTCGTCATTTTCCATGAGATAAATCTCTTCGTCCTCCTCCTCGCTCATTCCCCACGAACCGCTCACAAATGCCTTTTGATCATCCCGTTTGGGACACTTACTAATAAAGTGATTTGGGTCCCCACATTTAAAGCAAGCACGATCATCCCTTGGCTTCTCATCCTCTTTGCTTTTCCGGAATCCTATCTTATCATCATACGGTTGTTTGAAGTTTCTTCCCTTCCTTCTAAAGAACTTTTTAAAGTCCCTTACCACCATGGAATACTCCTCGTCATCACTATCCGAATAGGAGTTCTCTTCATCGCTTGAGACCTTCTTGGCCTTAAGTGCAGGAGATTTGTGTTTCACTTGCGAGGACAAGCTCATAGACTTTTAAATTGCCTATGAGTTCATCAAGGATGAGGATTGACACGTCTTTAGATTCTTCGATTGCCGTCACCTTAGATCTCCACTTGGATGGAAGTGCCCTTAGATATCTCCTAACATGATTACGGCTAGAGAAAGATTCATCAAGTGCTTGTAAAGATGTAATAATAGTATTAAAATTAGAAAAAGACTGATCTATAGTATCCTCATCCGATATTGAAAATTGTTCATATTGTTGAACAAATAGATCAATTTTATTATTTTTAACTTGTTGATTACCTTGATGAGTTACAACTAAAGAATTCCAAATTTCTTTAGAGGTTTTAAGCATAGAAATTTTTTCGAATTCCTTTTTGGGTAAATCATTATATAAAACCATTTTAGCTTCACTATTTTTGGAAAGCTTTTTCTTATGTCATCGGTGAGTTTATCATGAGGTATGTTAACTAAATTTCCTTTATCATCTTTTGATGTGGCTTCAAAATCGCCTTCAACAATGATGTACCAAAGATCAACATCTTTAGACTTCACATACGTTTCGAATCTATTTTTTCAATATATAAAACCATTAGTTTCAAGTAGTGGTGGTCGTTGCATAGATTGCCCTTCCTTGTAGTTTTCAGAACCCATAGTAATCGAAAAGTTTTTAAAATACCGTTTACTTTAAAACTTTTATAAACTTAGCTCTTGATGCCAATTGTGGAAAACTAGAGGGGGGGGGGGTTGAATAGTTTTGCTGATTTTAAGTTAGTTTCAAAACATTAGTGTTGATCCCAGTTGAGCAAACGATCTAATATAGAAACTGACTTAAACAAAGACTTATTAAGTATCACGCGGAATTTAATACTTAATCTTAAGAAGAAGAACAATGAACATTCAACACCTCAATATTATTATTAATACGAATACTCTAACCAGTATTAGGGCTTTACAACCTTGAAGTGTATCGACCTTAGATATAAAACATACGTATATCTAATCTAACCTAGAACCTCCTTTTATAGGCTAAGGAGTCCTTTACATAATACAATACGTAACCTATAAGATAAATATCTTTTCCATATTTATCTAATACAAAATACTAAACCGACTATACAAGACTAGCAGTGGTTACATTACAATATCCGTGGTTACAAAATACTACTAGCCGCAGTTTTGTCTTCATCAGTGGTTCCATTCCTCTGTCCGTGGTTTTATCAAATATGTCCGTAGTTCCAACAGTTAGAATAATTCTTGATCCAAGGAACCAAAAACCCAACAATCCTCCCCTAAACTTGAAACATTCAAATAGAATTCTCAAGTTTCCTTTAAGCTCAAAACATCTGAATTGGAGGATGTAGCCAAACACTTACTAGATTTAAGAATTTTCTCATACTTCAGCAACAAATTGTAAGCTTGACCATCATAGGGCATCGACATCTTGATAATACCAGGCTTCAACATCTGAGTAATAACTTCTGGATACTTATTCAATTGAGGATAATCAGCTTCTACAAGCATATGAATAACTTCTCCAGAAATAGTTAACACATGAACTCCACAAGTTTGATATAAGAACCATTCTATAACTTGTCCAATGCAGAGTCCTTTCCATTCAGGTTCATCATTAGTAGGTTCAAATAGAATCTTCAAGTGATTATAAATCATTCTCTCATGATAATCATTTGGTTGCACATCACCATACTTATTCCTATAAAGCTCCCAAAGATGCAGCAAATCATAGTACTGAAGCATCTGTGAAAATTTATTATACTCAGAAACTTCATTATTGAGTCTTTGAATTTTCCAACATCCTTTACTTCCTTTAAGCTCATACTCATAAAAGATAATTTGATTACCATCTTCATTCACTTTCAGTCTTTTATCATCAGATGTCTCCTGAATCTCATATTTCCTCTTTAGATTACTTTTAATCCACTCTTCATCCTTTTCAGAACCCATAGAAGTAAAATTCTCATTATTAATCCTCATACACATCATATAAAGCTCATGGATTCTTTCAAATGAACATTTACTAAGATTTTCAGGAATATGAATGCCTGAATTCTTAATAATCTTCATCAGTACATTCCTCATCTGTGCAATTGTAGGAGGTTTCTATCTTATAACTTGCTTCCTTTCTTTACTAATCCTCCTTGCCCATTCACCCAACATTCTAGCTCTTTCCTCATCATCTAACAATGCCCATTCTTGAGTAGTATACTCATCCTTTATTTGATTAGAAGGCTGAAGATAGTTTTGTGATTCATACCATGTTGCTAACCATTTCTGATTAGCCTCCTCTTCTTCTTGCTTTCTTTTCTCTAAAGCTGCTTGTTCTTCAGCTACCATCCTTTTTATGTATTCTGCATCATAAACAATCTTTTCTTCTTTACTTTTAAACTTCAATTTTTGTTCTGCAATTCCTTTACCCTTTCCAATGTCTGATTGAGCCACCTTTATCCTCAAAGGCTCACCAAGAACTAAGCTTTTACTTTTGGGTTTGTTTGCAGTAGGTTTACGAGACAAAACAGGTTCAATGATTGGTGAAGAGTTAGCTGAGGTTTTGCTTAGATTGATTAATGTACTTGCAGCTTCTTTCTCAAC
The DNA here is from genome assembly GCA_019973895.1 of Chrysanthemum seticuspe. Lineage (NCBI taxonomy): Eukaryota > Viridiplantae > Streptophyta > Magnoliopsida > Asterales > Asteraceae > Chrysanthemum > Chrysanthemum seticuspe. The sequence continues at coordinate 161,094,084 of BPTQ01000004.1, forward strand.
TTCTTTAGATTTGGGCGGTAATACAGAGAGAGTTGTAACAATGCTGGAAGTAGTTATGATAGCAGTGGGTACAATTGCCATTTCTGAAACTGCAGTAGTGGTTTCAACAAAACTATCAATGGTTGCAGACACACTAGCAGTGGTTGTGGTTGTGTCCTGCATCACTTCCTCTTCTACCACAGTCTTCAGACTTTCAAGAACAGCCTCATTCCCATCTTTATCAGATACAAAAAATTCTTGATCTCTATTATCAACATCTTCTTCTATAGATACATCCACAGCCTCCCCTGAATTCATGCCTTCACTCCTCCCTTGTTTGGATACATTCTCCACATTCAGAGCTGGAGAGGAGTCCACCTTCTTTTTTATCTTCCTCATGGTCCTTAAAACAGCAACCCCAGGTGTTCTTACTTTCTCCAAGACAAACATCCTATGCTTCAGCCTGCGAATTTCTTTACCCTGAAACACAACCAACTCTTGAAGACTTGAGATTGTATCATCCATTTTAGCACATTTAACCGTCAATTCATTAAAACGTTCAAGAATATCCTCCCCACTTCTTCCTGTGTTAACTGGTCCGAGAGGTGGTTCATTGGAAGTTCCAAACTATCCTCATCACTTCGAGCTGTGGTAACTGCTCCGAGAGGTGAATCCTTGGATAAAGTAAACATAGCACCAGACCTTGCCTGATCATCTATGCACCATGTAATAGCCATTTGGCTAGGGATTTCCCACCTATGTTAAGTTCCAAGGAACTCTCCACATTAGGAGTTGCCAAAGGTTGGGTCTTAATTATGTTTCCACTATCCTGACCAGCAGCTAAGCATGAATCAGTAGTGGAAGCCCTTCCAATCATGTCACCTCCACACCGTGTGACAGCCTCATCAACAACACCACTAACACCAGCCTGAGGTAGCTTGGTGCCCTTCGTTCTCTGAGTCCCTACAATTGGTTTAACAATGGTTTGAGTTTGACTAGAAGTAGGTTGAGTTTCACTAACAGTGGTTGCAAGTGTACTATCAGTGGATTGAGGTGTACTAGCAGTGGGTTCAGTGACTATAGGGTGTTCCTCAAAACCTGCGTCAAGCTCATGAATAACAGGCAAAATAATCATATAAGGAAATGAAGGAACATCCCGTATTTGAACATTTGGCTTCTGATTCCTCATATGTGCAAAGACCTTAGGAAGCATATAATGCACTTCATACTCCCTAGTATGCTCAACAGGTTCCTTTATTTGACTTTCCACAATTATTTGAACAAACCTAGGATATAAATAATATTTACCCTTCTTCCTAATGTTCTGAACAAGTCCCTCACAAATCATCCTAGTCCAATTAAATTTCCTTCCATCAGACAAACAAATAATAGCAGTAGCAATTTTGGAAGGAAAATCATTAATCCCAGTGGTCTTATTACTCATACACATCAACAAGGTGTGAATCAAAAACTTCCATTGTTGTGAAAACAAATTCTTAAAAAATTGTACCTTATCACCCCTGTGTGTATAGCCTAACCTTTCTAAACTAGCAACTATCTCAACATCTGAAAGATTATCAATACCATCAGCATCATCAAACTTCAAAACCCTTCTAATGATATCCTCATTAACAAAAATAGCATTCTCATCTACAACAGTGCTAAACACTTCTACTCCATCGACCTCCTCAAGCTTAGCATTCCTCCAGAACTGATGAATATAGGCTTTAAGGATGGTTGGTGTGACGGTTAAGGCATAGTGAATAGGACTGTGAATAAGGAAATCAATCATTTGATGAAAACCTTCAGATCTATTGTTTTTGATTAAATTAGCAACAAGGTTATGTGAGTTGGAGTACTGGTCCGGCATTATGATTGATGATTGGCCAAGTTGAAGTGATTTGAAGATCAGTTAAATGATCCATCCGTGATTTAGGGAGATAAATATGCGTTCGCCAAGTTACCAAACAGCCCATGAAGTATCCAAAAATAAGCAGCATGCTATCAGTGGTTTGAAGACCGCTATCCGTGGTTTGAAACATACTAGCAGTGGATACAGTGTTTCACTCCAATCAGGTGACCAAGAGATACATCAAGCAAATCTATGTCTAAATAAGTGATATCTCACAAAAATATGAAGGATTACACAATCTTATGACTATATATATATATATATATATATATATATATATATATTCTTTTTTATTATTATTATTATTTTTAATAAACACTAGCAACGAAAACATCACAAGCTCCAGTGTACAACAATCCTTCACACCTGCAAGTCACAAACAAGAACCAAACACAGAGAAGAGAGTTAATGTTATCAGTGCTTAAAAAAAGATAGAAGTGGTTCCATAGACTTATCAGTGGTCAACTGCCAGTATTAACTCAAAGTCAAAGTCAAAGGACCTCATTAACTCCTCAACCACTTTAAGCTTCCCCTCATTTACTCACTAATACAATATCTCTGCCTATAAATGAATCCCAAATCCCAGATAACACACATATCAAATAAACCAAAACCTTAATTCCTCAAAAATCCACAATCAACAACAATCATCATGTGGAATCAACCAGAAGTTATTGATCTAACATCCTCCTCCTCATCCTCATCATCATCATCATCAAGTGAAGATTCGAACCCTTGGCGTCTGTACCTTCCTCCACAAGAACCATGACCTAGAAAATCCCCCTTTATTCCTTCATCTGAAGATGATAGTGTGGTAGATCCTAGTGAGTCATCAAGAGGTTCAGATGATTCTACTGAGCACCTAGAACCAACCTTCAATAGGTTGGTTAGAGAGGAAGCAGAGAGAGGACAACCTTCATCATCCCAACCCCAACCAAGGCCACGTGCAAGAAATCCACCACTCCCAAAGGACAGAGAGGTGGTTCTTGCTCTTCCTGCACTAGGTTTTGGTAATTCTTCTCATATCGGTAAGGGAAATGGTAAAAGGAAGATGGAGTGATGCTTTATGGTGGAACGAGTAGATGGAACAACCAAAGACTTCTCGTATCACAAAGCCATCTACGGTATTCATCTTCATCATCTTCGTTTTCATCAATCCATCCTTTTCAGCTTCTTCGTCGTACTGGTCATGCATATGATCAGCTTTTGGAATAGATGATATGAGCTAGGATAGGTGTAGGAAATCTTGTATAGAACCAGTCTTTTAATTGCATTTGAAGTTAATTGTAAGCTGTAAGCTGTAAACTGTTTCTTGAATAAACAATTTAACTTCAGCACTTCTGTTGCATCAGTAATTAACTTTCTTTTATCTGCAAAATGGTTAGTGGGAACACAAAGCAACAAACAGTGGTTTGAACACAACTATCAGTGGTTAGAAACAAAAGTAGCAATACTAAGATCACATAATAACAGTCCAATACTTATACAAACTTTTACAAAACAAGTTGAGATTTAGAGATTAATCATTCCAATACTAACAACAAGGTACTGAAACCTCCCCACATCAAAAGATTTAGTGAGAAGATCAGCAACATTGAAATCAGTACGGATTTTTACCATTTGAATCAACCTTTTCTCATTACAATCTCTAATAAAATGATGCCTTATCTTAATATGTTTAGTTCTAGAATGTAAAACAGGATTTTTAATGATGCAAATTGTACTATTATTATCAATGTAAATCTTAGTATGCATAAAGTTGTACCCAAAATCCAGCAATTGATTCTGAATCCAAAGAACTTGACAACAACAACTAGCAGCAGCTACATATTCAGCTTCAGTTGTAGAATTTGCCACAATAGTTTGCTTTTTACACTGCCATGAAATTAGTCTGCTTCCCAAAAACTGACATCCTCCAGTTGTAGATTTCCTATCCAAACTAGAAATAGCATAGTCACTATCTGTGTAGGCCACCAAATCAAAAGGAGAATCCTTAGAGTACCAAAGGCCCAATTTAGGATTGCCTTTTAGGTATCTAAAAATTCTCTTAACATCATTCATGTGTGATGTATTAGGTGTGACTTGAAATCTTGCACACACACATACTGAGAACATAATATCAGGCCTAGACGCAGTCAGATACATCAAAGATACAATCATGGACCTGTACAACTTCAAATCAAATTTGGGACTTCCATCATCTGGTAGCAGTGGTTTCCGAGTCTCCATTGGTGTACTAGCACTCTTCACATCCTGAAACCCAAACTTCTTCAAAACATCTGCTACATACTTTTCTTGACTAATGAAGATACCATCAGTCCTCTGTAGAACCTGTAGTCCCAAAAAGAAAGTGAGTTCTCCCGTAGAACTCATTTGAAACTTATCATGCATAAGTTTCTCAAAATCCTTGCATAGCTCCTTGTTTTTTAGCCAAAGATGATGTCATCTACATAGACCTGAACCAATAAAATATCATCTTTGTGCTTCCTAATGAACAAAGTTTTATCAATCAATCCTCTTTTAAACCCATTGTCCATCAAATAAGTAGACAGGCACTCATACCATGCCCTAGGAGGTTGATCAGGATCTTCAAAGCCAGGAGGTTGACAAACATAAACCTCCTCATCAATTGTGCCATAAAAAATGCACTTTTAACATCCATCTGATACACCACAAAATTCTTAAATGAAGCATATGCTAAAAACAATCTAATAGCTTATATTCTTGCAACAGGAGCAAACATTTCATCATAATCCAAACCTTCAGTTTGTGTGTATCCTTGAGCAACCAACCTTGATTTGTTCCTTACCACTATATCTCTTTCATCCCTCTTGTTTCTGAACACCCATTTTGTCCCAATTGCCTTCTTACCATTAGGAAGATCAACCAATGTCCAAACCTCTTGAAGTTTGAACTGAAGAAGCTCCTCTTGCATTGATTCTACCCATCATTCTTCTGATAAAGCTTCTTCCACTCTCTTGGGCTCCTTTTGAGACAGAAAACAAGCAAACAGGCAATTTTGCAGATCTTTATGACTATTTCTTTTGTGAAGTGATCTTGCAAAGAAACCTTGCTCAGGAAAGGGTGTAGTGTTCTTAACCTTGCTTCTTGTTTGAACGGGAGTATTCAAATTTCCAAGTATTTGATCCTTGGGATGACTCTTGTGAATCCTTGTGTTAGTGATTGGACTTTCATGAATGGCAGTTTCCAAGTTAGTCAAATCAGCATTGAAGAAATCATCCATGTCTTCATCATCAGTAGGAGTATCAATTTCTATCAAAGCAGGCATGGTAGGATCATGTGGATACTCCTCTTCACCAAATAATGGCTTTGCATTTGGTCCACAGAAAGTATTATCATCAGTACTTGCAGCCGGGATTTCACTTGAACTATCAGTGGTAGAAGATGGCCTAGCAGTGCTTTCAGTTTGCTTAGAAGTGCTTTCAGAATGCCTTTTCTTCTTTTCAATTTCTTCTACCAACACTAAGTCATCTTTCAATAACTCATGCTTATCTTGATGATTATCAACTTTGCTTCCAGTATTCAACACATCATCAGCAGTGGGACCTTGCTTATTAATGATGGGTGAGACAGAACCAGCTTTCCACTTTTTAACCAAATAGAACTCCTTTAGAGAATCAGCTTCTTTAGAAGTTGTTTCTGCATCAACATTCTTTTGTGTACCTACATTATCATTAGTGGAAGATCCTGCAATGATAGGCTCATAATTCATAGATTTGGTTAGCATATCAATGTTAAACAACCAGTCTGGTCCCTTGGTCTCAATACTAGGAGTCTTTTCACTAAATTGAACATGAAGATTCTCTTCAACTATTCTAGTCCTCCTATTGTACACTCTAAAGGCTTTACTATTAGAAGAATAGCCTAAAAAGTATCCATCATCAGCTTTTTCTTGAAACTTGCCTAGGTAGTCTATGGTATTCAAGATAGTAACAGGACACCCAAAAGGTTTTAGGAATGCAATCATTGGCTTCCTATCATGTAACAGCTCATAGGGGGTCTTGTTATGAGGCTTCACTACCTTACTTCTATTCTGCACATAACATGCAGTGCCTACAACTTCAGCCCAAAAGGTAGTAGGTAACTTAGATTCTCACAACATTGTCCTAGCAGCCTTAATTAGTGTCCTATTTTTCCTTTCAGCTACACCATTCTGTTGTGGTGTTCTAGCAACACTAAACTGTCTTTCTATACCCTTAACTACACAGAACTGATTCATCACATCATTCTTAAAATCAGTTCCATTATCACATCTGATTATCTTGACCTTATGATTTACTATATTTTTTTTATCTTAGTAATGAAACTCTTGAGGATCTCACTAGTCTAACTCTTAGCATCCAAAAAGTATACCCAAGAAAATCTACTATAATCATCAGTGATAACAAGGCAATACTGCTTATGGTTCAAACTTTTAACAAATGTAGGTCCAAATAAGTCCATATGAAGCATAAACAGAGGTTGTGTGATGGTGTTAACAGTTTTGGTCTTATAAGAAGCTCTATGTTGTTTTCCTTTTTGACAAGCCACACACAGTTCCTTACACTCAAAAACCTTAGAAGGTAACCCTTTCACTAAGTTGCCTTTTACCATTTTATTGATTGTTTTGAAATTTAGGTGACCTAGCCTTCTATGCCATAACTTAGACTCATCAACTGAAGCCTTAGCAAACAAACAAGTTAAGGACCTATTGGGAAGAACATCTTTAAGATTAAAACAATATATGTTTTCCTTCCTAGGTACCCTAAGCTGTATATATTTCTCATCAGGCATCTTAAAATCAGGTGACAACACCACACACTCAGTTTAACCAAAAAGTACCCAGTTTTTCTTATAACACATTTGAGAAACACTGAATAAATTATACTTAAGTCCCTATACCAGATAGACCTTTTCAAAGTCTAAATTTCCTGTTCTGATAGTGCCTCTGCCAAGTATCTTTCCTCCCTTTGGATCATTACCAAATGCCACATATCCTCCATCAAAAGCTTCAAAATCTTCTAGGTTGCTCCCATCCCAAGTCATGTGCCCAGAGCAACCACTATCAAAAACTCCCTTGTCTTTCAGCTCATCTTGTAGATTGCCCTGCACATGAAATTAAACAAATTAGTTCCTTTTGTGGAGCCAAGCCAATACTGACTTGGGTCTGCCCTGTGCATCAACATAATCAAATTTATTTAGGTCCATTGATGCACAGTTGACATGATGTAACACCTTGGTCTTAGGCTTCCATTGCCAACTAGCTGAGGCCTTAACAGCATAAAAATGATTTCCAACCACTGTGTCAGTTATCACCTTTGGAATTTTTAAAACTTCTTTTCTATCAGTGGTGATATTTTGCTTAGCAGTGGTTTGATTTTGCTTAGCCGTGTTTACATTTTGCTTAGGAGTGGTTGGAACCCATTTAGGTGCAGCAGTGACTATTGATTTTGTATTCCCATTCCTCATCAACACTGCCCTAGGAATCATGTTTTTGTTAGGATGAGGGTTTGTTTTCTTTGAAAAGTTTTGATGAATTACCCTCCTCCAATGATTCCAAACTTTTGGTTTGTTTTTATAACAGTTTCTCTATAAGTGCTCAAAACTACCACATGTAAAACAAGCCTTTTTAACACATTGAAACTCATCTCCTAATCTGTTTGAAATTAGTCCATTGAAGTTTCTCTAGTTTCCCCTAGGTATGTATCTTTTCATCTGTTCCCTAGGTACTTCCTTGTACTCTACTACTTTCTTAGCAATTTGAGCTCCAAATCTAGGTACAAGTTTGGCTTGTTCAGAATCAACTTTCTTAACTTTCTCTATCTTTTCAGGCTGAGTTGATTCAGATCTATCTTCCTCAGAATCTGATTCCCAATCTTCAATTGTGGGAGCATCAGATGACTTATCAGAACCTATCTTAGGTGATTCAATCTTGTTAGTCTCACTTATAGGTTTATTGAAACTAAATTCACTGCTAAATGAGAGCTCTTTTGTAGGTGGTGCATGTTTCATAAGAGATGGTGGTGGCATATCATTGTAACCAAGGCCAGTACCATCCTGGAACAATTTTTGACCTATTGGTTTATTTACTAGATCAGAAGCATATTGTGTTTTAGCAACCCTAACAACATGTTTTTCTTTTTCTTTTAGGGCTTCTACTTTTACACTCTCTGCCTTTTCTAGTTTCTCTTTAAGCATCTTAATCTCTCTATCCTTAAGATCAATTTCTCCACCCAGTATATTAATTTTATCAACATACTCAAACTCACATTTAATACAGTAATTAAGCTTTTCTTCAACACTTTCTAGACCAACTCTATAACCTAAGTTATCTAGAGACAGTCTTTCTACTTCTTTCCTTAAACTCTCAGTGATAGCCTTTTGAGATTCTAAGTTATCTTGACATGATTTAAAAGAACAAGTAGAAGTTTTAGAATCATTAGATACCTCAGAATCTAAACCAGAAGATGAAGCATAGGCCATAAGAGCAAAGTTATGCTCTTTTGAAGCTTCACTAGCAAGAAAAGCTGCATTGGGACCTTCTTCAATCTGATCACTCCAGTCATAATCACCAATCCCATCTTGAGCAACCAAAGCTGAAGTAGAAGCAGGCTCTTCACTGGTCTTCTTAATGCTTTCAATTCTCTTAGGAGCTCGACATTCCCTAGCAAAGTGACCCTTCTTCTTGCAGTTAAAGCACTCCATCTTGCTTTTGTCGAATCCAGCTCTCCTTTGACCATCAAACTTCACCTGTCTTCCAGTCCTCTCAGAAACTTCCTTGCTTGGAGAGTCAACATTGCCATTTGCCATTGAAGATTAATCTCCTCAATATCATCATGATCAATTTGATCTAGATCTTGATTTAAAACAGTAACACTGGCAGTTAAATCAGCCAGAAAAGCACAAATTGCACCATCACTGACATTATCACTAACAGTGGTATTGTTTGCAATAGCCGTGGTTATTCCATAGGCAGCAGTGGATACATCTTGTGAACTCTTGTGATTAGTGGAAACAAAAGCAATGTTTTGATTTGCAGTAGATGCACCAGCAACGTTATTCTCAAACTCATAAACCTTCAAGTTGTTGTTGAGATTGTCCAAAGTCATCTTATCAAAGTCCTCCTTATTTCTCGACACAATTGTATGAACATCCCATTCAGGAGATAAACTTCTAATGAACTTCAAATTTATATCTTCTTGAATAACATTGTAGTCCACCGACTTCAATTGGCTGATAAGTTTCTGAAGCCTGTTATAAGTGCCATCAAGTTTCTCTCTACTAAGAGCAGTGAAGTTTTTAAGCTGATGCTTGAGCATATTTTTCCTTGATTTCTTTGTAGCTTCATTACCAGTAAACCTTGTCTCAAGAGCATCCAGTAACTCTTTAGCAGACTCATATCTTTCAAAGTCCAAAGCATACTCATTAGGTATTCCCATGGAGAGAATACTGTGAGCTTTGATCTCCAGTTTCCTTTTAGCCTTGTCAACTTCACTAACAATAGCTATCTCTTTACCATCATCACCCTTCTTAGGAAGAGTATCACCATGTTCAACAACATCCCAGATGGCATAGTCAATCATACGAATGTATTGCCTCATTCGCATTCTCCAGATTTGATACTCACCATGCTTGAGCATGGGCACCTTTGATGCAGTTACCATGTGAGTTTCGTCAGACATCTTAGCTTTCTTGAATAGAACTTAACAAAACTTCTTCTTGGTTACAGTTTCTAGATCACAAGCTCTGATACCACTTGTTGATCCCAGTTGAGCAAACGATCTAATATAGAAACTGACTTAAACAAAGACTGATTTATAGTGGTTCGGCTACAAGGACACCTTCCTTGCCCTACTCCACTCCCCGAGTCACCTACTCAAGAGTTCAAGCACGATGTCAACAAACTCTTTCCACTTGGCGGAGAAGCCTACACAACGTTGCTTACACTTTTTTCCGGTACAAAGCTAAATACCGAGTCCGTAACACGGACGACCAAACCAACACGACTATTACACAACAACTATGTGAAATATCAAGTACAAGATCTTTGCTACAGAAATCTTGTGTAGAAGGACCTATATGAGAATCACAATAGAAGAAAGAAGAAAAACTCTCTAGATCAGGTGATCTTTTTTTAGAAGAGAGTAAGAGTATATGAGATATTTAGGAAGAAGAGGGGTGAAGAGAAATGAAGAAATGGCTATCTATTTATAGGCAAAACTTGCCACTGTTCCATGGATCCCACGGATGCCTCCCTTAAGGGATCCGTCTAGTGTAAAGCTAAGGATCCGTGGGACGCTCCTCTTTACCCATGGGTTTTTTGGTTATGGGTCATTGGTCATGGGTTATGGCATGGTCCATGGGTATTTTGTTAGGATTTAGAAAATCCAATTCATTAAAGTGTCAGTCACCTAAGGTATATGTAATCGTTAGAATGCTCGTAGTCATAGTCATTTAATATTATTTAGTATTTAGTTAAGTAACACCGTGGAGGACGGACAGGTCTTTACCCACTGTACGCCTGATCCACAGCCCGTAGGAGGCGAGTCTTTTAAGAAAACTATAAATACCCTCTACCTCCCAAGGTAGAGGGTTGGAGCTTCAATGCCATTTTTCTTTGTTTCACATAGTTCCCAACTCTCTTCCCTTTCTCTCTCTAGAACTTTCTCTCTCTAAACATTTGTATACGCCCCATATGGATATGGTTTGTTGTGTTTGTGAAATCCTATATGTTACAGTTGGTATCAGAGAGCCATGGTTTGATCACTCATCTTTCATGCTCTTTGTTTTGGTGGATTTCATAAGGTTTTTGGGGTTATAAGTGTTTAGGAGAGTTTGAATCATTTGGTCAATTTCTAGTGTTAAAGTTTGAAATTTGATTGTACTTTTATGTTTAGGATCATCATATGTGTTTAGGTTTTGAATTGGAAGGCTTGAATCATTGTGGTTTGGCTGTTTTAGATTGATAAAGTGGGTGTTTTTAAATTTTTTACGAAGCGAGTTGAGCCACGGTGTTGTGTTTCAAAGAAGCGAGTTGCTTTGTTATTGGAAGTGAGTTGGTTTATGCGACTTGGCTATTAAGCGAGTTGATTCTTTAAACGACTTGAGTTCTAAAGCGACTTGGCTATTAAGCGAGTTGTATTGGCAGCGAGTTGGTTTATGCGACTTGGTTGTTAAGCGAGTTGTCTCTGTATGCGACTTGGCTATTTAGCAAGTTGACTCTTTATGCGCTTGGGTTTTAAGCGAGTTGTTTCTTTAAGCGACTTGAGTTTTAAGCGACTTGTCTTTGAAGCGAGTTGACTGTTTAGCAAGTTGATACCAAAGCGAGTTGACTGATTAGCTACTTGTCTATTGAGACTTGTCACTTCTTCGTGCTATATTTTTACGGTTGTTCTTTTGGTTTAGTAAAATCCCGTGAAAGAATCAATTTCCCGGTTTAATCAAAGAATAGTAAAATCCTGTAGAACTTGTAATCATGTCTAACAACGTTCCCACTATCATTTCTACTGTAGTTGAGGACGTTCAAGCAGCTGGATCAGATACTCGTCTACCTATGCTTGACAGAACTGATTATGACTCATGGGCTCAACGGATTAGGTTGTACTGTTTGGGAAATGAAAATGGGGTCAACATTCTCAAATCAATTGATGAAGGACCCTATCAGATTGAGACTACAAGAGACATACTTGAAACTGCTGCGGATGGAACAGTGATCTTAGGATTGGACAGACCAAAGACGTATGATGAGCTCAGTGATAAGGAGAAAAAGAGATATGATGCTGATATCAGGGCTGCAAACATTATACTTCAGGGTCTTCCAAAAGACATCTACAAGTTGATCAATCACAATTCTGAAGCCAAGGCAGTTTGGGACAATGTCAAGATGCTTCTCTCTAGTTCTAAATTAACTAAAGAAGACAGAGAATCACAACTGTATGATGACTTTGAGCACTTTAAGATGAAACCAGGGGAAAGTGTCTGTTGGGATATAAAAAGACAAAGTACTGAAGAATCAAAGTTCTAAAGAGTCAAAGTGCTGAAGAAGTCAAAGTACAGCTAAAATATAAAGTCAAAGTACTGCTCGATTCAACAAAGTACTGCATGCTTAAAGGACTGATATGCAAATGTGTTAAGGATTATCTTGTAATTCTAGAATGTTCTTAGATTAGTATAGTAGTACTTGTCGTACAAGGTTTATAATTGTAAACCGACTAGGGTTATCCTTAAGCCTATAAAAGGACCCCTAGGTTGGCATTAGAGATATGCGTTTTTAGAGTTTCAGAGTGTACGATATTAGAGTTTTAGAGTTGTTAAAAGAATCTGTATAACAAGTAGGTTCTAAGTATTAATAAAATCGTTGAATTTAAAAGTTAATTCTTCTTAGCTTTGTTAAGTAAAGTCCGCATACTTAATAGAGTTAGTTCAGTGTTTCATTGTTAGTAACTTAGGATTTATCCGAGGATATTAAACCCTTAACAAGCTATATAAGTTAGTTTTGTTAGAGTACATCGATCCAACAAGTGGTATCAGAGCTTGTGTGGAAACTCTGACTAAGAAGAAACCCTTAAAACCTAGTTAACAACAAACCCTAAAGATGTCGACTGAAGTTGCACCACCACCATCCATCACCTCACTCAGAATACCAATCATCAAGAAGGGAGAGTATGATCTTTGGAGCATGAAGATGAGACAGTACATTGCTATTATAGAAAATGCACTGTGGAATGTAATTGTCAATGGTAATGAAGTTGTTGCATATCCTATTGAGATTCCTTGACAACCTAACCACCTAAAGCCGTTTTGCCAGCTGCTACAATAAGAAATCAAGAGAAGGCTCTCAACATACTATTTTCTGCTATACCTGATGGTCATCTACTCAAGTTTCATGATGCTAAGGATGCTAAACAGTTATGGGATGCTCTCAAGACAAGGTTTGGAGGTAATGATTCTTCCAAGAAGATGCACAGAAATCTGTTGAAGCAACAGTTTGAAACTTTCACTGTTGGTGACAGAGAAGGTCTTGATGCTGCTTATGATAGATTCCAAAATCTCCTCAGCATGCTAGAGTTATACAAGGCAGAGGTATCTGTTGAAGATGCCAGTCTAAAGTTCTTAAGGAGTTTGCCATCTACATGGCATGTGATTGCTACTATGATCAGAGGACAACCTGGTTTGGACACTATGGACTTTGATGATCTCTACAACCATCTGAAGGTGTATGAGAATGAGATGAGAGGCAGTACTTCCACTACAAGTACTTCTTACCCTAATCAAAGTACTGTTGCTCAAAGTATTGGCTATCATGCTCATTCTATTACAACCATGATCAACCCCACATCATCACCAACAAGCACCATCCATTCTGATGAAGTTGTATGCTCATTCTTTGCTCAGCAAGCTACGTTACCTATTACCTACGAAGAGGATCTGTCACAAATTGAAGAGGATGCTCTAGAAGAAATTGATATAAGGTGGCAAATTGCTATGATCACTGCAAGGATCAAGAAGTTCATGAAGAAAACAGGAAGAGGCATCGACTTCAAACCAAAACAGGGTAACACTTTTGACAAGTCCAAGATTGAATGCTTTAACTGTCAAAAGACTGGACACTTTGCAAGGGAATGCAAGTTTGCTAAATATCAGGCAAACAGGATGACTGAGAAACCTAAGCTTGAAATAAAGGAAATTCCTATTACTGAAATAAAAGCCTTGGTTGCTCAAGAGAATCTATCAGAGGTTGACTGGAGTGCTGAGTTTGATGATGAACCAGTAACCTATTGTATGGTAGCCGTGGAAGACTCAGTGGAAGAGTTTGATTGGAGCACAACTTTTGATGAGGAACCTGGATTTGCTGCTTTGGAATCCATAGATGGTCTTGGAAGCGTTGATTGGAGCATGGAGAGTGAAGATGAACCTGTTCTGCTTGCTATGGTAGCCACTTCACCAAGTTCACCCCTATCTCTGAGGTATGCTCTAAGTGTCATGTTTTTTTTTATCAAAAAGTACTTACTGATTATGTAACCGAAAGAGATAACTGTAGAAGGGCTAGGTCTGAGGTAGCTGGCTATCAAATTACTTTAGAGTCAATGGAAGCCAAAATAATAACACATGAAAATAATGAAATGGCTTGGGCTGAAAAGTATGAACAACAGGATTATCAGTTAAAATTAAGTGAATGGAAGTTAGGATGTAAGGTCTCTGAACTAGAAAAGATGACTAAGAAAAGGGATGAATTACTAGAAAAGTTTGCTGCTTGGGGAAAATCTGGTCTTTCACATGTTAGTTTTATTGAAAAACAGAAAATAGCATACATTAAAACAGGACTAGGTTTTGGCATGGACTTTAGTAGCACAGAAGAGAACCAAACTAGTGATCAGGATGAATGTGACTATGAGGATATAACAACTAGTGATGATGAACTCATTAAATATGTAGATACATCTAGTAATGAGGATTCATTAAGTCAAACACCTCCTGAATTTAAGAAAGACAAGGGTTATCATGCAGTCCCTCATCCCACTGGTAGTTTTCAACCACTTAGGCTTGATGTTTCTTGTTTTGGAGTAGACAATCTAGAATTTAGGAAAAAGCTTATTGGTCAAACTAATACAGGTCCATCTAGTTCTGAAACTCCAAAAGAAACAGTTGAGAAACCTAAGGATGATAGTGTTAACAGTCAAGCAGTAGCTTCTCAAAGTACTGCTAGACGTTCAGCAGTACCTTCAAGAAAACCTTTTCAAAATACTGCTAAACCTTTTTGGGATAACTTTGGTCATAATAATTCTCATCATTCACCTAGAAGACAGGATAGGTTTGGTCATACACATAGAGGAAACAATTTTGGGATTACAGGTCAAAAATTGTGTTTTGTTTGTTACAGTCCTGATCATTTGATTAAGCACAGTGACTTTCACTCAGAGTACCTAAGCAAATTTCCAAAGAACAGAACTGACAACCTAAAACCAAGGGAAACTAGACCAGTTTGGAGTTATTCACATAGGGTTAACCATAGCAACTTCTCACAAGACTATAGGTACCCTCACCAGAGAAGACCTTTTTCAAAACCACCAGTACCTTCAAACACTTTTCAAGGTACTGATAAGCCAAAAACAGTACCTTCTCAAAGTAGTGCTCAATTTTCACCAAACACTTTTTGGAATAGGAACCCTAGGAGATCTAATTACTATCAATCTAGAAGGCGTTACAACTCAAAGAAAGTAGCTAGATCAAGGGACTCTACACCAGAAGTTAAAACCAAATGGGTTAAGAAGGAAAGTACTGATGTGGAACAAACAGTACTTTCAGCAAGTGAGAGTGAAACAGAGATTTTTGTTGAAAATAATAAAGAAAACTTGGATGAAAAAGAGATTTTTATTGAAAAACCAACACAATTTTTGGAACAACCAAAGATAATTGATCATGTGCTTAAAGACAGTGGAATTACATACTTACAGAATTTGAGTATGTAACTCCACAAGGGGAACACAAGTCAGTAATGGCTTGGGTTCCTAAAATTAACCAACTCTTTTATCTTTGTGCAGGGCAACCCAGAGGAGGAGCTTAAAGATCATCTAATTGTGGATAGTGGTTGCTCTGGAAGCATGACAGGAGATAAAGATATTCTGTCATATTTTAGATCATATTATGGAGGAAGAGTTGCATTTGGGAATCACGCTAGTAGAGGAAGAATAACTGGAAAAGGAACTATTAAGGCAGGGAGCATATATTTTGAGAATGTTAGATATGTGAAGGAGCTCAAGTTCAACCTTTTGTTAGTCTCTCAGATCTGTGATAAGAAGCACCCTGTGTTATTCACTGACACAGAATGTCTGATAAGGTTTTAAAATGTAACCTTTTAAGGGGTCGTTTAAGCCTTTATTTGATCACTTTTGTATCCGTTATTACTTAATATCGTTCCTTTTCACTTTTTAGGTCTTTTGAAGGCAAATTGCTGTAATGGCACTTATTTGGACGAAAAGGCGCGAATATACGAAGAAAATGGCCAAAGTCAAGAATCGAGACACTCAAGCTGCTGAAAAACAAGGTGACGGCGTCACTGCTTAAATGCGACGTCGTCGGAGTATTTTGTGACGGCACAGAAGACAAATTTTCTATTTTCAAGTGATGGTGTCAGGCTTTAAAAGAGTAGGCCGTCGCAACTCAGACGGCCTAGATTTGATCCGGACGGCGTTAGAAGCTGAAGAGGACGACGTCACAAGCACAAGGTGACGCCGTCGCAAGACTAACGTGGCCAAGACGAAACCCTAATGACGGCGACCCGACGGCGTCACAAAACATAAGGTGACGCCGTCGCACATGTAATCTTATATATAGAATCCGAATTTTTCAGTATTAGAGGGTAGTCTTTTGGAGTAAAAATCTAAAACCGAACCAAGGCTGTCTTGTACAGTATTTTAGGGTTCAAAACCCTATCTTACACCAAGATAAGTGTTTTACTTCATTAATTCAATTATGTCTTTGATTATTTGTGTGTATGCTTGCATGTTCTCCATGTCCGGCTAATTAACTTGTGTGTTTGCTTAGGGAATATGAAACTTAATTATTAAATATTGATTGGTTGTTTCTTATCTTAATTGTTAATGATCTAGTAATGCGATAGGTCATTCGTTGTGTAATTAATGCTTGATTAATCTTTGTGAACCTTAGGCTATAGCACTTAGAGCGGTTGTAGGTTAAACCATCCAAAGAGGGCCTTAGAGTTAGAGTTTATAATCCCTAGTGGGTTTTGTAGACGAGACCCTTTGGTAAGTTCAAAGAGTTAGGGATAAATGCATACCGTACGACTTTAGACACACAACGCGATTAAGAATAAGGACGTGACAATTCAACCACCAATAAGAGATAATTAAGGAGTAATAAAACCTAAGTAAACGCATCTTTAAACTATCATACGAACACACAATAATTAGACATAGACTACCCATTAGTTTAGATAATTAGATAAGTAGAAGTAATCGGTAGAAATACCAAAACCCCCAAACTCAAACCCCGAGATTCGTACCTTTACATTTCATAAAATATATAAATACAAAAATAATCATCCCTCATCTTTAGACTTAAATCGACATACACTTCAACCTAACGACATTATTCCCCTAGAGAACGATATCAATACCCGTGGCTTACCCTAATACTACACTACAACGATTAGGTTCACTGCCTAGGGTGTTATAAAACTTGCTCAAAGAAAAGGAAGTTCCTTTGACCCCGAACGACGCGTGTAGCGTTATCAAGTTTTTGGCACCGCTGCCGGGGAATAGAATAGCTAGTTAGTAGTCCACCTCGTTTAGGTTTCTTTGCTTGATTCCTATCAAGTAAATTTTTCTCATTTTTAGCTTTCTCGTAGTCTATTCCCCTTCTTCATGACCTTTGTTCGTAACCCCATCACTTTTCATCATGGAAGGTGATAACCAACCACCATTCATCAACCTACCACCAAATGACCCGCCAAGAGCCCGTACTCTTGGTGAATACTCGAGACCAAGCCACCTAGGCTATAGGAACACCATTGAGCTTCCCGACCAAGCCCAAACTACGACCCTGCGATCCGGCACCATCCGGTTGGTGCAAAACGGATGTGCATTCCATGGACTTCGTTCCGAAGATCCAAATCAGCATCTAAGGGATTTCCTTAAAATTGTCGATTCCATCGACCTTGATGCTACTACTCGGGAGACCACGCGCCTGCGTCTCTTCCAGTTCTCTCTACGGGACCAAGCTAGTAATTGGCTTGAGCGACTTCCCGCCGACTCCATCTCAAGTTGGGATGATCTCACCTCTCGCTTCCTTGCTCAATTTTTCCCACCGAGGAGAACCACTAAGCTTAGGAATGACATCTTAATGTTCCAACAACGTCAAAGTGAATCTCTCTACGAAGCATGGACTCGATTCAAGGACTTACTTCATAAAGTCCCTCATCACGGCATTGATCTTTGGCTCCAAGTCTAAATCTTTTATGATCATGTCAACTTCCCCACCAAGCGATCCATTGACCAAGCGGCCGGTGGAAAACTTAGTGATCTCACCGCGGAAGAATCATGGGATATATAGAGGACCTTACTCTCTATGACAACGAAAGTTGGAATGACCCCCGTAAGTTGCACAAAACCGTTAAGGCAATCTCCTTGCCTCCCATTGACTCACAATCTTTCGACCGTAGGATGATCGAACTTGAAGATCAAGTTAAATTCCTAATGAGTTCCTACGAAAACCCTAAGTCTTAACACCATGTGAACAAAGTTTCTTCCTCGTGTGAGCCGTTTTATGATCCTCATAACACGCGCACTTGCACCCGATCCCCTGAGCGTGCTTCCGTTGACTACGCATCCTCGCGTATTAATGGAACGGGAGGAAGGTTCCCCACAATACCCGGACCTAGGAATTTCAATGAAACCCGAGAAGCATGGAAGGGTAAGCCTGACTTCTATTGGGGACAAACCAAAGAATTCACTTCCAATGATTTTTCATGGCCCCCACCCCACGGTCCTAACCAACAAAACATCGAAGGGATGTTGCAAAACCTAGTTGCATCCCAAGAAGCCCAAATAGCTAAGATCTCGGACCGCTTTAACCAACAACAAGCCGAAATGGGTAGGAAGATAGACAACCTTTTGAAAGCCATGACCAATAGTGATAGGAATGTTAATGCTATCTCAACTCCCGAGCCTTCTGGTGTAGAGATTAAGGACCCAAGTAAGTTAGCTAAGCATGTTCAATTCGTCAATACCATCGCCTTAGTGAAACCTAATAGAACAAATGACGAAGAGGACCATACACGTGAGACTAATGAAACAACCGAGGAAGTAGATGAAGTAGACAATGACTATTTCAATAAGTTTCCTACGGAAGAAGAGCTATCTCGCCACCCTCACTTAGTACGTGACCTCCGTCACATGTATGTTAGGAAAATCCCTAGAATCAAGTTTGGGAACCCTTGGAATCTTAACATACCATGTTGCATAGGACACCTTTTCGTGGCAAAGGCCTACATTGATCGCAAGTCCCCAATCAACATAATGACTAGCACCTACTGCAATTGGGTAATGAAGAAGCCTATTCCAACTAGGCATGATCCCGATGATCCTAGTGTTAGTTGCAATTTTCTTGGAAGAGTTAAGGGATTGCCCGTTTATGTAGGTAGTTTCACGTTTCATACGGACTTCATAATTGTGGATGATATTAGCACGGCCATAGATCCTAGCTTGTCCCACGTTATTCTAGGAAAACCTTTTATAGAAAACACCGGGATGACTTATGATCCTTCATTAGGAATAGTGCGATTCAAGGATGAGAACGACGACATAGCTTACCAAATGCCGTTTAAGATTGAGAAGTTTTCATTACTCTCTAATGATGAAAAGGAACTTAAACTGTCGGTCTATCATAGGAATGAGGAAGATAAAGAAAAAGGAGTAGATTATGTTATGGCTAAGATTTTCGGATTCTATAAGGATTGCTTGAACCTAGGACCGAAATATAGGACCGAGTGGGGAGAGGACGAACTCTTAGAGAGGTGCATCATAGGGCACTTCTACAACATGGAATCCCCCAATAGAGACCGTCATGAGAAAGAAAATGGCGGTAATGAAGTCACGTAAGGGCACGGCTACGAGTCTAGCTACAAGACTCTTAAATAAAGAAAAGCGCTTCGTGGGAGGCAACCCATGCTTAATTGTTTGCTTGTTAGTGTCGTACATCTTTTATTAATTGTTTATTCTCATGTTTAAATATGTAAAAATGCTTTATTTTGTTTTTAACCTCGTCTTAATTGCATATAAAGGTATTTTACATAAAGGATAAGTGTAGGGAGGATTACACACATTTTCAAAAGAAACGTAAACATGAGAATAGCAATTCATTAAAAGATATATATGTGTGTTTGTTTGAGTCAAATGCTTGTATCGAGTCATAATGGATGTTTTGCAGAAATTTTTCCAGATTCTAAAGATGTAAATTTTCTAGAATTTTTTCCAGAAAATCGCAGACCAGTTTTTGTCAGGATAACCTGATGGCATCAGGATTGCAACCTGACGGCGTCAGGAAGGAGTAAAAACAACAGATTATTTTTTTCTCGTTTTCTGAGCTACTTATAAATTTTTGGAATTTTCCAGGTCTTAATTTTCCAGAAATTCTGTAAACATCCATTCCACAAGCATTATATCTTAGTTTGGTAGAGTCTTATATATATTATTACCGCTGATTTTACGTAAATGTTTCGTTTGTTTTCTTCGAATGTGCAGGTTTTATTTATCAAGAAGAAGAAACAAAAGATTGGAAGGAGCTTTTCACGGACACATTCTTCTTGGAAAGGATTTAACCACTACTTCACACGGATCCTACCGAGCTAATCAGGGGAGTATTAGTTTCTTTCTTTTTTCATTACCTTCTATTATCATAACTTTGATACTTTCGGGGAACATTGGGGACAATGTTCAGTTTAAGTGTAGGGAGGGAAAATAAAACGGGAACTTTGAAACTATGCTTATCCTTGATTATTTGGTTTGTCCAATTTTATTTGTGTAATAAACCATGAGAAAATGTCGGTTAGGGTAATTTTGGCACCAAATTTAAAATTTTTCATGACATATAGGAGTGGGCCATTAGTCTTAACAAAAGCGTCTCACGGATAGGAAGTTGCATGACTAGCACAAAAACCCTTTACCACTTAAATTCCACCCAAAATGTGAGGATCGCCCTTAGATTAGTAGGAGTTAAAAGCATTCATCTTTAATGCTTAGAGTGTGAACCGGTAGTATATTAGATTCTAGAACTTGTTTTGTGATGCATTCCGAGATCGCTAGTAAGACTACACTTGTGTAGTTAGGAATAACTAAATGATAAGAGGCATTAGGATAACCCTTGTTTGACACCCGTAATATAATTACTTCTTCCACATCGGTTGAGTAATTCTCCGACACTCTTTGTGTTGTACTCATCTTTAGTACACGATACCCCTAGTTAACCCCTCAGAGCCTATACTTTTCGCGGTTCTCGTGATGTTTCGGTTTTTCCAGAATATCAATGAAGAGAATTTTTTACACCTCACCCCCAAATATACACCCAAATCGCCTTAGCCTACCCTGTATGCACTCACTTTTAGTGAATTATTGTTATCACCCCAAACCCTTAGTTCAATTATCTAGTTGCTTGCATGAGTTGCTAAGTCGAGTCATATCCTTTGTACACAGTTTTGGGATGATTGGGACTCATGGGAAAAAGTTAAAGTTTATAAAATGATTGGAAGGGAACGTTAAATTCCTTTATTTGCGTAATAACATACCCCAAGTGTTTTGATCTTTTCAATTCGTCAAATTAGTGTTAGAGTAATAAAAACTCAAGTGTAGGGATGTGCCTATAAATCTCTATCATTTTGATGTTACCGTAGAGGATGGTAGAGTAAAAGTGTATTAAAAAAAAAAAAAAAAGAGAAAAAAAAGAGAAAAGAAAAAAATTGAGTGTAAAAAAAAAAAAAAAAAAAAAAAAAAAAAAATGGGCTACCATGCTACATCTATCCTTTAAATTTATGTTTGTTTGTTTCAATTATCTAGAGTTTAGAGTGTCGAGTCTTGGCTTAGCAACGCCATTCTTCGTATGCTTGTAACATAAGAGATTTTTGACTTGCCACCACTAAATAGCCTATCCCACCAAACCCTTTCTTTCCCTACTGTAAGCCTAACATTACAACCCTTTAAAGACCTCTTTGATAGTCTTTCCTAGGTGCTTACGCCAAAGCGATGGAGGTTTCATCTATTCTCAAGGCTATGGTAATCTATGTGCTAGGACCGGTTAATGAGTGTTTAATCTTCCATTTCCAACTTATTATATTTCATATACACCCAGGAGAGATGTGAGTATCCAAACACCCCATGTGAGGTGATAATATGCAATTTCCGTGCTTGTTATGACTTTTGCGGGGCTTATATGTGTTGTGGGCTATTTTAAACCAATGCTTCATGACCCCTAACTTATAAATTAATTGGCTAAAAGCAAATTTGCTTGAGGACAAGCAAATACCAAGTGTAGGGATATTTGATAAGGTTTTAAAATGTACCTTTTTGAGGGGTCGTTTAAGCCCTTATTTGATCACTTTTGTATCCGTTATTACTTAATATCGTTCCTTTTCACTTTTTAGGTCTCTTGAAGGCAAATTACTGTAATGGCACTTATTTGGACGAAAAAGCGCGGATATACGAAGAAAATGGCCAAAGTCAAGAATCGAGACACTCAAGCTGCTGAAAGACAAGGTGACAGCGTCACTGCTTAAATGCGACGCCGTCGGAGTATTTTGTGACGGCACAGAAGACAAATTTCCTATTTTCAAGTGACGGTGTCAGGCTTTAAAAGAGTAGGTCGTCGCAACTCAGACGACCTAGATTTGATCCAGACGGCGTCAGAAGCTTAAAAGGACGGCGTCACAAGCACAAGGTGACGTCGTCGCAAGACTAACGTGGCCAAGACGAAACCATTATGACGTCGACCCGACGGCGTCACAAAACATAAGGTGACGCCGTCGCACATGTAATCTTATATATAGAATGTAAAACCCTAAAAATCTAAAACGTGCGAAAAGACTACTTTACCCCTCAAAAATTTATGCTTGTAAAATATGTAAGATACGTTCCAGCTTATTAAATACGTTATAATCTAACTCGTAAATAGTCAAATTGTACAAGATAATAAAAATTGACTTATCACAAGTTATTAAGGTTCATGGACCAGAAATTTTGTACACAAAATTTAGCTACACTTATAACTTACATAAAACCAATACAATTGAATAAATGGAAAATTTATTTATTCTTAATTGCCTTTCTTTTTCGGTTGATTCAACCTCCCTTTTTTCTCCTATAATCTTTCCGCTAATCACTCACAACATTTAATCTCATTTAAATCTCATCTTTTGTAACTTACACATTTAGTAATCCCATCAAGTTGGCCGACATTATTCCCCACTTTATTCCCACTTTCTCTTTCTTTTGAAAAGTTGTTCCCCACATGCCTAGTTACTCCATCAAAAGTCACGGCAAAAAAATAAAAAAACCTCCATCTCCATTGTTTCTGTCGACGTGCAGGGCTCCAAGAAAGGGATTTGATGGCCTCTTTTCAGGACTGGAATCACGGGTTCGTTATGAGTATTGCTTAGCTTGGTTGTCGTGGGTATTGTGACATGTTGCTGTCGTGTGGTTAGTAGAGCACAAGGGCGTTTTGTGCCTCTCGTTTTGGTCTTGTTTATCTTCTCCTTTGCACGCTACCAAGGTAACTATTATGACCCTCGTTCCGTCTTCTTTTTAAATCTGAATATGGTCGTGTGTAAACACCCTAGCATGCGCATGCTCCTTGTACAAACAAACATGTTACTCAAAGATTAAACTAGCTTTATATGTACATAAAATCATGAGGGAAACCTTTATTAATTTCGACTAATGCACTCCACATATTCTGTTTGTGTTTCTGGTTCTGGTCGTGAGTTTTAGATATCATATGCATACTTTCGGAACTATAAAACATGTCACATAATGTTATAAAACTAAGCCATGAAAACCTAGTATAATGACTACATGAAATCATGAATCAACACTTGATATATGTCGACAAGAGTACACAAAAATCTGGTCTTATGTGTGTACTGTGCGCATGCCTTTTATTCATTTAACATGAGAGCACTCCCAACCATAACACCAATAACACCGTCCACGTCAGCGCCACATCAGCTTTACCATTTAACATTAACATCCCCAAAAAACACCCACAACAATAACATCCCAATAACACCATAACACCACTAATATTTCATATTTTCAATTTCAACCCCTAAACTAAATCATACACTTCATTTTTTAAACTAAAACAAACATTTCATTAAAACTTAAAACATATTACAATACGAAACTAAAAAAAAAATACAACGAAATAAAAAAAAATACAACGAAATAAAAAAAACCATACAACGAAATAAAACGTTACAACAAATTAAAGGAAATGACGAGAATACGATCTACTCACGAGGTTTCAAGTTATATTTTTTGATGATTCGATCTTTTTCGTCATTGATCCACTGCACGACCATTGGATCTTGCCCCGCAGTAGGCGTCATCAAAAACTTTATTTCTTCCAACCGGGTTATTGTGAGATCTTTTTCCTGCGCGGCCCGATACGCCGCTTCGGAGACTTCTCGTTTCATACGAAACTCGTTTGCCATAGTTTCGGTGAAATAAGCTGACGAGCTCGTTCCTCCAGAGCTTGTTCCCCCAGTACTTGTTGTAGTCTCGGATCTTGGTTTCTTACTAGCACGTTTCTTTCCCATGGGCCGAGGTTGTTCATCTTGACCAAACAAATCCTCGTTTGTTTGGCTTGGGACTTCGCCGGTTAAATCGACCGGTTCCGGCGAGTTCCATTTCTTATAATGACGCAAAACCTCCCAAGCGTCTTCGAGGCCAAAAGCTGATCCCTTGGTTTCCTCACGATACCATTGCTTTGCCCGTTGCATCACATCCAGCTCACTTTCCCCGCTTCGTTGATCACGTTTCGAACGGTTGTAATGAGAGTTGAACTTTGTGCATATGCCGTTCAAAGTTTTCCACTTGCTTGACAGCATGTCCTTGTTGCGCCGTTGAAAGTTGTTTTTATTGAACTCATTTCGCACCCGATACCAAAACGTATCCTTGGGTTGGCACTTTCCAACTTTCGGATCCTCCGAAACAGCTATGTAACATCTTGCAAGTAATGCTTCCTCTGCTGGAGTCCAATGTGAGTGAACAACAACTTCGCCTTCATCAGAATCAATTGGTTCGGGCTCGGGGTCTTTGGATTTCTTTGATTTTCGCTTAATGCGACCTTTTCCTTTTTTTGGAGGAGACGTGGGTGTGTCAGCAACATCATGTGTTTCAGTTTGTGATTGTTGTGATTGTTGTGTGAATTGTAGGTTTTGAAAGTTAGAGTTTAAGGTGTTTTGTTGGTTTTGTTGTTGCCAATACAGAAATGCTTGATGTTGTTGATACATTTCTTGGCTCGATAAGCCTAGTGGGTTGGGGATTGAAGATGAACCGGCGTTCGGGTTAGATGATGAACCCGGGTTTGAGGGATTCCACCCACTAGCAAGAAGATTGTAGAAAGTATCATCGTTGCCTCCCGACATTGTTTTTTTTTGCAGTTAACCGAAGTTGAAAGATTGAGAGAATGGAGAGGATTTAGTAGTGGAAGTGTGAAAAGAAATGGTGTTTTAATTGGGTATTTATAGTGGTAAAAAAAGGTTTTTGAAATTTTTTTTTGAAAATAACGGCTAGTAGCCGTTTAGGGTGGTTTTTGAAAATTTTTTTTGAAAATAACGGCTAGTAGCCGTTTTAAGGGTAGAAAGTGTAAATTTTTTGAAATTTTTTTTTTTTTTTTTTTGCGCCTCCCCTTTAACGTGCGTTGCCAAAGCAACGCCGGCTGCGTTTTTCCTCTTTAACGCCGAGCTCCCAACGGTAATAACGCCGGTAACGCCGTTTTTTTGCGTTTAACGCCGTTACGGCGTTACCGTTGGGACTGCTCTGATATGTAAATTGTTAAAACGAGGGCATGTCACATCTAATATATTTGCTACCTAAATCATAGGATAACACTATATATATCAAGAGATGTACAAGAAGCTGGTTACCATTCACATGTTTAAAAATATAAAAATCATGATAGGTTGGTCAAGGCCATTTGAAAGTTTTCAAAAGGGTAAAGTTGGCATGATTGAAATATGAAAATTGAAGGGTTGTACGTATGGAATAAAATGCATGTTTTAATAGTTTGACAGTTTTCATTTTAAACCCTCATCTTTAAGAATTTGTCACATGCAAACCTTAATCCATTATAAATTGACATTTTACACTTTAGACTATTATAGTAATATTATAGAATCTTAAATATTTAGTTACATGTCCCAATGAATCCTAACCTATGATAAGTTGTCACTAATAACCCCATACTTTGAAATAATGACAATATAAACCCTAAACTTTGAGATATTTACCATGCGAACCTTATACTTTAAAGTATTATCCAATAAAACCTTAAAATAGGATAATTGTCATATTAAATAATTAATTTTTCCATTTATCATTTGTAACCCTTAAGTTTGGTTAATTAATTTTATTACCTTATTTTAATTCTGTCCATTACTAAAAATGAGAATACACTTACAACTATAAAATATTAAGACGATTAATTCATTATGACTTAAACGAGCTAATAAGTATTAAACAAATCGTAATCCGTGTAGATTCATTGAAGGAGACGCGGCGTTGTATCTTTGTGTTCATTCATTTGTTTGCTTCCGTTTCATCGGCGTTAAGGTACAAATATTCTGACCTTACCTCTTAAGGTTTCTCATGATTCGTATTCAACTTTCGATTCTAGCTTGATATGTTATGCGTTACTCTAAGCCTCTTTATTAGGACTTCCCTATGACTTTGCTATGCTTCCTTTGATATGATCTTTGATATGAGCTTCGATATGATCTTTGATATGAGCTTCGATATGAACTTTGATATGAACAATGATATGAAACCTTATGATATGATATGATTATGCTTTGACCCGTCAGTTTGATACCCGAGCCAAATATGTTTCCTAGTCAGGAAGGTAACCTGACCGTGTCATTGATGCACCAATGGCATGACTTTAGTGTGGTTGAGTGATGTTCCACACCGTCCCCATTCTGATATGATTATGAGCTCACTATATGTATATGATTTGGCCACTATGTTTCTGGGGGGCGTATGGATGCATCCTAGATATGATATGTTTCGAGGGATTTGATCTGATTGGAGCTTTGTCTGGTGAATGATGTCGGGTGCAATCCGCGTCTTCACAATTATGGGAGCTAGCTACTCCATTTGTTACTGAGGTCTCTCCTCCTATTATGTATGGTATTCCGAGGTCACCCCTCCGAATACAATGGCTACTTATGATATGATATGATATGATATGTTTCCGGGCTCGGGTAGATTTCTGATAACCCTTAAACTTTTGATAAACCTATATTGTACTTTCCGTATTCCCCAACGCACCATAATCTGTATTACTTGTTCATTACTCAGTACCCTTATATGATTCACTTTTACCAAGACATAGATACTCCGTTGCATTGATCTGTCACACTTAAATTCCGTTACTTCAGACTATGGTTCCATTCATGTACCTGGTTATTATATGTTATTGGATTTGATTATGATATTCATGTTTATATGACTACTGATTTCTCTGTATGATATGTATGTATGCGATATAAGATTTACCTGTTGTCATCTGATAATATGCTACCTTACTGTTATGTGACCCTTTGATTTGTCTGGTAACCGTACTTGTGTGGAATCGATTGTTAATCTGTTTATCTTTTGTACTTCGTTCAGTTAATCTCGTGGACTATGACTATCCGTTGTATCCTTATCTGCTTGTTGATTGACCTGCCATGTTTACATTTCTGTCTATGCTACCGTTTGCTTGGGTAAAGGGTTCAACTTATGACGTCTGGCTTGTTAACTTGTTTAATTGCCTTACTATGCCCTAGTTCATTTAATTATATTGCTCATACTGTATTTCCTACTTGTTATGTGTGACTGCCTTGTTTTGACTGCTATTTAGTACTTCCGTTGTTATGATACTGGTTATGTTTTCAATTAAGAGTTTTGACCTGTGTGAATTGCCATGCTCACTGATTTATTTATTGCTTCCGCTTTCCTGTAGATATCTGTTTGGCTTGTATGTATTTTGATTTCCTGAATTGATTGTATGGCATATACGTTGTGTGGATGCTATGCCTGCTATGTTTGCTTTTGTTTCAGTTATTGTATGTATGGTTTGTATGTGCTTGTTTATATGTTATCGATGCTTTGCTTCGCTTCGCTCTCCTTGTTATCTGTTCGTTGTGGATATCTGTATAATTGTGTTCTGCAGGATCCTCTTTGACTCATTACTCTCATTTCGCTACGACTTTGTTATCCGTTCCTTTGTTTCATTTTGCATTTCAGATTTTATTTAGCTTTCGCTTTGTTATATCTGTTCACTGGGCTTTTTAAGCTCAGCCGCATTTCTTTTCCTGCGGCAGGTTTTAGGTTTGAAGTTGGGCTTTGATTGGGCTGAGAGGTGGATTATCTGAGTGGACTAACCCTAGTTACCTTATTATTTGGACTTGTTTTGGCGGGCTTTTGTTTTGAGATTTCATTTTATTTTAACATTTGGATTTTGTAATTTCCCTTGTAAATCTTTGGTTATTATGACTTGGTACATTATTATTTAAAGACTTCCGCTTGAAAATTTTACTTGTATGTTCTGATATGACACCAGACTGTGACACTTCTACCCTTGTCGGGTTGGGGTGTTACAATTATGGTATCAGAGACTAGGTTTCGTCTTGTTGACCTTAGGATTGACCTGTGAGGATTGGGTAGACATTAGCCTTCCGTCTGTTCTGATATATTCCGATTCCTTTTGATTGTCGTTTAGTTTTGACTTCGATAATCTTTTGTCTTCACTGTTTTGCTCTTCTTCTCTTCGCATTTGATTTTATTATTTTGTCTTCGCACATCCGTTTGTCGATCGTTAGATGGAGACTACCGTGGAGCCGAAGACGATGGTGCCGAACCTGCGTTGCTGCAACAGTCTCTGAGCTGGAGAGGTTCGTGAAGCAGAAGTCGTACCCTACTGCCATGCTGCTGGAGACATTAGGATGCTGCTGGAACGAGCTGGACGGATCAACCAAAGACGCAAAAGATGGAGACAAGATTCAACCGGTGTCTGAGAAGGTTCATCTACTTCATGTGATCTGGGCGCGACTTGTGTTACTCTGATTCGTTTGTCACGCGTTTTGAGGCGGTTTGATTATTTTGTTAAGTGATTTTGATCAGTATTGCTTTTCTTGATTTGTTCGGAACTCGGTTGAATCGTGAAGTTTTATCGTTTGGTATTTTGTTAATATCTCAGCTTTTCTTTTGGATCGTCAGTAATGAATCATGAGGAACCGTTTTATGCTAGTTGATGGCCTTCTCTCTTTTGTGGTATGGTAAGTTTGCTTGATGTGTTATATGTTGTATGTATGTGACCTGGTTTGTTTGGGTATGTTACTTGCTATCTGTATGTTATCTGTTTTGTGGTGATATTGGTTATGTGGGTTGTCATGACCCGAGGCAAAATATGATGACAATAAGAACTTGTTATGTGATGCAAGTATTATGACGCCTGATCAACGTGATAATACCGAGATCATATAATCTGAACTTATTGAAGTCATACGACATCTTGGGAAATGCCTGGGGTTGGTACGTGAATGGAATGTGACTTGTATCCGTTATTTGTCACTCCTCATGTTCGTCTGAAATTCTGTACCTCTTTGCGAAATTTCCACCGACATCTGTTACGTATAAGTTTTGTACGCTTTGAAACCGAAATCGTTATGATCTGTGTGAGATTATGAATTGATGTATCTGCCCTGAACTGTACGTCTCCGTTTACTTCTGCGATTTTAAATTTCGAGGACGAAAATTTTCTTTTAGAGGGGAAGAGTTGTAAAACCCTAAAAATCTAAAACGTGCGAAAAGACTACTTTACCCCTCAAAAATTTATGCTTGTAAAATATGTAAGATACGTTCCAGCTTATTAAATACGTTATAATCTAACTCGTAAATAGTCAAATTGTACAAGATAATAAAAATTGACTTATCACAAGTTATTAAGGTTCATGGACCAGAAATTTTGTACACAAAATTTAGCTACACTTATAACTTAAATAAAACCAATACAATTGAATAAATGGAAAATTTATTTAGTCTTAATTGCCTTTCTTTTTCGGCTGATTCAACCTCCCTTTTTTCTCCTATAATTTTTCCGCTAATCACTCACAACATTTAATCTCATTTAAATCTCATCTTTTGTAACTTACACATTTAATAATCCCATCAATTTGGCCGACATTATTCCCCACTTTATTCCCACTTTCTCTTTCTTTTGAAAAGTTGTTCCCCACATGCCTAGTTACTCCATCAAAAGTCACGGCAAAAAAATAAAAAAACCTCCATCTCCATTGTTTCTGTCGACGTGAAGGGCTCCAAGAAAGGGATTCGATGGCCTCTTTTCAGGACTGGAATCACGGGTTCGTTACGAGTATTGCTTAGCTTGGTTGTCGTGGGTATTGTGACATGTTGCTGTCGTGTGGTTACTAGAGCACAAGGGCGTTTTGTGCCTCTCGTTTTGGTCTTGTTTATCTTCTCCTTTGCACGCTACCAAGGTAACTATTATGAACCTCGTTCCGTCTTCTTTTTAAATCTAAATCTGGTCGTGTGTAAACACCCTAGCATGCGCATGCTCATTGTACAAACAAACATGTTACTCAAAGATTAAACTAGCTTTATATGTACATAAAATCATGAGGGAAACCTTTATTAATTTCGACTAATGCACTCCACATATTCTGTTTGTGTTTCTGGTTCTGGTCGTGAGTTTTAGATATCATATGCATACTTTCGGAACTATAAAACATGTCACCTAATGTTTTAAAACTAAGCCATGAAAACCTAGTATAATGACTACATGAAATCATGAATCAACACTTGATATATGTCGACAAGAGTACACAAAAATCTGGTCTTATGTGTGTACTGTGCGCATGCCTTTTATTCATTTAACATGATATGTAAATTGTTAAAACGAGGCCAAGTCACATCTAATATATTTGCTACCTAAATCATAGGATAACACTATATATATCAAGAGATGTACAAGAAGCTGGTTACCATTCACATGTTTAAAAATATAAAAATCATGATAGGTTGGTCAAGGCCATTTGAAAGTTTTCAAAAGGGTAAAGTTGGCATGATTGAAATGTGAAAATTGAAGGGTTGTACGTATGGAATAAAATGCATGTTTTAATAGTTTGACAGTTTTCATTTTAAACCCTCGTCTTTAAGAATTTGTCACATGCAAACCTTAATCCATTATAAATTGACATTTTACACTTTAGACTATTATAGTAATATTATAGAATCTTAAATATTTAGTTACATGTCCCAATGAATCCTAACCTATGATAAGTTGTCACTAATAACCCCGTACTTTGAAATAATGACAATATAAACCCTAAACTTTGAGATATTTACCATGCGAACCTTATACTTTGAAGTATTATCCAATAAAACCTTAAAATAGGATAATTGTCATATTAAATAATTAATTTTGCCATTGATCATTTGTAACCCTTAAGTTTGGTTAATTAATTTTTATTACCTTATTTTAATTCTGTCCATTACTAAAAATGAGAATACACTTACAACTCTAAAATATTAAGACGATTAATTCATTATGAATTAAACGAGCTAATAAGTATTAAACAAATCGTAATCCGTGTAGATTCATTGAAGGAGACGCGGCGTTGTATCTTTGTGTTCATTCATTTGTTCGCTTCCCTTTCATCGGCGTTAAGGTACAGATATTCTGACCTTACCTCTTAAGGTTTCTCATGATTCGTATTCAACTTTCAATTCTAGCTTGATATGTTATGCGTTACTCTAAGCCTCTTTATTAGGGCTTCCTTATGACTTTGCTATGCTTCCTTTGATATGATCTTTGATATGAGCTTCAATATGATCTTTGATATGAGCTTCGATATGAACTTTGATATGAACTATGATATGAAACCTTATGATATGATATGATTATGCTTTGACCCGTCAGTTTGATACCCGAGCCAAATATGTTTCCTAGTCAGGAAGGTAACCTGACCGTGTCATTGATGCACCAATGGCATGACTTTAGTGTGGTTGAGTGATGTTCCACACCGTCCCCATTCTGATATGATTATGAGCTCACTATATGTATATGATTTGGCCACTATGTTTCTGGGGGGCGTATGGATGCATCCTAGATATGATATGTTTCGAGGGATTTGATCTGATTGGAGCTTTGTCTGGTGAATGATGTCGGGTGCAATCCGCGTCTTCACAATTATGGGAGCTAGCTACTCCATTTGTTACTGAGGTCTCCCTTCCTATTATGTATGGTATTCCGAGGTCACCCCTCCGAATACAATGGCTACTTATGATATGATATGATATGATATGTTTCCGGGCTCGGGTAGATTTCTGATAACCCTTAAACTTTTGATAAACCTATATTGTACTTTCCGTATTCCCCAACGCACCATAATCTGTATTACTTGTTCATTACTCAGTACCCTTATATGATTCACTTTTACCAAGACATAGATACTCCGTTGCATTGATCTGTCACACTTAAATTCCGTTACTTCAGACTATGGTTCCATTCACGTACCGGGTTATTATATGTTATTGGATTTGATTATGATATTCATGTTTATATGACTACTGATTTCTCTGTATGATATGTATGTATGCGATATAAGATTTACCTGTTGTCATCTGATAATATGCTACCTTACTGTTATGTGACCCTTTGATTTGTCTGGTAACCGTACTTGTGTGGAATCGATTGTTAATCTGTTTATATTTTGTACTTCGTTCAGTTAATCTCGTGGACTATGACTATCCGTTGTATCCTTATCTGCTTGTTGATTGACCTGCCATGTTTACATTTCTGTCTATGCTACCGTTTGCTTGGGTAAAGGGTTCAACTTATGACGTCTGGCTTGTTAACTTGTTTAATTGCCTTACTATGCCCTAGTTCATTTAATTATATTGCTCATACTGTATTTCCTACTTGTTACGTGTGACTGCCTTGTTTTGACTGCTATTTAGTACTTCCGTTGTTATGATA
>BPTQ01000004.1:161126755-161157535 GCA_019973895.1 Chrysanthemum seticuspe
GAAACCTACCAAATCGGATGTTGGCGAGATTCACGATATCGGATTCCAAGTGTTTTTAATTAGTTCGTAATTAATGTGTTGCTTACTGGATAGCGTAATGATCTAGTAATTGTTAATTCTATTCTTTGTTGGTTAGTTATAAATTATTAATTCAAAGTATAAGGGATTCGTTTGTGTGTTCATTTTATCGGCCTGTACCTCTTGTACGTTCGTATGTGTTTTTATTAGTTTCTGTATTAACTTAATTACTTCATTTTGTGAATAGAACTACATGCTATCCCAAACCTTGGGATTTTATGACATGTTCTGTAGGAACCAAGCCAAAATCCAAAAATGAGGTTTTCTGATGGGAGATTATGACTTTTTAAGTCTAAGATACATTGTGGGGTTGGTCTGTTCCCATCTTCACAGTGTCAGACCACAGTATAGTCTTGTATGTTCATTTTAAAAGTTCGCCTTCAGAAATTTATTATTACATGGTTCAGTATTATTGGTTTCTAAATGTTCCCTTTAATGTTTTAGGTTTACAATTTTATTTTACTTTAGATGAGTGGACTAACCCTAGTTACCTTATTATTTGGACTTGTTTTGGCGGGCTTTTGTTTTGAGATTTCATTTTATTTTAACATTTGGATTTTGTAATTTCCCTTGTAAATCTTTGGTTATTATGACTTGGTACATTATTATTTAAAGACTTCCGCTTGAAAATTTTACTTGTATGTTCTGATATGACACCAGACTGTGACACTTCTACCCTTGTCTGGTTGGGGTGTTACATAGAATCTGAATTTTTCAGTATTAGAGGGTAGTCTTTTGGAGTAAAAACCTAAAACCGAACCAAGGATGTCTTGTACAGTATTTTAGGGTTCCAAACCCTATCGTACATCAAGATAAGTGTTTTACTTCATTAATTCAATTATGTCTTTGATTATTTTTGTGTATGCTTGCATGTTCTCCATGTCCGGCTATTTTACTTGTGTGTTTGCTTAGGGAATATGAAACTTAATTATTAAATATTGATTGGTTGTTTCTTATCTTAATTGTTAATGATCTAGTAATGCGATAGGTCATTCGTTGTGTAATTAATGCTTGATTAATTTTTGTGAACCTTAGGCTATAGCACTTAGAGCGGTTGTAGGCTAAACCATCCAAAGAGGGCCTTAGAGTTAGAGTTTATAATCCCTAGTGGGTTTTGTAGACGAGACCCTTTGGTAAGTTCAAAGAGTTAGGGATAAACGCATACCCTACGACTTTAGACACACAACACGATTAAGAATAAGGACGTGACAATTCAACCACCAATAGGAGATAATTAAGGAGTAATAAAACCTAAGTAAACACATCTTTAAACTATCATACAAACACACAATAATTAGACATAGACTACCCATTAGTTTAGATAATTAGATAATTAGAAGTAATCGGTAGAAATACCAAAACCCCCAAACTCAAACACCGAGATTCATACATTTCCATTTCATAAAATATAAAAATACAAAAATAATCATCCCTCACCTTTAGACTTAAATCGACATACACTTCAACCTAACGACACTATTCCCCTAGAGAACGATATCAATACCCGTGGATTACCCTAATACTACACTACAACGATTAGGTTCACTGCCTAGGGTGTTATAAAACTTGCTCGAAGAAAAGGAAGTTCCTTTGACCCTGAATGATGCGTGTAGCGTTATCAATGTCTCATGCTTTCCCCTGATTTCAAGCTTATTGATGACAACTTGGTAATACTGAGAGTACCAAGAACCAATGTTGTGTACAGTCTGGATATGAAGAGTCTTCACTCTTCTGGAAGAGCAACATGTTTAGTAGCAAAGGCAAAACTTGAAGAAGCACATCAGTGGCATAGAAGATTGGGCCATGTAAATTTCAAGAATATCAACAAATTGGTCAAATGAAATTTAGTTAGAGGTTTACCCTCCAAGACTTACAAGAATGATCACTCATGTTTGGCGTGCAAAAAGGGTAAACAACACAAAGCTTCATGAAAGAAGCTTGAGGAAAGAACTATTAGAGAACCTTTGGAGTTGCTGTACATGGATTTGTTTGGACCTGTTTCTGTTGCTAGACTAAACAAGAATAAGTGATGTCTGGTTGTAAAAGATGATTGCAGTAGATTTAGTTGGGTATTTTCCTTGGGATTTAAAGATGACACCTTTGATGCTATTCATGATCTTATTATAGCCCTTGAAAATCAACTAAGACTCAAAGTAAGAGGTATTAGATGTGATAATGGGACTGAATTCAAGAACAAGCTTATGGATGAGTTTTGTGCTAAGAAAAGAATCAGGAGGGAGTTCAGTATTGCTAGAACTCCACAGCAGAATGGTGTTGCAGAAAGAAAGAATAGAACGTTGATTGAAGCAGCCAGAACAATGCTTGCTGATTCATTACTACATATTCAATTCTTGGCTGAAGCTGTAAGTATTGCTTGTTATGTGCTTAATCGAGTATCAGTCACCAAACCTCATATGAAGACACCTTATGAGTTGCTGATGGGAAACAAACCCAACATTCGTTTTATGAAACCTTTTGGATGCCCCCCTCTGACTATTCTCAACAAAATTAATAATTTGGGCAAATTTGATGGCAAGTTAGAAGAAGGATACTTATTGGGGTACTGGACCAATAGCAAAGGATTTATAGTCTATAACAGGGTCACCAAAACGGTTCAAGATTGTCTTCATGTTGAGTTTTTAGAAGATCAAGAAAATCAGAAGGGTAAAGGTCATGATTGGATGTTTGATCCTGAGGTTTTGACTCCTTCTATGAATTATGTACCCGTTAGAGAAGAAAATCAAGTAGATCACAAGGAAGATGAATTACAGTACATTGTTCATGGAGTCAATATTAGACCTGATGTTGTTCCTGATGAAGAACCTATAACTATTGAGAAGGAAAAAGGTACTGATGAGCCAAAATCTACATTGTCTGCTAAAGATCAAGCTATTCAAGATGAGCTTAATAGGATGATTTTTCAAGATGTAGTAGCACAATCTTATGATGATGATCAAAGAAGAGCTTATGAGGAAGAAAAGAAAAAGAACAAGACTGCAGAGTTCTCTCACAGTACTTTGGGTAACAGTACTTTAGATCAAAGTACTGCTGCACCTGTTGACAGCACTTTGGATGATTTGGATGATCCTAACATGCCTGGATTAGAAGATACTGATGATGAGTTTGAAGATGAAGGTATTTTCTCAGATTCCAATGAAGATGCTGATTTCACAAATTTGGGTGATAATGTTGAAGTTTCACAGAGTCCTATCTTAAGATTTCATAAGAATCATCCTACTGATCAAATCATTGGACCTTCTACTTCAGGAGTGCTAACTAGAACAAAAGCTAAAGGATTTTCTACGCCACACAATGCTTTACTTAACTTTGTGTACAAACAAAACAGGCTGAATCATAAGGATCACCAAACATGCCTGTTTACTTGTTTTATCTCTCAAGAAAAACCCAAGAATATAGCTCAAGCATTATCTAAAGAAAGTTGGGTTGAAGCTATGCAAGAAGAACTTCTTCAATTCAAACTTCAAGAAGTTTGGGTACTATGTGATCTACCAGATGGAAAGAAAGTCATTGGTACAAGATGGGTGTTCAGAGTAAAGAGAGATGAAAGATGGAATGTCATCAAGAACAAGGCAAGGTTAGTAGCACAAGGCTACAGACAAGAAGAAGGAGTAGATTATGATGAAGTATTTGCTCCTGTAGCAAGGATTGAAGAAATTCGAATATTCCTTGATTTTGCATCCTATATGGGATTTCAGGTTTATCAAATGGATGTCAAGATGCCTTTCTCTATGGTACGATTACAGAGGAGGTCTATGTTAAGCAGCCTCCTGGTTTTGAAGATCCTGTACATCCAAACAAAGTCTACAAAGTGGGTACAGGAGGCGAGCAATTGACAAGACTTTATTTATCAAGAGAGATAAGAAGGATATCATGCTGGTTCAAGTTTATCTAGATGATATCATATTTGGAGCTACCAAACAGTCCATGGTGAAGGAGTTTGAGTAGTTGATGCAACATGAATTTCAAATGAGTTCTATGGGTGAATTAACATTCTTTTTGGGGCTTCAAGTTAAACAGTCAAAGGATGGAATTTTCATAA
The DNA here is from genome assembly GCA_019973895.1 of Chrysanthemum seticuspe. NCBI lineage: Eukaryota > Viridiplantae > Streptophyta > Magnoliopsida > Asterales > Asteraceae > Chrysanthemum > Chrysanthemum seticuspe. The sequence goes on from BPTQ01000004.1 coordinate 161,130,894, forward strand.
GTCAAGATAAGTATGTCTCTGACATTCTTAAGAAGTTCAATTTTGATGCTATGAAGCCAGTCACTACACCTATCAAGTCTATCAACTCATTGGGCAAGGATGAAGATGGTCAACCTGTTGAAGTCAAGATGTACAGATCTATGATTGGCTGTCTTATGTACTTAACTGCATCTAGGCCTGATATCATGTTTGCTGTTTGTTTGTGTGCAAGATATCAAGTCTCACCTAAGGTCTCCCATATGAATGCAATAAAGAGAATTTTTAGTTATTTGAAACAACAACCTAAGTTGGGGTTGTGGTATCCAAATGATTCACCTTTTCACTTGGAAGCTTTTTCAGATAGTGATTATGCAGGTGACAACTATGATAGAAGATCAACCACTGAAGGATGCCAATATATTGGAAGAAGATTAGTCTCGTGGTAGTGTAAGAAGCAAACTATTACAGCAACATCATCTACTGAAGCAGAATATGTGGCTGCTGCAAGCTGTTGTGGACAAGTTTTGTGGATGCAAAATCAACTCTTGGATTATGGGTTCAACTTCAAGAATACTCCTATCAACAATGATAATGAGAGTACAATTTGTATTGTAAAGAATCCAGTTTATCACTCCAAGACCAAGCACATTCAGAGTAGGCATCACTTCATCAGAGATTGTTATGAGCACAGGCTCATTAATGTTGTCAAGGTTCACACAGATGATAATGTAGCTGATTTACTCACCAAAGGATTTGATGTTTCACGATTCAATCACTTGGTGGTGAGCATTGGAATGATTAATTACTAAGCTACATTTAAGGGAAGGACTGATTAGTTAGTTAGACAGTCCTATGCATTGCTTGAGGGGAGGCAATTCAATGCCTATTTACAAGTTTCTGCCATTGTGAAAAGAAGAATGGAAAAGTACTACTGTTTAGTCATATGAAAGTACTGCACTAAAAGTACTGCTCTGGAAAGTACTACACACGTGGAAAACATTGCTTGTCTTATCAACGTATTGTTCCAACGGTCAAAAATAGGGGTAAACATCAAATAACGGTAACTTTGTTATTATGGTCTGTGATTTTTCTAATCTTACCTATAAATAACTACTTTCCGATTTTCCCTCTCATCTTTATTTTTATCAATCTTTTCCATATTACTCTCTCTCTCTCACAATTACTTATTCATCAAATCAATCACTTTTACAATCATCAATGGCGAACCAAAACACCGTTTCTAAATATAACATGGTGGTGAATTTGGATAAAACTGAAGCTAATGTCGCATTCCATGACATTGATTTTCTCACGGGGTCTCCAATTAGTTATGCGCTTTTGGTTGAACTAGATATCATTGAGCCCTAGATTCAATAGTTTTGGGCAACTGCTAGGATTCACATGGAGAATGATGATTCGTATATACAAGGTAAAGTTGCTGGAAGGATTGTGAAAGTTACTGAAGCATCAATTCGTGAAGACTTATTATTTGATGATGCAGAAGGAGCTATTCGATTTGATAAACAACTTCTTTGGGATACGTTGCGTGACATTGGATATGAAGGGTCTTTGACATAAACAACATTCAAGAAACCTTTATTTAGTCCGCATAGGAAGTACTTGGTTCATGTCCTACTTCATTGTATCAGTTCTAAGAGTACTTCATGGGAGCAGTTTGGTTCTAATATAGCATCTGCGCTGGTGGGATTGGCTACAAATCGTATCTTCAACTTTTCAAGGCTAATTTTAGATGGTATGCTATCTTACATCTCTCATGGATCACGCTGGTTGATGTATCCAAGATTTATTCAAGTCTTCTTGAATAAACAACTTCAAGATATACCAAAGCCTTCGAGTTTATTACCTGTGGTGGTACAACCTGCAAAGATCTCCACCTTCATTGCTAGGAAGAGTGATTTGTTTTCTGGAAGGAACACTCCATTGACTTCTTCAATGATGGGGATTATTCAAGCAATTAGAGATGAGGCTGCATCTAGTGATGAAATAGAAGGTACTACTTCAACTCAAGGTACTGCTTCTCAAGGTACTGCATCTCAAGGAACTGCTTCTCAAGGTACTGATGTAAACGAAGGTACTGCAGTTTCACCTACCTCATCTCACCATGATACTTCACCTATTGAGTCAGAACCAGATATCCCTATTCCCTCATCATCCTCTAAAGGAGATGCAGTTGATATACCCCCTAAAGGACAAGTTATGGATACTTATGCTTTAACAAGGGAGCTAACAAGGTTAAAGAAGGACTTTAAAGCTCAGAATGCAAAAATCAAAAAGTTGCAGATCAAATTTAAAAGATTAAAAAAGTTTGTCTTGCCATTGGTTCACCATCTCAAAGGAAGCAAGGAAGGCCAGTGAGGAAATTTAAGAAGTCTTCAAAGAGCAAAAAGGTTCAACAACTATCTTCTATCCAATTCGGGAGGAATATAGAGCAAGAGAATTTGAAAGAAGATGCTGAATTTTATGAAGAAAAAGAAGATGAACCTCAAAGTACTGAAGCACAGGTTAACATTCAAAGTACTGAGTCAGAAAGAACTGGAATTCAAAGAACTAGTGTTCAAAGTACTGATGATCAAGGTGCTGCTGATCAAAGTACTGGTCTTCAAGAAACTCATAGACAAGAACTGATTACACCAAGAACTTTGAATTTTGATGAAGAAGCTGGTCCTTCTACTGTTCTACAAGAAGAGGAAGCTGATACACCAAAAGTAGTGCACACTGCAAGTGATGATGAAACTGTAGCTGAGATATTGCACAACTTATCAAGACCAAGAGGTGTTAGCATTCCAGGAGTTACTGAAGAACAACCACAAGCTTCTCAACCAGTCTTAGATCCAAAAAATAAAGGTAAAGGTAAACTGGTGATAGAGAGCTACAGGCTAATGAAATCAAAGAAGATTAGTTCCTCAGTTCATCAATAGAAATCTAAAGATGCTGTATTTCCTCAGTTCCTCAGTTCATCAATAGAAATCAAAGAAGATTAGTTCATGAATTGAGGAATTACATTAGAGTTGTCGACTTTGAGAATCCTAAATCCAAAGATGCTGCAGTTAAGAAATCCAAGATAACTACATTTGAAGTAGTAGAATCAAAGGAGGATGGAAACTATTTGATGTTCCATAGGGAGGATGAAAGTTTCATAGTATTCAATTTACTATGGGATATACTGCATATTATTGATAGAGCAGATATGTTTGAATTATATCAACTAGTGCAAGAATACTTTGAAAATATTCCATCAAGTGGAGTTGGCTTAGTATTACTAGGAGATTTGACAACTATCTTCGAAACTGAGGAAACAAGCAATGATGAACTCTGGCAAAATCAAGAGAATTGGGAGATTACAAGCTGGAGATTCTTTGAAGAATCAGGAGTTCATGGTTTAGAATTGGAAGATGGAACTATGATCCATATGCTAGCTGAAAGAAGATATCCTTTGACAAGAGATCTTATGAGAAGGATGTTGGATCATGGAATGGAAGTCAAGGAAGAGAATGACACAGCCTTAATGGTTATTGAATTGTATATCAAATGGACAAAGGCTGAGGATGAAGCATAAGTACTGGTATGATGTTTACAATATATAATTTTTTTGAAAAATAAGTACTTTAATCAAAGTACTGCTGGAACAAATAGTACTTTAATCAAAGTACTGCTTACAGCATAAACCAGTAAATGTTTTTGAAAGAAAAACTTTTGTTAAGTAAAGAATATTTTGAAACAAAAGTTGACAACAACAATGGTTTTTGAGATGGTTATAACAATAGGTTATTAGTTCACCATGTTTACAAAAGAACTGGCTAATCCATGAGCAAACAGCTCTGGTAAAGATATCTCAAATCCGTTATATAGTTGAAAACTTGCTAATAAGTTGTATGGTAATCAACTCACCATATCAGCAATGTAAAGAGTTGGATAGCCCACAAGAAAAATGGCTTGTGGTAAAGGCTGTGGAAAACCATTTATATGGTAATTAGTTCACCATGGTTGCAAGAACTAACTAGTCCAAAAGGGTACAGCTTTTGGTAAAGACAAATCAAATCTGTTGATAGCTGATGATTTACTAAAAATCATATGGTTATGAATGTACCATGGTCTTACACACCTAAACATTTGGCTACTCCAGAGTTAATGGCTTTGGTAAAGAGACATTAAAATCCATTAAATTTCAATGATTCACCTCTCACACGAGTTTACACACCTAGAAGTGATGAGAATAGACTGAAACTTAAACTGAACTGATGTACAATTTGCCATATGTTGCTGAGTAGCTGAGAAGATGGAGCTTGCTGATTGTTGCTGAAAAGAATTACTGATAAAGATTACTTTGATGATGATGATATAAGCACAAGATCTACAAAAACAAAATTGGAAGATAAAGCCACAATCTCTCTTTGAAGACAAAGATGTTAAAGTTTAATATACAAAGGAACTTGAAATCAAGCAAGTAGAATTCAAGTTAGGGGAGGATTGTTGGGATATAAAAAGACAAAGTACTGAAGAATCAAAGTTCTGAAGAGTCAAAGTGCTGAAGAAGTCAAAGTACAGCTAAAATATAAAGTCAAAGTACTGCTCGATTCATCAAAGTACTACATGCTTAAAGGACTGATATGCAAAAGTGTTAAGGATTATCTTGTAATTCTAGAATGTTCTTAGATTAGTATAGTATTACTTGTCGTACAAGGTTTGTAATTGTAAACCGACTAGGGTTATCCTTAAGCCTATAAAAGGACCCCTAGGTTGGCATTAGAGATATGCGTTTTTAGAGTTTTAAAGAGTACGATATTAGAGTTTTAGAGTTGTTAAAAGAATCTGTTAAACAAGCAGGTTCTAAGTATTAATAAAATCGTTGAAGTTAAAAGTTAATTCTTCTTAGCTTTGTTAAGTAAATTCCGCATACTTAATAGAGTTAGTTCAGTGTTTCATTGTTAGTAACTTAGGATTTATCCGAGGATATTAAACCCTTAACAAGCTATATAAGTTAGTTTGGTTAGAGTACATCGATCCAACAGTGTCACTGAATATTACGTGAGGTTCCACAAGCTTGTGAATGAGATGAGGAATATTAAGATGATTATGCCAAATATTCAGCTAAACTCAAAGTTTGTAAACAACATGAATCCCGAATGGCAAAAAATTGTCACTTCAGTCAAGTTAACAAAGGGTTTGAGGAACACTAACTATGAGCAATTTTATGCATTCCTGCTTCAGAATGAGAGACATTCTATGTTTGAACGAATGATTCTTGATTAGTTCAAGTCTAAACAGGGAGAAGCAAGTTCGTCAAATGATTCAACAGCCTTTTACACCAATGTAGGAATTACCACCAAAGCTTCTCAAGTCATACCCACGGGTAATGGTAATTACAAGCTCATTCCTGATCCAGCATATAAGCCTCCAGACTCTAACACACTCATGGAAAACTTCATCAATCAACTGTCTCTCATGGTTAGTCAAAATCTTAATTCCACTCCACACACCAACAATAACCTCAGGCTAACATCCAATCCACAAAATCAAGCTACTGTCAGAGATGGTAAGGTAGTGGTGCAGAATGTGCAAGGAAGACGGTATGAACAAAGGATGATTGGAGCAGGTTATGGTAATACTGGAGCAGGTGGAGGATATGTGGCTAATCAGAATCGTGGAAGGAATGCCAATCAAGGACAAGGGAAGCCAATCAAATGCTACAACTGTGGTGGTGATGGACACATTGCAAGGAACTGCACATCTCCAAAACGCCCTCAAAATGCAGAGTACTTCAGGGACAAGATGCTGCTGATGCAAGCTCAGGACAGTGGAGCGGTTTTGGATGAGAAGAGTTGTTGTTTCTTGCGGATGGTAATGCCAAAACCTATGATGCTGATGTAAATGAGCAGCCAATTCAGGAAATAGGTCACAATCATCAAAATGCCTTTCAAGTAGCTGACTGTGATGCATTTGACTCTGATGTCGATGATGAACCTTGTTAGGTCACTAGTTTTACAAACACAAGTAATATAGAAAGAGGTTAAGGCGATTGAACAAGTAAAACAAACACACATACAAGATAATAAGCACGGTTATGCGTAGGAGTGTAATGAGAGAAAAACTTAAACAACCAACCTTCAAATGAAGGTTTACATAAGGTATTTATAGGAGGAAAGCTAGGGCAACACTCCTAGTTTCCATCCTTTCTATAATGGGCTTGGGCCTAAGCTCATGGGCCTTCTACATAAGCTTAAGGCTAATAACAAACATAAAGGCCATAATAAAGCTAACTATTACATATTAATTACTAACACTTGATTATGGTTTAGGAGTGATTCCAACAATCTCCCCCTCAAGTGTTGGTGATGAACGGTGAAGGCGTTGATGTGATAGTAGCTCTGACGTCTTTTGACATTCTTCTTTCTTGTGAGAAGAATTGCCTTGATTCGAACAATCTCTCCAGTGTAGAGAAATTGTCTTCTTTGAATGGTTATGCTTTGACGTCATCTTTAACTTTGTTCTTTGATTATTGTTCTTTGTGGTGAAAGTGATAGTATGTTGTTGTCTGCATCAAATCTGCCTCAGGTCTGCTTCGCTGCTACATTGTCTCCACGTCATTCTTCAACATGCTCACACGCTCTTTACTGATGAAGTTCTTTAAGTCTTTAACTTTTTAGATTCTATGATTTGATGAAGAATCATTCTGACTGTTGCGTTGCTTTTGGTTAGAACTTCCATTAGTGATTATGTTGGCGTGAACATGAGAAGAATCTGCACGATCATCCCGCTCCGGAGCTTCCATAATAAGAAAACATTTCAAACGGTTAGTAATAAGCGGATTCCGGCACTTACAAGTTTGAACTTCGAGAGTGTTAACAACATAGTGTGAAAACACAACTCTAATTCTTACAAAGCCGTTCCTGAACTGGAGTCCCACAAGTGAGATAACGCGATGAACCGAAGTACACCTACAGTTCAAATGAGTCGCTGAGGTACACCGAAGCATCACCTCACGGCTGTAGACCGTTTGAGACACACTAAGCGTAATCCACGGGGAGTTACCGAAGTGACCTGCTGTCAGGCTGTTTGATGTTGACCCTGGCAGGAGTTTCTATTCAATCACTGAGGATCATAGTTGTGAACCTCTCATAAATGTTCTCGACAGATTGCTAAGATCTGTGAAGGACTCGATATGAACCACTGATGATCTTATTTTTTGATCAACAAGTGATGAGATGTCAAGTGTACCTATGAGATCTTTTGATGAATCTCGTGGCTCTGGACTCAATTGTGCGTTTTGATTTTCCTGAGCGGAGACTAGGGAGAGGGTCTCCTTCTTCAATACCAGCGATCTCTAAGAGAACGCCAATAGTTTATGTAGGGTTCCCTGTGAGAATGAAACAAGCTTCTGTTGAGAGAAACTTGAGTGGCTAAGAAGGTTTAGTGCATGCGTCACTGGGTCCATGACGACTTTTAATCTTCAATACCGGCGTCACTAAGTGACAACCAGTAGCATATGAATTGAACCCGGTGTCTGCCCTAAGTTGAGTAGTTTGGAGGGCTATTTCTTTTCACCCTTTTCTTGGCATTTCTTTTTAATTCTTCAACTCCTTCTTTCTCCGATTCTCATTTTCTCCTTTTTATAATCGTACCTAAGGACTTCTAAGTACTAACTATTTGTGATGTCCTTGGGTAGATCCCTCCGGCTCTGGCGGATCATAGGACGGTTATTCCTAACCTTAGTCACCTTATAACTTCATGACTAACCTATGTTGCCATTAAAACCACTGTTGTGAAGAATCTCTCAAAGGGTTTGTTAATGAAAATCATGTTTGAACCACTGTGAGAGATAGGATTTTGCATAAATACTCCCCCCTCCACATGTGCTTTAGAGTTTTGACGGAAATCTGCACTGTGTGGGAAGAGCGCGCACTTTTGAATTGATCAACTCAAGATAGACAATCTCCCGCGAGACACGGTTACGTTGCATAGTTAAAGAGTTACATTGACAACTTTTAGGTGACAACTAGCTTTAATAAGTACCTTGAAGGTGTAGAAAATCCTTGAAAGGTTTTCATACCCGTCAGAGTTCATGTCTACCAAGAGTATCTCGAATGGTACTTTCTACTTGGACAAGTCCTTTGCGAGACACGTTTACATTACTAGCGAACTAGTTTGAAATTATTACCCGTCCAGGACAAGTCTTTTCGAGTTACTAACAGTTTAGTACTGTCAATTCGTTGGTTAAGTCTATTACACAAAGATTCCTTTGCATTTGCACAACATATTTCTTATCACATAATTTTCTCCCCCTAAAAAAATGGCATCTCAAATGTTATTTTTGAAAAGTTGACAATAAATATGACCATTTTGAGTGTTACGGGAAGATGACCACTATGAACAATTTGTGAACAAAGTTTTAACTCAAGTACTCCCCCTCAACAAGTGATAAAAACGGTTGAGCTTTTGAAAATGATACGGGGAAGTACTTGTCCTTTTGAGCAAAACCTTGAAAAATGAAAGGTTTGATAGGTTTTACTCAAAAGTAAGAAGCTTTCGCTCCTTTTATAAGGATTGTGGCACTGAGGCGTACCACAGGGTCCTTTCTTGACAATTACGGGTTGTACACTGTAATGTGTGCACAAGCCATATACATATATAATCACACATCTAATTTTATAATGAAAGAAAACAATTCAAGGGGTACCAGGAAGTGCAGTGATGTCGCCAGGAGTGCGAACAGGGCGTTGATAGCCGGTGATGTTGATCCTGGGTCGACCACCAACAAAGCTTTCCAAAGTTCTGAATTGATCCCTTCGAAACAACCTTTCATCAATAATTCTGATGATTCTCCTCACATCCCTTCGATCCTGAGAATTCCATCGCTTAGGAGACCCAATCTTGTGACGTATGTCCTTCAACCAATAGGCTAATCCGTCCCTAACCATCTTCAAAGTGTGATCCCCAAACTTGTGAAGTTCACTACACGCCATTAAGCAATTTCTTTAAAGTTCACTGCGGTAAACGACGCCGAAAGGTTTGCTGATGAGTGTATATTGTGAGAGCTGGTTGAGGTCGGGAAGATCTAGCTGAGGTGGTGTGAAGTTGACCCGGGTCTGATAAGATTCAACTGCTAGCTGAAGATCTTCAACACGTTCTTTGATGACTATGCGTCTGATGAAGATGAGCAATGACTTGATGAATTCACGTTGTACTTCGGTTGAAAATTGTCTCATGTGACCTTGTACTTTGGCAAGGTACATGTCTTCGATGTCGTTGATAGACAAATTCTCAAAGTCAGCTTCAGAGAAAGCATAATCCCTTTCATCTTGTCGTTTGACCACGATATTCTTTAGGAAGGTGTAGTCCCACTTAGATGACAGAACAACATGTTTGATGGCAACGATATCCTTAGTACTGAACACCGCATGTTGAGACTTCTGAACCTGACAGCTTCTGTAGTAGATTCTTTGGCGTTCCGGCCAATGATGAATCCCGTACATTGCATCTCGGTCGTATGCTTCCACTTTGTCAGAGAACAAGTGATTGGCACGTTCCTCGATGGCTATGCAGTTCGAGTATATAGCTGCTGGAAATGGAAGAGTCAACGATGTAGCCTATTTCCTTGAACCATCGCCACCATGTAGAAGAAATTCCAGGTCTTTGTTGAAGAAATATCTGAATGGAATCCTTGGTTCATCTGGTTGGCCAATTGTTGGTAGAGGTTTTGACCAGTCGGTGTAGTATGGAGGGTTGTCCCGTTTGGTGAAGTCGATGTTTGCTTCTGGGTTGATCCAATCCATGTTGTTAGACATAGCTCGAGCAATGTTCTCAAGGTGATATTCGACCTCGATAGCACTTTCGGAGCTATCTTTCCACAGTTGAAAATCTTCATTCTTGATTCGCCTCAACTCGGATTTCGTCATCTTCTTCACCTGGAACTTTTCTTGCAAAAGTTTTGCATGCTCCAATGTATTACCGTCTACCAAATTCTGACCTTCATTAGGGTAGGGAGTGTTGTTAACAAGAGTAGAGAACCATTCAAATTCATTAGTTTTATCGTCATCTAGCCAAGATACGACGTCAGTCTGAGGCGTCTTCTTCTTCTTCTTTTTCGAAGGCCTAGATGATGATTCTGGTCTCTGAACTTGTTTGGGAGAGGTGGGTTGTTGTAGGGGCTCAAGGACCTCTTCATCGTCACCACCCGTATACTCAAAGTGATCACCGGTTTTCTCAGTCAGGGGTGGTAACTCGGAATCATCCTGAGGTTTATCTGTAGAGGAACGAGGAGGGGACTTTTATTGAGTAGGAGTCCGTTGGAGAGGAGGTAACATAGAAGATTATTCACCAGACTTCTTCTGAAGTTTAGCATTATCCTGCTTATCCTGATCCTTGTCTTCATCGTCTCTAGGACGTTTAGACTTTTCTGCTTCGAATCTACATGCTTCTTTGAGTTGGTAGTCCAGCAATGCTTGAAACAGCTTTCCTTCCTCAGAAGTAAATGTCCCAGATCGTGTAGACATTTGTGTGACAAGCTTGGCCACCAATTCATTATCTGAGAAAACTACAGGATCAGATGGATTGATTGTGACGGTTAAAGGTGTGGATCTTATAGTTTGCTTGGCTATCTGCATAAGATTCGGATATAGTTGTCTGGTAAACATATCCTTTGTGACTTTAGGAACGAAATCCTGATGGTGCTTGTTAGTGTAACCTTCGATCATTTCGTTAAGTTCCTCTTGACGATGACTTCTCATGAATTCCTGGATAAACTTCCTTTCTTCTTGCATCTTGTCATTCTCGTCATGTAGATATTGTATTTGTTGATTGAGAAAGTTCAGCTTCCTGTATAACATGTCTTTCATTCTGACTTGTTTGACAGCTTTCACAATTCTTTCATGTGTCTGAGAAATCCAAGATCGAGGTCGTTTCTTCACAGATTTGGATGTTGATTTGGTTGATTTCTTTGATGGTGGTGATGATGAATGAGAAGAAAAATCCGATGAGGATGAGACGTGAGGAAGCTCGGGGTCCTTGGGCGGTTTAGAAGTTTCATTCTGTGATCGTGTAGGACTTTCCAGAAGCAACTTGTCATAATCAGCATGTTTATCTTTCTCAGACTTCTCAGTTTCAGGTTTCTCAAACTCATATTCGATAGTATCCTCCACAAGCTTTTGTTGTTGCAGAAGAGTGGTGGCACCAGATCCCTTATCGGGTCGATTAACCGCATCAAGACCTGGTGAAGAGTGGGTAGCACCACTTGATCCTCCGGGGCCACCCATTTGGTCTTTTGCAAATTCTTCAGCTTTTTGAAGGTGACTGACGAATTTAAGCTTCTTCCTGTAGGATTGATCTGGTAGCTCTTCTTCTTCTTCAGAGCTCTCATCATAGGGCACAAGTGCGGGAGTCTTCCCTTTTCCTTTATCAGCTTGAGGACTTGGAGGTTTTGGTACGGAAGGATTGTCATCCTTTGCAGTTTCAGAGTAGGTAATCTCTTCATCTGTGTCAGTACCTTCAGAGCTTTCGTCCAAAAGCTTTCTTTGCGGTTCAGGTGTGGGAATAGGTTCAACTTCCTTTACAGGAACAATCCTTTTACGAGGAGGATTCCTTTTGGGAAGCTTCCTATAACTTTCAGAACTTACTGCACTTTCAGCACTTCCTCTTCTGGTTCTCCGAGTAGGAGTTTCTGAAGGTTTTTCATCAAGATGACCAACTTTGCCTTGTTTTACTGCTACAAGATACCTTTTGTACGTTTCAAGCTTCTTGAGTTCTTTAGACAGAAGGTGATCAGGTAATACAGCACCCTGTTTCTTTGTTGACGATTCCTTGATTCTGACTGATAGTGTGGGTTCAGTCAACATGTCATGATTGTCTGGGTCATTGAGCCTCTGTGGAATATCGGGATTAAGTCCAAGTGCTCTCTGGATCAACAATTTTGTGTATCTGACATAGGGAATCTTTGAGCCAAGTTTCTTATGAAATGACATCATGTCTTCCCATAACAGTGCTTCGATTTCGATGTCCTTTTTGTTGATTAAAGACCAGAAGATTTGTAGTTCCATGAGCTTGGGATGCTCATAGCCACTATCACGACCAGAGACCGATTTGGTGATGATGAGGTAGAGGGTTCTCCACGGTTGAGGAATGTTCTTAAGCTCCACATGAGAGTGCTTAGAAGCAATTCCTGAAGCTTCATCATAGCCAATATCTATCAGGAATTGAAGAACTGTCTCCTCAGTAGGTGTAGCAAAGAAGTCGGTTGGAGCGATGTCTGGAATGATGAGAACAGCCCGTAAGTCTGCAGGAGTGATGGTGACTTGTTTGTGATTAAGAGTCACTGTCACAGCACTTTGACCTGTGATCCTCTGCATAGAATTCCAGAATTGCTGAATGTAGATTTCCGGTACTGTAGCAGAGTGTGAGAGCATGTTCTGGTAGGGATGATTCCTTAGAATATCCACAGCAATGAGACAAGAAGATTCTGAGCATGTGAGGGTTTCAAAGTCAACCCTAAGGTTATTCTTTCCAATCTTTCTCGGATAGCCATTTGGGAAGATATCAGCAATAGCGAGAACCTCAGGTGGATCCACATTCATTTGAGCAGCCATGTCGTGATCTGAAATAACATTAGCCAAAAGAACCAACATATCGAAAGACATAATGTTAGTCAACAGAAGGTTTTATTGTCTAGTTATTGAATGTACAGTGTCAATGATTGTTACGAGTCCTAAGTCACTTGTTCGTCCAATAGTCTAATGACGTCGTGAAATGTTTCGTGAGTTAGTTAACTTTAAGTTTTAAAGTTTATGTTATCACTTATTGTTCACAACATATCAAACGATTAAGTTTATTAGTGACATTATTGGATTCGTGACGTTATGATTAGTTTATTTACAAGTTTGTACACGTAACAATTCATAATGAAGGTCAATCAAGGCTTAGGCGTAGATTTGGCAAAGTTAAGCGTAAACAAAAATAATATACGCGTAGACGAAAGCTTACGCGTAAGAGAAGTTACGCGTAGGAAAGGGGGCCTTATGCGTAGGGCTTACGCGTAGGCGTACAAAGACCTTACGCGTAAGGCTTACTCGTAAGAGTACACCTTATGCGTAGAGTCACTGTTTACGCATATCCTTCACAGGATACGCGTAGTCCCATTGTAGAACCTTATGCGTAGTAGTTACGCGTAGGATTTCTCTTACGCATAACTGCCTACGCGTAAGGTAATCCTTAAGCGTAGAGATTCAAATGACCTTGATTCTGAATTTTAAGCGCAGCAAGCCTGAAATAAATTCATCAAATCATCAATATTAACACAAAAATTCATTTTAACAACAAATCATGGCATGAATATTCGATAAACAGTTATGAGTAGAAAGTCATACGCGTAGGTCAAAACCCTAAGGGTTATGAATTACGCGTATAATTTCTAGCCATGGGATTTGATCCAAACAATTTTAGGTAGTTCTAAGATGTTGTGAGAGTCTATAAACCAAGTTATAACATCTAAATCGTAGAGAATCAAAGATGCCCAAACTTATGAACTTTAAACCCTAATTCCAAATTTTTAATCATTTAGAGTTTCTGGGTGGTTATAGAGCTTGGACATCATCAATTCATCATCATATAAACATTACACAACAATATTTTTGAACAAAACTCTTCACATTTGTAAACACCCAAATCGACTCATAAACCCTAATTCTCAAAAATCATCAATTCGTGTTTCTGGGTGGTTTTAGAGGGTAAAAATAGTATCATTGATGTAAAAGACACGTTTTGACACATCCTTTTCAACCACAAACACACTCACATTGATTGTGTGTTCATACGCTTATGTGTAACAAACGTTTTAGCCGAAGGATTTGCTTGAAATTCAAAACCTTAGCTTGTATTACTGTTAAGATCATGAAAACACTTACAAAATGATGATCTAAAGCACGTATTTCTTGAACGAATTCTAGGCGTAGGATGTTTAAGGTTAAGAGTAATAAATGTAAAGTAAATGTTAGGTAGGAGGTGTTTTTATTTAAAATAACTTTAAGATTTTGACATTTTTGGTCCCTCCACCTTTTCCTTTTTTCAAACAAAGCCATTTAACTTCCATTTTGGTTACCAAACAAAGATTTAAAGAAAGAAACTTGACAATACTCCCCCTCGACTTAAGAAATAATGAAAGGTTATAAATTTTAGTCCGAGGAGTGTCATTTAACCAGAAAAGTTGACCACCATTTGATAAAAGAAACAACCGGGATAATATAACATGCAAGTACACAGATGTTTTGAAACAGTTAAGTGATAAATTTTCTCCCCCTCAACACTTGATCGTAAAAATACTGAATTTTGAAAGATTATAGTGTTGATGGAAGAAATGTACTTGCCATGTTTAGAGAAAAAAGAGATAGAAGAATATTTTTGTTGTTTTATCAGGTTTTATGTTTTTGTATTTTGTTTTTGAAAAATTATTTACAAAAGATGTTTTTGTGTTTGACAGGTTTTTAAGACTGTTTTAAGAGGTCATCCAATTCCTCTTGAGTCAAACACCTCATACCAATCCGGTGGACCAACTCATTAAACCTAGCGGGAGGCAAGGATTTGGTGAGTAGATCTGCCAATTGGTATTCAGTACCCACAAAGTATAATTCAACGGTACCCTGTTCCATGTGGTCCTTGATGAAATGATAACGAAGATCGATGTGCTTTGATTTCGAGTGCTGGACTGAGTTGCACGAGATCGCAATGGCACTCCGATTGTCGCAGTACATCGGGATTCTGTCAAATACGTAACCATAGTCTTTGAGTTGTGTTCTCATCCATATGACTTGAGCACAACACGCGGACATGGCTACATATTCTGCTTCGCTTGATGACAACGATGTACAATCCTGCTTCTTTGATTGCCAAGACACCAGTTTATCACCAAGAAATTGTAAAGCTCCTGAAGTACTTTTCCTTGAGTCTAAGCATCCTGCGTGGTCAGCGTCTGAAAAAGCGATTAGTTCAAAACCAGAATCCTTCGGATACCAGATCCCCAAGTTAATGGTTCCCTTGATGTATCGGAGGATTCTTTAAGCCTCTGAGAGGTGGGATTCAGTTGGTCGCGACTGATAACGGGAGCATAGATAAACGGCAGAGACAATATCAGGTCTGCTAGCTGTTAGATACATGAGAGACCCAATAATACTTCGGTATTTGGTAGGATCAACTAATTTCCCATGTAAAACAGCGTCTAGCTTCTTGGTATGAGTCATTGGTGTGGCATAAGTATCACAGGTTTTCATTCCAAATTTTTTAACAATTCAAGGGCATATTTGGACTGACTCAAGAAAATACCACGATGAACTTGCAATCCTAGAAAGAACGTAAGTTCACCCATCATGGACATTTCAAAAATTTTCTTCATTAGTTTTGCAAAAGCGATTGAAAACTTTTTATGTGTAGACCCAAAAATGATGTCATCCACGTAAATTTGAACAATTAAGATATGTGCCCCGTGATATTGTATAAAAAGAGTTGGGTCAACCGAGCCTTTGGTGAAATTATTAGCAATGAGGAAATATGATAGCTTATCGTACCATGCCCGAGGGGCTTGTTTGAGACCATAAAGAGCTTTATTCAGTTTGTAGACATGGTTCGGGAACTCAGGATCAACAAATCCTTCTGGTTGGCTGACATAAACCGTTTCTTTCAGTTGTCTGTTGAGAAACGCAGTTTTGACATCCATTTGAAAGACCGTCATATTCATATGAGCAGCGAACGCGAGAAATATCCGAACAGCCTCAAGACGAGCAACCGGAGCAAAAGATTCTTCAAAGTCTATACCCTCTTCCTGACGATAACCCTTAGCAACTAGACGTGACTTATTTCGGATTACGTTCCCTTCAGCATCCAATTTGTTTTTCCAAATCCATTTGAGACCAATGACGTAGACCCCTGTTGGTCTTTCAACCAGTTCCCATACTTCAAGACGTTTGAATTGGTTGAGTTCTTCTTGCATGGATTCAATCCAGTTGTCTTTTGTCATTGGGTCTTTAATGTTTTTAGGCTCAGATTGGCAGACAGTGAGTGCATAAATGTAATGTTCACCATCTGTGTGAAGACGTTGTCTCGTAACGACTGGTTGATTCGGGTTGCCAATAATATTAGCCAGAGGATGGTCTTTTGTCCATCGATGTGTAGAGGGTTGATGTTGGTATACATTGTGCAGATTCTGAGAATTCAAATGGTTTGTTGATGATTCCGCGACATCAAGTGCAGCAGTGTCATTAGCAAACGGGTTAAAGAACGCATTTGGATCAAAATCTGCAGGTGGGGGTACTTCATTTAGAATATCATCAGCCGGTTCATCATTGTTGGAAGCGGTGTGTTCAACTGTTGTGTTGGAGTCAACTGGTGTAGGTGCATCTTCAACAGTAGTTGTTATAGCAGGTGTATCAGGTATAGGAATATTATCAGGTTGTGCAGCGGAAACAGCGGATACACCTGGAGCACGTTCATCAATATCGTCACTGAACAGAGGAGAAAATAACCTTTCCATTTGTTGACGAGTTAGCTGGGGGCTTTGTTCAGCTGATGATGGGGGTTGAGGGAAGTTTAAATGGTTGTGACCGGGTTCTAAGCTGTTATACTCAGAAGCCATTTCTGTGAGTTCATCAAAATGAGCATGAATCATTTCCATCACCTGTTTTGTACGACGATTCCAGATCCGGTAGCCTTTAGAATTCTCACAATATCCAATAAAGACTCCAATGTCAGCTTTGGCTTTGAGTTTTCCAAAATCATCACGATCATTATTCGGATAACAAAGAGATCCAAATACATGAAAGTGTTTGAGATTTGGTTTATGGTTGTGGACAAGCTCGAAAGGTGTTTTGTGATCATATAACGGTTTTGAGTATAGCATGCAGTAGATACAGCTTCTGCCCATAAGTAATCTGGAAGTTTAGCATTGATTAACATTGTTCTTGCAGCTTCCACTAACGTGCGGTTTCGTCTTTCAACAACTCCGTTTTGTTCGGGTGTACGTGTAATAGATGTTTGATGCTAAATTCCCACTTTCTCATTGAATTCACGAAGGGTTTGGTTAACAAATTCAGTTCATTTGTCTGTTCTGATTAGCCTGATGGTGTTTCGGAGCTGAACCTGTATTTTCATGAGAAAGGTGATGATCATTTGTGGAGCTTGGTCTTTGCTTCGAAGAAAATAGACCCAAGTCCATCATGAGTAGTCATCAACAATTACTAAGATGTAGCGTTTGCCATTGATCGTTTGCACGCGCATCGGGCCACACAAATCCATGTGAAGAAGATGAAGCACATGCTGAGAGCTGTGTTCCACCTTTGAAGGAAAGTGAGCACGAGTGCTTTTCCCTTGTTCACAAGCTGAACATAGGTGATCTTTTGAATACCGGAATCGTGGGAGACCTTCAACTAGTTTGTGTCGAGCAAGGTTGGTGATGGTTTGAAAGTTTAGATGTGAGAGACGACGGTGCCATAGCCAGGATTTCGTTGATGTTGCCTTTGAAAGTAAGCAGGTGGGAGATGAAGCAACCATGTCTTGCATAGAGATAGTGTAGAGAGTAGAATTACGCGAGCCAGACATAAGGTCATTTCCTTGTAGATCACGAATGAAACAAGTTTTCTCCCGGAAAGCAACCTCCAAATCTCCATCACAAAACTAACCTACTGAGAACAGATTATGACCGAGGCCTTCCACATAGTAAACCCTGCTGATTTCGATGTTCCCATTGACATAATCTTCGTAGCCCATGGTAGCTGCGAAGTGATCATTCCCGAATCTGACAGTGCCAATGAACTTTGCAATAAAGTTTGATAACAGTTTAAGGTTGCCTGTCATGTGTCGGGAACATCCGCTATCAACAATCAAGAGAATGATCTGTATCACCTGCATTACACACAGACGACACAGATGGAATAGAAGTAGATGTGGAACCCGAAATGTTAGAGGGTTCCGAAGCAGATATATGAGACATGCACACATTAATGACTTTAGGCATCCATTTAAATCCTAGTGTGTTATATATCCATTTCTGCCATCTATAACTACTCTTTGCTTTAGTCTTAGTGAATGCACTAGGTGGTACTACATTCTTAGGAGGTGAAACTGGAGCTACAGTGACAACAATGTTTGCCTTAGAATCTAAAGAAGGCGGTCTACCAAGTACAGACTTAGAATGATTAGTGGGCCTAGAGGTATTCCGATTCTTAGGATTCCATAAACGAGAGATTATAGCTTTAGCAACACATCTGTCATGACAATCAGAATTCATACTTTTACGACAAATAACATAAGGTGCATCAGACTGAATATCAAAAGTGCTTAAAGGTTTAGCATTCGTTACATCACTATTTTTATTACATTTGCCAGACGCAACATCTATAGTGGAAGCAACGTGAGTCTTATTCATAGTCCTAGGGTGTTCTTCTACTTTAGCATTCCTTATTGATCTTTTCTTAGGTCGCAACTTCCTATTCTTTGATTGAGTGCTCCTAGGCTGTGAAGTGCGAACGTTTGGAAAAGACGCAACTATTCCTGTTTCAGTAGAATGAAGCACGTTAGTAACTTGTGATGTGGCAGTAGAGATTCTAGGTTATCGATTACTAAGTGTTACTGGTGCTAATCTCTTAATGATGGTTGGCAGAAGTTGTTCATACTTTCCTAACATTTCTCTTAGCTTAGAGATAGTGTGAATCAAATCTTGATTTTCAGACCGAATATTACCAGCAAAATTCATGATTTCTCTAGTGTGAGCAAGATAGTGATCAAGTTCGTTTGATGCTTCATGATGAGTCTTATTGAGTAAATCAAATATGACACCATATTCCTGTTTAACTTTTACAAGTTCTTGTTCATATTTTGAGATTTGACTTTTCAAAGACACGTTTTGATCATCCAGTTGCTCAATTTTAGGATCAGAAGATTTTGCACTCAACTGAGCGATTTTCTTTTGAAAACTAAGTTGATGATCGTGAATATCTTTTTCACACCAATGAAGACGACGCTTTGCATTGTAAAGTTCGTTAAGTAATTGTTTATTTTTAGCTTTTAAAGACTCGATCTAAAGCACATTATCAGTATTCTCAACAGTTACCACAGAGTCAACATTATCAGCAGAGATATAATCAGATGCATGTGGCAAAGAATAGAATAACACAACATTATGGATATCAGCACAGATCACATCTTCCAAGAGTCGATCAACATCTTTTCTCAACAGTTTCTTTTTACGTTTAGTATTAGAAATAGATGTTTCAGTTTTCTCGAAAACGACCTTCATCACTCCAAGTTCCTTATGAAAATCCTTTTCTCAAGCTAATGTACAACTTTTCAAATTTTTAACGTTAGGTAAAAGATTTTTCTAAAAAATGTCTCTTTGTTCTCGCGCTAGAGGCGATTGAAAATGATCAATTTTGATTTCAGAACGATATTCTATCTCATGTAGTAAAATTTTGAGTTCAGCTATGAAAATGACAAAATATCTAAGAATTTTTCGATTTTCAGGTTTTGAGTTTACTTCACTAATGGAAGGTAAAGGACCATAAGTTTGTGCATAATCTGGTTGGGGATTAACATTAGAAGACTCAGGTGTTTTGATGATAACCCTTGGTGTGTTAGAAGAATCCGTTGGTGTGACGAAAGTGACCGGTTTTGAATAATTAAAAGGTTTGTTGTAAACAACAGTTTTTAATTTTGATCGACTCTCGTCTTCTGCATCTAATTCTTCTTGACGATGATATTCAACAACACTCATAACAGTATCACTAATTTTATATTCTGCACTGGAAACTTCAGGATTTGGTTTGAATGTTTTTAGTGAAAGCTTTGGTTTGTAATCAGCTAGATTTGGTCCATATCCTTTCAGATTGGGTTTTAACGTAAACTTTTCAATAGCTGTTACTGATTCACCATGTTTGTAAACAACAGTTTTAAACTCTTTGATTTTGTTTTGCAAGCCGATAATTTCTTCAAGAAGGTCATCTACCCGATTCGTTGAATGCTTTTTGTATGCGGAGAACTGTTTTTGACAAGTTAACAACTCAGCCTTAGCTTTTTGATTTTCCAAGGTGAGAGCGTTAATTTGCTTTTTATGTTCATGTTTTAGTTGTTCTATTTCAGACAACAAAGCATTCTTCGAAGCGGCTAGATCAGGCATCTGTCTCTCTAAATATTTTTCGTTTTGATGAGATTTAGCAAAAGCGGCTACAAAACCTTTTTCACGGTTTTCTTGAGTTTTGAAAAAGTTGAGTTGCATTTGTAAGCATTCAAAATCCTTGATTAACAGTGCATTTTTGCTTTTTAAGTCCTTATTTAATGCATAACATTCCTCCATTTTGATTTGATGGTCTTGAATTAAACGAGCAAAATCTGGATGAGGCAACAGTTCAGCTTGTTCAACGTGAGTCACAACATGATCATTATTTAGATCCTCAAGTACAACTACGGAGTCAATTTGATTATCAAAGGAAACCATAAGGTCATCTTGATCGTCAAATGTAACTACAGGGTTAACTTGAAAATCGTCAGAATGAGATGTAGATGACTCATTTTGAACAGTCTGATCCATGCCGGATTCAGATATTGGCGGAGATATTAGTTCAGATATGATGATGGTTTGTTCGGGTACCTGAGACAAGCCATCAGTGTCATACACTGGGCCTGTTTCACTCATGTGTAACTCATGCATATTAGCCATCAACATAATAGCTGCATTGGCCTGCAAGTCCTCCATATCATCATCTGAGTCTGCATCTGCCATAAAGCTCTGTTCTTTGTTTGTGAGAGATCCACCAGCTTCATCCTTAAGAGCTAAAAGAAGAGCCTCTTTGAAATAAGCACTGCCCCTAGTCCTTGGCTTTGGGCATGCATTAGCCAGGTGTCCCTTCTCATTGCAATTGTAGCATCGAAGACCATTCAACCCATTCTGAGCATTTCCCTGTTCCACCACTTGAGCTCTATTGTTATTCCTACCCATAGCATTAAACCCTTGACCACCTCCCATTTGACGACCATAACCACGATTCTGAACTTCAACTCTTCCATTGTTCAGAACAGCCTGATTTTGTGTATTGGATGAGGAACGAATATGATTGTTGGATTTGTTAGTATAACGGCTAAAAGCATTAGCAATCATAACAAATCCCTGTTGCAATGCTTCGAACGGATCGGATTCCTCATTAGTTTGACTATGAAGTGCTTGATCATTGTTGTTGTTGTAAGGAACCAATTGATTTTGTTGAGGTTGTTGTGATTGATCGTTTGGTGTTACTGAGGCGGTTGGTTGAGTTTCTTGTTGAGGAGGATAACTTTGTTGAGCATATAAGGCAAGTTGTTGATTTTCCGGATGTGTAGGTGGAGCAATTTGAGCACGGAGAATCCTTTCCCGATCAACTTCCTTCTCATGAGGCTTCAAGTAATCGTACAACAATCCATATGTAGAATGATGCATATTCTTCGCTTGACGGAGAAAAATGACATACTTCTCCCATTCAGGACCAAGACTACTCAGGAACTTAGTATTCACTGCAATTCTTGGCATGATGATGTTGTGTTTATCCAAATCATTGATGATGTCTGAGAATCGATGATGATAAGACTCTAGTGTCTCTCCAGGTTCAATCATGAAGTGTTCATAAGCCAAGTAAATTCTGGATTCCAAATCCTCCTGATTGAGTACAGATCCTTCCTGTCACACCCCCAAATTACCTGTTTTGCAGCGGAATGGAATTCCTGGGGATTGACTGTCATAGCATCACAATCACAGTTATATTGAGCGACCTAAAGTGTCGTTTGGAAAAATACATCGTTTGATTTAATAAAATAATCAGAGTTACAAAGTATAGGTCCCAAATGAAAGTTACTATGCACGGAAAATAAGTTTAGTACAAGTCAAACGATGTTTTTAAATTGTATTAATCCCATGTGAGACGCGTCGTCGCCGCGACTCTATGATATGTCCACATGCATGCCATGAAGTATGCCTTAGATACCTGAGATAAAACATGCTTAAAAAGGTCAACACAAAGTTTGAGTGAAATCCATAGGTTTAATTAATTCGTTTGAACACAATCATCGTAGTGTGAGTTAAATTGTTTCACACTCATCGTTGAAAACAAAATCGTATTTATTTCACTAAGTTCAAGACACCAAAGCGTAAACATCGCACCAA
Source organism: Chrysanthemum seticuspe (assembly GCA_019973895.1). Lineage (NCBI taxonomy): Eukaryota > Viridiplantae > Streptophyta > Magnoliopsida > Asterales > Asteraceae > Chrysanthemum > Chrysanthemum seticuspe. Next base: position 161,153,047 of record BPTQ01000004.1, read on the forward strand.
TAAAAATTGGTAATCATCGTTTCATCGCCGCCCTAATAGGTAAACTTGCCAATTTACCTTACTGGTTCAAATATAGTGCGCTCGATTTCCCCTAACTGGGTCAATAAGAGCGGGAGTGTTAATTCCAATAGGCCTATTCACAATATTCGCGCTCACTCGAAAGTGACTAATGGTTCATGATGTAGGGACTTCGAACATGGCAAATACTTAGTGACAATAAAACATTCGGTTATAGCATACAGTTCAAAGCATTTGTGTTCGATTAAAAATGTAGCATGTATCTCCCCCAAGAGTTTGTAAAACAGTTAAAAGAGTAAAAGTGGGGCTATGAACTCACCTGATAAACTGGTATGATGACAAGAGTGAGTACACTGAGGTATAGCGGGAAACTTTAATCTGGACCTATTACAAATGATATGATATGATATGTAATGAGTTATGATGTAATGTTATGCATGCATTTCGTATGTTATTTATACCATTTGCGGGTTTTGAAAAATATTACTTATCGTCGAAAAATACTCTTTTGACGTCTTGACCATTCTTAAATCACTTTATAAGTATTAACGTCAAAATGTCATCCTACAATGGTTTCGTAATGATTTATGGTGAAATTTTCACTTTTCGTCGTAAAATCATGTCGTCGGAAATTTCATGAAAGTGACAAAAATGGCTTCGAAAAAAACTAGTCGTAAAATCATGTACGTCGAACGTTAGGAAACGAACTCGACGGATTTGGAAAGTTTGTATCAAAATCTAGAAGTTTCAGTTCAGAAGTTTTCAACATAAAGGTCTCGAACATAAAGATAATAAGGGTTAAAGATGGTGATTTTGTCTAATTGTTGTGTAAAAAGTGAGTTTCGGCAAAGTTTGAGCAACCGTAACTAATTTATTAAAACTCCGCTATACAAACGGTTGGTCGTTTTGAAAAATATGCTTGGTGATCTTGATTTTATTAGAAGACATTTCATTCCAAAAAGTTCCACATCATCGTTAAAAACAGCCCTCAACATGGTCGTTTTAGTTACCGTAACACTTGTCTCGTAAAAATAATATAGTGTTTCTAAAAATAATAGTTACGGCAAGTTTATGAAAACGTGCATATCTTAGTCGTTTCAAATCCGTTTTCTACGTATTATACGTCCTTAGCTTCGTATCAAAGTATACTAATATATTTTTGATAAGTCGAAATAATTTGTAAAGCTTAAGGCTCGTTTTTGACTCGAATAAAGTAAAAATAGTATGCTGAAATTTTCTGAAAATGTATATTTCGTCGTCAAACTTGAAAAATTCATAACTTCTTCGTTATAACTCCGTTTTAATCCGTTCAAGCGGCCACGGATTCGTTTTAAAGTATATTTTCTAAATATCAAGGCCAAAATTTCGTGCCTACTGTCGGATTTTCCAGAAAAATAAAACAAGGACAGAACACATTTTATACTAGTCGAAAATAGTTTTTCTCGTACTAAACCTATTATAATCCCTTCAAATCAACTCCAAAGCTAATCTAATCCTACCATACACCTTCTTAGGGTGTCATGGGTTCCTAAACATCATCAAGACCAAAATATACCAAGGGAATAATTATAGGATGACCTTTATATATATATAACTCTAAAATCAATGGAAAAAATGGTATAAACAACACAAGTCTTGCATGTTTGCTCCAAAAATGAAGAGATAAATATGAAATGAAGATGAAATATGTAAAATGATAGTAATATGCTTACAAGTAAACTTGATGAGGTGCAAAGAACAAAGGTTTAACCTAAACACCCTAGGTTTTTATTTCAAAACCTTAACAAGAGTGTGATCTAGATTGTGATTAACTTGAGCTTGAGAAAAATTTTTGATCCCTTCCTAGGTCCCTTGGCTGCCGAATTAGTAGAGAGAAAAGAAAGATGAAATTTTGGTCTATTGGTTTACAAAATGAAGTGAATGGTGAAAGTAGTGAATAGATAAAATATAATACAAGTATAATACATTAACTTGTCATGATAATTTGCAAATATCTCTTGGTGATTCACTAGACAAGATCCATAAAATATGGAGGACACTAAGGGGGTGGCGTGGGATTCATGACAAGAAAAGAAAAGTTTGAAATTTTTTTTTTTTTTTTATTTAATAAATGTATTAATATGTAGATATAGTTTGTAAGTTGTAAGTTAAAATAGTATTTAGGGTAGCGTTAGCTAGAAATAAATTTTAACAGAACAAAATAAAATATATCGATGTCATAAAAATTATAAAAATACATTTCTTGCAAAATTTGAGTGAAATATAATTATCGGGTTGAATTTAAGGAAATCGTCGTAATTATATAAATACAACAATTTAGTTACAAAATAAATTTAAAACACTGGGTAAACTCATAATATTATTTTTATAATCTAAATATGAGTATAAAAATATATCGGGATAATTTTTGGAAGTAATGGATCAATTGTTCAAAATAATTAATTACGCGATAACGTTTATTTAATATAAAAATTATACGTTTAATGTAAAATGCAAAACCATGCATGAAATAATATAATGATAATGATGTTAATGAAATGTAGACTAAAATTAGTCTATATGAAATGTCCTCGATGATATGATCATGAATTCACAGCTAAACCATTACGGTTACGTGAATTTGAAACTCGTAAACTCAGTTTACGGTAAATGATGAAATTGTGAAACTTGAGAAATGACTTGAAATTGCGAGTTGTCACACTTCCATAAGAAGATGAATATGGTCCCACATTTCTTTTGCAGTCTTTTGAGCATCAACACTTCGAAGAATTGGGTTAGGTAATCCTAAAAGGATATATTGCATTGCAAGATCATCAGCTTCATTGTGTAGAAGTTCTGTTTGATTTAAATCTGTAACAGTAGCAATGTTTGTTTGTTCATCTCTTGGTGGAATGGCATTAGGATCTCCGGGTACAATGACAGTAGGCATCTCAAATGGACCTTCCAAGATAACCTTCTTTAAGAACTTTCCATGTGGCTTCTTCAGATCACAAAACCTAAAGAACCTTATCACCCATTGATCGTAGTTTCTTGGAGTGAGCGTTGGAGGTCTATCAAGTGATCCAGCCTCATGAATTGATTGTTGGCTGCTTAAAGCTTCACACATCTTTGCAAACCAAGTGGGTTCCTTCATAGTGTTCCTTGATGGATGTTGATTGAAATCATTTGTGTAGGGTTGAACTTGAAGACTTGGCGGTGTTTGAACCATTTGTGGTGGGGGAATTGCACCAAGTTGTGGAGTATGTTGTTGATTAAATTGTTGTTGATAAATTGCTTGTTGTTGATTCCATTGTTGATGTTGTGGACTTAGTTGTTGTTGTCGTTGAGGATAAGTGTCACAATTCGCAATTTCCGGTCATTTCTCATATTCCACATTCAGCATTTCATAACGATTCGTACATGGTTTTGCATTTTTCATTAAACGTTATTTTCTTATTAAACAAACGTTATCGCGTAAACATTATTTTTGAACATTTGACCCGATACTTCCAAAAATTATTCCAATATATTTTAATACTCATATTAAGATTTTAAAAATGTTATTATTAGTTTACCCAGTGTTTTAAATCTATTTCGTATATAAATTGTTATATTTATATAAATTACGACGGTTTTCTTAAATTCAACCCGATAAATAATTATTCATTCAAATCTTTCAAGAAATGTATTTTTATAACTTTTATGACCTCAATATATTTTATCTTGACCCGTGAAATTTATTTTATCTAAAGCTACTTTAAATATTCAAATGTGTATACAACTTACTAATATTACTCAACAATGCTACAAGCTACTACTTATCCTCAAATAACTTTAATTCTACTATATTTATACTTTTACATATTAATAATAATTATATGTATATGAATCATTTATTACAAGATTTTTACAAGATATGCAAGATCTTACTTATATAGTCTTTCACTCAAAGACTTTTACACTCATTCAACACATTATCTCAAGTCAATTATATATCAAGACTTTTGCATCTCATTCTTTCAATAATGCAAAAACTAGATCAAAAAGTTCTTCTTCTTCCTCTCTCAAATTTCGGCAGCCATAGGACAAGGAAGAAAAACCTTCAAGTTTCCAAGTAGTGTCCTAGTTATCGGGTGTGTTTTGATTAGTAGATTGTGGGTTTAATTCGGGTTCGGTGCTCATCTTGCTCTTATCACATCCAAACATCACCATCTTTATCATACACTCTTGTAAGCATAAAACTTCATCTCTTACTTTTCATATATATTTTTCATACATTTCATGAAGTCCATATGATCATATTTGCTCAAGTTGTAGTTTTTATTCATGTTTATCAAATTGTTATCACCCATATGTGCTCTATAAATATTTATAACAAGTATGTACTAGTTATAAGTTTATAAAAATGAGTAGTTTGAAAAATGGTTTATCAAAGTAAGTTTTGATCTTTTGCTAGTAAAGGTTTGATGTGGTTTATGCTTAATTATATGTT
>BPTQ01000004.1:161158555-161208177 GCA_019973895.1 Chrysanthemum seticuspe
GGGATTTTGATGCCCATTCTAAAAGGAACCAAACTAGAAGTAAAAGTACCAAATGAGGCACAAAAGAACGAACCTATTCGGACCTTTATGCAGCTGAAACCTATAGAAAACGTGACACTATCACATTTTCTAGTAAACCCGTTTTGGGATTTTAATGCGTATTCGTATTCGAATGCGCATCTTTAGGATGCGTATTCTAAAAAGAATGCGGATTCGGATCAGAATGCGTATTCTATTAGGATGCGGATTGAAAGATGCGGATTGATAACAGATGCGTATTGAAATCGCAGAAAAGGTATGAGTGCGCATTCGATTTAGATGCGAATTGAAGAATAACAATGCGCATTGAACCGATAACACTAAAGATGCGGATTCCTATGAAGAAGTAGTTTCCAAGTAAGCTGATGTTTCTAGGTAAAAATGGTTGTGTTCAAAAGATGTACAGAGTTGGTGGTATGAGATTGATAAAGGGAATGTGAATAACAGTGTGGGGGTTTAATGGACAAAACGTCGCCTTACCTTATGGAACCCCCTACTGACAGTATCGTAGTTTCAATGTCAATATAGCTTGCTGGATTTCACAGCAAACTTGTATCAAACTTATTTCCGCACAAGTTGATTTTCATTTGGGACCTTCATTTTGTAAACTCTGATTGTTTTAATAAAATCAAACGATGTGTTTTCCAAACGACACTTTAGGTCGTTCGATATAACTGTAACTTTGATGCTATGACAGTCATCCCCCAAGGTATTCCATTCCGCTGCAAAACAGGTAATTTGGGGGTGTGACAATAAGTGTAAGGGAAATAGTTAGAGTATGGTGGTTGAGACATGTAGAAAACTTGTGTTGGTAAAAATGGATCTTTGTAGTCGAATGAACCTTTGATGAAGAAGTATCCTTAGGCGTAGAAATCACAATAGCCAAGTTACGCGTAACAATAAGAAGTTAAGCGTAGATTTAGCTTACGCGTGAGTATGGAAAAGACGCTAAAGTTATGCGTAGACAATAGTTAGGCGTAGAAAGTTAGGCGTAGGATTATCTTATGCGTAAGACTAGGCTTAGGCGTAAGAAAAATCTTATGCGTAGGATTTCTACGCGTAAGCTTATGCTTATGCGTAATTTTAGGGTTTTGCCCAAATGATCTTTTACACTATCACAGTGCAAAAGATATCCAAAGTCGACGTATTTCCAGGCTTATCCAAGCAAGAAAACACGGAGTAAACCATGAAAATGAAGATCAAACCAAGGAAAATCTTACCCGTAGTTTTAGGGTTTTGCTACGCGTAGGATTACTCGTAATTTTGATTTTGCCCAAAGATGTTTCTAAACCTGTTTTTGTGTGATGAAATAGCTTCAATAACACCAAAAGACACAAAAGTGTGAAACTTGATGAACCAAAGACTCTAAAACGGTTACGAGTAGGATGAAACCCTCGTTCAAAAACTAGATGAAAAACAATGATCTACACATAAAGTTCGAAACTTTTTGCCAAAAACAAGTATTTTAACACCTTAAAACGTTGAAAGTACAAGAATCTTGGATTAAAAAGTGTAAAAAACGAGTTTTTAAGCGAACCAAAGTATCAAACGTTGTTCTACGCGTAGGACCATAAAACCCACTTCAAGAAACAACGATTCACCCAACTAGTTAGGCGATTGATACCACTGTTAGGTCACTAGTTTTACAAACACAAGTAATATAGAATGAGGTTAAGGCGATTGAACAAGTAAAACACACACACACACAAGATAATAAGCACGGTTATGCGTAGGAGTGTAATGAGAGAAAAACTTGAACAACCAACCTTCAAATGAAGGTTTACATAAGGTATTTATAGGAGGAAAGCTAGGGCAACACTCCTAGTTTCCATCCTTTCTCTAATGGGCTTGGGCCTAAGCTCATGGGCCTTCTACATAAGCTTAAGGCTAATAACAAACATAAAGGCCATAATAAAGCTAACTATTACATATTAATTACTAACACTTGATTATGGTTTAGGAGTGATTCCAACAAACCTACTGTCCAGACAATCTTCATGGCTAGCATTTCACCAATGGTCTCTCCAAAGGTTTCATCACCACAACCGGCTGGTCCTTACAAAGATTCAATCATCTCTGAGGTATTAAAACTATACGATGAAGTTGATGAGCAAGAGATGCATAACAAAGTTCACATGTAACTAATGAATCAGAAATGGATAATGTGAGTAATAGTACTATTGTCCCATATGATCAATATGTGATACAAAGTAAAAGTGAGATTGTATCAAGTGATGCATCTTCTGCAGTCAATGATAACTATGTTTTTGATGAATACACTCCATGTGCACCTGATGATTCTGTTATCTCTGAACTGAATGCCTATAAAGAACAAGTTGCTATTTATGAACAACGTGCTAAGTTTGACTTAACTACCCGTGAGCAGGAAATGGATGACCAAATGCGTACAATTATTAGAAAAAGTAATTTTAGAGAAGAAGTGTTAAAACAAGAATTAAACTCCTTACAAGCAAAGCTTTCTAAAACTATTAAGCAAAACCAAGAACTCCAAAATAATGTTAAAGTACTTAAACAAGAATTTAATGCTAAGGAATCACAACTCTTGAATGACTTTTCCAATCTGAAAACTTTGAAAAACAAGTTTGAAAATAAGTTGTACGTACAAGGGAATACCATTCAGACTGCTCACATGATCACTAAGCATAGAGTTCTCAGTGATAAGCACAGTATTCCCCTCGTAAAGGAACCCAATCCTGAATATGGTAAAGTGGCTAGAGAAGCTCAGAAGGTTATATATGATGGTAATGAAATCCTTAAGCCTAGGCAGAAACCTAGTTGCGCAGAGTGCACTGAGGAAGATAGGCAATTAGATGAAGTCACTAGGGAGAAAATGAATAATAAGCTAAAAGATCCTGAGTGTGAAAAGCAAAATATAACATTCAAACCCCATGATTACACTAAAGAAAATTGGATTTCCCTGAACAGATTTAAGCCTCAAACTCTATTAACCCTAGAACAAGTTTTTTGGAAAAAGGACATAGATATGCAAAAGGCTAATGCACTTGTTAAAATAAACACTCCCCTTAGGAAAATGCCACCAGCAATTGTGTATCCTCCGAATACACCAATGCATTTAGTTCCTAGATCTATTCCCACTAAGAGCAAGACGTTAATCAGCCTGTATGTTGTTTATCAACTATTTGTTGATTTTGAGAAGACATGTAAGAAAAGAATCACACCTACTGGGATAACAGAAGGGGAGAGGGGTTTTGAGCAAACTAAAGAATGCTATTTAACTGAAGTCATGCCTTTCTTTAAACAATTAAAAGGTCAATTTGAGAGTCTTCAAAAAGGGATATGTTGATCCCAGTTGAGCAAACGATCTAATATAGAAACTGACTTCAAACAAACACTTATTAAGTATCACGCGGAATTTAATACTTAAACTTAAGAAGAAGAACAATAAACATTCAACACCTCAATATTATTATTAATACGAATACTCTAACTAGTATTAGGGTTTTACAACCTTGAAGTGTATCGACCTTAGATATAAAACATACGTATATCTAATCTAACCTAGGACCTCCTTTTATAGGCTAAGGAGTCCTTTACATTATACAATATGTAACCTACAAGATAAATATCTTTTCCATATTTATCTAATACAAAATACTAAACCGACTAAACAAGACTAACAGTGGTTACATATCAATATCCGTGGTTACACAATACAACTAGCCGTGGTTTGTCTTCATCCGTGGTTCCATTCTTCTGTCCGTGGTTATATCAACTATGTCCGTATTTCCAGTACTTAGAATAATTCTTAATCCAAGGAACCAAAAACCCAACAATCCTCCCCTAAACTTGATACATTCCAATTGAATTCTCAAGTTTCCTTTAAGCTCAAAACATCTGAATCGGAGGATGTAGTCAAACACTTACTAGATTTAAGAATTTTCTCATACTTGATTATACCAGGCTTCAACATATGAGCAATAACTCCTGGATACTTATTTAGTTGAGGATAATCACCTTCTACACACATATGAATAACTTCTCCAAAAACAGTTAAAAAATGAACTCCACAAGTTTGATATAAAAACCATCTTGTAACCTGACCATTGTAGAGTCCTTTCCATTCAGGTTCATCATGAGTAGGTTCAAATAAAATCTTCAAATGATGATAAACGAGTCTCTCATAATAATCATTTGGATTTTCTTTACCAAACTTATTCTTGTAAAGAATCCAAAGATTCATCAAATAATCTCTATCAAAATACTGAAGCATCTGTGAAAATTTATTATACTCAGAAACTTCATTGTTGAGTCTTTGAATTTTCCAAACTCCTTCATTTCCAACTTTAAGCTTAAACTCATAAGAAATAATTGGATTAACATCTTTAACTACTTTCAGTGTTTTAGAATCAGATGTCTCCTGAATCTCAGATTTTCTCTGTCGTTTACTTTGAATCCACTAGCTCTTCTTCCTTTTTGAATCCACTCTTCTTCCTTTTTAGAATTCATTGGACAGAAATCATCATTATTAATCTTCATATACCTCATATAAATCTCATAAATTCTTTCAAATGAACACTTATTAAGATTATTGATGAGTGTCTAAATACTCATCAGTTTTGTACAAAATAAACTGCAAAATCATCTGAAAACACTCAGAAACACACCAAAATGATCAAAATATCACAAATCAGTGTTTTATGTGTTTTAAAAACAAAAATATCAAAATCAGATGAAAAACATATCAAATTTGCAAAAATTGCAGTTTTAGTCCCCCAAGTTTCAAAAATTGTCAAAAATAGTCCCTGAGTCAAAATTTCAAAAGAAAAATCATCAAAGGTCCTTTTTAAATCATAACTTGTCAAATTTGGTCCTTTGGTGAAAAATGTGAAAAGTTTGAGAAATTTACAAAAATGGTCCTTCAACTTTCAAAATTGGCAGATTTAGTCTCTGGAAAATGTGAAAGTGGCAACTTTGGTCCTTGTAATATTAACACTTGTCAATTTCAGTCCCTGAAACATCTTTGCATAATTGGCAGAACAGGTCCCTACAGTTTCAGAAATTACAATGGAGTCCCTATGTTATTTAAAACCCTTTCACACCCTTTGGCCTTGTCACAAGGTTTTTGAACCCCTGCCTTTCATTTTGAACCCTGCCATTGGACCCTCCCTATTATTAAAAGCCAGTCAAACGAATTTGACCACTGCCTTCCCTCTCTCCCTCACATGTTGCACCAAACCCATCATCACCATTCCTGCTTCTCTTCTGAATACACTCCATCTCAACCATTATCATCCCTACCCCCCCTCCAAACAGAAGAGGCCAAGGGAGCATTAAATGCATTATCCCAACCTCACTCAATCTCACAAACTGTTAAACCAATTTTGGCGCCAAAATATTTTAAACGGCCAGGATTGCTTCTACACATCCTATGGCCTCAATTGTTGGTGGGAACTTTTCAGAAAGGAGAGAGAAGGAGATTTGAGCCTATAAAGACCAAGAGGAAGCATCAAGGAAGGAGTAGTCTTTATATTTTTTATCACAAATGTCGTTTTTAGCTTAACTTATCTTAAACTAGTTCTCATTTGTACTTGTAAGCTTAATTGTATTCAACAAAGATATTTAAGTGTTTTATAACTTATTTCAAGTACCAATTTTAGTTAATGTTCAATATTTATATTTCATGTCCACTGTTAAGATTTTCATCTTCAAACCCCTGTGTTTAAACCTCTAAAAGTTTAGTTTCAATATTAAACTAGCTTATAGAAGCTTACTAAAGCTTTGCATAAGCTTAAACTTCAGTTTTAGTCACTTTTGGGTCTTGGTCAATAATAGTCAACATAAGCAGAAATGGTGCAGCTTATTGGACAGGGTTGATGCAAGCTTGGAATTGGGTTTGATAGGTTCATTTAAGCTTTTCATAGCTTATTGTGAACTTGTTACTTGTTTTAATCTCATAATCACAAAAATCTCATGTTCACATCAGATACTACAGTATTGGTTCTGGTCTGCTGATTTTGGATCTGGAATGGTTATGATGCTGGATTGGGTTGAGATCTAGCTGGAATTGGATTAGGATTAGTGGTTATTAGGTTAGTGGTTCTAGTTCATTATTTTGGCAAGCCACAGTGGCTAAGGAATTGTAAGTCATCATATCTGTTTTGCTGTTGAATTTATAGTTTGAATCTGTTCATTTATGATATTTAGTACTATTTGATCTATGTTGCATGTTTGTTCAGCTTAATATAATCATAATCTGTTTTCTAGTTCTCATTTCAATAGCTTAAGTAGTGTTTGGATCATCTGTTTAAACTGTGCTATAGAGTAGCTTATTAGTTCTAAGTGATTGAAACTTGTTTGAGTAGTGATTGATAGTCATTTTTGAGTCATTATAATAGCACTTTCACTCTAAAAGTCAAATCAAGCTTGAATCTGTTCTAGTGACAGAATCTGTTTGAATCAGTGGGTTTATTAAGCTGCAATTTGGTTCAAAAGTGTTAGGTCTAGCTTTTGGTTATAATCATTAGACTTAATACATCATTTTCAGTTCAAAATTGTGGATCAAAACTCAGTTTGGTCAAAGTTTATGAGTAATCTTCAAATAGTCAAACCTGTCAAGAGTATTTTTGTACCAAACTTTGTGAGTCATTCAGTGATTCATTACTGAATTTGAGAGTGTAAAACTTTGGAAAAACAAATTTCAACTGGTCTAAATCTGATATTCACTTTTTACTTAAACTGGTTGGGTCATTTTAAGCTTCATATAAGCTAATACTTTAGCTTCTGCCTGCCCTGTTCACACTTAGGTGTGAATCAGGCAGTTTTGAAATTGGTGCATCTGCTTCATTTCTAGGAATTAGAGTTTGGTTTTTGGCACATTTGTAGCTCACCAGGTGGTGTTTAGGACTGCTTATCTGTTTTTCACTCTAGGCTTATAAATAAGCTTGTGCTTAGGCTCAAACAGTGGACCTGAACCACTGTTTGGATAGAATAGCAGTTGGCTTAATTGATTGATTTGAGCTTTAGGCTTGTTAGAAGTGGTTTAAAACAGTTGCAATTAGCTTATTCTAGTATAAGATAGCTTCAGTTACTGTTTGGTTAGCTTGCTAGCTTATATGCTTAATTTAGTAGCTTATTCTAGTTGCATTTGCACTACATCATTCATTTTCTACACATAAGCTGTTGATTTTCCATTTTTCATAGATTCTATATATCATTTTAGATTTTTCCTGAAAGTTTCATAATTTTTGGTCTTCATTTGCTATTTTTCTCAATTTAAATAGATTTTAATCAATTTTTAATTAGCCTTTAATATAAAAAATCAGAAAAAGGTTCAAAAAAATAATTTTTCAATTTTGTTAAGTTTAGATAAATATAAGAAGTGAAAAAAGTAATTTTCCAGATTTTTCTTAGTTTATTTGGTAATTTTTAGTAATTTAATTAGTATTTAATAGTTTAAAATTCATAAAAAATAGAAAAATAGTCAGAAAAATACAAAAATGGTTTTGAAAATTCTAGTTTGATATTTTAGACTTTTTCATTTCATAATTTTATTTTTCTAGCTTTGTTTCCTAATTTCTTGTATTTTAGTTAATTATTAAATAGTTAAAAATAGTTTTTAATTAATAATAACTAGATAATTAGTGATAAAAATAGTTTTATTTTTCTAAAAATTTTCTTATATCATTAGGTTTGTAAAAACATCATTTTCATATTTTTAGGGTTAATATTGCTTTAGTTTCACTTTTTAATTTGTACGTCGCGTAGATTTTAATTTGAGTTTTATAAAAACATAAAAACAAAAACATCATTGTAAAAATAGTGATAGCGTTTATTTAATAGATTTTATCTTTTTAATCTTCTTTAATTTGCATTTAAGCCGTTGTTATTTGTTGGCTTATTCCGTAGTTATAATCATAATCTGATCCTTTTTCCGTTCAAACTCCTCGATCACTGTACGTTTGATAAATCATTGCATAGCTCGCTGGGACATAACGACCCGGGGAGACCTTATACTCCTCAGATCTTCATTGATTTCGTGCTGAAGCTGTTTTAGGCTTTCTTACGCTTGCGTGAGAGAACTTGACGGTTTTGCGCGCATCAATTATCATAAATATGTATGCCTGAATTCTTAATAATCTTCATCAATACATTCTTCATCTTTGCAATTGTAGGAGGTTTCTTTCTTATAACCTATTTCTTTTCTTTACTGATCCTCCTTGCCCATTCACCTAAAAGTCTAGCTCTTTCCTCATCATCCAACAGTGCCCATTCTTATGCAGTATACTCATCATGTATTTGTTGAGAAGCTTGAAGATATTTTTGTGATTCATACCATTTAGCTAACCATCTCTGACTAGCTTCCTCTTCTTCTTGTTTCCTTTTCTCTAAAGCTTCTTGTTCTGCAGCTAACATATTTCTTACATACTCTTCATCATAAGCAACCTGCTCTACTTTACTTTTAAACTTCAACTCTGGTTCTACAATCCCTTTACCTTTACCAATGTCTTGTTGAACCACTTTCTTCTTTAATGGATCACCAATAATCAAACTTTTACTTCTAGGTTTAGGTGCAGCGGATTCAAGAGTTAAAACAGGTGCAATGATAGGTGTAGGATTAGCTGATGTTTTACTTAGATTGATCAAAGTACTTGCAGCTTCTTTCTTAACTTCTTTAGGTTTAGATGATGATACAGAGATGGTTGTAACAATAGTGGAAGTAGTTAGAACAGCAGTGGGTATAATAGCCATTTCTGAAACTGCAGCAGTGGTTTCAATGGTACTGTCCATGGTTGCATACACACTAGCAGTGGTTGTGTTCTGCATCACTTTATCGTCTACCACAGTCTTCAAATTTTCAAGTACAGCCTCATTCCCAGCTTTATCAGATACCAAAAATTCTTGATCTCCACTATCAACATCTTCTTCCATAGATACATCTACAGCCTCCCCTGAATTTATGCCATCACTCCTCCCCTGTTTGAATACATTCTCCACATTCAGAGCTGGAGAGGAGTCCACCTTCTTTTTCTTTCTCCGTAGATGCTTTAAAGCAGCAACCCCAGGTCTTCTTACTTTCTCCAAAACCAATACCATGTGCTTTAAGCGCCTAATGCCTTTTCCCTGAAACACAGACAACTCCTGAAGACTTGAGATTGTATCCTCCATTTTGGTACATTTAGCCGTCAATTCATTTAAACCTTCAAGTATATCCTCCCCACTTCGACCTGTGTGAACTGGTCTGAGAGGTGGTTCATTGGAAAAATCATCAGGTACCAGCTTAGGATCCGTCAATTCAGTTTCATGTTCCAACCTATCCTCATCACTTCGAGCTGTGTTAACTGCTCTGAGAGGTGAATCCTTGGATATAGTAAACATAGCACCAGACCTTGCCGGATCATCTATGCACCCTATAGTAGCCAGTTGGCTGGGGATTCCTCCACCTGTGTTAAGTTCCAAGGAACTCTCCACATTAGGAATTGCCAAAGGTTGGGTCTTAATTATGTTTCCACTATCCTGACCAGCATCTAAGCATGAATCTGTAATGGAAGCCCTTCCAATCATGTCACCTCCACTCTATGTGACAGCCTCATGAATAACACCACTAACACCAGCCTGAGGTAGCTTGGTGCCCTTCAGTCTCCTAGTCCAGACAATTGGTTTAACAGTGGTTTGGGTTTGACTAGAAATAGGTTGAGTGTCACTAACAGTGGTTTGAGGTGTACTAGCAGTGGGTTCAGATGTACTATCAGTGGGTTCAGTGACTAAAGGTTGTGATTCAAGACATTCATCAAATTCAGGATCAGTAGGCAAAGTAAGCATATAGGGAAATAAAGGAACATCTCTAATTTGTACATTTTGTGGCTGATTCCTCATATGTGTAAAAACCTTAGGAAGCATATGATGTACTTCATACTCCCTAGTATGCTCAACAGGTTCCTCTATTTGACTTTCCACAAGCAGTTGAACAAACCTAGGATATAGATACTATTTACCCTTCTTCCTAATGTTTTGTACTAGCCCCTCATATATCATCCTAGACCAATTAAACTTCCTTCCATCAGACAAACAAATAATTGCAGTAGCAATTTTTGAAGGAAAGTCATTAAACCCAGTGGTCTTATTACTCATACACATCAACAAGGTGTGAATCAAAAACTTCCATTGCTTTGAAAACAAACTCTTAAAAAATTGTACCTTATCACCCCTGTGTGTATATCCTAACCTTTCCAAACCAGCAACTATCTCAGCATCTGAAAGGTTTACAATACCATCAGCATCATCAAACTTTAAAACTTCCCTAATTATCTCTTCATTAACAGAAATAGCATTCTCATCCACAATAGTGCTAAACACTTCTACTCCATCAACCTCTTCAAGATTAGCATTCCTCTAGAACTGATGTATGTAGGCTTTAAGGATGGTTGGTGTGACTGTCAAGGCATAGTGAATAGGACTGTGAATAAGGAAATCAATCATTTGATGAAAACCTTCAGATCGATTGTTTTTGATGAGGTTAGCAACTAGGTTATGTGTGTTGGAGTACTGTGTCGCCATTGTGATTGATGATGGGTATAATGTGGGTTTGTGAATTATGCAATAGAAAGTGATTAGGGTTAATGTAGAGCGCCAAGTTGAAGGGTTTTGAAGATCAAGTAAATGATCCATCCGTGATTTTGGGGAGATGAATATACTTTTGCCAAAGTTACCAAACAGCCCCTGTAGTATCCAAAAATAAGTAGCATTCTATCAGTGGTTTTAGAACTGTTGTCAGCGGTTTGAGACACACTATCAGTGGATACAATGTGTCATTCCAATCAGTTGACCAAGAGATTCAGCAAGTAAATCTGTGTCTAAATAAAAGATATCTCACAAAAATATGAAGGATTACACAATCTTCTTTTTTTTTTTTTTTTTTTTTTTTAAACACTAGCAGCTAAACACATCATAAGCTCCAATGTACACAAATCCTCCATACATGCAAGACAAAAACAAGAACCAAACACAGAGAAGAGGGTTATCAGTGGTTAGAAAAAGATAGAAGTGGTTTCAGAGACCTATCAGTGGTTAGCCAAAATGCAGAGAACTAAGTCCAGATGGCAACTTCCAATATTGAGACATAGTCAAAGTCAAACCACCTTATTAACTTCTCAACCACATTTAAGCTGCCCCTCATTAACTTTCATAAACCACTTCACTCTTATAAAAAAACCCAAATCTCAGCTATCACACACACCAATTAACACCAAAACCGTAATTCCACAAAAATCCACAATCAACAATCACCACGTGGAATCAAAGTTGGAATAAACCAGAAATCATCAATCTATCAACCTCTTCATCCTCCTCATCATCATCAAGTGAGGATTCAAATCCATGGTGGCTTCACCTTCCTCCTCAAGAACCAAGACCTAAGAAATCCCCATTTCTCCCTTCTTCTGAAGATGATAGTGTAGTGGATCCAAGTGAGTCTGCTGATGACTCTGATGACTCCACTAAGGAGATAACTTCACACACTCAACATCCACCACCTCAACCTAAACAGGTGGTGTTCGCTCTTCTTGCGCCATGGTTAGGTGCTTCATCACATATCATAAAGGGGAAGGGTAAAAGGAAGATGGATTGATTGCTTTTTGGTGAAACCAGTAGATGAAGCACAAAGCACAATGTCATATCACACATTCATCTACTGTATTCATCTTCATCATCTTTGTTTGCATCAATCCATCCTTCCCATTTTGATCCTTAGCTCGTCGTACTGGTCATGCATATCATGGTCATGTATATTCAGCAGTTGGAATAGTAGATATGAGCTAGGATAGGTTTAGGAACTCTTGTATAGAACTGGTATTGTAGTAGCATATGAAGTTAATTGTAAGCTGTAAGTTGTAAACTGCTTCTTGAATGAATGAACAATTTAACTTCAGTACTTCTTTTGCTTCTGTAATTTACTTTCTTTTATCTGCAAAATGGTTAGTGGAAACACAGAGCAACAACCAGTGGTTTGAACAAAACTATCAGTGGTTAGAACCAAAAATAGCAATACTAAGATCACATAATAACAGGCCAATACTTATACAGACTTTTACAAACAAGTTGAGAGTTTAGAGATTAATCATTCCAATACTAACAACAAGGTACTGAAACCTCCCCACATCAAAAGCTTTAGTGAGAAGATCAGCAACACTGAAATCAGTATGGATTTTTACCATTTGAATCAACCTTTTCTCATTACAATCTCTAATAAAATGATGCCTTATCTCAATATGTTTAGTTCCAGAATGTAAAACAGGATTTTTAATGATGCATATTGTACTATTATTATCAATGTAAATCTTAGTATGCATAAAGTTGTACCTAAAATCCAGCAATTGATTCTGAATCCAAAGAACTTGACCATAGCAACTAGCAGCAGCCATATATTCAGCTTCAGTTGTAGAATTTGCCTCAATAGTTTGCTTTTTACACTGCCATGAAATTAGTCTGCTTCCCAAAAACTGACATCCTCCAGTAGTAGACTTCCTATCCAAACTAGCACCAGCATAGTCACTATCTGTGTAGGCCACCAAATCGAAAGGAGAGTCCTTAGAGTACCAAAGGCCCAATTTAGGATGACCTATAAGATATCTAAAGATTCTCTTAACAACATTCATGTGTGAGGTATTTGGTGTAACTTGAAATCTTGTACACACACATACTGAGAACATAATATCTGGCCTAGATGCAGTGAGATACATCAAAGATCCAATCATGGATCTGTACAACTTCAAATCAACCTTGGGACTTCCATCATCTGGTAGTAGTGGTTTCTGAGTCTCCATAGGTGTACTTGCACTCTTTACATCTTGAAACCCAAACTTCTTCAAAACATCTGCTACATACTTGTCTTGACTAATGAAGATACCATCAGTCCTTTGTTGAACCTGTAGCCCCAAAAAGAAAGTGAGTTCTCCCATAGAACTCATCTGAAACTTATCATGCATAAGTTTCTCAAAATCCTTGCATAGCTCCTTGTTTGTTGAGCCAAAGATGATGTCATCTACATAAACCTGAACCAATAAAATATCATCTTTGTGCTTTCTAATGAACAAAGTTTTATCAATCAGACCTCTTTTAAACCCATTGTCCATCAAATAAGTAGACAGGCACTCATACCATGTCCTTGGAGCTTGATGCAATCCATACATAGCCTTTCTCACCCTATAAACCTTGTCAGGATGATTAGGATCTTCAAAACCAGGAGGTTGACAAACATAAACCTCTTCATCAATTGTGCCATAAAAAAATGCACTTTTAACATCCATCTGATACACAACAAAATTCTTGAATGAAGCATATGCCAAAAACAATCTAATAGCCTCAATTCGTGCAACTAGAGCAAACACTTCATCATAATCCAAACCTTCAGTTTGTGTCTATCCTTGAGCAACCAACCTTGATTTGTTCCTCACACCAATTCCTCTTTCATCCCTCTTATTTCTGAACACCCATTTTGTCCCAATTGCCCTCTTACCATTAGGAAGATCAACCAATGTCCAAACCTCTTGAAGCTTAAATTGTAGAAGCTCCTCTTGCATTGATTCTACCCATCCTTCTTCTGATAAAGCTTCTTCCACTCTTTTGGGTTCCTTTTGAGACAGAAAACAAGAAAACATGCAATTTTGCAGATCTTTATGACTCTTTCTTTTGTGAAGTGATCTTGCAAAGAACCCATGTTTAGGAAAGGGTTCAGTTTTCTTAACCCTGCTTCTTGTTTGAACAGGTGTATTCAAGTTTCAAAGTATTTGTTCCTTGGGATGAATTTTGTGAATCCTTGTAGTGGTGATTGGACTTTCATGAATGACAGTTTCCAAATTAGACAAATCAGCATTAAAGAAATCATCCATGTCTTCATCATCAGTAGGAGTATCAATTTCTATCAAAGCAGGCATGGTAGGATCATGTGGATACTCCTCTTCACCAAATAATGGCTTTCCAGTTGGTCCAAAGAAAGTACTATCACCAGTACTTGCAGCCGGGATTTCACTTGAACTATCAGTGGTAGAAGATGGCTTAGCAGTGCTTTCAGTAGGCTTAGCAGTGCTTGCAGAATTCCTTTTCTTCTTTTCAATTTCTTCTACCGACACTGAGTTATCTTTAAACAACTCATCATTATCTTGATGATGATCAACATTTCCTCCATTATTCAGTACATCATCATCAGTGGGACCTTTCTTATCAATGATGGAAGGAACAGAACCAGCTTTCCACTTTTCAACCAAATAGAACTCCTTTGGAGAATCAGCTTCCTTAGAAGTTGTTTCAGCATCAAAATCCTTTTGTGTACCTGCATTAACATTAGTGGAAGTTCCTGCAATGATAGGCTCATAATTCATAGATTTGGTTAGCATATCAATGTTAAACAGCCAGTCTGGTCCTTTGGTCTTAACACTAGGAGTCTTTTCACTGAATTGAACATGTAAGTTCTCTTCAACAATTCTAGTCCTCCTATTGTATACTCTAAAGGCTTTACTATTGGAAGAGTAGCCTAAAAAGTATCCATCATCAGCTTTTTCTTGAAACTTGCGTAGGTAGTCTATGGTATTCAAGATAGTAACAGGACACCCAAAAGGTTTTAGGAATGCAATCATTGGCTTCCTATCATGTAACAGCTCCAAGGGGGTCTTGTTATGAGGCTTCACTACCTTACTTCTATTCTGCACATAACATGCAGTGCCTACAGCTTCAACCCAAAAGGTAGTTGGTAACTTAGATTCTGACAACATTGTCCTAGCAGGCTCAATTAGTGTCCTATTTTTCCTTTCAGCTACACCATTCTGTTGTGGTGTTCTAGCAAGACTAAACTGTCTTTCAATACCCTTAGCTACACAGAAATGATTCATCACATCATTCTTTAACTTAGTTCCATTATCACATCTGATTACCTTGACCTTACGATTTACTAGATTTTCTATCTTAGTAATGAAACTCTTGAGGATCTCACTAGTCTCACTCTTAGCAACCAAAAATTATACCCAAGAAAATCTACTATAATCATCAGTGATAACTAGGCAATACTGCTTATGATTCAAACTTCTAACAAAGGTAGGTCTAAATAAGTCCATATGAAGCATAAACAGTGGTTGTGTGATGGTGCTTACAGTTTTGGTCTTACAAGAAGCTCTATGTTCTTTTTCTTTTTGACAAGCCACACAAAGTTCTTTACACTCAAAAACCTTAGATGGTAACCCTCTCACTAAGTTCCCTTTTACTAGTTTATTGATTGTTTTGAAATTTAGGTGACCTAGCCTTCTATGCCACAATTTTGACTCATCTACAGATACTTTAGCAAACAAACATGTTAAGGACCTATTTGGAAGAACATCTTTAAGATCAAAAAAATATATGTTTTCTTTCCTAGGTACCCTAAGTTGTATGAACTTCTCATCAGGTATCTTAAACTCAGGAGACAACACCACACACTCAGTTTCACCAAAAAGTACCCAGTTTTTCTTATCACACATTTGAGAAACACTGAATAGATTATACTTAAGTCCCTGTACCAGATAGACTTTTTCAAAGTCTAAATTCCCTGTTCTGATTGTGCCTCTGCCAAGTATCTTTCCTCCCTTTGGATCATTGCCAAATGCCACATATCCTCCATCAAAAGCTTCAAAATCTTCCAGGTTGCTCCCATCCCAAGTCATGTGCCCAGAGCAACCACTATCAAAAACTCCTTTATCTTTTAGCTCATCTAGTAGATTGCCCTGCACATGAAATTAAACAAGTTAGTTCCTTTTGTGGACCCAAGCCAATACTGACTTGGGTCTGCCCTGTGCATCAAAATATTCAAATTTCTTTAGGTCCATTGATGCACAGTTGACATGTGGTAAAACTTTGGTCTTAGGCTTCCATTGCCAACTAGCTGAGGCCTTAACAGCATAAAAATGATTTCCAACCACTGTGTCAGTTATCACCTTTGGTATTTGTAAAACTTCTTTTGTATCAGTGGTGATATTTTGCTTAACAGTGGTTTGATTCTGCTTAGCCGTGTTTACATTTTGCTTAGCAGTGGTTGGAACCCATTTAATTACAGCAGTAACAATTGACTTTTTATTACCATTCCTCATTAAAACTTCCCTAGGAATCATGTTTTTGTTAGGATGAGGGTTTGTATTATTTGAAAAGTTTTGATGATTTACCCTCCTCCAATGATTCCAAACTTGTGGTCTATTTTTATAACAGTTTCTCTGTAAGTGCTCAAAACTACCACATATATAACAAGCCTTTCCAAACTCCTTCCTTCCAAATTTAAGCTTAAACTCATAAGAAATAATTTGATTAACATCTTCAACTACTTTCAGTCTTTTAGAATCAGATGTCTCCTGAATCTCATATTTTCTATTTCGTTTACTTTGAATCCACTCTTCTTCCTTTTGAATCCACTCTTCTTCCTTTTTAGAATTCATTGGACAGAAATCATCATTATTAATCTTCATACACCTCATATAAATCTCATAAATTCTTTCAAATGAACACTTATTAAGATTATCAGAAATATGTATGCCTGAATTCTTAATAATCTTCATCAATACATTCCTCATCTGTGCAATTGTAGGAGGTTTCTTTCTTATAACCTGTTTCTTTTCTTTACTGATCCTCCTTGCCCATTCACCTAAAAGTCTAGCTCTTTCCTCATCATCCAACAGTGCCCATTCTTGTGCAGTATACTCATCATGTATTTGTTGAGAAGCTTGAAGATAGTTTTGTGATTCATACCATGTAGCTAACCATGTCTGACTAGCTTCCTCTTCTTACTGCTTCCTTTTCTCTAAAGCTTCTTGTTCTGTAGCTAACATATTTCTTACATACTCTTCATCATAAGCAACATGCTTTGCTTTACTTTTAAACTTCAACTCTGGTTCTACAATCCCTTTGCCTTTACCAATGTCTTGTTGAACCACTCTCTTCTTTAATGGATCACCAATAATCAAACTTTTACTTCTAGGTTTAGGTGCAGCAGATTCAAGAGATAAAATAGGTGCAATGATAGGTGTAGAATTAGCTGAGGTTTTACTTAGATTGATCAAAGTACTTGCAGCTTCTTTCTCAACTTCTTTAGGTTTAGATGATGATACAGAGATGGTTGTAACAATAGTGGAAGTAGTTAGAACAGCAGTGGGTACAATAGCCAATTCTGAAACTACAGCAGTGGTTTCAATGGTACTATCCATGGTTGCAGACACACTAGCAGTGGTTGTGTTTTGCATCACTTCATCGTCTACCACAGTCTTCAAATTTTCAAGAACAGCCTCATTCCCAGCTTTATCAGATACCAAAAATTCTTGATCTCCACTATCAACATCTTCTTCCATAGATACATCTACAACCTCCCCTAAATTTATGCCATCACTCCTCCCCTGTTTGAATAAATTCTCCACATTCAGAGCTGGACAGGAGTCCACCTTCTTTTTCTTTCTCCGTAGATGCTTTAAAGCAGCAACCCCAGGTCTTCTTACTTTCTTCAAAACCAATACCCTGTGCTTTAAGCGCCTAATGTCTTTTCCCTGAAACACAAACAACTCCTGAAGACTTAAGATTGTATCCTCCATTTTGGTACATTTAGCCGTCAATTCATTTAAACATTCAAGTATATCCTCCCCACTTCGACCTGTGTGAACTGGTCCGAGAGGTGATTCATTGGAAAAATCATCAGGTACCAGCTTAGGATCCGTCAATTCAGTTTCATGTTCCAAACTATCCTCATCACTTCGAGCTGTGTTAACTGCTCCGAGAGGTGAATCCTTGGATATAGTAAACATAGCACCAGACCTTGCCTGATTATCTATGCACCCTATAGTAGCCAGTTGGCTGGGGATTCCTCCACCTGTGTTAAGTTCCAAGGAACTCTCCACATTAGGAGTTGCCAAAGGTTGGGTCTTATTTATGTTTCCACTATCCTGACCAGTATCCAAGCATGAATCAGTAGTGGAAGCCCTTCCAATCATGTCACCTACACTCCATGTGACAGCCTCATGAACAACACCACTAACACTAGCCTGAGGTTGCTTGGTGCCCTTCAGTCTCCTAGTCCAGACAATTGGTTTAACAGTGGTTTGGGTTTGACTAGAAATAGGCTGAGTGTCACTAACAGTGGTTTGTGGTGTACTAGCAGTGGGTTCAGATGTACTATCAGTGGGTTCAGTGACTAAAGGTTGTGATTCAAAACGTTCATCAAATTCAGGATCAGTAGGCAAAGTAAGCATATGGGGAAATAAAGGAACATCTCTAATTTGTACATTTTGTGGCTGATTCCTCATATGTGCAAAAACCTTAGGAAGCATATGATGTACTTCATACTCCCTAGTATGCTCAACAGGTTCCTCTATTTGACTTTCCACAAGCAGTTGAACAAACCTAGGATATAGATAGTATTTACCCTTCTTCCTAATGTTTTGTACTAGCCCCTCATATATCATCCTAGACCAATTAAACTTCCTTCCATCAGACAAACAAATAATTGCAGTAGCAATTTTTGAAGGAAAGTCATTAAACCCAGTGGTCTTATTACTCATACACATCAACAAGGTGTGAATCAAAAACTTCCATTGCTTTGAAAACAAACTCTTAAAAAATTGTACCTTATCACCCCTGTGTGTATATCCTAACCTTTCCAAACCAGCAACTATCTCAGCATCTGAAAGGTTTACAATACCATCAGCATTATCAAACTTGAAAACTTCCCTAATTATCTCCTCATTAACAGAAATAACATTCTCATCCACAATAGTGTTAAACACTTCTACTCCATCAACCTCTTCAAGCTTAGCATTCCTCTAGAACTGATGTATGTAGGCTTTAAGGATGGTTGGTGTGTCTATCAAGGCATAGTGAATAGGACTGTGAATAAGGAAATCAATCAATTGATGAAAACCTTCAGATCGATTGTTTTTATGAGGTTAGCAACTAGGTTATGTGTGTAGGAGTATTGTGTCGCCATTGTGATTGATGATGGGTATGATGTGGGTTTGTGAATTATGCAACAGAAAGTGATTAGGGTTAATGTAGAGCGCCAAGTTGAAGTGTTTTGAAGATCAAGTAAATGACCCATCCGTGATTTTGGGGAGATAAATATACTTTTGCCAAAGTTACCAAACAGCCCCTGTAGTATCCAAAAATAAGCAGCATTCTATCAGTGGTTTCAGAATTGCTGTCAGCGGTTTGAGACATACTATCAGTGGATACAATGTGTCACTCCAATCAGTTGACCAAGAGATTCATCAAGCAAATCTGTGTCTAAATAAAAGATATCTCACAAAAATATGAAGGATTACACAATCTTTTTTTTTTTTTTTTTTTTTTTTTTTTTTAAACACTAGCAACTAAACACATCATAAGCTCCAATGTACACAAATCCTCCATACCTGCAAGACACAAACAAGAACCAAACACAGAGAAGAGAGTTATCAGTGGTTAGAAAAAGATAGAAGTGGTTTCAGAGACCTATCAGTGGTTAGCCAAAATGCAGAGAACTAAGTCCAGATTGCAACTTCCAATATTAAGACATAGTCAAAGTCAAACCACCTTATTAACTTCTCAACCACATTTAACCTGCCCCTCATTAACTTTCATAAGCTACTTCACTGCTTATAAAAGAAACCCAAATCTCAGCTATCACACACACCAATTAACACCAAAACCCTAATTCCACAAAAATCCACAATCAACAATCACCATGTGGAATCCAAGTTGGAATAAACCAGAAATCATCAATCTATCAACCTCTTCATCCTCATCATCATCATCAAGTGAGGATTCAAATCCATGGTGGCTTCACCTTCCTCCTCAAGAACCAAGACCTAAGAAATCCCCATTTCTCCCTTCTTCTGAAGATGATAGTGTAGTGGATCCAAGTGAGTCTGCTGATGACTCTGATGACTCCACTAAGGAGATGACTTCACACCCTCAACATCCACCACCTCAACCTAAACCGGTGGTGTTCGCTCTTCCTGCGCCATGGTTAGGTGCTTCATCACATATCATAAAGGGGAAGGGTAAAAGGAAGATGGATTGATTGCTTTTTGGTGAAACCAGTAGATGAAGCACCAAGTACAATGTCATATCACACATTCATCTACTGTATTCATCTTCATCATCTTCGTTTTCATCAATCCATCCTTCCCATTTTGATCCTTAGCTCGTCGTACTGGTCATGCATATCATGGTCATGTATATTCAGCAGTTGTAATAGTAGATATGAGCTAGGATAGGTTTAGGAACTCTTGTATAGAACTGGTATTGTAGTAGCATATGAAGTTAATTGTAAGCTGTAAGCTGTAAACTGCTTCTTGAATGAATGAACAATTTAACTTCAGTACTTCTTTTGCTTCTGTAATTTACTTTCTTTTATCTGCAAAATGGTTAGTGGAAACACAGAGCAACAACCAGTGGTTTGAACAAAACTATCAGTGGTTAGAACCAAAAATAGCAATACTAAGATCACATAATAACAGGCCAATACTTATACAAACTTTTACAAAAAAAGTTGAGAGTTTAGAGATTAATCATTCCAATACTAACAACAAGGTACTGAAACCTCCCCACATCAAAAGCTTTAGTGAGAAGATCAGCAACATTGAAATCAGTATGGATTTTTACCATTTGAATCAACCTTTTCTCATTACAATCTCTAATAAAATGATGCCTTATCTCAATATGTTTAGTTCTAGAATGTAAAACATGATTTTTAATGATGCATATTGTACTGTTATTATCAATGTAAATCTTAGTATGCATGAAGTTGTACCCAAAATCCAGCAATTGATTCTGAATCCAAAGAACTTGACCACAGCAACTAGCAGCAGCCACATATTCAGCTTCAGTTGTAGAATTTGCCACAATAGTTTGCTTTTTACACTGCCATGAAATTAGTCTGCTTCCCAAAAACTGACATCCTCCGGTAGTAGACTTCCTATCCAAACTAGCACCAGCATAGTCACTATCTGTGTAGGCAACCAAATCAAAAGGAGAGTCCTTGGAGTACCAAAGGCCCAATTTAGGATGACCTTTAAGATATCTAAAGATTCTCTTAACAGCATTCATGTGTGAGGTATTTGGTGTAACTTGAAATCTTGCACACACACATACTGAGAACATAATATCTGGCCTAGATGCAGTGAGATACATCAAAGATCCAATCATGGATCTGTACAACTTCAAATCAACCTTGGGACTTCCATCATCTAGTAGCAGTGGTTTCTGAGTCTCCATAGGTGTACTTGCACTCTTTACATCTTGAAACCCAAACTTCTTCAAAACATCTGCTACATACTTGTCTTGACTAATGAAGATACCATCAGTCCTTTGTTGAACCTGTAGCCCCAAAAAGAAAGTGAGTTCTCCCATAGAACTCATCTGAAACTTATCATGCATAAGTTTCTCAAAATCCTTGCATAGCTTCTTGTTTGTTCAGCTAAAGATGATGTCATCTACATAAACCTGAACCAATAAAATATCATCTTTGTGCTTTCTAATGAACAAAGTTTTATCAATAAGACCTCTTTTAAACCCATTGTCCATCAAATAAGTAGACAGGCACTCATACCATGCCCTTGGAGCTTGATGCAATCCATACATAGCCTTTCTCAACCTATAAACCTTGTCAGGATGATCAGGATCTTCAAAACCAGGAGGTTGACAAACATAAATCTATTCATCAATTGTGCCATACAAAAATTTACTTTTAACATCCATCTTATACAGAACAAAATTCTTGAATGAAGCATAATCCAAAAACAATCTAATAGCCTCAATTCGTGCAACTGAAGCAAACACTTCATCATAATCCAAACCTTCAGTTTGTGTGTATCCTTGAGCAACCAACCTTGATTTGTTCCTCACAACAATTCCTCTTTCACCCCTCTTATTTCTGAACACCCATTTTGTCCCAATTGCCCTCTTACCATTAGGAAGATCAACCAATGTTCAAACCTCTTGAAGCTTAAATTGTAGAAGATCCTCTTGCATTGATTTTACCCAGACTTCTTCTGATAAAGCTTCTTCCACTCTCTTGGGCTCCTTTTGAGACAGAAAACAAGCAAACAGGCAATTTTGCAGATCTTTATGACTGTTTCTTTTGTGAAGTGATCTTGCAAAGAACCCATGTTCAGGAAAGGGTTCAGTTTTCTTAACCATGCTTCTTGTTTGAACTGGGGTATTCAAGTTTCCAAGTATTTGTTCCTTGGGATGAATCTTGTGAATCCTTGTAGTGGTGATTGGACTTTCATGACTGACAGTTTCCAAATTAGACAAATCAGCATTAAAGAAATCATCCATGTCTTCATCATCAGTAGGAGTATCAATTTCTATCAAAGCAGGAATGGTAGGATCATGTGGATACTCCTCTTCACCAAATAATGGCTTTCCAGTTGCTCCAAAGAAAGTACTATCACCAATACTTGCAGCCGGGATTTCACTTGAACTATCAGTGGTAGAAGATGGCTTAGCAGTGCTTTCAGTAGGTTTAGCAGTGCTTGTAGAATTCCTTTTCTTCTTTTCAACTTCTCCTACCGACACTGAGTTGTCTTTCAACAACTCATCATTATCTTGATGATGATCAACATTTCCTCCATTATTCAGTACATCATCATCAGTGGGACCTTTCTTATCAATGATGGAAGGAACAGAACCAGCTTTCCACTTTTCAACCAAAAATAACTCCTTTGGAGAATCAGCTTCCTTAGAAGTTGTTTCAGCATCAGAATCCTTTTGTGTACCTGCATTAACATTAGTGGAAGTTCCTGCAATAATAGGCTCATAATTCATAGATCTGGTTAGCATATCAATGTTAAACAGCTAGTCTGGTCCTTTGGTCTCAACACTAGGAGTCTTTTCACCGAATTGAACATGTAAGTTCTCTTCAACAATTCTAGTCCTCCTATTGTATACTCTAAAGGCTTTATTGTTGGAAGAGTAGCCTAAAAAGTATCCATCATCAGCTTTTTTTTTGAAATTTGCCTAGGTAGTCTATGGTATTCAAGATAGTAACAGGACACCCAAAAGGTTTTAGGAATGCAATCATTGGCTTCCTATCATGTAACAGCTCATAGGAGGTCTTGTTATGAGGCTTCACTACCTTACTTCTATTCTGCACATAACATGCAGCGCCTACAGCTTCAGCCCAAAAGGTAGTTGGTAACTTAGATTCTGACAACATTGTCCTAGCAGCCTCAATTAGTGTCCTATTTTTCCTTTCAGCTACACCATTCTGTTGTGGTGTTCTAGCAACCCTAAACTGTCTTTCAATACCCTTAGCTACACAGAACTGATTCATCACATCATTCTTAAACTCAGTTCCATTATCACATCTGATTACCATGACCTTATGATTTACTAGATTTTCTATCTTAGTAATGAAACTCTTGAGGATCTCACTAGTCTCACTCTTAGCAACCAAAAAGTATACCCAAGAAAATCTACTATAATCATCAGTGATAACTAGGCAATACTGCTTATGATTCAAACTTCTAACAAAGGTAGGTCCAAATAAGTCCATATGAAGCACAAACAGTGGTTGTGTGATGGTGTTTACAGTTTTGGTCTTACAAGAAGTTCTATGTTGTTTTCCTTTTTGACAAGCCACACAAAGTTCTTTACACTCAAAAACCTTAGAAGGTAACCCTCTCACTAAGTTCCCTTTTACCATTTTAATGATTGTTTGGAAATTTAGGTGACCTAGCCTTCTATGCCACAATTTTGACTCATCTACAAAAGCTTTAGCAAACAAACATGTTAAGGACCTATTTGGAAGAACATCTTTAAGATCAAAACAATATATGTTTTCCTTCCTAGGTACCCTAAGTTGTATGAACTTCTCATCAGGAATCTTAAACTCAGGAGACAACACCACACACTCAGTTTCACCAAAAAGTACCCAGTTTTCTTATCACACATTTGAGAAACACTGAATAGATTATACTTAAGTCCCTGTACCAGATAGACTTTTTCAAAGTCTAAATTCCTTGTTCTGATTGTGCCTCTGCCAAGTATCTTTCCTCCCTTTGGATCATTGCCAAATGCCACATATCCTCCATCAAAAGCTTCAAAATCTTCCAGGTTGCTCCCATCCCAAGTCATGTGCCCAGAGCAACAACTATCAAAAACTCCTTTATCTTTTAGCTCATCTTGTAGATTGCCCTGCACATGAAATTAAACAAGTTAGTTCCTTTTGTGGACCCAAGCCAATACTGACTTGGGTCTGCCCTGTGCATCAAAATATTCAAATTTCTTTAGGTCCATTGATGCACAGTTGACATGTGGTAAAACCTTTGTCTTAGGCTTCCATTGCCAACTAGCTGAGGCCTTGACAGCATAAAAATGATTTCCAACCATTGTGTCAGTTATCACCTTTGGTATTTGTAAAACTTCTTGTGTATCAGTGGTGATATTTTGCTTAACAGTGGTTTGATTCTGCTTAGCCATGTTTACATTTTGCTTAGCAGTGGTTGGAACCCATTTAGGTGCAGCAGTAACAATTGACTTTACCATTCCTCATTAAAACTGCCCTAGGAATCATGTTTTTGTTAGGATGAGGGTTTGTATTCTTTGAAAAGTTTTGATGATTTACCCTCCTCCAATGATTCCAAACTTGTGGTCTGTTTTTATAATAGTTTCTCTGTAAGTGCTCAAAACTACCACATCTCCTAATCTATTTGAAATTAGTCCATTGAAGTTTCTCTGGTTTCCCCTAGGTATGTATCTTTTCATCTGTTCCCTAGGTACTTCCTTGTACTCAACTACTCTCTTAGCAATTTGAGCTCCAAATCTAGGTACAAGGTTGACTTGTTTAGAATCAACTTTCTTAACATGCTCTATCTTTTCAGGTTGTGTTGATTCAACCATTGATTCAGTTCTGTCTTCCTCAGAATCTAATTCCCAATCTTCAATTGTGGGAGCATCAGATGACTTATCAGAACCTATCTTAGGTGATTCATTCTTGTTAGTCTCACCTACAGGTTTATTGAAGCTAAATTCACTGCTAAATGAGAGCTCTTTTGCAGGTGGTGCATGTTTCATAAGAGATGGTGGTGGCATATCATTGTAACCTAGGCCAGTACCATCTTTGAACAATTTTTGACCTATTGGTTTATTTACTAGATCAGAAGCATATTGTGTTTTAGCAACCCTAACAACATGTTGTTCTTTTTCTTTTAGGGCCTGATCTTTTACACTCTCTGCATGTTCTAGTTTTTCTTTAAGCATCTTAATCTCTCTATCCTTAAGATCAATTTCACCACCTAGTATATTAATTTTATCAACATACTCAAACTCACATTTAATACAGTATTTAAGCTTTTCTTCAACACTTTCTAGAGCAACTCTATAACCTAAGTTATCTAGAGACATTCTTTCTACTTCTTTCCTCATACTCTCACTGATAGATTTTTGAGATTCTAAGTTATCTTGACATGATTTAAAGGAACAAGTAGAATTATTAGAATCATTAGATACCTCAGAATCTGAACCAGAAGATGAAGCATAAGCCATAAGAGCAAAGTTATGCTCTTTAGAAGCTTCACTAACAAGAAAAGCTGCATTGGGACCTTCTTCGATCTGATCACTCCAGTCATAATCACCAATGCCATCTTGAGCAACCAAAGCTGAAGAAGAAGCAAGCTCTTCAGTGGTCTTTTTAATGCCTTTAATTCTCTTAGGAGCTCGACATTCCCTAGCAAAGTGACCTTTCTTTTTGCAGTTAAAGCACTCCATCTTGCTTTTGTCGAAACCAGCTCTCCTTTGACCATCATACTTAACCTGTCTTCCAGTCCTCCTCAGAAACTTCCTTGCTTGGAGAGTCAACATAGCCATTTGCCATTGCAGATTTAGCTCTTCAAGATCATCAGGATCAATTTGATCTAGATCTTGATTCAAAACAGTAATACTGGTAGTGAAATCAGCCAGAAAAGTACAGATTGCACCATCACTGACATTATCACTAATAGTGGTATTGTTAGCAATAGCAGTGGTTATACCATAAGCAGCAGTGGATGCATCTTGAGGATTCATATGGTTTGTAGAAACAAAAGCAATGTTTTGTGTAGAGGAAGATGAACCAGCAATATTCTTTTCAGACTCATAAACCTTCAAATTGTTGTAGAGATTGTCCAGAGTCATCTGATCAAAGTCATCTTTGTTTCTCCACACAACAGTATGCATAGCCCAGTCAGGTGACAAACTTCTAATAAACTTAAGATTGATATCTTCTTGAGCAACTTTGTAGTCCACAGACTTCAGTTGACTGATAAGTTTTTGAAGTCTGTTATAAGTGCCATCAAGTTTTTCTCCACTTAGAGCAGTGAAGTTCTCAAGCTGATACTTTAGCATATTCTTCATGGATTTCTTTGTAGCTTCATTACCAGTAAACCTTGCTTCAATAGCATCCATTAATTCTTTAGCACACTCAAAATGATCAAAGTCCAGTGCAAACTCATTAGGTATTCCCATGGAGATAATACTAAGTGCTTTAATCTCCAGTTTCCTTTTTGCCTAGTCAATCTCACTAATAATGGCTATTGCAGTACCATCTACACTCTTCTTAGGAAGAGTATCTCCCTTTTCAACGACATCCCAGATGGAATAGTCAATCATACGAATGTATTGCCTCATTCGCATTCTCCAAATTTGGTACTCACCCTGCTTTAGCATGGGTACATTAGATGCAGTAACCATGTGAGTTTCGTCAGACATCTTAACTTGCTTGAACAGAACTTAACTTGACTTCTTCTTGATTACAGTTTCTAGATCACAAGCTCTGATACCACTTGTTGATCCCAGTTGAGCAAACGATCTAATATAGAAACTGACTTTAAAAAAACACTTATTAAGTATCACGCAGAATTTAATACTTAATCTTAAGAAGAAGAACAATAAACATTCAACACCTCAATATTATTATTAATACGAATACTCTAACCATTATTAGGGTTTTATAACCTTGAAGTGTATCGACCTTAGATATAAAACATACGTATATCTAATCTAACCTAGGACCTCCTTTTATAGGCTAAGGAGTCCTTTAGATTATACAATACGTAACCTACAAGATAAATATCTTTTCCATATTTATCTAATACAAAATACTAAACCGACTAAACAAGACTAGCAGTGGTTACATATCAATATCCGTGGTTACACAATACAACTAGCCGTGGTTTGTCTTCATTCGTGGTTCCATTCTTCTGTCCGTGGTAATATCAACTCTGTCCGTATTTCCAGTACTTAGAATAATTCTTAATCCAAGGAACCAAAAACCCAACAGGATAGACTCAGATATTAAATAAATGGAAAAGGAATTTGATGCAATGATAGTTGAGGTCAATGATTGTGAACGGGAACTCAAATATGATGAAATTGAAAGGAAAAATCTGCATATCTTAAATGAGAACTTAGTATTGAGTTGTGTGGCTCAAGATGTGTTTTATACTGTTACTAAGCATTCTATTATTGCTTCTCAATTTCATGAATTAACTGTTGCTTTGAAAGTTTCCCATGATCGTGTCATTGAGCTTGAAAACAAAAACTCATAACTAAATGAGAAAATTGATCAGGATGATCACGATAATTTGGTAAAACATCTCTCTAAGCTAGAAGTTGAACATTTTGATTTGCAATTAAAATATCAACATCTTAAAGAAAATGTCAAAACCTTAAACATCAAGACATCTTCAAATGTTCCAGAGTTTGATGCACTTTTTGAAATAAACAAACGTAACGAACAGATTCAAGCTCACTATAACACGATCAGAAAGTTGAAAGCCCAAAATTCACAATTAAAGGGTGAAAAGAACAATGTGACTGGCTCCCAAATGCCTCCTCCTTTAGATTCTCAGTGTTCTCGAACTTTTCATCTTCAAAACTTGATTAATGTTTTACAAAAGGAAAATGAGAGTTTTCTAGAAGAAAATGAAATAGTTAAACGACAATTTAAAGAGTTATATGATTCAATGAAAGTCACTCGTGACAAGAACAACGAAAAAATAACATCTTTACAAAAGGAAATTGAGAATCTGGGGAGTCAGGTAAAAGGGAAAATGCCACTTGTCTTTAATGAGAATGTTGCATCAAAGTCATCTGCAGACTCTAAATATAGTGTAACTGTTAAATACATTCCTCCTCATCTTAGGAATAACGAACTTGTGTTTCATAACTATTTCGCTCACCTTAAGGATAGTCTAGAATGTCTCCGTGAGATTGTAGAAGAGGATTTCATAAATAAGCCACTTGATAGAGAAATTAGGTTTGCTTGCATTCAGGCCAAACGATCTCAGGAGCTGTTAGAATGTTTAAGAGCAACATGCCCTAAATCCTTATATGAGAAAGATAAAGCTGTGATGCCTTGTTCTATGCCCAGTGTTAAGAAAGTGAACCCTAAAGTGCCTTCAAGTAGTTCAGATCCCTGCACTTCTAGTTCAGGAATGCAAAAGGTATCCCAACCAACTAATGTTCCATAATTCCCTGTACAGGAGTAATCAGTGACACAAAAGCAAGCGGGTCAAAGCCTCCAGGCGATACAAAGCAAGATAGGACCTCGCAAGATAAAAATGTGCAATGAAAGAGAGTAGAAGACCACCCTAGGAACATTAAGTTTAAGTTGAATAAAACGAATCGTGTTGATTATAGTATTAGCTATAAGCGTACTGTAATTAATTCGAATTCTGCTACTTATGGCAAAACATGTAATGATGATTGCTTGGTTTCTGTTACTAATCATGTATATGGTGTGAATGATTTGATTAATGCAGTTAAATACCCAGTTAAATCTGTTAATGCCAAAAATAGAGCTAAGAAGGCTAGAAAGCAAAGGCGGAAGAAGAATAGAAAACATTGGAAACCCACAGGAAGAAAATTTAGTAATGTAGGTTATCAGTGGATACCAACTGGTCACAAATTTAGTCTTAATATATTGTGTCCTAAATTATCCAGATCAATGCCCATTAGGAAATGGATGCCTACTGGTAGAACTATTCCTTTAAGAAGTGAACATACTTTGAATAGGACTAATGCATACACTAGCACTGCATCAATCCCTGATGATTCCATTGTTTCTACTTTTGATGTGGGTGTTCCAATCATTGTTACTAACCAAATGAAACCCATTCTTCCATGGGGATCCCAATTATCCAGTTATCCATTCTTGTCTGTGTTCAACTGCAGATCGTTCAAATCGTTCTGTGGTACCTGGACTCAGGCTGTTCCAAGCATATGACTGGAGACCGGTCGCGGCTCATGAACTTCGTGAGTAAATTCATCGGGACTGTTAAATTCGGTAACGATCATTTCGGTGCAATTATGGGTTATGGAGACTATGTTGTTGGTGATAGTGTAATCTCCAGGGTATATTATGTAGAAGGTCTTGGTCATAATCTGTTTTTTGTTGCTCAATTCTGTGATTCTGATCTACAGGTGGCTCTTAGAAAACATACTTGTTTCGTTAGAGAACTTGATGGTGTGGAAATTTTAAGAGGAACACGGGGTTCAAATCTATACACCATCTCTATCGAAGACATGATGAAGTCTTCTCCAATCTGCTTGTTGTCAAAGGCTTCAAAAACAAAGTCATGGTTATGGCATCATCGTCTCAATCACTTGAACTTCAGCACCATTAATGATCTTTCCAGAAAGGACCTTGTAAGAGGCTTACCTAGACTAAAGTCTGAAAAGGATCACCTTTGTTCAGCATGCCAATTGGGAAAAAGCAAGAAGTATGCCCACAAACCCAAACCTACAAACTCCGTTATGGAAGTTCTTCATACCATTCACATGGATTTATGTAGACCCATGAGAGTGCAGACTATTAACGGGAAGAAATATGTGTTAGTGGTGGTTGATGATTACTCTCGATTTATTTGGGTTAAGTTCTTAAGGACAAAGGATGAAACTCCAGATATCATCATTAAACTTATCAAACAGCTGCAGGTTCGACTTAACAAAACTGTCAGAATCATCCAAACAGAGAATGGAACTAAGTTTGTCAATAAAAAACTTAGTGAGTTTTGTGAAAGTGTTGGAATCAGTCATCAAACAAGTGTTCCACGAACTCCTCAACAGAACGGTTTAGTTGAAAGACGAAATCGAACTCTTGTGGAAGCCGCAAGAACAATGCTGATTTACTCAAAGGTTCCAATGTTTCTCTGGGCTGAAGCCATTGCCACTGCATGCTACACTCAAAATCGATCCCTAATTCACACAACTCATGGAAAAACACCATATGAACTTGTCCACAATCGAAAACCTGATCTATCATTCCTTCGTGTGTTTGGTGCATTGTGTTATCCAACTAATGAGGGTCAAGATTTAGGTAAACTGAAATCTGAAGTGGACATTGGAGTATTTGTAAGATATGCACCAAACAGAAAAGGATACATAATCTACAACAAAAGAACCTGAAATATCATGGAAACAATTCACGTTACGGTCGATGAGCTGACCGATGAAATGGCTCCAGGACAATCCAGTTCTGGACCCGCATCACAACATTCATCAAGTAGTCCCATCAGTTCTACTCTTGTACAAAATTCCTCACCAGCAACTCCATATGTACCACCCTCAGAAGATGATTTGAAGACATTGTTTGATCCAATGTTTGATGAACACTATGAGCCAATTGCTAATGATCTATCAAATCCATCAATAGAGGCTGCTCCTATCCCTTTCAACGTAGATAACCCTTCAGTTTCTATGTCATTGAGACACGAAGCGCCTGCTGCTGATCACTCTGTATCATCTTCAATTCATCAATCATCAAATGTACATCATGGAATTGTTTCTGGAACCTATGATGGAGATAACCCCTTTGCTACTCCCGAAGATGCTCCTTTTAAGAACATATTTGCTCCTGAACCATCATCAGAACCATCTTCATCATGAGAAAACGACTCTGCTACTTCAGTTCCTCAACAACAACTACACGAACACCTGAGAAAATGGACACATGATCATCCATTAGACAACATCATTGGAAATCCTTCTCGTCCATTATCCACTCGTAAACAACTTGCAACTGATGCCTTATGGTGCTTCTTCAACTCTGTACTCTCTAAGATCGAACCAAAAGACGTTAAAACTGCCATGAATGAAGACAGCTGGTTCAATGCCATGCAAGAAGAAATTCATGAGTTTGCTCGACTAAATGTATGGGAATTAGTACCTGCTCCTGACTGTGCTATGATCATTGCTCTAAAGTGGATCTTCAAACTAAAACTTGATGAGCATGGTGATGTATTAAAGAATAAGGGTCGATTGGTTGCAAAAGGATACCGTCAAGAGGAGGGTATTGACTTTGAAGAATCATTTGCTCCAGTTGCACGTATCGAGGCAATCAGAATATTCCTGGCTAATGTTGAAAGTAAGAATATTTTTGTCTATCAGATGGATGTAAAGACGGCTTTTCTTAAATGAGATCTTAAAGAAGTCGTATACGTCAGCGAACCGGAAGGGTTTATGAATCCAGAGCATCATACTCATGTCTATCACTTGAAGAAGGCTCTTTACGGTTTGAAGCAAGCTCCAAGGGCATGGTATGATACGCTATCAAAGTTTCTTCTATCTACTGGATTCAGCAAAGGAGCAGTTGATCCAACATTGTAGAAAGTCAGGCAAACATTTAATTCACGTTCAAATCTATGTTGATGATATTATTTTTGCCTCGACTGACCCTAATGAATGTGACCTTTTTTCTAAGGAGATGGGCTCCAAATTTCAAATGTCAATGATGGGAAAAATGTCATTTTTCTTGGGATTACAAATTTCACAAAGTCTCGGAGGCATTTTTATCAATCAATCTAAATATGCTAATGAAATTTTGAAGAAATTTGGATTTGACAGTTGTGACACCGTTGACACTCCCATGGTGGAGCGTACCAAACTGGATGAGGACCACTCAGGGATCATGGTAGATCAAACGAAATATCAAAGTATGATTGGATCCCTGATGTACCTCATAGCCAGTAGACCTGACATTCTGTTCGCTGTATGCATGTGTGCTAGATACCAGGCTAAGCCTACCAAAAAGCACCTTGAAGCGGTTAAATGGGTCTTTCGGTATCTCCAAGGAACCATCAAAATGGGACTTTGGTACTCGAAGGACACCGGTATGTCACTAACAGCCTATGCAGATGCTGATCATGCAG
Organism: Chrysanthemum seticuspe; assembly: GCA_019973895.1. Classification (NCBI taxonomy): domain Eukaryota; kingdom Viridiplantae; phylum Streptophyta; class Magnoliopsida; order Asterales; family Asteraceae; genus Chrysanthemum; species Chrysanthemum seticuspe. The sequence continues at coordinate 161,190,739 of BPTQ01000004.1, forward strand.
GATGCCAAGATACACGTCGAAGTACGTCTGGAGGTGCTCAGTTTTTGGGTGATAAGCTTGTGAGCTGGTCTTCAAAGAAACAAATGAGTACTTCTATATCCTCTACAGAGGCTGAATACATAGCCATGTCATCTTGTTGTGCTCAAATCCTATGGATGAGATCCCAATTGATATGGCTTTGAATTCAACAAAATTCCTCTGTATTGTGATAACAAAAGTGCCATTGCTCTCTCTTGCAACAATGTTCAACATTCAAGAGCAAAGCACATAGACATTCGACATCATTTTATTCAGGAACAAGTGGAAAAAGGTGTGGTAGAACTCTATTTTGTGAGGACTGAATACCAGTTAGCAGACATCTTCACCAAAGCTCTTCCTAGAGAACGTTTTGAGTTTATCCTTCCACGACTTGGTCTAAAAAGTCTACAACCGGAAACACTCAAACGTCTTCAAGAGGAAGACGAGGAGTAAATGGTTTTCTTCATCTATCTCTTGTATATATTGTTAGGTTCCCATATTATTAACACAAGCATCAATATAAGAAATGGAGAAGAGAAGTGATCGGATGAACAACACACACACACACACACGTATGAATATGTGAAAGGTTATGCGTAAAGTGAAATGTGAATTGAACAACCAACCTTCAATAGAAGGTTTACAAGATTATTTATAGGAGGAAACTAGGGCAACACACTAAGTTCCCATCCTTTCCTTATTAGGCTTGGGCCAAGGCTTATGGGCCTTCTACATAAGCCTTAGCATAATATCAAACATAAAGGCCTAATTAAGCTAACTATTACATATTAATTACTAACACTTGAATTCTAGTTTAGGAGTGATTCCAACAATCTCCCCCTAAGTGTTAATGATTGATGATATGAACGGTGAAGGTGCTGATGTAATAGTAGCTTTGACGTCTTCTGACATTCTTCTTTCTTGTGAGAAGAAATGCCTCGATTCCAACAATCTCCCCAGTGTAGAGAAATTGTTTTCTTTGAAAAGTTTTGCTTTGATGTCATCATTTTCTTTGTTCTTTGATCTTTGATCTTTGTTCTTTGTGATGGTAGTGATAGTATGTTGTTGTTGTCTGCATCAGGTCTGCTTTCTTGCTCCAGTTTCTCCACGTCTTTCTCCAACATGCTCACACGCTCTTTGACGTTGGATTTCAGTACTGATGTAGTTCTCTTAGTCTTTAAACTTTGTGTTGCCTTTTGAGAGAACTTCCATTAGTGATGTTGTTGGTATGAGCATGTGAAGAATCTGCACGATCAGTCCGCTCCAGAGCTTCCATAAGAAGAAAACATAAGAATGGTTAGTGATAAGCGAATTCCAGCACTTACAAGTGTGAACTTCGAGAGTGTTAACATCATAGTGTGAAAACACAACTCTAATTCTCACAACGGCTGTTCCTGAACAGGAGTCCCACAAGTGAGATAACGTGATGTACCAAAGTACACCTACAGTTCAGATGAGTCACTGAGGTACACCAAAGCATCACCTCACGACTGTAGACCGTTTGAGACACACTAAGCGTAATCCACGGGCAGTTACCGAAGTGACCTGCTGTCAGGGCTGTTTGATGTTGACCCTGGCAGGAGTTTCCATTCAATCACTGAGGATCACTAATGTGAACCTCTCATAAATGTTCTCGACAGATTGCTAAGATCTGTGAAGGACATGATAAAGTATCACTTGCATTCTTATTGTCGAATGACAAGTGATAAAATGTCAAGTGTACCTAAGAGATCTTTTGATGAATCTCGTGGCTCTAGACTCAATAGTGCATTTTGGTTTTCCTGAGCGGAGACTAGGGAGAGGGTCTCCTTCTTCAATACCAGCAATCTCTAAGAGAAAGCCGATAGTTTACGTAGGGTTCCCAGTGAGAATGAAACAAGCTTCTGTTGAGAGAAACTTGAGTGGCTAAGAAGGTTTAGTGCATGCGTCACTGGGTCCATGACGACTTTGATCTTCAATACCGGTGTCATCAAGTGACAACCAGTAGCATATGAATTGAACCTGGTGTCTACCCTAAGTTGAATAATCTGGAGGCCTATTTGTTTTCACCGTTTTCTTTGCTTTTCTTTTTAAATCTTCAACTCCTTCTTTCTCGGATTCTCATTTTCTCCTTTTTTTATAATCATACCTAAGGACATCTAATTTTAACTATTGGTAGTATCCTTAGGTAGATCCTTCCGGCTCTGGCGGATCATAGGACGGTTATTCCTAACCTTAATCACCTTATAACTTCATTGCCATAAAACCATTTTCATGAAAAATCTCTCGAAGTGTTTGTAAATGAAAAACATGTTTGAACATTTCAAGAGTTTTGGATTTTCAGAAATACTCCCCCTGCACATGTGCTTAAGAGTTTTGACAGAAATCTGCACAGTGAGGAAAGAGCTTGCACTTTTGAATTGATCAACTCAAGATAGACAATCCCCCGCGAGACACGGTTACGTTGAATAGTTAAAGAGATACATTGTCAGCTTTTAGGTGACAACTAGCTCTAATAACTACCTTCAAGGTGTGGAAAAACCTCGAAAGGTTGTCAAACCCGTCAAAGTTCATGTCTACCAAGAGTTTCTCGAATGGTACATTCTACTCGGACAAGTCCTTTGCGAGACACGTTTACATCACTAGCGAACTAGCTTGAAATTATTATCCATCCCGGACAAGTCTTTTCGAGTTACTAACATTTAAGATCTCGTCAATTCATTGATTAAGTCTGTAGTACACTGATTCATTTGCAATTACACAACATATTTCTTATCACGTAATTTTTCTCCCCCTCAAAAATGGCATATAAATATGTTATTTTTGAAGAAATGTTGAGAATAAATATGACCATTTTGAGTTTTGTTGGAAGATTACTACAAAGAACAATTTGTGAACAAAGTTTTTCATCAAATACTCCCCCTCAACAAGTGATATAAACTGTTGAGGTTTTGAAAATCATAAGGGGAAGTACTTGTTCTTTTGTGCAAAACCTTTTAAAAGTGTAAGGTTTGATAAGTTTTACTCAAAAGTAAGAAGCTTTCGCTCCTTTTATAAGGATTGTGGCACTGAAGCGTACCACAGGGTCCTTTCATTACAAGAACGGGTTGTACTCTGATATTTGTGCACAAGCAATCGTCATTAAATAATCACACATCCAAATGAGTATAGAAATAGAAACAGTTTAAGGGGTACCAGGTAGTCCAGCAATATTTCCAGGAATGCGAACAGGGCATTGATAGCCTGTGAGAGTAATCATGGGACGACCACCTACGAAGCTCTCCAGAGTTCTGAACTGGTCCCTTCTGTACAACCTTTCATCGATTTGATCCTCTTCACATCCCGTCTTTCCTGAGAATTTCATCGCTTTGGAGACCTAATGCCTTCATGCATCGCATTCAACCTATAAGCCAAGCCATCCCTAACCTTCTTCAGTGTGTGATCCCCAAATTATGAATATCTCTACACGTCATCAAGCAGTTGCGTTGTAGTTAACTACGGTAAACTACTACGAATGGTTTGCTGACGAGAGTGTATTGTAGAAGCTGGTTGATGTCAGGAAGTTCTAGCTGAGGTCTGGTGAGGTTGACATGTGTCTGATACGATTCAACAGCAAGTTGTAAATCTTCTACACGTTCCTGGATCACTATGCTTCTGATGAAGATGAGCAAGGACTTGATGTATTCACGTTGATTTCAGTCAAGAATTGTCTCATTCTTCCCTGTACCTTGGCAAGATACAGATTTTCAATGTCGTTGAGAGAAAAGTTCTGCAAGTCCGCTTCACATAATTCATAGTCCCTTTCGTCTTGTCTTTTGACTACAATATTCTTGAGGAAGGTGTAATCCCATTTAGACGAAAGAGCTACATGCTTAACCGCAATGATCCCTTTATCACTGTGCACTTCATGTTTAGATTTTTGAACCTGGCAGCTTTTGTAGTAGATTCATCGGCGTTCCGGCCAATGGTAAATCCCATACATTGCATCGATGTCATACTGTTCCACACGGTTAGAAAACATGTGAGTAGCCTTTTCTTTGATGGCTATGCAGTTGGAGTATATGGCTGCCGGGAACGGAAGTGTAAGTGATGTAGCGTATTTCTTTGAACCATCGCTACCGTGTAGAATAAATTCCAAGTCATTGTCGAAGAAGTAGCGGAATGGAATCTTAGATTGATCTGGTTGGCCAATCATTGGTAGAGGTCTAGACCAGTCGGTGTAGTATGGAGCCTTGTCTCTTCTGGTGAAATCAATGTTTGCTTCAGGGTTGAGCCAATCAATGTTGTTAGACATGGCTCGTGCTATGTTTTCAAGGTGATACTCAACTTCAAAAGCACTTTCTGAGCTGTCTTTGAGTAGTTGAAAGGCTTCATTCTTGATTTGTCTCAACTTTGATTTCGTCATCTTCTTCACTCGGAACTTTTCTTGCAGTAACTTAGCATGCTCCAATGTACGACCTTCTACCATATCTTGATCATCAGTTAGGGCGGGAGTAGCATCAACTAGTGTAGAGAACCATTCATACTCTGTGTCATCTTCTTCTAGCCATGAGACGACATCAACCTTAGGCGTTTTCTTCTTCTTTTTTGGCCTAGATCAGGATACTGGTTTCTTTGATGAAGCGGGAGAGGTGGGTTGTTGGTGGGGCTCAGGGACTTGCTCATCATCACCACCAGTTTATTCGAAATGATCACCGCTTTTTTCCATCTGGTGTGGTGACTCAGAGTCCTGAGGTTTGTCAGGGAAGAGCGTAGAGGAGATCGTTGTTGAGCTGGAGTCCTTTGGGGTGGAGGTTGCATGGAGGATGATTCACCAGTTTTCTTCGGGCGTTTAGGCTCTTTATATTTATCTGTATCCTTATCATCATCGTCTCTTGGACGCTTAGGCCTTTCAGCTTGCTCCTTGCATGAAGTCTTGAGTTGATATTCCAGTAATGCCTCAAAAAGTTTACCTTCGTCAGAGGTGAAAGTTGCAGATCGTTTACCCATTTGTAGCACCTGCTTGGAAATCAACTCTACATCAGAGACAACTGCAGGCTCCATTGGATTGATCATCATTGTAACCGGAGTGGATTGCATTGTTCGCTTGACCAATTTCATGAGATTTGGATAGAGCTGTCTGGTAAACATCTCCCTTGTAACTCCAGGAACGGTGTCGAGAAGGAACTTGTGAGTATATCCCTTGATCATCTCGTTCATTTCCCCTTGAAGATCGTGTTGCATGAACTTCTGGACGTACTCCCTTTCACTAGACATCTTGTCTATCTCGGCATGAAGAAAATTGATGTTGTCAGCAAGTTGATTTAACTTTTTGTTGAGCACGTCTTTCTTCCTAACTTGCTTGACAGCTTTAGAAATCCTTGTTTTAGCCCTGGATAGCCAAGAGTGTGTTGGTTTCTTCACAGATTTGGATGGGGATCTGGTTGTGCCTTTGGATGGTGGAGGTGAAGAGTGAGAAGACGAGTCTGATGATGAGGAGTCGTGAGGTGGCTCTGGGTCCTTTGGTGGCTCAGAAGTTTCCTCCTTGGAGCGTGCGGGACTGTCTAGAAGAAAAGTATCATAATCAAGATAATCATCATCTTCCAACTTAGCCGTTTCATCAGCCTTAGTATCATCACCAAAAAATTTCTCAGTCTTTTCCGTGTCAGGTTGCTCTATGCCAAAGTTGATGGAATCCTCAATCTGCCTTTGTTGTTGTTCGTGGGTAGTGGTGGTACCAGTTCCCTTATCGGGTTGATTAACCGCATCAGAAACTAGTGTGGCTTGAGTTCCACCACTTGATCCTCCAGGACCACGAGTTTGATCCTGATAGGTCACTAGTTTTACAAACACAAGTAATATAGAAAGAGATAAGGCGATTGAACAAGTAAACAAGCACACATACACGATAAGAGTAGCACGGTTAGGCGTAGGAATATGTGTGAAAAGAAAACTTGAACAACCAACCCTCAAATGAGGGTTTACAAGAGTATTTATAGGAGGAAAGCTAGGGCAACACTCATAGTTCCCTTCCTTTCCTTTATGGGCTTGGGCCTAAGCTCATGGGCCTTCTACATAAGCTTAAGGCTAATAACAAACATAAAGGCCATAATAAAGCTAACTATTACATATTAATTACTAACACTTGATTATGGTTTAGGAGTGATTCCAACAATCTCCCCTCAAGTGTTGGTGATGAGCGGTGAAGGCGTTGATGTAATAGTTGTTCTGACGTCTTCTAACATTCTTCTTTCTTGTGAGAAGAATTGCCTTGATTCGAACAATCTCCCCAGTGTAGAGAGATAGTTTTCCTTGAGCAGTTATGCTTTGACGTCATCATTAACTTTGTTCTTTGATTATTGTTCTTTGTGGTGAAAGTGATAGTATGTTGTTGTCTGCATCAGTCTGCCTCAGGTCTACTTCGATGCTCCAGTGTCTCCACGTCATTCTTCAACATGCTCACACTCTCTTTGACGTTGGAATTCAATACTGATGAAGTTCTCTAAGTCTTTAACTTTGTAGATTCTTTGGTTTGACGAAGAATCATTCTGACAGTTGTGTTGCTTTTGAATAGAACTTCCTTTAGTGATGATGTTGGCGTAAGCATGAGAAGAATCAGCACGATCATCCCGCTCCGATGCTTCCATAAGAAGAAAACATTTCAAACAGTTAGTAATAAGCAGGTTCCGGCACTTACAAGTTTGAACTTCGAGAGTGTTAACAGCATAGTGTGAAAACACAACTCTAATTCTTACAAAGGCCGTTCCTGAACTGGAGTCCCACAAGTGAGATAACGCGATGTACCAAAGTACATCTACAGTTCAGATGAGTCGCTGAGGTACACCGAAGTATCACCTCACGACTGTAGACCGTTTGAGACACACTCCGCGTAATCCACGGGGAGTTACCGAAGTGACCTGCTGTCAGGGCTGTTTGATGTTGACCCTAGCCGGAGTTTCCATTCAATCACTAAGGATCACAGTTGTGAACCTCTCATAAATGTTCTCGACAGATTGCTAAGATCTGTGAAGGGCTCGATATGAACCACTGATGATCTTATTTGTTGATCAACAAGTGATTAAATGTCAAGTGTTCCTAAGAGATCTTTTGATGAATCTCGTGGCTCTAGACTCAATAGTGCGTTTTGGTTTTCCTGAGCGGAGACTAGGGAGAGGGTCTCCTTCTTCAATACCAGCGATCTCTAAGAGAAAGCCAATAGTTTACGTAGGGTTCCCTGTGAGAATGAAACAAGCTTCTGTTGAGAGAAACTTGAGTGGCTAAGAAGGTTTAGTGCATGCGTCACTGGGTCCATGACGACTTTTGATCTTCAATACCAGTGTCACTAAGTGACAACCAGTAGTATATGAATTGAACCCGGTGTCTGCCCTAAGTTGAATAATCTGGAGGGCTATTTCTTTTCACCCCTTTTCTTTGCATTTCTTTTTTATTCTTCAACTCCTTCTTTCTCCGATTATCATTTTCTCCTTTTTATAATCGTACCTAAGGACTTCTAAGTACTAACTATTTGTGATGTCCTTGGGTAGATCCCTCCGGCTCTGGCGGATCATAGGACGGTTATTCCTAACCTTAGTCACCTTATAACTCCATGACTAACCTATGTTGCCATTAAAACCACTGTTGTGAAATATCTCTCAAAGGGTTTGTTAATGAAAATCATGTTTGAACCACTATGAGAGATAGGATTTTGCATAAATACTCCCCCTCCACATGTGCTTAAGAGTTTTAATGGTTTAAATGCACAGTGAGGAAAGAGCGCGCACATTTTGAATTGATCCACTGGAGATAGACAATCCCCCGCGAGACACGGTTACGTTGCATAGTTAAAGAGTTACATTGTCAGCTTTTAGGTGACAACTAGCTCTAATAACTACCTTGAAGGTGTAGACAAACCTCGAAAGGTTGTCATACCCGTCAGAGTTCATGTCTACCAAGAGTGTCTCGAATGGTACTTTCTACTTGGACAAGTCCTTTGCGAGACACGTTTACATTACTAGCGAACTAGCTTGAAATTATTACCCGTCTAGGACAAGTCTTTTCGAGTTACTAACAGTTTAGTACCGTCAATTCGTTGGTTAAGTCTGAGGTACACAGATTCATTTGCATTTACACAACATATTTCTTATCACATAATTTTCTCCCCCTCAAAAATGGCATATAAAATATTATTTTTGAAACGTTTGAGAATAAATATGACCATTTCGAGTGTTGCGGGAAGAGGGACCACTATGAACAATTTGTGAACAAAGTTTTAGTTCAAATACTACCCCTCAACAAGTGATATAAACGGTTGAGGTTTTGAAAATCATATGGGGGAAGTACTTGTTCTTTTGAGCAAAACCTTAAAAAATGAAAGGTTTAATAGGTTTTACTCAAAAATAAGAAGCTTTCGCTCCTTTTATAAGGATTGTGGCACTGAAGCGTACCACAGGGTCCTTTCTTGACAATTACGGGTTGTACACTGTTATGTGTGCACAAGCCATAGACATAAATCATCATATATCCAAATTTGTAATGAAAGAACCAATTCAAGGGGTACCAGGAAGTGCATTGATGTTCCCAGGAGTGCGCACAGGGCATTGAAAGCCGGTTATGTTAATCCTGGGTCGACCACCAACATAGCTCTCCAATCGTCTGAACTGATCCCTTCTGAACAACCTTTCATCAATCATTGTGATGATTCGTCTCACATCCCTCCTTTCCTGAGAATGCCAGCGCTTAGGAGACCCAATTCTCTGGCGTATATCCTTCAACCTGTACGCCAATCCGTCCCTAACCAGCTTCAAAGTATGATCCCCGAATTTCTGAAGATCACTACATGCCATTAAGTAGTTTCTTTGAAGTTCACTGCGGTAAACAACTCCGAAAGGTTTGCTGATGAGCGTATATTGAGATAGCTGATTGATGTCGGGAAGATCAAGCGTTGGAGGAGTGAGGTTGACACGCGTCTGATAAGATTCACCAGCCAGCTGGATATCTTCTACACGTTCATTGATCACGATGCGTCTAATGAAGATGAGAAGTGACTTGATAAATTCGCGTTGAACTTCAGTCGAGAATTGTCTCATACGACCCTGTACTTTGGCAAGGTACATGTCTTCGATGTCGTTGAGGGACAAATTCTCAAAGTCAGCTTCGGAGAATGCATAGTCCTGTTCATCTTGTCGTTTGACTATGATATTCTTCAAGAAGGTGTAGTCCCACTTAGACTTGAGATCAACGTGTTTGATGGCCACGATGTCCTTAGAACTGTACACTGCGTGTTGATACTTCTGAACCAGGCAGCTTCTGTAGTAGATTCTTCGGCGTTCAGGCCAATGATGAATCCCATACAATGCATCTCGGTCGTATGCTTGCACGTTGTCAGAAAACAAGCGAGTTGCACGTTCCTCGATAGCTATGCAGTTTGAGTAAATAGCCGCTGGGAATAGAAGAGTCAACGATGTAGCGTATTTTCGCGAACCATCACTACCGTGTAAGAGAAAATCCAGGTCTCTGTTAAAGAAGTATCGGAAGGGAATCCGTGGTTCATCTGCTTGGCTAATGGTCGGTAGGGGTTTGGTCCAATCAGTGTAATATGGAGGGTTGTCCCTTTGTGTGAAGTCAATGTTTGCTTCCGGATTGAGCCAATCCATGTTGTTAGACATAGCTCGAGCGATGTTCTCGAGATGATATTCGACCTCGAGGGCGCTTTCAGAGCTGTCTTTTAGAAGTTGAAACGCTTAATTCTTGATTCGCTTCAACTCAGATTTCGTCATTTTCTTCACATGGAACTTTTCTTGCAAAAGTTTTGCGTGCTCCAATGTAGAACCGTCTACCAAGTCTTGACCTTCATCAGGGTAGGGAGTTTGATTGACAAGTGTGGAGAACCATTCAAACTTTTCGGTTTTATCGTCATCTAGCCATGATACGACTTCAGGCTGAGTCGTCTTCTTCTTCTTTTTGGAAGGCCTTAATGATGATTCTGGTTTCTGCACTTGTTTGGGTGAGGTGGGTTGTTGTAGGGGCTCAAGGACCTCTTCATCGTCACCACCCGTATACTCAAAGTAATCACCTGTTTTTTGAGTCATGGGTGGTAACTCGGAATCGTCCCGAGGTTTATCAGTAGAAGACCGAGGTGGAGGAGACTTTTGTTGAGAAGAAGTCCGTTGTGGAGGAGGTGGCATCGAAGAAGATTCACCAGACTGTTTCTGACGTTTAGGTGCAGAGTCCTTGTCTTTATCCTTATCATCATCGTCTCTAGGACGTTTCAACTTTTCTGCCTCAAATCTACAAGCTTCTTGAAGTTGGTAGTCCAGCAATGCTTGATACAGTTTTGCTTCATCAGAATTGAGCATTGCAGATCGTGGCGACATTTGTGTGACAAGCTTAGCCACCAATTCATTATCCTAGAAAACTACAGGATCAGATGTATTGATTGTGACGGTTAAAGGTGTTGATCGAATAGTTTGCTTAGCGATCTGCATCAGATTTGGATAAAGTTGTCTGGTGAACAACTCCTTTGTGACTTTAGGAACGTACTCCAGAAGGTACTTTTTCGTGTAGCCTTCGATCATTTCGTTCAGTTCCTCCTGACGATGACTTCTCATGAATTCCTGAATAACTTCCCTTTCTTTCTGCATCTTGTCATTCTCATCATGTAAGTACTGCATTTGGTCAGCATACCAATTCAGTTTTCTGTGGAGCATGTCCTTCTTTCTAACTTGTTTGACAGCTTTCACAATTCTTTCATGTGTTTGAGAAATCCAAGATCGAGGTGGTTTCTTTACTGATTTGGATGATGATTTGGTTGATCTCTTTGATGGTGGTGGTGATGAATGAGATGAAGAGTCTGATGATGAGGAGACATGAGGAGGCTCGGGGTCCTTAGGCGGTTCAGAAGTTTCCTTCTGTGAATGTGTGGGACTTTCCAGAAGCAATTTGTCATAATCATCATCTTTATCTTTCTCAGACTTCTCAGTTTCAGGGTTCTCAAACTCATATTCGATAGTATCCTACACAAGCTTTTGTTGTTGCAGAAGAGTGGTGGCACCAGATCCCTTATCGGGTCGATTAACCGCATCAGGATCTGGTGAGGAGTGGGCAGCACCACTTGATCCTCCGGGTCCACCCATTTGATCTTTTGCAAATTCTTGAGCTTTTTGAAGATGACTAACGAATTTAACCGTCTTCCTGTAGGATTGATCCAATAGCTCTTCATCATCTTCAGAGCTCTCATCATAGGGTACAAGTGCGGGAGTCTTCCCCTTTCCTTTATCAGCTTTAGGACTTGGAGGTTTTAGTACTGAAGGATTGTCATCCTTAGCAGTTTCAGAGTAGGAAATCTCTTCATCTGTGTCAGTACCTTCAGAACTTTCGTCCAAAAGCTGTCTTTGCGGTTCGGGCTTGGGAATTAGGATGGGAGTAGCTTCCTTAGATGGAACAATCCTCTTTGAAGGAGGGTTCCTCTTGGGGAACTTCCTTGGACTCTCCGTACTTGCGGCACTTCCAGCACTGCCTCTTCTGGTTCTCCGAGTAGGTGTCCCTGAAGCCTTTTAATCAAGATGGCCAACTTTTCCTTCTTTTACGGCCACCCGATACCTTTTGTACGTTTCCAGCTTTTTGATTTCCTTTGTAAGAAGGTGATCGGGCAATTCAGCACCATGTTTCTTCGTAGACGATTCTTTAATTATGACAGATAGTATGGGCTCAGTCAATATGTCATGATTATCTGGGTCATTGAGTCTCATGGGGATATCAGGATGAAGTCCAAGAGCTCTCTGGATCAACAATTTGGTGTATCTGACATAGGGAATTTTGGAGCCAAGCTTCTTGTGAGACAGCATCATATCTTCCCATAGTAGTGCTTCAATTATAATGTCCTTCTTGTTGATCAACGACCAGAAAATTTGCAGTTCCATGAGCTTGGGATGCTCATAGCCACTGTCACGACCAGAGATTGATTTGGTGATGATCAAATAGAGTGTCCTCCATGGTTGAGGAATATTCTTCAACTTCACGTGAGAGTGCTTAGAAATGATTCCTTTAGCTTCATCATAACCAATATCTATCAAGAATTGCAGGACAGTCTGTTCAGTAGGGGTAGCAAAGAAGTCGGTTGGAGTGATGTCTGGAATGATTAGAACAGCTCGTAAGTCATCAGGAGTGATAGTGACTTGTTTGTGATTAAGAGTCACATTCACAGCATTTTGACCAGTGATCCTCTACATAGAATCCCAGAATTGTTGAATGTAGATCTCTGGAACTGTGGCAGAGTGTGAGAGCATGTTTTGGTAGGGATGATTCCTGAGAATATCCACAGCAATGAGACAAGAAGATTCTGAGCATGTGAGGGTGTCAAAGTCAACCCTAAGGTTGTTCTTTCCAAGCTTTCTCGGGTAACCTTCTGGAAAGATATCAGCAATTGTAAGAACTTCTTGTGCATCCACGTTCATTTGTTCAGCCATGTCGTGATCTGAAATAACATTAGCCAAAAGAACCAACATATCGAAAGACATAATGTTAGTCAACAGAAGGTTTTATTGTCTAGTTATTGAATGTACAGTGATAATGATTGTTACGAGTCCTAAGTCACTTGTTTGTCCAATAGTCTAATGACGTCGTGAAATGTTTCGTGAGTTAGTTAACTTTAAGTTTTAAAGTTTATGTTATCACTTATTGTTCACAACATATCAAACGATTAAGTTTATTAGTGACATTATTGGATTCGTGACGTTATGATTAGTTTATTTACAAGTTTGTACACGTAACAATTCATCATGAAGGTCAATCCAGGGTTAAGCCTAGTTTTGGCAAAGTTAAGCGTAAACAGTAATGACATATGCGTAGACGAAAGCTTACGCGTAGGATCCTAACTTACGCGTAAGAAATGTTACGCGTAGGAAAAGGGCACCTTATGCGTAGAGCTTACGCGTAGGCGTATATATATACCTTACGCGTAAGGCTTACTCGTAAGAGTAGACCTTATGTGTAGAGGTCACTGTTTACGCATATCCTTCACAGGATACGCGTAGTCCCATTGTAGAACCTTACGCGTAATGGTTATGCGTAGAATTATTCGTACGCATAACTTGACTACGCGTAGGGTAATCCTTATGCGTAGAGATGCAAATGACCTTGATTCTGAATATTTTAAGCGTAGCAAAGCCTGAAATAAATTCATCAAATCATCAAAATTAACACAAGCATTCATTATATCAACAAAACATGGCAAGAACACTTATTAAACAGTTAAGCGTAGAAAGTCATACGCGTAGGTCAAAACCCTAAGGGTTAAGATTTACGCGTATCATTTCTAGCCATAGGATTTGCACAAAACTTTTTCTGGTAGTTCAAGAGTGTTGTTAGAGTCTTTAGACCAAGTATTAACATTTAGTTCATGATGAATCAAAAGTACCCAAACTATAGAACTTTAAACCCTAATTCCAAATTGTTAATAATTTAGAGTTTCTGGGTGGTTATTAAGCAGGGATATCATCAATTCAACATTACAAGAACATAACCCAACAATATTTTTGACCAAAAACATACACATTTGAAAACACCCAAAACCACGCATAAACCCTAATTTTCAAAATCATTCACTTCGAGTTTCTGGGTTTGTTTTGAGGATAGAAAACATATCATTGATGTTTTTAAAACATTTTGACATTATCTTTTTAGCCACAAACACATAACACATGATCATGTGTTCTTACGCGTAAGCGAAGAACACAAAATCACCAATATCAGTAGATTTGACCGTTGGATTCATTTGAAAATCAAAACCAATGTTTAAAAACATGTTAGAAACATTAATCCACTTACAGTATGATGATCAAAAACACATATAGGATGAACGAATTTTAGGCGTAGGATCTTGTTAGGTTTAGAGTAATAAATGTGAAGTGGAAGTTAGGTGAAGGTATTTATTAAAATTAACTTTAACATTTTGACAGTTTTGGTCCTTCCACCTTTTCCTTTTTCAAACCAAGCCATTTAACTTCCATTTTGGTTACCAAACAAAGTTTTTAGGAAAGAAACTTGACGACACTCCCCCTCGACTTAAGAAAACTAATGAAAAGTTATTAATTTTAGTCCGAGGAGTGTCAATGTACCAGAAACTTCACCACCATTGTTAAATGAAACAACCGGGATATGATAACATGCAAGTACACAGATGTTTTGAAGCAGTTAAATGATAATTTTCTCCCCCTCAACACTTGATCGGAAAAATACTGAATTTTTGAAAGATTATAGTGTTGATGGAAGAAGTGTACTTGCAATGTTGAGAGAAAAGTAGATTTGAAGAATATTTTTGTTTTTATCAGGTTTTATATTTTTGTTTTTTGTTTTTGGAAAAATATTTACAAAAGATGTTTTGGTGTTTGACAGGTTTTTAAGACTGTTTTAAGAGGTCATCCAATTCCTCTTGAGTCAAACACCTCATACCAATCCGGTGGATCAGCTCATTAAACCTAGCGGGAGGCAAGGCTTTAGTGAGAAGATCTGCCAATTGGTATTCAGTACCCACAAAGTATAATTCAACGGTACCTTGTTCCACGTGGTCCTTGATGAAATGATAGCGAAGATCGATGTGCTTTGATTTCGAGTGCTGAACTGAGTTGCACGAGATCGCAATGGCACTCCGATTGTCGCAGTACATCGGGATTCTGTCGAATACGTAACCATAGTCTTTGAGTTGTGTTCTCATCCATATGACTTGAGCACAACATGCGGACATGGCTACATACTCTGCTTCGGTTGATGACAGCGATGTACAATCATGTTTCTTTGATTGCCAAGACACCAGTTTATCACCAAGAAATTGTAGAGCTCCTGAAGTACTTTTCCTTGAGTCTAAGCATCCTGCGTCGTCAGCGTCTGAAAAAACGATTAGTTCAAAACCAGAATCCTTCGGATACCAGATCCCCAAGTTAATGGCTCCCTTGATGTATCGGAGGATTCTTTTAGCCTCAGAGAGGTGGGTTTCAGTTGGTCGCGACTGATAACGGGAGCATAGATAAACGGCAAAGACAATATCAGGTCTGCTAGCTGTTAGATACATGAGAGACCCAATAATACTTCGGTATTTTGTAGGGTCAACTAATTTCCCATGTAAATCAGCGTCTAGCTTCTTGGTATGAGTCATTGGTGTGGCATAAGTATCACATGTTTTCATTCCAAATTTGTTTATAATTCAAGGGCATATTTGGACTGACTCAAGAAAATACCACGGTGTGATTGATGAACTT
The DNA here is from genome assembly GCA_019973895.1 of Chrysanthemum seticuspe. NCBI lineage: Eukaryota > Viridiplantae > Streptophyta > Magnoliopsida > Asterales > Asteraceae > Chrysanthemum > Chrysanthemum seticuspe. The sequence continues at coordinate 161,205,966 of BPTQ01000004.1, forward strand.
GTAATCCTAGAAAGAATGTAAGTTCACCCATCATGGACATTTCAAAATTTTTCTTCATTAGTTTTGCAAAAGCGATTGAAAACTTTTTATGTGTAGACCCAAAGATGATGTCATCCACGTAAATTTGAACAATTAAGATATGTGCCCCATGATATTGTATAAAAAGAGTTGGGTCAACCGAACCTTTGGTGAAATTATTAGCAATGAGGAAAGATGATAGCTTATCGTACCATGCCCGAGGGGCTTGTTTGAGACCATAAAGAGCTTTGTTCAGTTTGTAGACATGGTTCGGGAACTCAGGATCAACGAATCCATCTGGTTGGCTGACATAGACCGTTTCTTTGAGTTGTCCATTGAGAAACGCCGTTTTAACATCCATCTGATAGACCGTCATATTCATATGAGCCGCGAACGCGAGAAATATCCGAACAGCCTCAAGACGAGCAACCGGAGCAAAAGATTCTTCAAAGTCTATTCCCTCTTCCTGACGATAACCCTTAGCAACTAGACGTGACTTATTTCGGATGACATTCCCTTCAGCATCCAATTTGTTTTTCCAAATCCATTTTAGACCAATGACGTAGACCCCTGTTGGTCTTTCAACCAGTTCTCATACTTCAAGACGTTTGAATTGGTTGAGTTCTTCCTGCATGGATTCAATCCATTTGTCTTTTGTCATTGCATCTTTAATGTTTTTAGGCTCAGATTGGCAGACAGTGAGTGCATAAATGCAATGTTCACCATCTGTTTGAAGACGTTGTCTCGTAACGACTGGTTGATTCGGGTTGCCAAAAATGTTAGCCAGAGGATTGTCTTTTGTCCATCGGTGTGTAGAGGGTTGATGTTGGTATACATTGTGCAGATTCTGAGGATTCAAATGGTTTGTTGAAGATTCCGCGACATCTGGTGCAGCAGTCTCATTAGCAAACGGGTTGAAGAACGCATTTGGATCAAAATCTGCAGGTGGGGGTACTTCATTCAGAATATCATCAGTTGGTTCATCATTGTTGGAAGCGGTGTGTTCAACTGTTGTGTTGGAGTCAACTGGTGTAGGTTCATCTTCAACAGTAGTTGTTGTAGCAGGTGTATCAGGTATAGGAATATTATCAGGTTGTGCAGCGGAAACAGCGGATACACCTGGAGCACGTTCATCAATATCGTCACAGAACAGAGGAGCAAATAACCTTTCCATTTGTTGACGAGTTATCTGGGGGCTTTGTTCAGCTGATGATGGGGGTTGAGGGAAGTTTAAACGGTTGTGACCGGGTTCTAAGCTATTATACTCAGAAGCCATTTCCGTGAGTTCATCAAAATGAGCATGAATCGTTTCCATTACCTCCTTAGTTCGACGATTCCAGATTCGGAAACCTTTAGAATTGTCACAGTATCCAATAAAGACTCCAATATCAGCTTTGGCTTTGAGCTTTCCAAAATCATCACGATCATTATTCGGATAGCAAAGGGATCCAAATACATGAAAGTGTTTGAGGTTCGGTTTATAGTTGTGGACAAGCTCGAAAGGTGTTTTATTGTGGCGTTTTGTGATCATAGAACGGTTTTGAGTATAGCATGCAGTAGATACAGCTTCTGACCATAAGTAATCCGGAAGTTTAGCATTGATTAACATTGTTCTTGCAGCTTCCACTAATGTTCGGTTTCGTCTTTCAACAACTCCGTTTTGTTCAGGTGTACGTGCAATAGATGTTTGATGCTGAATTCCCACTTTCTCATAGAATTCACGAAGGGTTTTGTTAACAAATTCAGTTCCTTTGTCTGTTCTGATTATCCTGACGGTGTTGCGGAGCTGAACCTGTATTTTTGTGAGAAAGGTGATGATCATTTGTGGAGCTTGGTCTTTGCTTCGAATAAAGTAGACCCAAGTCCATCGTGAGTAGTCATCAACAATTACTAATATGTAGCGTTTGCCATTGATCGTTTGCACGCGCATCGGGCCACACAAATCCATGTGAAGAAGATGAAGCACATGCTGAGAGTTGTGTTCCACCTTTGAAGGAAAATGAGCACGAGTGCTTTTCCCTTGTTCACAGGTTGAGCAAAGGTGATCTTTTGAATACCGGAATCGTGGGAGTCCTTCAACTAGTTTGTGTCGAGCAAGGTTGGTGATGGTTTGAAAGTTTAGATGTGAGAGACGACGGTGCCATAGCCAGGATTTTGTAGATGTTGCCTTTGAAAGTAAGCAGATGGGAGAGGA
>BPTQ01000004.1:161208187-161606109 GCA_019973895.1 Chrysanthemum seticuspe
TTGGTAAACTTAGGAGTCTTAGACGTGTTACATATGGTTGTAGTTGGGAGATGTGTGGCTACCTGTTTTCTGGTAGGAGACCGATTGTAATAACCGTTGGGCTTAGTTGGTCAGCAATGCTCTGTTGCAGAAGTGTGTCTACCACTTGTAACGTAAATACGTGAGTGACAGACGGTTAGACTCGGATTTTTGTAATTTCTGCGTTACTGTTTTCTGTTGACCTAACTTAGGTACGTCCTTCTTGAGTTGGTTAAGTTTGCAGAACTTCATACCCTTGACCAACTTTCTGGTTGTCCCCAGATGCAGTAACCAGATTTTACCTAAACCTTTTTGTTTAACCTACGACTTCCCTTGCAATAGGCTTTGTTCAGTGCAGATCAACGATTCCCAATAGCCAGATTGGCAGACAGTGAGTGCATAAATGCAATGTTCACCATCTGTGTGAAGACGTTGTCTCGTAACGACTGGTTGATTCGGGTTGCCAATAATGTTAGCCAGAGGATGGTCTTTTGTCCATCGGTGTGTAGAGGGTTGATGTTGGTATACATTGTGCAGATTCTGAGGATTCAAATGGTTTGTTGAAGATTCCGCGACATCTGCTGCAGCAGTCTCATTAGCAAACGGGTTAAAGAACGCATTTGGATCAAAATCTGCAGGTGGGGGTACTTCATTCAGAATATCATCAGCCGGTTCATCATTGTTGGAAGCGGTGTGTTCAACTGTTGTGTTGGAGTCAACTGGTGTAGGTTCATCTTCAACAGTAGTTGTTGTAGCAGGTGTATCAGGTATAGGAATATTATCAGGTTGTGCAGCGGAAACAGCGGATACACCTGGAGCACGTTCATCAATATCGTCACAGAACAGAGGAGCAAATAACCTTTCCATTTGTTGACGAGTTATCTGGGGGCTTTGTTCAGCTGATGATGGGGGTTGAGGGAAGTTTAAAACGGTTGTGACCGGGTTCTAAGCTATTATACTCAGAAGCCATTTCCGTGAGTTCATCAAAATGAGCATGAATCGTTTCCATTACCTCCTTAGTTCGACGATTCCAGATTCGGAAACCTTTAGAATTGTCACAGTATCCAATAAAGACTCCAATATCAGCTTTGGCTTTGAGCTTTCCAAAATCATCACGATCATTATTCGGATAGCAAAGGGATCCAAATACATGAAAGTGTTTGAGGTTCGGTTTATAGTTGTGGACAAGCTCGAAAGGTGTTTTATTGTGGCGTTTTGTGATCATAGAATTTTTGCAGCGTCCACTATTCGTTCGTCCGTTCACAACTCCGTTTTGTTCAGCGTGTACGTGCAATAGATGTTTGATGCTGAATTCCCACGTTCTCATGAAAGTCAACGAAGGGGTTTTGTTAACAATTCAGTTCCCTTTGTCTGTGCTGATTATCCTGACGGTGTTGCGGAGCTGAACCTGTATTTTTGTGAGCAAGGTGATGAGCATTTGTGGAGATTGGTCTTTCGTTCGAATTAAAGTAGACCCAAGTCCATCGTGAGTAGTCATCAACAATTACTAATATGTAGCGTTTGCCTTGATCGTTTGCAACGCGCATCGGGCCACACAAATCCATGTGAAGAAGATGAAGCACATGCTGAGAGTTGTGTTCCACCTTTGAAGGAAAATGAGCACGAGTGCTTTTCCCTTGTTCACAGGTTGAGCAAAGGTGATCTTTTGAATACCGGAATCGTGGGAGTCCTTCAACTAGTTTGTGTCGAGCAAGGTTGGTGATGGTTTGAAAGTTTAGATGTGAGAGACGACGGTGCCATAGCCAGGATTTTGTAGATGTTGCCTTTGAAAGTAAGCAGATGGGAGAGGAAGCAACCATGTCTTGCATAGAGATAGTGTAGAGACTAGAATTACGCGAGCCAGACATAAGGTCATTTCCTTGTAGATCCCGAATGAAACAAGTTTTCTCCCTGAAAGCAACCTCCAAATCTCCATCACAAATTGACCTACTGAAAACAGATTGTGACCGAGGCCTTCCACATAGTAAACCCTGCTGATTTCGATGTTCACATTGACATAATCTCCGTAGCCCATGATAGCTGCGAAGTGATCGTTCCCGAACCTGACAGTGCCAATGAACTTTGCAATAAAGTTTGATAACAGTTTAAGGTTTCCTGTCATGTGTCGGGAACATCCGCTATCAACAATCAAGAGAATGATCTGTATCACCTGCATTACACACAGACGACACAGATGGAATAGAAGTAGATGTGGAACCCGAAATGTTAGAGGGTTCCGAAGCAGGTTTATTAGACATACACACATTAATAATTTTAGGCATCCATTTAAATCCTAGTATGTTATATATCCATTTCTGCCATCTATAACTACTCTTTGCTTTAGTCTTAGTGAATGCACTAGGTGGTACTACATGCTTAGGAGGTGAAACTGGAGCTACAGTGACAGCAAAGTTTGCCTTAGAATCTAAAGAAGGCGGTCTACCAAGCACAGACGTAGAATGATTAGTTGGCCTAGAGATATTCCGATTCTTAGGATTACGTAATCGAGAGATTATAGCTTTAGCAACACATTTGTCATGACAATCAGAATTCATACTCTTCCGACAAATAACACAAGGTGCATCAGTCTGAATATCAAAAGTACTTAACGGTTTAGCATTCATTACATCACTATGTCTATTACATTTGCCAGACGCAACATCTATAGTGGAAGCACATGAGTCTTATTCAGAGTCCTAGTGTGTTCCTCTACTTTAGCATTCCTTATTGATCTTTTCTTAGGTCGCAACTTCCTATTCTTCGATTGAGTGCTCCTAGGCTGTGAAGTGCGGACGTTTGGAAAAGACGCAACTATTCCTGTTTCAGTAAAGGGAAACACATTAGCAACTTGTGATTTGGCAGTAGGGATTCTAGGTTCACGATTACTAAGTGTGACTGGTGCTAATCTCTTAATCACGGTAGGCGGAAGTTGTTCATACTTTCCTATCATTTCCCTTAACTTAGAGATAGTGTGAATCAAATCTTGATTTTCAGAACGAATATTACCAGCAAAATTCATGACTTCTCTAGTGTGAGCAAGATAGTGATCAAGTTCGTTAGATGCTTCATGACGAGTCTTATTGAGTAAATCAAATATGACACCATATTCCTGTTTAACTTTTACAAGTTCTTGTTCATATTTAGAAATTTGACTTTTCAAAGACATGTTTTGATCATCCAGTTGCTCAATTTTAGGATCAGAAGATTTTGCACTCAACTGAGCGATTTTCTTTTGAAAACTAAGTTGATGATTGTGAATATCTTTTTCACACCAATGAAGGCGACGTTTTGCATTATAAATTTCATTGAGTAATCGTTGATTTTCAGCTTTTAAAGACTCGATCTGAAGCACATTATCGATGTTCTCAACAGTTACAACATTTTCAACAATATCAGCAGAGATATAATCAGATGCATATGGCAAAGAATGAAACAACACAGCATTATGGACATCAGCACAGATAAGGTCTTCCAAGAGTCGATCAACATCTTTTCTCAAAAGTTTCTTTTTACGTTTAGTATTAGAAATAGATGTTTCAGTTTTCTCGAAAACGACCTTCATAGTTCCAAGTTCCTTATGAAAATCCCGTTCCCAGGCTAATGCACAACTTTTCAAGTTTTTAACATTAGGTAAAAGATTTTTCTGAAAAATGTCTCTTTGTTCTCGCGCCAAAGGCGATTGTAAGTGTTCAATTTTGATTTCAGAACGATATTCTATCTCATGTTGTAAAATTTTGAGGTCAGCCATGAAAATGTCAAAATATCTAAGAATATTTCGATTTTCAGGTTTTGAGTTTACTTCAGTAATGGAAGGTAAAGGACCATAAGTTTATGCATAGTCTATTTTGGGATTAACATTAGAAGACTCAGGTTTTTTGATGATAACCCTTGGTGTGTTAGAAGAATCCGTTGGTGTGACGAAAGTGACCGCGTTTTTATAATTAAAAGGTTTGTTGTAAACAACGTTTTTTAATTTTGATCGACTCTCGTCTTCTGCATCTAATTCCTCTTGACGATGATATTCGACAACGCTCATAACAGTATTATCAATTTTGTATTCTGCACTGGAAACTTCAGGAGTTGGTTTGAATGTTTTTAGTGAAAGCTTTGGTTTGTAATCAGCTAGATTTTTTCCATATCCTTTTGGATTGGGTTTTAAGGTAAACTTTTCAATAGCTGTTACTGATTCACCATGTTTGTAAACAACCGTTTTAAACTCTTTAAGTTTGTTTAGCAAGCCGATAATTTCTTCAAGAAGGTCATCTACCCGATTCGTTGAATGCTTTTTGTATGCGGAGAACTGTTTTTGACAAGTTAACAACTCAGCCTTAGCTTTTTGATTTTCCAAGGTGAGAGTGTTAATTTGCTTTTTATGTTCGTGTTTCAGTTGTTCTATTTCAGACAACAAAGCATTTTTCGAAGCGGCTAGATCACGCATCTGTCTCTCTAAATATTTTTCGTTTTGATGAGATTTTGCAAAAGCGGCTTCAAAACCTTTTTCACGGTTTTCTTGAGTTTTGAAAAAGTTGAGTCGCATTTGTAAGCATTCAAAATCCTTGGTTAGCAGTGCATTTTTACTTTTTAAGGTCTGATTTAATGCAACACATTCAGCAATTTGGGATTGTTGGTCTTTAAGTAACAGAACAAGATCTGGATGAGGCAAAGGTTCAGCGTGTTCAACGTGAGTCACAATATGATCATTATGGAGATCCTCAAGTATAACCACGGAGTCAATTTGATTATCAAGGGAAACCATAAGGTCATCTTGATCGTCAAATGTAACTACTGGGTTTATATGAAAATCGTCAGAATGAGATGTAGATGACTCATTTTGAACATTCTGAGCCGTGTCGGATTCAGATATTGATGGAGATAATAGTTCAGATATGATGATGGTTTGTTCGGGTACCTGAGACAAGCCATCAGTGTCATACACTGGGCCTGTTTCACTCATGTGTAACTCTTGCATATTAGCCATCAACATAACAGCTGCATTGGCCTGCAAGTCCTCCATATCATCATCTAAGTCTGCATCTGCCATAAAGCTTTGTTCTTTGTCTGTGAGAGATCCACCAGCTTCATCCTTAAGAGCCAAAAGTAAAGCCTCTTTGAAATAAGCACTGCCCCTAGTCCTCGGCTTTGGGCATGCATTAGCCAGGTGTCCCTTCTCATTGCAGTTGTAGCATCTAAGACCATTTAACCGATTCTGATCATTTCCCTGTTCCACCACTTGAGCTCTGTTGTTATTCCTACCCACAGCATTAAACCCTTGACCACCGCCCATCTGACAACCATAATCACGATTCTGAACTTCGACACGTCCATTGTTCACAACAGCTTGAGTCCGTGTGTTAGATGAGGAGCGAATACGATTGTTGGATTTGTTGGTGTAACGGCCAAAAGCATTAGCAATCATCACAAATCCTTGTTGCAATGCTTCGAACGGATCGATTTCCTCAGTCGCTTCACTGACATATGCTTGAGCATTGTTGTTGTTGTATGGAACCAGTTGAGTTTGTTGAGGTTGTTGCCGTGAAGGTGTGTTTGAAGCAGTTGGTTGAGTTGCTGGTTGAGAGGGATAATTCTGTTGAGCATACAAGGCAAGTTGTTGATTATCCGGATGTGACTGTTTAGCAATTTGAGCACGGAGAATCCTTTCCGATCAACTTCCTTTTCATGAGGCTTCAAGTAATCGTACAACAATCCATAAGTAGAATGATGCATATTCTTGGCTTGACGGAGAAAAATGACATACTTCTCCCATTCTGGACCAAGACTATTCAGGAACTTAGTATTCACTGCAATTCTTGGCATGATGATGTTGTGTTTATCCAAATCATTGATGATGTCTGAAAATTGATGATGATAGGACTCTAGTGTCTCTCCAGGTTCAATCATGAAGTGTTCATAAGCCAAGTAAATTTTAGATTCCAAATCCTCCTGATTGAGTACAGATCCTTCCATAAGAAGACGAATATGATCCCACATTTTTTGTGCAGTCTTATGAGCATCAACACTACGAAGAATTGGGTTTGGTAATCCTAAGAGGATGAATTCCATTGCAAGTTCATTAGCTTCATAGTGTAGAAGTTCTGTAGCATTTAGATCTGCAACAGTAGCAATGTTGGTTTGTTCATCTCTTGGTGGAACAGCAGTTGGATCTCCGGGTACAATGACAGTAGGCATCTCAAATGGACCTTCCAAGATAACCTTCTTTAAGAACTTTCCATGTGGCTTCTTCAGATCACAAAACCTAAAGAACCTTATCACCCATTGATCGTAGTTTCCTGGAGTGAGCATTGGAGGTCTATCAAGTGATCCAGCTTCATGAATTGATTGTTGGCTGCTTAAAGCTTCACACATCTTTGCAAACCAAGTGGGTTCCTTCATAGTGTTCCTTGATGGATGTTGATTGAAATCATTTGTGTAGGGTTGAACTTGAAGGCTTGGTGGTGTTTGAACCATTTGTGGTGGTGGAATTGCACCAATTTGTGGATTATGTTGTTGATTAAATTGTTGTTGATAAATAGCTTGTTGTTGATTCCATTGTTGATGTTGTGGAGTTAATTGTTGTTGTTGATGATGATTATAAGTGTGAGGGAAATAGTTAGAGTATGGTGGTTGAGATATGTTGAAAAACTTGTGTAGTAAAAATGGATCTTTATAGTCGAATGAACCTTTGTTGATGAAGTGTCCTTAGACGTAGAAAAAACAAGAACCAAGTAGCACTTATGCGTAAAAACACCAAAGTTACGCGTAACAGTTAGGAGTTACGCGTAGGATTTAGCTTACGCATAAGCAGGGAAAAGACTCTAAAGTTATGCGTAGACACAAGTTAGGCGTAGAAACTTAGGCGTAGGATTTCCTTATGCGTAGAACTAGGTTTACGCGTAAAGTGAATCTTACGCGTAGGATTTCTACGCGTAAGCTTATGCTTATGCGTAATTTTAGGGTTTTTTTGCCCAAATGATCTTTTACACTATCACAGTGCAAAGGATATCCAAAGTCGACGTATTTTCAGACTTATCCAGGTAAGAAAACACGGAATAAACTAGGAAGATGAAGATCAAACCAAGAAAGCACTTACGCGTAGTTTTAGGGTTTTACTACGCGTAGAAATGCTCAAAACTTTGATTCTGTCCAAAAGTGTTTCTAAACCAGTTTTTGTGTGATAAAATAGCTTCAATAACACCAAAATACACAAAAGTGTGAAACTTGATGAACCAAAGCCTCTAAAACAGTTAAGCGTAGAATGAAACCCACGTTCAAAAACTGGATCAAAAAAAACTATCCACGCATAAAGTTTGAAACTTTTTGCCAAAAACAAGTATTTTAACACCTCAAAACATTGAAAGTACAAGAATCTTGGATTAGAAAGTGTAAAAAAACAAGTTTTGAAGCGAACCAAAGTATCAAGGTGCGTTTTAGGCGTAGGACCGAAACCCACTTCAAAAACAAACACGATTCACCCAACTAGTAGGCGATTGATACCACTGATAGGTCACTAGTTTTATAAACACAAGTAATATAGAAAGAGATAAGGCGATTGAACAAGTAAACAAGCACACATACATGATAAGAGTAGCACGGTTAGGCGTAGGAATATGTGTGAAAAGAAAACTTGAACAACCAACCCTCAAATGAGGGTTTACAAGAGTATTTATAGGAGGAAAGCTAGGGCAACACTCCTAGTTCCCTTCCTTTCCTTTATGGGCTTGGGCCTAAGCTCATGGGCCTTCTACATAAGCTTAAGGCTAATAACAAACATAAAGGCCATAATAAAGCTAACTATTACATATTAATTACTAACACTTGATTATGGTTTAGGAGTGATTCCAACAGATCCTTTATAAATTCATCGGCAAGATATTTGAGTCTGAGGTTCTTCAACTTATTTCGATAGTCTTTTTCTTCATCAAATGGTTCTTCTTCTGAACTATCCTTATCATGTTCAAGCACAGGAGTTTTCACTTTTCCTGTATCAGCTATTGGACTGGGAGGTTTAGCTACGGTTGGAGTGTCATCGATTGCAGTTTCAGAGTAGGTGACCTCTTCGTCTGATTCAGTTTCCTCAGAGCTTTCATCTAGTAGCTTTCGTTGCGGTTCAGGCTCGGGAATAGGAATGGCTTCCTTAGAGGGAATTTTGCTTTTGAGGGTATGTGTTCTCTTCGAGAACTTTCGGTGACTCTCAGTGCTTGTAACACTTCCTGCACTGCCTCTCCTGGTTTTCCTAGTAGGTGTACCAGAGGACTTGTCATCAAGAAATCCTACTTTGCCTTCATCAACCGCTACCAGATACCTTGTGTATGAATAGAGTTGTTTGACTGCATCGGTTAGAAGGTGATCTGGCAATACTGCACCCTGTTTCTTTGTTGTAGATTCCTTAAATCTGACTGTGAGAGTAGGCTCATACAACATGGAGTGATTGTTGGGGTCATTGGTTCTCAAGGGGATATCAGGATTATACCCTAGAGCTCTTTGGATCAGCAATTTTGTATATTTGATGTATGGGATCTTGGAGCCAAGCTTTTTGAGGAATGACATCATGTCGTCCCATATCAGAGCTTCAACTTCAATGTGTTTCATGTTGACCAAAGCCCTTAAGTCTGCCGGTGTGATGGTGACTTGTTTGTGGTTGAGCGTCACCGTCACAGCATTTTGACCTTTGATCTTTCGCATTGTATGCCAGAACTGGTGAATGTAGATCTCCGGCACTGTAGCAAAATTGGTGATCATGTTCTGATAAGGGTGATTCTTCAGAATGTCCACAGCTATTAAACAAGAAGACTCTGAGCAGGTGAGACTATCAAAATCAACACGAAGGTTGTTCTTTCCTATCTTCATCGGATAGCCATTAGGGAAGATATCTTCAATGGTGAGAACGTTTGGTGCTTCCACGTTTTGCATTTGAGCGTCCATGTCGTGATCTGAAAGATATTTAGCCAAAAGAACCAACATATCAAAAGACATTACGTTAGTCAACAGTTGGTTTTATTGTCTAATTATTGAATGTGAAGTGTCGATGATTGTTACGAGTCCAATATCACTTGTTAGTCCAATAGTCCAAAGACGTCGTGATAAGTTTCGTGAGTTGATTAACTTCAAGTTTTAAAGTCCAAGTTTTCACTTATTTTTCACAACTTATTAAACGTTTAAGCTTATTAGTGAAATTACTGGTTTCGTGGCGTTATGATTTATTTATTTACAAGTTTGCATGCGTAACAATTCTTAATTAAGGTTAAAACTAGGCTTAGGCGTAGAAATGGCAAGCTTATGCGTAAACAGGAGTGATTATACGTGTAAATGTAAGCTTATGCGTAGGTTCTTAACTTACGCGTAGGAAAAGAGGGCCTTATGCGTAAAGCTTACGCGTAAGCGTATATGGGACCTTAAGCGTAAGGATTACTCGTAAGAGTCAACCTTAGGCGTAGAGGTTACTGCTTACTAATATCCTTCACAGGATACGCGTAGTCCCCAATGTAGAACCTTACGCATAAACGTTACGCGTAAGATTTCTCTTACGCATAACATACTATGCGTAAGGTGATCCTTATGCGTAGATGGCAAGTAACCTTGATTCTGAATTTTCACGCGTAGAAAACCTGAAATAAGTTCATCATATCACCAATCTTAACTCATACATTCAATCTTTATCAGTTCAATCCATGAATACTCATTAAACAGTTATGCGTAGAAACAGATTTACGTGTAGGTATTAAACCCTAAAGCTCAATTTTTACGTGTAAGAGATTTAGCCATAGGAATTGCACCAAACTTTTTCTGGGATGTCTAAGAAGCCTATTGAGTTGTTTTATCCAAGTTTTAACATCAAAATCTAAGCAGATTAAAAATACCCAAATACTAAGAACATAAACCCTAGTTTTCAAATTTAACACAGTTGGTGTTTCTGGGTAAGTTCTGAGCCTAGGTATCATCAATTCAACATGAGAACAACATCAAACAAGCAACTAATTAACCAGAAACGTTCACACAAGAAAATACCCAATTCACGCATAAACCCTAGTTTTCAAGAATCATTCAATTCGTGTATTTGGGTGTGTTTTAATGATGGAAATTGTTTCAAAGTGATTAGATAAACGTTTTTACACAACCATTTCAACCACAAACACACAAATGAAGAAGTTGTGTTCATAGCTTACGCGTAGAACACAACAATCTCCCAAACTTGATTTTTAACCATTGGATTCATTTAAAATTCAAAACCAATGTTTGTTTTAACCCAAAGATTGTGAAAACACTTACAAATTGTTGATCAAGAACACAGATTTGAGGATGATTTTTTACGCGTAGGATTTGGGTGGTTGGGAAGTAAATGAGGTGAATTAAATGTGGAAGAGATATTTTGTTGAAAAAGGTTTGAGCTTTTGACAGTTTTAGTCCCTCCACCTTAACCATTTACATCCCATGCCTATAACTTCCATTTTGGTTACCAAACAAAGGATATTTGGAAAGAAGATTGACGACACTCCCCCTCGACTTAAGAAATAATGAAGTTTTAATATTTTTAGTCCGAGGAGTGTCAGTAAACCAGAAATGTGACCACCATTAATAAAGAAACAACCTGGATAAGGTAACATGCAAGTACAAGGTTTTATGAAACCGAAAAAATATTTGCTTTCTCCCCCTCAACACTTGATCGAGAAAATACTGAATTTTGAAGGAATAAAGTGTTGACGGAAGGTTTGTACTTGCCATGTTAAAAGAATTATAGATAGAAGAATATTTTTGTTGTTTTATCTGATTTTATATGTTTGTATTTTGTTTTTGAAAAATATTTACAAAAGAGGTTTTGGTGTTTGACTGGTTTTAAGAATGTTTTAAGAGTTCATCCAGTTCCTCTTGAGTCAAACACCGCATACCAATCCGGTGGACCAACTCATTAAACCTAGCTGGAGCTAAGGCTTTGGTGAGGAGATCTGCCAATTGGTATTCAGTACCCACAAAGTATAATTCAACTGTACCCTGTTCCATGTGGTCCTTGATGAAATGATATCGAAGATCGATGTGCTTTGATTTCGAGTGTTGAACAGAGTTGCACGAGATCGCAATAGCACTCCGATTGTCGCAGTACATCGGGATTCTGTCAAATACATAACCATAGTCTTTGAGTTGTGTTCTCATCCAAATGACTTGAGCACAGCACGCCGACATGGCTACATATTATGCTTCTGTTGAGGACAGCGATGTACAATCCTGCTTCTTCGATTGCCATGACACCAGTTTATCATCAAGAAATTGTAATGCTCCTGACGTACTTTTCCGTGAATCTAAACATCCAGCGTGATCGGCGTCTGAAAAAGCTATTAGTTCAAAACAAGAATCCTTTGGATACCAAATCCCCAAATTAATGGTTCCATTGATGTATCGGAGGATTCTTTTAGCCTCAGAGAGGTGGGTTTCAGTTGGTCTCGACTGATAGCGGGAGCAGAGATATACGGCAAAAAAAATGTCAGGCCTTCTAGCTGTTAGATACATGAGAGACCCAATGATACTACGGTATTTAGTAGGGCCCACCAATTTCCCATGTAAATCAGCGTCTAGCTTCTTCGTATGAGCCATTGGTGTGGCATAGGTGTCACAGTTTTTCATTCCAAATTTGTTTAGCAGTTCAAGGGCATATTTGGACTGACTCAAGAAAATACCACGGGGTGATTGATGAACTTGCAGTCCTAGAAAGAACGTAAGCTCACCCATCATGGACATTTCAAAATGTTTCTTCATTAGTTTTGCAAAAGCCATTGAGTACTTTTTATGTGTTGACCCAAAAATGATGTCATCCACCTAAATTTGAACAATTAAGATGTGTGCCCCGTGATATTGTATGAAAAGAGTTGGTTCGACCGAACCTTTGGTGAAATTATTGGTAATGAGGAAGGATGATAACTTATCATACCACGCTCGAGGAGCTTGTTTGAGTCCGTACAGAGCTTTGTTCAGTTTGTAGACATGGTTCGGGAACTCGGGATCAACGAATCCTTCTGGTTGGCTGACATAAACCGTTTCTTTCAGTTGTCCATTCAGAAAAGAAGTTTTGACGTCCATCTGAAAGACCGTTATATTCATATAAGCGGCGAACGCGAGAAAGATCTGAACAGCCTCAAGACGAGAAACCGGATCGAATGATTCTTCAAAGTCAATACCCTCTTCCTGTCTATAACCCTTAGCTACCAAACATGACTTGTTTCTGATGACGTTCCATTCGGCATCCAATTTGTTCTTCCAAATCCATTTGAGACCAATGACGTAGACCCCTATTGGTCTTTCAACCAGTTCCCATACTTTAAGACGTTTGAATTGGTTGAGTTCTTCTTGCATGGATTCAATCTAATTGTCTTTTTTCATTGCGTCTTTAATGTTTTTAGGCTCAGATTGGCAGACAGTGAGTGCATAAATGCAATGTTCACCATCTGTGTGAAGACGTTGTCTCGTAACGACTGGTTGATTCGGGTTACCAATAATATTCTCAAGAGGATGGTCTTTTGTCCAACGATGTGTAGAGGGTTGATGTTGGTATACATTGTGCAGATTTTGAGGATTCAAATGGCTTGTAGATGATTCCGCAACATCAGGTGCAGCAGTTTCATTAGCAAACGGGTTAAAAAACGTATTTGGATCAAAATCTGCAGGTGGGGGTACTTCATAAAGAACATCATCAGCTGGTTCAGCGTCGTTGGATGCAGTTTGTTCAACTGTTGTTGTAGAGTCTACTGGTGGTGCTTCTTCAACCGTAGTTGTTGTAGCAGGTGTATCAGGTATGGGAATATGATTAGGTTGAGCAGCGGAAACATCGGATACACCTGGAGCATGTTCGTCAATGTCATCACTAAACAACGGAGCAAATAGATTTTCCATTTGTTGACGAGTAAGCTGGGAGCTTGGTTCAGCTGATGATGAGGTTTGAGGGATGTTTAAACGGTTGTGATCGGGTTCCAAGCTGTTATGCTCAGAAGCCATTTCAGTGAGCTCTTCAAAATTAGCATGAATCGTTTCCATAACCTGCTTTGTACAACGATTCCAGATCCGGTAACCTTTAGAATTCTCACAGTATCCAATAAAGACTCCAATATCAGCTTTGGCTTTGAGCTTTCCAAAGTCATCACGATCATTATTTGGGTAGCAAAGGGATCCAAATACATGAAAGTGTTTGAGATTCGGTTTTCTGGTGTGGATAAGCCCAAAGGGTGTTTTGTTGTGGCGTTTTTTAATCATTGATCGGTTTTGAGTGTGGCATGCAGTTGATACAGCTTCTGCCCATAAGTAATCTGGAAGTTTAGCATTGATTAACATTGTTCTTGCGGCTTCCACTAACGTACGGTTTCATCTTTCAACACCTCCGTTTTGTTCTGGTGTACGTGCAATAGACGTCTGATGCTCAATTTCCACTTTCTCAAAAAATTCCCGAAGAGTTTGGTTCACAAATTCAGTTCCTTTGCCAGTTCTTATTTGGCGGACGGTGTTCCGGAGCTGAATTTGAATTTTCGTGAGAAAGGTGATGATCATCTGTGGAGCTTGATCTTTGCTTCGAAGAAAGTAGACCCAAGTCCATTGTGAGTAGTCATCGACAATTACCAAGATGTAGCGTTTGCCATTAATCATTTGCACGCGCATCGGGCCACGCAAATCCATGTGAAGAAGATGAAGCACATGCTGAGAGTTGTGTTCTACCTTTGAAGGAAAATGAGCACGAGTGCTTTTCCCTTGTTCACAAACAGAGCAAAGGTGATCTTTAGAATACCGGAATCTCGGGAGACCTTCAACTAGTTTGTATCGAGCAAGGTTGGTTATGGTTTGAAAGTTTAAATGTGAGAGATGACGGTGCCATAGCCAAGATTTTGTTGATGTTGCCTTTGAAAGTAGACAGATGGGAGATGAAGCAACCATGTCTTGCATTGAGATTGTGTACAGATTAGAATTGCAAGAGCCGGACATAAGATCGTTTCCTTGTAGATTACGAATGAAGCAAGTTTTCTCCCGAAAAGCAACTGCCAAATCTCCATCACAGAATTGACCGACTGAAAAGAGAGTGTGACCGAGGCCTTCCACATAATAAACCCTGCTAATTTTGATATTGCCATTGATATATTCTCCGTAGCCCATGATAGATGCGAAGTGATCATTCCCGAATCTGACAGTGCCAATGAACTTTGCAATAAAGTTTGTTAACAGTTTAAGATTGCCTGTCATGTGTCGGGAACATCCGCTATCAACAATCCAAAGGATGATCTGTATCACCTGCATTACACACAGACGACACAGATGGAATAGAAGTAGATGTGCAACCCGATGAATTAGAGGGTTCCGAAGCAGTTATAGGAGAAATACACACATCAATGATTTTAGGCATCCATTTAAATCCTAGTGTATTATGTATCCATTTTTGCCATCTCCAACTAGTATTTGCTTTAGTCTTAGTGAATGCACTAGGTGGTACTACATTCCTTGGAGGTGATACTGGAGCTACAGGGACATCATTGTGTTTATGAGAATCTAAAGAGGGCGGTTTACCAAGCACAGACTTAGAAGCATTAGTGGGCCTAGAGGTATTCCGTGTCTTAGGATTCTGTAAACGAGACAAGATAGCTTTAGCAACACATTTATCATGACAATCAGAAAGCATACTTTTATGACATATAACACAAGAAGCATCAGACTTAATATCAAAAGTACTTAAAGGTTCAGCATTCGTTACATCACTTTTTCTATTACATTTGTCAGACGCAATATCTAAAGTGGGTGCAACTTGAGTCTTATTCAAAGTCCTAGGGTGTTCTTCTACTTCAGCATTCTTTATTGTTCTTTTCTTAGGTCGCAACTTCCTATTCTTCCTTGTATTGCTCCTAGGCTGTGAAGTGCGGACGTTTGGAAAAGAGGCAAGTATTCCTGTTTCAGTAGAGGGAAGTACA
Organism: Chrysanthemum seticuspe; assembly: GCA_019973895.1. NCBI lineage: Eukaryota > Viridiplantae > Streptophyta > Magnoliopsida > Asterales > Asteraceae > Chrysanthemum > Chrysanthemum seticuspe. The sequence goes on from BPTQ01000004.1 coordinate 161,223,130, forward strand.
TTAGTATCTGGTGATCTGTCAGTAGGCATTCTGGGGTCATGTTTGCTAAGTGTTACATGTGTAATTTTCTTAATGATGCTAGGCTGAACTTGTTCATATTTTCCTAACATCTCCCTTAACTTAATGATAGTGTGCACCAAATCTTGATTTTCAAAACGAAGATTTCCAGAAAAATTCATGACTTCTTTAGTGTGTGCAAGATAATGATCAAGTTCGTTTGATGCTTCATCACGAGTCTGTTTGAGTAAATCAAATATGACACCATATTCCTTTTTAACTTTTGTAAGTTCTTGTTCATATTTTGAGATTTGACATTTCAAAGACGCATTTTGATCATCCAGTTGCTTAAATTTTGGATTAAACGTTTTGGAATGCAACTGGTTGATTTTGTTTTGCAAAGCAAGTTCATGATTTTGACAATCCTTTTAACACCATTGAAGACGACGTTTTTCATTAGAAAGTTTGTTTAACAGTCGTTCATTTTCAACTTTTAAGGACTCGATCTGATGCACATTATCAATATTCTCAACAATTTCAACAGAATCAACAGAATCAGCAGAGATATAATCAGGTGCATATGGCAAAGAATGCAATAACACAACATTATGGATATCAGCACAGATAACATCTTCTAAGAGTCGAGCAACATCTTTTCGTAACATTTTCTTTTTACGTTTTGTATTAGAAATATATGTTTCTGTTTTCTCGAAAATGACTTTCATCAATCCAAGTTCCTTATGAAATTCCCTTTCCCAATACAATGCACAATTTTTCAAATTTTTAACATGGGGTAAAATTCTTTTCTGAAAAATATCTCTTTGTTCTCGCGCCTAACGCGATTGAAAATGTTCAACTTTTATTTCAGAATGAAATTCAATCTCACGTTCTAAAAGTTTGAGGTCAGAAGTGAAAATGTCAAAATATCTAAGAATTTGACGATTTTCTGGTTTTGATTTTACTTCACTTAGTGAAGGTAACGGACCATAAATTTGTGCATAATTTGGTTGGGGATCAACATTAGAAGACTCTGACGTTTTTGTGATAATCCTTGGTGTGTTAGAAGAATCCTTTGGTGTGACGAAAGTGACAGCTTTTGAATAGTTATATGGTTTGTTGTATACAACATTTTCTAATTTTGATCGACTCTCGTCTTCTGCATCTAATTCCTCTTGACGATGATATTCAACAACACTCATAACAGAATCATCAATTTTATATTCTGCACTGGAAACTTCAGGATTTGGTTTAAATGCTTTGGTAGAAAGCTTTGGTTTGTAATCAGCAAGATTCGGTCCATATCTATTTGGATTGGGTTTTAAAGTAAACTTTTGAATAGTTGTGATTGACTCACCATGTTTGTAAACAACATTTCGAAACTCTTTAAGTTTGTTTTGTAAGCCGACAATTTCTTCAAGATGGTCATCTATTCGTTTCGTTGAATGTTTTTTGTATGCAGAGAACTGTTTTTGACAAGTTAACAACTCAGCCTTGGCTTTTTGAGTTTCCAAAGTAAGAGCGTTAAGTTGTTTTTTATGTTCATGTTTCAGTTGTTCTAATTGAGACAACAAAGCATTCTTCTATGCGGCTAGATCACGAATCTGTCGTTCTAAAGATTTTTCGTTTTGATGTGATTTAGCAAAAGCAGCTTCAAAACCTTTTTCACGGTTTTCCTGAGTTTTGAAAAAATTGAGTTGTCGTTTTAAGCATTTAATGTCCCTGGTTAACAGTGCATATTTACTGTGTAAGTTCTGATTTAATGAACGACATTCATCCATTCGGGATTGTTGGTATTTAAGTAAGAGATCAACATCTGGACTAGGCAAAAGTTCAGCGTGTTCAACGTGAGTCACAACATGATCACTATTCAGATCCTCAAGTATAACCACGGAGTCAATTTGATTATCAAAGGTAACCATAAGATCATCTTGATTGTCAAATGTAACTACGAGGTCTAGTTGAGAATTGTCAGAATGAGATGTGGACGACTCATTTTGAACATTCTGAGCCTTGCCAGATTCAGATGTTGGCTGAGATATTAGATCAGTGATGAATATGGTTTGTTCGGGTACTTGAGACAAGCCATCAGTGTCATACACTGGGCCTGTGTCACTCATGTGGAGTTCGTGCATATTAGCTGTTAATACAAATAAGCCATAAAAATGTTTATTTATATTTTACGATCTTCTAATGTTTTGTTCATAACAAACGTAAAATCATTTTAACGAAACAAATAGAATACGTAAATAGTTTGAGTTTATAGTTTCCTAACACACTTACGTTTTCACATAAAACACTAAAACAAGTATAAGTGATTTTATGATTTAGATATATATGTACAACAACTCATGTTTACATATTGGGTTAGCACATACTTAAACTAAGTATACTAAAATGGGTAAAAACATGTAAATACTAAAATGGGTAAAAACTAGCAAATGGTATTGACCCATAACCCATGGTTTTATATATACCACTTAACCAAGTTCATTGTATCTAGAAAGAAAACCATGGATCAACCCATAACCCATGACCCATGACCAAAAATACCCATGGGCAAAGAGGAGCGTTCCACGGATCCCTGGCTTTGTGCTAGCCGGATCCCAAGTGGAAAGGATCTGTGGGATCCGGGGAATAGTAGAGAATTTTCTCTATAAATAGAGAGCCATTTCTTCCTTTCTAAGCATCACTTCTTACATATACTTCCCCAAGTATTCTAACCCTCTAACCTCAGATCTAAGTGATCTATGTAGTTTGTCTTTTGTTTTTTGTGTGATCTTCTAGGTTCCTCTTAAAAGCAAGATCATCACTTCTTGAAGACAAGCAAGCTCAAGTCCATGAGTTACCATGCTTCGTCATCATCAAGACAACTAAGGTTCTCTTGTTGATAGTTCTTCCCTTCTCCATAGATGTTGGGTTGAAGGCATTAGTGAAGAATGCCGAAAGTGTCAAGATGAAAGCATTAGTGAAAGGTGCTCATCATCCGTGTCAAATCATTAGTGAAGAATGCTAAAGGTGTCAAGACGAAGGCATTAGTGAAGGGTGCCAAGCGTTGTGTCAAAGGCATTAGTGAAGGATGTCGAAGAATCAAATCAAATTGCATTTGGAAAGAATACCTAGGTCGTATAATCGATGAGGTGCATCGTTATACATATAAGTATTTGTTTATTTCTAAGGATGGTGATATCCTTGATGATATTGTAACAAGGAGTGGATCTCCTTGAGATTAGGTGTTGTGTCGTGAAGGGTAGTAGTTCCTCCATAGTAATGGAACTAGGTGCTTAGCCTAGTACCTAATAAAGGGTAGGCGACGTTGTGATAGGATTAGTTCTCCTTAGTGTGAAAGAAATCGGTGGTTAGCCTAACACCGTATAAAGGGTAGGAGACGTTGTGTTAGGTGTGGTTCGCCTTGGTGTGAAAGAACTCGGTATTTAGCTTTGTACCGGAAAAAGGTTAAGCGACGTTGTGAAGGCTTCTCCGCCATAAGGAGATTGGTGTAGTGCTTACGAACTCTCGAGTAGGTGACTCGGGGAGTGGAGTAGGGCAAGGAAGGTGTCCTTGTAGCCGAACCACTATAAATAACTTGTGTCGTGGTGATGTGCTTCTTACTCTTTATCTTTCATTACACGTTTATATATCTATCTATCAACGTCCAGCATAAACAACCAAATAGATTGACATAAGTCGATCTAAATATTTAAAAGGAAGTTTTAAATTGGTAAAACTACTCAACCCCCCCTTCTAGTTTTCCACAATTGGCATCAGAGCTTCGTTACCAAGTTTCTTAAAGTATGTTGTACTTTAAAGACTTGATACGATCCGTATATGTTTGAAAACTACAAAGAAGGATTTTTTTTCTTAAGGTCATAATTTCTTTTAAATCATTTTGTTGGACATTGATAGATGATTCTAACAACTTTTGCTCTCAAGAAATCTTGATGCTAGAATCTCTCCAAAATCTTCATTCAAAGAATAATGAAGTCAACATTCAAGGAAGGATCTAAAAAGTAATCACAACTTACGTACACCAAGTACAAAGGATTACTTTAAAAAAAAAGCTCATGAAGTATTTTTGGTATTATGCCAAACCAAGAAGCATAGAGGTATGTTTCACTCTTCATTAGATAGGTTACATGAGTTCAATTCACTTCATAAGTTCTTTTTGTTTATTAATCACTAGCATCATTAGAAGTCTCTCTCGTCACTTTTTCGTCTTTTTCATTATCGGGAATGGTATCCCTTTTGATTCGTCAAACTAACGCCGTCATCACATATGAACCCTCGATATGAGACTCATCAAAAGCCGTCATCCAAAAACATTTTTCATCTAATACCTCCGAACTATTTTGGTAAGCTAACTTATAAGCCTACTACAAAAATAACGCCAAACAACTCTTTTTCTGTCCACAGTAGCCGGATCCCTCTAGTTGTACTAGCCGGATCCAAATACAAAGGATCCGGGGGAACCGTGGAAAAGAACTCAGCTATACGCTTTCAAAAATTCACCACTGATTATTTTCCCTCTATTCACACAACACTAAAACGACCAAGCTACAGAATTCATCCTCATTGTCTTCCATACTTTCAAGTATTCCTTCCTAGAACACCATTGTAAGTAATTACATTAACTTGTTCTAATCTTCATCATCCTCATCCTAGAGTTTATGGTTTCTTGATTTTTAATCAATTAAACTCAATTAGGTTTTTTCAAATTAATTACGAAAATGGGGTTTTAACAAAATCATATTGTGTTCACAACATTGTTAATACAAATCAAAACCATAAATCCATTCAAACTAATCTTACCTAATTGAAAATTTATATTTTTAGGACCAACCATGCCCAAAGCCACTCAACAAGATCATCATGACACCGTCCACTACCTTACTCACTACTATAGTAAAAAGGGATTGACCAAAACCGACCGTAAAATATTCAAAAGCCTTGTAAAATGACTTATCCACGAAGGTCGTGTAGTCAAGGAATGTTTCCTTGAAGATACCGACATTCGTCAAGTTTTCTCGACGATCAACTTTGATTGTCTCCTTGACATAGATGAGCGAATTTTTCCGGTCTTCATTTTTGAATTTTACAAAAGCTTTAGGATCATTAGAAACACCGACAATAGCATCTCAATCGCCTTTATCATCAACAAACAAAACTTTATTTTTCCTCTCAACACCTTTGCTCAAATTCTTCGCATTCCTTGTGAAGGAATTTGTATGTACTCTCAAGATTGGGCAATTAACGCTCAAAACCTTGCACTTGATCCTAAGCCTCTCTATAACACTCCTCTCGACGATCCCGAAACCATTAGAGATACTATCTTCAAAATTAGGACCGACCAATCTCGTTACAACCGTAACAAAAAGCTCATTCACCATGATCCCTTTCAAATGGAACTTTTCGAAATGCACCCCATTTTTAGAAAATGGGAAGAAATCCTTAGGGAAAATGTCATTAGCCTAGTTGGGAACAAAGATCATCCAAATGCATGTCTTGTGCAAATGATCTACTGTCTTATCCACCAAAGGCCATTTAATCTTGCCTATTACATGGTAAGGAGAATGGCTGGGGTATTCAGAGCTTCCAACATGGTACTTCCGTATGGTATGCTCCTAACACGACTTTGTAAGTATGTTGGTACATTGCAACCATCTCCTATTAACGATGATCATTACCTTTCCGATCACATCATGGTACCTCTTACCAAACAACCCTCAAAACGGTTCATGGTCAATGGAGAGAAACCTGAAGCTCTCTAGGAATCCTCGACCGGAGAAGAAGAAGATGAAGATGAGGAAGACATCGACACCGTAGCCAACATCAAATTGGAAATCCTTGAATACCATGAACAACTTCCAACCATTCCAAACGAGACCGCGGAATTTAAGCAATTGAGGGGCATGATTCAAAACCTCGCTTACAACCTCACTAAGCCGTCAAAAAGGAAAAGAAAGGATTGACGAAAGAGACAATAGGAATATGCTTATTTGTCTTTATCTTATGTTTGGATGATTACGTTTTAACACTTTCGGTTTATGTTAACTTGGATATTGTCTATTTATCATGCTTTTATAAGTAGTATTTTGTGATGACATGCTTGTTTCTATTCTTTATTTTTGGATTTACTAGTGTGCCTAAACTGCGCATCATTTCTGTGTAGGTTCTGATCTGCAGATGTCGGATCCCTAGGATTAGCCTAGCCGGATCCCTCCCTTGAGGGAACCGTGGGATCCATGACATCAGATCAGCAATACAACATTTCTTGCATCAAGATAACCTTTTAGATAACATCTCATTAGCTAAGCATATGATTTTAGAATCCAACTAGAACCATTTCAAGGATGAGAAAAGCTTAGACTCACTAAACTATTACTTAAGATCTTAGTCAAATTGCCTCTTGATTTATCAACACATCTAAACTCACCATATTTCCGCTTCAATTACTCACACACTATTTCTCATCTCTCAAAACACTTAAGAGGACAAATTAAACAATTTTAGGAATTTGTTTCTAGTCATTTTTATCTCAAAGTAAGACAAGAATTAGTTTTTCAATTTTTGTGATTTTTAAGAATTTTTCTTAATATCACCTCAAGCTTAAATTTGATCACTAGGATCATTTATGATAAGGTTTTAAAATGTACCTTTTTGAGGGGTCATTTAAGCCCTTATTTGTCACTTTTGTATCCGTTATTACTTAATATCGTTCCTTTTCACTTTATAGGTCTCTTGAAGGCAAATTGTTGTAATGGCACTTATTTGGACGAAAAGGCGCGGATATACGAAGAAAATGGCCAAAGTCAAGAATCGAGACACTCAAGCTGCTGAAATACAAGGTGACGGCGTCGCTGCTTAACTGCGACGCCGTCGGAGCATTTTGTGACGGCACAGAAGCCAAATTTCTTATTTTCAAGTGACGGTGTCAGGCTTTAAAAGAGTAGGTCGTCGCAACACAGACGGCCTAGATTTGATCCCGACGGCGTCAGAAGATGAAGCCGACGGCGTCACAACCATAAGGTGACGCCGTCACAAGCTGCAACATGCGCGCGAAGTAGCTGATACTGTTTTGGCCATAACTTTTGCATACGAACTCCGATTTAGGTGATTCAAAAGCCCACGCGACCGGAACGAGAAAATCTACAGTTTGGTGAAAAAATGGTCGTGACGCCGTCAATCTATAAGTGTGACGCCGTCACCCTTTCCCGACAGAAAATTTGCCTATAAATAGAACATTATAACTTCACTTTTTGGAGGCTCTTGATAAGGTTTTAAAAGGTACCATTTTGAGGGGTCGTTTAAGTCCTTATTTGATCAGTTTTGTATCCGTTATTGCTTAATATCGTTCCTTTTCACTTTTTAGGTCTCGTGAAGGCAAAATGCTGGAATGGCACTTATTTGGACGAAAAGGCGCAAATATATGAAGAAAATGGCCAAAGTCAAAATCAAGACACTCACAGTTGCTGAAAGTAGAAGGCGACGGCGTCAGGTGCTATTGGCGACGCCGTCCCAAAATTATTGTGACGGGCCAGAAACCAAAACTCGTATTTTCAAGAGACGGCGTCTAGTTGTGAAAGAGTAGGCCGTCGCTACTTAGACGGCCTAGATGCATTTCAGACGGCGTCACGGACATAAGGTGACGCCGTCACAAGGTTAACGTGGCCAAGACGAAACCCTAATGACGGCGACACGACGGCGTCACTAAACATAAGGTGACGCCGTCGCAATTGTAATCTTATATATAGAATCCGAATTTTTCAGTCTGTGTGTGGAGAGTCTTTGGAGTAAAAACCTAAAACCGAACCTAAGGTGTCTTGTACAGTATTTTAGGGTTTTAAACCCTATCTTACATCAAGATAAGTCTTTACTTCATTAATTCAATTATGTCTTTGATTATTTGTGTATATGCTTGCATGTTCTCCATGTCCGGCTAATTTATTTGTGTGTTTGCTTAGGAAGTATGAAACTTAATTATTGAATATTGATTGGTTGTTTCTTATCTTAGTTGATTAATAATCTAGTAATGCGATAGGTCATTCGTTGTGTACTTAATGCTTGATTCATCTTTGTGAACCTTAGAATATAATTACCTGAGTAGTTGTAGGCTAAACCATCCAAAGAGCGCCTTAGAGTAGGAGTTTATAATCCCTAGTGGGTTTGTAGACAAGACCCTTTGGTAAGTTCAAAGAGTTAGGGAGAAACGCATACCCTACAACTTTATACACACAACGCAACTAGGAATAAGACGTGACACTCAACCATCAATAGGAGATAATTAAGGAGTAATACAAACTAAGTAAACACATCTTTAAACTATCATACGAGCACACATTAATTAGACATAGACTCCCACAACCTTAGTTTAGATAATTAGATAATAGTAGAGTAATCGGTAGAAATACCAAACCCCCAAATCCAATACCCGAGATTCGTACCTTTCCATTTCATAAAACATAAAAAGATAAAAAATAATCTTCCTCAACCATCACCTTAGCGTAGTAACTCCTTACTAGCATTCCTATTCCCCTAGAGAACGATATCAATACCCGTGGCTTACCCTAATTACTACTAATTACTACACTACAACGATTAGGTTCACTGCCTAGGGTGTTATAAAACTTGCTCGAAGAAAAGGAAGTTTCCTTGACCCCGAACGACGCGTGTAGCGTTATCAAGTTTTTGGCGCCGCTGCCGGGGAATAGAATAGCTAGTTAGTAGTCCACATCATTTAGGTTTCTTTGCTTGATTCCTATCAAGTAAATTTTTTTTCTTATTTTTTTTAGCTTTCTCTTAGTCTATCCCCCTTCTTCGTAACCTTTGTTCGTAACCCCATCACTTTTCATCATGGAAGGTGATAACCCACTACCATTCATCAACATACCACCAAATGACCCGCCAAGAGCCCGTACTCTTGGTGAATACTCGAGACCAAGCCACCTAGGCTATAGGAACACCATTGAGCTTCCCGACCAAGCCCAAACTACGGCCCTGCGATCCGACACCATCCGGTTGGTGCAAAACGGATGTGCATTCCATGGACTTCGTTCCGAAGATCCAAATCAGCATCTGAGGGATTTCCTCAAAATCGTCGATTCCATCGACCTTGATGCTACTACTCGGGAGACCACGCGCCTGCGTCTCTTCCAATTCTCTCTACGGGACCAAGCTAGTAATTGGCTTGAGCGACTTCCCGCCGGCTCCATCTCAAGTTGGGATGATCTTACTTCTCGCTTCCTTGCTCAATTTTTCCCACCCGGGAGAACCACTAAGCTTAGGAATGACATCTTGATGTTCCAACAACGTCAAGGTGAATCTCTCTACGAAGCATGGACCCGATTCAAGGACTTACTTCATAAAGTCCCTCATCACGGCATTGATCTTTGGCTACAAGTCCAAATCTTTTATGATCATTTCAACTTCCCCACTAAGCGATCCATAGACCAAGCGGCCGGTGGAAAACTTAGTGATCTCACCGCAAAAGAATCATGGGAAATAATAGAGGACCTCGCCCTCTATGACAACGAAAGTTGAGATGACCCCCGTGAGCTACCCAAAACCGTCAAGGCAATCTCCTTGCCTCCTCCCGACCGTAGGATGATCGAACTTGAAGATCAAGTTAAATTCCTCATGAGTTCCTAGGAAAATCCTAAGTCTTCACACCATGTGAACAAAGCTTCTTCCTCGTGCGAGCCGTTTTGTGATCCTCATAACACGCGCACTAGCACCCGATCCCCCGAACACGCTTCTGTTGACTACGCATCCTCGCGTATTAATGGAGCGGGAGGAAGATTCCCTACAACACCCGGACCTAGGAATTTCAGTGAAACCCGTGAAGCATGGAAAAACAAGCCCGACTTCTATTGGGGAAAAACCAAAGAATTCACTTCTAATGATTTCTCATGGCCCCCACCTAACGGTCCTAACCAACAAAACATCGAAGGGATGTTGCAAAACCTAGTTGCATCCCAAGAAACCCAAATGGCTAAGCTCTCGGACCGCTTTAACAATCAACAAGCCGAGATGGATAGGAAAATAGACAACCTTTTGAAAGCCATAGCTAATAGTGATAAGAAGGTTAGTGCTATCTCAACTCCCGAGCCTTCAGGCATAGAGATTAAGGTCCAAGCAAGCTAAAGCATGTCCAATTCGTCAATGCCATCGCCTTAGTTGAACCTGATGAAACAAATGACGAAGAGGAATATACACTTGCGGATGAGGAAATACCCGAGGAAGTAGATGAAGTAGACATTGACTATTTCAACAAATTTCCTACAGAAGAAGAACTATCTCGCCACCCTCACTTAGTGCGTGACCTCCGTCACATGTATGTTAGGAAAAGTCCTCGAATCAAGTTCGGGAACCCTTGGAATCTTAACATACCATGTGTCATAGGACACCTTTTTGTGGCAAAAGCTTACATTGATCGCAAGTCCCCAATCAACATAATGACTAGCACCTACTACAATTGGATATTGAAGAAGCCTATCCCAACTAGGCAAGACCCCAATGATCCTAATGTTAGTTGCAATTTTCTTGGTAGAGTTAAGGGATTGCCCATTTATGTAGGTAGTTTCACGTTTCCTACGAACTTCATAATTGTGGATGATATTAGCACGGCCATAGACCCTAGTTTATCCCATGTTATTCTAGGAAAACCTTTCATAGAAAGCACCGGGATGACCTATGACCCCTCGTTAGGAGTAGTGCGATTCAAGAATGAGACCGATGACATAGCTTACCAAATGCCGTTTAAGATTGAGAAGTTTTCATCACTCTCTAATGATGAAAAGGAACTTAAACTGTCGGTCTATTATAGGAATGATGAGGATAAGGAAAAAGGTGTTGATTATGTTATGGCTAAGATTTTCGGATTCTATAAGGATTGCTTGAGCCTAGGACCGGAATATAGAACCAATTGGGGAGAGGATGAACTCTTAAAGAAGTGCATGTTAGGGCACTTCTACAACATGGAATCCCCTATTAGAGACCATCAAGAGGGCGGTGGTGAGGCAACGTAGGAGCACGACTATGAGTCTAGCTACAAGACTCTTAAATAAAGAAAAGCGCTTCGTGGGAGGCAACCCATGCTTAATTGTTTGCTTGTTAGTGTTATATATCTTTTATTAATCGTTTATCCTCATGTTTAAATTTGTAAAAATGCTTTATTTTGTTTTTAACCTCGTCTTAATTACATATAAAGGTATTTTACATAAGGGATAAGTGTAGGGAGGATTACACACGTTTTCAAAAGAAACGTAAACATGAGAATAACAATTAACTAAAAGATATATATGTTTGTTTGTTCGAGTCAAATGCTTGTATCGAGTCATAATGAATGTTTTTGCAGAAATTTTTCCAGAATCTAAAGATGTAAATTTTCCAGAATTTTTTCCAGAAAATCGCAGACCAGTTTTTGTCAGGATAACCTGACGGCGTCAGGATTGCAACCTGACGGCCTCAGGAAGGAGAAAAAACATCAGATTACTTTTTCTCGTTTTCTGAGCTACTTATAAATTTTTGGAATTTTCCAGGTCTTAATTTTCTTAGAAATTATGTAAACATCCATTCCACAAGCATTATATCCTAGTTTAAATCGAGTCTTATATATATTATTACCGCCGATTTTACGCGAAGGTTTCGTTTATTTTCTTCAAGTGTGCAGGTTTAGTTTGTCAAGAAGAAGTTACATAAGATTGGAAGGAGCTTTTCACGCAATAATTCTTCTTGAAAAGGATTTAACCACCACTTTACACGGATCCTACCGAGCTAATCAGGGGAGTATTAGTTTCTTTCGTTTTTAATTACCTTCTTTTATCATAACTTTGATACTTTCGGGGAACATTGGGGACAATGTTCAGTTTAAGTGTAGGGAGGGAAAATAAAACGGGAACTTTGAAACTATGCTTATCCTTGATTATTTGCTTTGTCCAATTGTGATTGTGTAATAAACCATGAGAAAATGTCGGTCAGGGTAATTTTGGCACCAAATTTAAAATTTTTTCATGACATATAAGAGTGGGCCATTAGTCTTAACAAAAGCGTCTCATGGATAGGAAGTTGCATGACTAGCACAAAACCCTTTACCACCCAAATTCCACCAAAATGTGAGGATCGCCCTTAGATTAGTAGGAATTAAAGCATTCATCTTCAATGCTTAGAGTTTGAACCGATAGTATATTAGATTCTAGAACTTGTTTTGTGATGCATTCCGAGATCGCAAGTGAGGCTACACTTGTGTAGTTAGGAATAACTAAATGATAAGAGGCATTAGGATAACCCTTGTTTGATACCTGTAATATAATTACTTCTTCCACTTCGGTTGAGTAATTCCCAACACCCTTTGCGTTGTACTCATTTTTAGTACACGATACCCCTAGTTAACCCCTCAGAGCCTATCCTTTTCGCGGTTCTCGTGATGTTTCGGTTTTTCTGGAATATCAATGAAGAGCATTGTTTACACCCCACCCCCAAATATACACCCAAATCGCCTTAGCCTACCCCTTATGCACTCACTTTTAGTGCAAATGTTTGTTATCACCCTAAACCCTTAGTTCAATTATCTAGTTGCTTGCATAAGCTGCTAAGTCGAGTCATATCCTTTGTATACAGTTTTGGGACGATTGGGATTCATGGGAAAAGTTAAAGTTTATGAAATGACGGGAAGGGAATGTTAAATTCAAATTCCCTTTGTTTGCGTAATAATGTACCCCAAGTGTTTTGATCTTTTCAATTCGGGTCAAATTAGTGTTAGAGTAATAAAAACTCAAGTGTAGGGATATGCCTGTAAATCCCTAGTATTTTGATGTTATCATAGAGGATGGTAGAGTAAAAGTATAAAAAAAAAAAAAAAAAAAATCGAAAAAAAAATAGAAAAAAGAGAAAAGAAAAAAAATAGAGTGAAAAAAAAAAAAAAACATACGGGCTACCATCCTACATCTTTCTTTAAATTTATGTTTATTTATTTCAGTTATGTAGAGTTTAGAGTGTCGAGTCTTGGCTTAGCAACGCCATTCTTCATATGCAGTTAACATAAAGATTTTTGACTTGCCACCACTAAATAGCCTATCCCACCAAACCCTTATTTCCCTACCGTAAGCCTAACATTACAACCCTTTAAAAGACCTCTTTGATAGTCTTTCCTAGGTGCTTACGCCAAAGCGATGGAGGTTTGATCTATTCTCAAGCCTATGGTAATCTATGTACTAGGACCGGTTAATGAGTGCTTATCTTCCATTTCCTATTTTGTTATATTTCATATATACACCCGAGAGAGATGTGAGTATCCAAACACCCCATGTGAGGTGCTAGTATGTAATTTCCGTGCTTGTTATGACTTTTGCGGGGCTTATATGTGTTGTGGACCGTTTTGAATTAATGCTTCATGACCCCAAACTTATAAATTAATTGGCTAAAAGCACATTTGCTTGAGGACAAGCAAATAACAAGTGTAGGGATATTTGATAAGGTTTTAAAAGGTACCATTTTGAGGGGTCGTTTAAGTCCTTATTTGATCACTTTTGTATCCGTTATTGCTTAATATCGTTCCTTTTCACTTTTTAGGTCTCGTGAAGGCAAAATGCTGGAATGGCACTTATTTGGACGAAAAGGCGCAAATATATGAAGAAAATGGCCAAAGTCAAAATCGAGACACTCACAGTTGCTGAAAGTAGAAGGCGACGGCGTCAGGTGCTATTGGCGACACCGACCCAAAATTATTGTGACGGGACAGAACCCAAAACTCGTATTTTCAAGAGACGGCGTCTAGTTGTGAAAGAATAGGCCGTCGCTACTCAGACGGCCTAGATGCAATCCAGACGACGTCAGAAGCTGAAGAGGACGGCGTCACGGACATAAGGTGACGCCGTCGCAAGGTTAACGTGGCCAAGACGAAACCCTAATGACGGCGACACGACGGCGTCACTAAACATAAGGTGACGCCGTCGCAATTGTAATCTTATATATAGAATCCGAATTTTTCAGTCTGTGTGTGGAGAGTCTTTGGAGTAAAAACCTAAAACCGAACCTAAGGTGTCTTGTACAATATTTTAGGGTTTTAAACCCTATCTTACATCAAGATAAGTCTTTACTTCATTAATTCAATTATGTCTTTGATTATTTGTGTGTATGCTTGCATGTTCTCCATGTCCGGCTAATTTATTTGTGTGTTTGCTTAGGAAGTATGAAACTTAATTATTGAATATTGATTGGTTGTTTCTTATCTTAGTTGATTAATGATCTAGTAATGCGATAGGTCATTCGTTGTGTACTTAATGCTTGATTCATCTTTGTGAACCTTAGAATATAATTACCTGGGTAGTTGTAGGCTAAACCATCCAAAGAGCGCCTTAGAGTAGGAGTTTATAATCCCTAGTGGGTTTGTAGACAAGACCCTTTGGTAAGTTCAAAGAGTTAGGGAGAAACGCATACCCTACAACTTTAGACACACAACGCAACTAGGAATAAGACGTGACACTCAACCATCAATAGGAGATAATTAAGGAGTAATACAAACTAAGTAAACACATCTTTAAACTATCATACGAGTACACATTAATTAGACATAGACTCCCACAACCTTAGTTTAGATAATTAGATAATAGTAGAGTAATCGGTAGAAATACCAAACCCCCAAATCCAATACCCGAGATTCGTACCTTTCCATTTCATAAAACATAAAAAGATAAAAAATAATCTTCCTCAACCTTAACCTTAGCGTAGTAACTCCTTACTGGCATTCCTATTCCCCTAGAGAACGATATCAATACCCGTGGCTTACCCTAATTACTACACTACAACGATTAGGTTCACTGCCTAGGGTGTTATAAAACTTGCTCGAAGAAAAGGAAGTTTCCTTGACCCTGAACGACGCGTGTAGCGTTATCAGCTCTAAACACTAACTCCAATTCCAGGGCTTAGATAGGTGTTTTTCCAGCAACTTTGAAGGTTTCAATCACTCTAAAAACATCTTGTAATGGTTTGTTGATTATATCTTAATCCATATATTCAATTTATCATTATGTCTATCCTATGTTTGATTGATTGTGTGTATGCTTGCATGTTCACCATGTCCGGCTAAATTACTTGTGTGTTTGCTTAGACATATGAAACCTAGTTGTTAATTATTGTTAGGTTATCTCTTATCTTGATTGTAATTGGCTTAGGAGTGCGACTAGGCTATCGTTGTGTTTAATACATGATAAATCTTTGATAGTTTATGAATGACTTAGTGGATTTCGTTTACTAAACCCAAAGATAACCTCTAAGTTTGTTTATTAATTACTTAGTGGATTTCGTTTTCTACACTTAAAGGTGACTTCAAGGAGTTAGGGAATGCACACCTTACGACCTTAGAAAACACAACGCGTTAAGAATAAGGACGTGACAATTCAACCATCAATAGGAGATAACTAGGGAGTAGTAGCATCTAGGTAAACACATCTTTAAACTATCATACGAGCACACAATAATTAGACATAGACTACATACACCTTAGATTAGATAATTAGATAAGTAGAGTAATCGGTAGAAATACCAACCCCCAAATCTAAACCCCGAGATTCGTACCTTTCCATTTCCTAAAAAACATAAAAAGATAAAAAATAATCTTCCTCAACCCCAACCTTAGCGTAGTAACTTCTCACTAGCATTCCTATTCCCCTAGAGAACGATATCAATACCCGTGGCTTACCCTAATACTACACTACAACGATTAGGTTCACTGCCTAGGGTGTTATAAAACTTGCTCGAAAAAAAAGGAAGTTCCTTTGACCCCGAACGACGCGTGTAGCATTATCAAGTTTTTGGCGCCGCTGCCAGGGAATAGAATAGCTAGTTAGGAGTCCACCTCGTTTAGGTTTCTTTGCTTGATTCCTATCAAGTAAATTTTTTCTCATTTTTTAGCTTTCTCATAGTCTATCCCCCTTCTTCGTGACCTTTGTTCGTAACCCCATCACTTTTCATCATGGAAGGTGATAACCAACCACTATTCATCAACCTACCACCAAATGACCCGCCAAGAGCCCGTACTCTTGGTGAATACTCAAGACCAAGCTACCTAGGCTATTGGAACACCATTGAGCTTCCCGACCAAGCCCAAACTACGTCCCTTCGATCCGACACCATCCGGTTGGTGCAAAACAGATGTGCATTTCATGGACTTCGTTCCGAAGATCCTTATCAGCATCTTAAAGATTTCCTTAAAATCGCCGATTCTATCGGCCTCGATGCTACTACTCGAGAGACCACGCGCCTGCGTCTCTTCCAATTCTCTCTACTGGACCAAGCTAGTAATTGGGTTGAGCGACTTCCCGCCGGATCCATCTCAAGATGGGATGATCTTACCTCTCGTTTCCTTGCTCAATTTTTCCCACCGGAAAGGACCGCTAAACTTAGACGAGACATCTTGACGTTTCAACAACATCAAGGCGAATCTTTCTATGAGGCATGGACTCGATTTAAGGACTTACTCCATAGAGTCCCTCACCATGGCATAGATCTTTGGCTTCAAGTCCAAATCTTCTATGACCATACCGATTTCATCACAAGGCGGTCCATTGATCAAGCCGCCGGTGGAAGGCTTAGCGACTTCAACGCTAAGGACTCATGGGATATTATAGAAGAGCTTGCTGATCAAAGCTATGAACACTGTAATGAATCCCCTGAAGCCCTCATTAAGGTGGTTAATGCCTTATCAACTCCTCATGGGTCTCCCAACATCACTGAAGAGCAAATGAGTGCTCTCGAAAGAAGGATTGACTATCTCATGGAAAGGAAAAGAGCCTCTGAATGAACCCCTCGAGGAATAGTTAACTCCACCAGTTCCTCCAATCACCCAACACCCTTCTCTGAATCCCCGAGTCGTGAACAAGATCTCATTCTCGAACGGAGCTTCCGTTCTACTTCCCTAATACCACTCTCACCAAGCTTTAAGGAACAAATGAGGGAGTATATAGCAGCCTATACGGAGAGATTAGCAAAATTTGATAAGGATGTCTATAGGCAAAGGGAGGAGATGCAAGCCAAAATGGCGGAGATGATGGACTTAGTGAAAGAGTACACTAAGACGAAGATTCCCAAGAAGGTGCTAGTGAGGAACGATGAGCACGCCACCCCCACTTTGCCTGTTAACGCCATTTCCATTGCTGCCGATGAGGATGGAGCAGTTGAGAAAAAGGAGCCTGAGAGCAGCAAGGATAATAAGGATAAGAATGAGGCTCGGACTGATGATGAACCCAAATTCATCAAGCACTACCTTACGCATGAGATCAATAAGAAAACAATCGTTAACCAAGTGAAAAACTTTAGGTGCAATGATGTTCTTAGGAAAGCCCTCTTAGGTGAAATAGGAGAGGAATAATATGACACCATGCCTATTAGACCTATGTACGAGTCGATTCTGAGAAAGCCAGTAACTAAGAAGCAAGAGATCTTTGGGAACTTTGTAATTCCATGTAGCATAGGTGACTTAGAGAACCTAAATGCCTTGGCCGACCAGGGATCCGATGTAAACATAATGTCGCTGTCAGTCTATAATAAATTGACTAAGGAGGAACCGACCAAGACCAATCTTAGACTTTCCTTAGCAAATCATTTGTATGTTTATCCCATAGGAATAGCGGAGGATGTCTTAATTGAGGTTGCCAATATTTTCTATCCGGTAGACTTCGCAATTCTAGACATTGAGGAAGATAAAAACCTGCCATTAATCCTGGGAACACCTTTCCTGACCACCGCCAAGGCAACCATCAAATGCGGTGAAGGGATTATGATACTCAAAAGTGGAAAAGGACAAGTTAGGATACCTATTGTTCCGAGATATCCTTTGAATATTATGGAGAAGGTAAAAGATAAGAATTCGCAGGTCTCCCTCCAATAATGCCGTTAAGAAGAAAATGGCTGAATGGGAAAAAGGGCTTAGAGAATTCATGGTTCAAGGGTTAAATGCGACATTGTGGAAACGTGATAAAAAGTTAGGAAATAACTATACCACAATACCACAAAATCAAAAGAACCCTAAGGAATTTTTGAATGGAGAAAATGTGCTTTTGTATAAATCAAGAATAAAGGCATTATAGGGAAGGAATAAGCCAAGATGGTTTGGACCTTATACGGTGAAAGAAACTAATCTAAAAAATAAAACCGTTATTATAATAGACGATGTTGGAAGAGAATTCACGGTGAGCATACACCGTCTACAACCTTATGAGGAAGGCTTAGTGGAAGAAAAGAAGGACGACAATGAAGTCACGTAGGGGCACGACTTCGAGTCTAGCTACAAGACTGATAAATAAAGAAAAGCGCTTCGTGGGAGGCAACCCATGCTTAATTGTTTGCTTTTTAGTGTGTCATATATCTTTTTAGTGATTGTTTATTCTCATGTTTAAATTTGTAAAAATGCTTTATTTTGTCTTTAACCTCGTCTTAATTACATATAAAGGTATTTTACATAAAGGATAAGTGTAGGGAGGATTACACACATTTTCAAAAGAAACGTGAACATGAGAATAACGATTATTAAAAAGATATACATGTGTGTTTGTTTGAGTCAAATGCTTGTATCGAGTCATAATGGATGTTTTGCAGGAAATTTTTCCAGATTCTAAAGATGTAAATGTTCCAGAATTTTTTCTAGAAAATCGCAGACCTGTTTCTGTCAGGATAACCTGACGGCGTCAGGGTCGCAACCTGACGGCGTCAGGAAGGAGCAGAAAAAACTGATTACTTTTTCTCGTTTTCTATGCTACTTATAAACTTTTGGAATTTTCCAGGTCTTAATTTTTCCAGAAAATCTGCAAACATCCATTCCACAAGCATTATATCTTATTTAAGTATGGAATTACATCTTGTTGTGATTTTTCTTTGTTCGGTTTGATGCGTTGGGTTGTTTGTTTTCTAAAAGTGTGCAGGTTTTATTTATCAAGAAAAAGATACATAAGGTTGGAAGGAGCTTTTCACGCATACATTCTGTTTGGAAAGGATTTAACCAATACTTCACACACGGATCCTACTGAGCTAATCAGGGGAGTATTAGTTTCTTTCATTTTTAATTACCTTTCATTATCATAACTTTGATACTTTCGGGGAACATTGGGGACAATGTTCAGTTTACGTGTAGGGAGGGAAAATAAAACGGGAACTTTGAAACTATGCTTATCCTTGATTATTTACTTTGTCCAATTGCATTTGCATAATAAACCATGAGAAAATGTCGGTTAGGGTAATTTTGGCACCAAATTTTTAATTTTTCATGACATATAGGAGTGGGCCATTAGTCTTAACAAAAGCGTCTCACGGATAGGAAGTTACATGACTAGCACAAAAACCCTTTACCACTCAAATTGCACCCAAAATGTGAGGATCGCCCTTAGATTAGTAGGAATTAAAGCATTCATCTTTAATACTTAGAGTGTGAACCGGTAGTATATTAGATTCTAGAACTTGTTTTGTGATGCATCCCGAGATCGCTAGTAAGACTACACGTGTAAAACCCTAAAAAAATTAAAACTTGTGAAAAGACCATTATACCCTCAGATTAATATTTGCGAAATACGTATATTATGTCAACTACGTTCTAACTTAAATAAGAAATAAATGGTCTACGCAAGATAATAGTTGACTCTCACCTATGTCTAATATATCAATATAACAATGCACTACACAAAAAAAAAATACTAAGTACAAATAATTAAACCAAATTAAAATATGCAAAATAGAAGTTAAGGAAAGTGAATAAAAGGTCTTGATACTCCTTATATTACGTCCAAAAGCGCAGCCATTTCCTACCTTTTCGTCAAATTCTAAACGCCTAAATCCCATGAATTTCGGTCCAAGCAAATCCCCTTATAACTCCCTTTATATCTCCATAATTTTTATCCAAAATAAAACATAAGAAAAACCCTAACATCCTCACCAAAACTGATGACAAATAATCTCCTCTCTATCGCATTTTCTGTCGACAAGAGAACAGCTCAAAGGAGGGTGGTGCGAGGCTCGTAAGGACCGTTATCGTAGGTATTTTGGAATTGTGGGCTGTTGTTTGTCGTGAGCCTTGTGGTACTGCTGCTGTCATGGGTCTTGGAGCAGCAAAGGGGTGTCTTGGTTTGCTTGTTTCGATCTTGCTCTTCTTCCTCCTTGTCTCACACCACAAAGGTAACCGTTATAAACTTCGTCTCGTCTCATGCTTTCATGAACCTGGTTGTTTAATTTTTTCCATGCGCATGACTTTTAATACAATCAAACACCACCCAATGATATGCCAAATAAGTAAATGGTTTATTACATAAAATCATGATCTTAGCTTGTCACATAAAATGATGTAGATGAACACATAATCGTGGTTTTAACTTGTACCTGGCAAATATAAAATGGACATTTATGCTTAAATTCTTGGCGTTATGTGTCTCGTTAAGTTGGAGGTCGAGTGATGTGTTTTGTGTGTGGGAGTCATACGACCTGGTGTGTTCATAAATGCTAGAGTTATAAATTTTGCATGCCTAGATGTACCTATATACGTAAACTATTTCAATCAGAATAAGAAGTTAGACTTGTGGGATGTGTGGGGTACGTGTAAGTGCATGAAGTTGGGTTGGGATTGTGCATGAACTCATTCATATATTCATGTTGAAACTACAAATAGTAAAGGGTGGGGTCGAGAATAGTTTTACATGCATGGGTCTTGGGTGATTTTATTCATGAGTGGTATATGTGTGTGGGTAGTGGCAGTGTGTATTGGGGCAAGGGTCCTTGGTCGAATGAAGTTGGTGTTGTAAATTCATGGAGTAAAACACTTGTGTTCAAATATTTTAAAAGGGTACAAATAGGTATAGATGTGCATGTGGGTTTGAGCGTGTGTTGTGGTGTCTCGGGGTGAGGGTAAAGCTATGATCGATTGTTTTGTGGGTGTGTTAAGTATTTATCGAATGTAGAGTGATGGGTTCGGGGTTAAATGAATCGGGTATATGTTAAGTAAGGTCCTCCTAATTGTGAAAGATTTATATTAGTCATTGTAGAATAAATTTACATTTTAAACCTTAAGCTAATGATTTACACATTAAACCCTAAACTATGATATTGGTTACGTTAAACCATTAAGTCCACTAATTGTCATTTAACCTTAAAGTATTCAAGTTATTTATATAGGAAAATCTGCTAATTCGGGAAGTTACTATATTCAGAAAGTTACTAAAAATGGAAAGCCGTCTAAAATGAGTAATCCGACTTTAATAAGCGTTATCCAACTTCATATAGGTTCCGGACGGCGGGATTGATACATCGTGTGACTTACGTTCCTATTTTGCTTGCTTCGTTTGAGGTACATATATTCTATCCCTTTTCAGTAGGGGTTTCTCATGATTCTCTGATCCTTCGACTTTATTTCGCTTATGATATTCCATTTGCTATGATCCCTTTTTGCTATTGACCCCTCTATTATTGTACCACTATTACTAAACTTTCGTTATTGAACCCATTGCTGCTGAACCTTTGCTACTGAACTGTTGCTATTGAATCTATGCTATTGAACCTTTGATATTGAACTATTGCTACTGAACTTTAATATTGAACCATTGCTACTGAACCTTTGATATTGAACTATTGCTACTGAAATTTAATATTGAACCATTGCTACTGAATCTTTGATATTGAACTATTGCTATGACCCTCTGAATTGTGAACCATTGATATTGAACCTTTAATTTTGAAGACTTATATATTGCTACACTTTGAACCTTGGTTTGACCCTTCAGATTGATACCCGAGCCATTAACTAGGCATGGGGGTTCCATGTCCGTGTCATTGATGCACCAATGGCATGACTCTAGTGTGTACGAGTGATGTTACACACCGTCCCCATTATTGTATTGATTATTGCGCGCTTCAGATATATTGTATTGGCCACTATTGTATTGCAGGGGGCGTATGGATGCATCCTAGATTTGTATTGTATTGGATTGATATTGATATTGATATTGTATTGGTGATGCGGTGCGTGTGTGCAATACACCCCCTCACATTTTGGGAGCTAGCTACTCCATTGGTTACTGAGGTCTCCCCTCCTATTGATTTGGTATTCCGAGGTCACCCCTCCGAATACAATGGCTACTATTGGATATTGGGCTGCTAATGCCACTATTGATTGTATTGTATTGTATTGTTGGCTCGGGATAGATTTCTGACAACCCTTACACTTTTGATATACCTATATTGTACCTTCTGGATTCCCCACTGCACCATATTCTGAATTGACTGTCCTTTACCCAATACCCTTATATGACTCACTCTACTACCAAGATATATATATGTTCCATTGCTTTGATCTGTCACACTCTCATTCCGTTACTTCAGACTATCGTTCCATTCACGTACCGGGTTATTATATGTTTATTTGGATTTGATATTCATGTTTTATGCGACTACTGATTACCCTGCTATGATATGATTAATAAACGGTTATCTGATTTACATGTGGTCATCTGATGATATGTGATCTTACTATTATGTGACCCTCTAATTTGTCTGTTCATCATGTGTACTTCATTCAGTTATGTTCATGGGCTATGATTATCCGTTAGTATTCTTGTCTGCTGATTATTGACCTGCTATGCTGCATTACTGCTTATACTTCGGTTTGAATTGGTAAATGGTTCATCGTATGTGGTCTGGCTTGTTAACTTGTCTAGTTGCTATATTAGGACCTTGGTTAGATAATTCATTCGTTTATAATGTTCGTTCTGTAATTCATAATTGGTACATGTGGCTACTGTATTTCGACTACTGCTATTACTTCCGCTGCTACGATACTGGTTAAGTTATTAATTGTAAATTATTTGACTTGTGTGAATGCCATGCTCACTTTCTAGTTAGTTGCTTCCGCTAGCTTTGGATTTCCGGATGGCTTGTTTATACTCTGATTTACTGATTCATTATATGCCTGGTGGTTTTGATGTGCTTGAGTATATGTCGTCAATGTGTTATGTGCTTTGTCCTCCTCTGTTATCTGTTCTTTTTGGATATCTGTGTATTTGTGTTTCTGCAGGATCCTCACTGACTCATTGATTCCTTTCCGTTGCGACCTTGTTATTGTTCCTTTGTTTCGTCTCGCATTTCTGATTTTGTTTAGCTTTCATTTTGTTATATCTGTTCACTGGGCTTTTTAAGCTTAGCCCCATTTCTTTTCTTGCGGCAGGTTTTTAGTTTGAAGATGGGCTTTGATTGGGCTGAGAGTTGGATTATCTGAGTGGACTGACCATAGTTACCTTTCTAGTTGGACTTATTTTGGCGGGCTATTCTTTTGAAATTTCGGTTTATTTTAGACATTGTGGATTTTGTAATTTTCCTTGTAAATATTTTGTTTAAATGACTTGGTACGTTTTTACTTAAGACTTCCGCTTGTAAAATTTTACTTGTATGTTCTGATATGACACCAAAATGTGTCACTTCTACCCTCATCGGGTTGGGGTGTTACAATTATGGTATCAGAGCAAAGGTTTCGTCTTGTTGACCTTAAGATTGACCTGTGAGGACTGCGTAGACACTAGGCTTCCGTCTGTGCTGATCGTTTCCGATTCCTTTTGATCGTCGTTCAGATTTGACTTCGATAACCTTTTGTCTTCATTGATTTGGCCTTCTTCTCTTTGTATTTGATTTTGTTTATTTTGTCTTCGCACATCCGTTTGCCGATCGTTAGATGGAGACTACCCGTGGAGCCGAAGATGATGGTGCCGACCCTGCGTTGCTGCAACAGTCCCTGAGCTGGAGAGGTTCGTGGAGCAGAAGCCACACCCGACTGCCTTGCAGCTGGAGACATCAGGATGCTGCTGGAGGAAGCTGGACGGATCAACCAGAGGCGCAAAGACGGAGACAAGATTCAACTGGTGGACGCTTGGAAAACGTATGAGCAGAGGAACTATGACCGGCAGACTTTAGACGGGCGGAGAAGCTACTACAAAGATTCGGCGTATCGTGGTCAACAGTCCAACAGTTGAGATGCTGAAAAGATTCATCTACTTCATATGATTTGGGCGCGATTTATGTTACTCCGATTCGTTTGTCATGCGTTTTGAGAGATGCTGAAAAGATTCATCTACTTCATACGATTTGGGCGCGATTTATGTTACTCCGATTCGTTTGTCATGCATTTTGAGGCGGTTTGATATTTTGTTAAGTGATTCTGATCGGTATTGCTATTCTTGATTTGTTCAGAACTCGGTTTGAATCGTGAAGTTTTATCGTTTGGCATTTTGTTAATATCTCAGCTTTTCTTTTGGATCGTCAGTAATGAGTCATGAGGAACCGTTTCGAGCAAGTTGGTGGCCTTCTTCTTTGGTGATATGGTAAGTTGTTTGATGTAGTATATGTTGTATGTATGTGATCTGGCCTGTTTTGGTATGTTTCTTGTTATCTGTATGTTATCTATTTTGATGTGATATTGGTTATGTGGTTTGTCATGACCCGAGGCAGAATATGATGACAATAAAGACTTGTTATGTGATGCAAGTATTATGACGCCTGATCAACGGGATAATACCGAGATCATATAATTTGAACTTATTGAAATCATACGACATCTTGGGAAATTCCTGGGGTTGGTACGTGAATGGAGTATGACTTGTATCCGTTATTTGGCACTCCTCATGTTCGTTTGAAATTCTGTACGTATTTGTGAGATTTTCATCGATATCTGTTACGTATAAGTTTTGTACGCTTTGGAACCGAAACCGTTATAATTTGTGTGAAACTATGGATTGCTACGTCTGCCTTAAGCTAGTATGTCTGTATACCTTCGTGACTTCAATTTTCGAGGACGAAAATTTTCTTTTAGAGGGGAAGAGTTGTAAAACCCTAAAAAAATTAAAACTTGTGAAAAGACCATTATACCCTCAGATTAATATTTGCGAAATACGTATATTATGTCAACTACGTTCTAACTTAAATAAGAAATAAATGGTCTACGCAAGATAATAGTTGACTCTCACCTATGTCTAATATATCAATATAACAATGCACTACACAAAAAAAATACTAAGTACAAATAATTAAACCAAATTAAAATATGCAAAATAGAAGTTAAGGAAAGTGAATAAAAGGTCTTGATACTCCTTATATTACGTCCAAAAGCACAGCCATTTCCTACCTTTTCGTCAAATTCTAAACGCCTAAATCCCATGAATTTCGGTCCAAGCAAATCCCCTTATAACTCCCTTTATATCTCCATAATTTTTATCCAAAATAAAACATAAGAAAAACCCTAACATCCTCACCAAAAGTGATGACAAATAATCTCTTCTCTATCCCATTTTCTGTCGACAAGAGAACAGCTCAAAGGAGGGTGGTGCGAGGCTCGTAAGGACCGTTATCGTAGGTATTTTGGAATTGTGGGCTGTTGTTTGTCGTGAGCCTTGTGGTACTGCTGCTGTCGTGGGTCTTGGAGCAGCAAAGGGGTGTCTTGGTTTGCTTGTTTCGATCTTGCTCTTCTTCCTCCTTGTCTCACACCACAAAGGTAACCGTTATAAACTTCGTCTCGTCTCATGCTTTCATGAACCTGGTTGTTTAATTGTTTCCATGCGCATGACTTTTAATACAATCAAACACCACCCAATGATATGCCAAATAAGTAAATGGTTTATTACATAAAATCATGATCTTAGCTTGTCACATAAAATGATGTAGATGAACACATAATCGTGGTTTTAACTTGTACCTGGCAAATAGAAAATGGACATTTATGCTTAAATTCTTGGCGTTATGTGTCTCGTTAAGTTGGAGGTCGAGTGATGTGTTTTGTGTGTGGGAGTCATACGACCTGGTGTGTTCATAAATGCTAGAGTTATAAATTTTGCATGCCTAGATGTACCTATATACGTAAACTATTTCAATCAGAATAAGAAGTTAGACTTGTGGGATGTGTGGGGTACGTGTAAGTGCATGAAGTTGGGTTAGGATTGTGCATGAACTCATTCATATATTCATGTTGAAACTACAAACAGTAAAGGGTGGGGTCGAGAATAGTTTTACATGCATGGGTCTTGGGTGATTTTATTCATGAGTGGTATATGTGTGTGGGTAGTGGCAGTGTGTATTGGGGCAAGGGTCCTTGGTCGAATGAAGTTGGTGTTGTAAATTCATGGAGTAAAAGACTTGTGTTCAAATATTTTAAAAGGGTACAAATAGGTATAGATGTGCATGTGGGTTTGAGCGTGTGTTGTGGTGTCTCGGGGTGAGGGTAAAGCTATGATCGATTGTTTTGTGGGTGTGTTAAGTATTTATCGAATGTAGAGTGATGGGTTCGGGGTTAAATGAATCGGGTATATGTTAAGTAAGGTCCTCCTAATTGTGAAAGATTTATATTAGTCATTGTAGAATAAATTTACATTTTAAACCTTAAGCTAATGATTTACACATTAAAACCTAAACTATGATATTGGTTACGTTAAACCATTAAGTCCACTAATTGTCATTTAACCTTAAAGTATTCAAGTTATTTATATAGGAAAATCTGCTAATTCGGGAAGTTACTATATTCGGAAAGTTACTAAAAATGGAAAGCCGTCTAAAATGAGTAATCCGACTTTAATAAGCGTTATCCAACTTCATATAGGTTCCGGACGGCGGGATTGATACATCGTGTGACTTACGTTCCTATTTTGCTTGCTTCGTTTGAGGTACATATATTCTATCCCTTTTCAGTAGGGGTTTCTCATGATTCTCTGATCCTTCGACTTTATTTCGCTTATGATATTCCATTTTCTATGATCCCTTTTTGCTATTGACCCCTCTATTATTGTACCACTATTACTAAACTTTCGTTATTGAACCTATTGTTGCTGAACCTTTGCTACTGAACTGTTGCTATTGAATCTATGCTATTGAACCTTTGATATTGAACTATTGCTACTGAACTTTAATATTGAACCATTGCTACTGAACCTTTGATATTGAACTATTGCTACTGAACTTTAATATTGAACCATTGCTACTGAATCTTTGATATTGAACTATTGCTATGACCCTCTGAATTGTGAACCATTGATATTGAACCTT
This sequence comes from Chrysanthemum seticuspe, assembly GCA_019973895.1. Lineage (NCBI taxonomy): Eukaryota > Viridiplantae > Streptophyta > Magnoliopsida > Asterales > Asteraceae > Chrysanthemum > Chrysanthemum seticuspe. Next base: position 161,250,166 of record BPTQ01000004.1, read on the forward strand.
TAATTTTGAAGACTTATATATTGATACACTTTGAACCTTGGTTTGACCCTTCAGATTGATACCCGAGCCATTAACTAGGCATGCGGGTTCCATGTCCGTGTCATTGATGCACCAATGGCATGACTCTAGTGTGTACGAGTGATGTTACACACCGTCCCCATTATTGTATTGATTATTGCGCGCTTCAGATATATTGTATTGGCCACTATTGTATTGCAGGGGGCGTATGGATGCATCCTATATTTGTATTGTATTGGATTGATATTGATATTGATATTGTATTGGTGATGCGGTGCGTGTGTGCAATACACCCCCTCACATTTTGGGAGCTAGCTACTCCATTGGTTACTGAGGTCTCCCCTCCTATTGATTTGGTATTCCGAGGTCACCCCTCCGAATACAATGGCTACTATTGGATATTGGGCTGCTAATGCCACTATTGATTGTATTGTATTGTATTGTTGGCTCGGGATAGATTTCTGACAACCCTTACACTTTTGATATACCTATATTGTACCTTCTGGATTCCTCACTGCACCATATTCTGAATTGACTGTCCTTTACCCAATACCCTTATATGACTCACTCTACTACCAAGATATATATATGTTCCATTGCTTTGATCTGTCACACTCTCATTCCGTTACTTCAGACTATCGTTCCATTCACGTACCGGGTTATTATATGTTTATTTGGATTTGATATTCATCTTTTATGCGACTACTGATTACCCTGCTATGATATGATTAATAAACGGTTATCTGATTTACATGTGGTCATCTGATGATATGTGATCTTACTGTTATGTGACCCTCTAATTTGTCTGTTTATCATGTGTACTTCATTCAGTTATGTTCATGGGCTATGATTATCCGTTAGTATTCTTGTCTGCTGATTATTGACCTGCTATGCTGCATTACTGCTTATACTTCTGTTTGAATTGGTAAATGGTTCATCGTATGTGTTCTGGCTTGTTAACTTGTCTAGTTGCTATATTAGGACCTTGGTTAGATAATTCATTCGTTTATAATGTTCGTTCTGTAATTCATAATTGGTACATGTGGCTACTGTATTTCGACTACTGCTATTACTTCCGCTGCTACGATACTGGTTAAGTTATTAATTGTAAATTATTTGACTTATGTGAATGCCATGCTCACTTTCTAGTTAGTTGCTTCCGCTAGCTTTGGATATCCGGATGGCTTGTTTGTACTCTGATTTACTGATTCATTATATGCCTGGTGGTTTTGATGTGCTTGAGTATATGTCATCAATGTGTTATGTGCTTTGTCCTCCTCTGTTATCTGTTCTTTTTGGATATCTGTGTATTTGTGTTTCTGCAGGATCCTCACTGACTCATTGATTCCTTTCCGTTGCGACCTTGTTATTGTTCCTTTGTTTCGTCTCGCATTTCTGATTTTGTTTAGCTTTCATTTTGTTATATCTGTTCACTGGGCTTTTTAAGCTCAGCCGCATTTCTTTTCCTGCGGCAGGTTTTTAGGTTGAAGATGGGCTTTGATTGGGCTGAGAGTTGGATTATCTGAGTGGACTGACCATAGTTACCTTTCTAGTTGGACTTATTTTGGCGGGCTATTCTTTTGAAATTTCGGTTTATTTTAGACATTGTGGATTTTGTAATTTTCCTTGTAAATATTTTGTTTAAATGACTTGGTACGTTATTACTTAAGACTTCCGCTTGTAAAATTTTACTTGTATGTTCTGATATGACACCAAAATGTGACACTTCTACCCTCGTCGGGTTGGGGTGTTACAACACGTGTGTAGTTAGGAATAACTAAATGATAAGAGGCATTAGGATAACCCTTGTTTGATACCCGTAATATATTTACTCCTTCCACATCGGTTGAGTAATTCCCCCACACCCTTTGCGTTGTACTCATCTTTAGTACGCGATACCCCTAGTTAACCCCTCAGAGCCTATCTTTTTCGCGGTTCTCGTGATGTTTCGGTTTTTCCGGAATATCAACGAAGAGCATTTTTTACACCCCACCCCCAAATATACACCCAAATCGCCTTAGCCTACCTTGTATGCACTCACTTTTAGTGCATTATTGTTATCACCCTTAACCCTTAGTTCAATTATCTAGTTGCTTGCATGAGTTGCTAAGTCGAGTCATATCCTTTGTATACAGTTTTGGGACGATTGGGACTCATAGGAAAAGTTAAAGTTTATGAAATGACGGGAAGGGAACGTTAAATTCAAATTCCTTTTATTTGCGTAATAATGTACTCCAAGTGTTTTGATCTTTTCAATTCGGGTCAAATTAGTGTTAGAGTAATAAAAACTCAAGTGTAGGGATGTGCTTATAAATCCCTGTCATTTTGATGTTACCGTAGAGGATGGTAGAGTAAAAGTGTATGAAAAAAAAAAAAAAAAAAAAAAACGGGCTACCATCCTACATCTATTCTTTAAATTTATGTTTGTTTGTTTCAGTTATGTAGAGTTTAGAGTGTCGAGTCTTGGCTAAGCAACGCCATTCTTCGTATGCTTGTAACATAGAGATTTTTGACTTGCCACCACTAAATAGCCTATCCCACCAAACCCTTTGTTTCCCTACCGTAAGCCTAACATTACAACCCTTTAAAGACCTCTTTGATAGTCTTTCCTAGGTGCTTACGCCAAAGCGATGGAGGTTTGATCTATTCTCAAGCCTATGGTAATCTATGTACTAGGACCGATTAATGAGTGTTTATCTTCCATTTCCAACTTGTTATATTTCATATACACCCGAGAGAGATGTGAGTATCCAAACACCCCCTGTGAGGTGCTAGTATGTAATTTCCGTGCTTGTTATGACTTTTGCGGGGCTTATATGTGTTGTGGACTGTTTTAAACCAATGCTTCATGACCCCTAACTTATAAATTAATTGGATAAAAGCACATTTTCTTGAGGACTAGCAAATACCAAGTGTAGGGATATTTGATAAGGTTTTAAAATGTACCTTTTTTAGGGGTCATTTAAGCCCTTATTTGATCATTTTTGTATCCGTTATTACTTAATATCGTTCCTTTTCACTTTTTAGGTCTCTTGAAGGCAAATTGTTGTAATGGCACTTATTTAGACAAAAAGGCGCGGATATACGAAGAAAATGGCCAAAGTCAAGAATCGAGACACTTAAGCTGCTGAAATACAAGGTGACGGCGTCACTGCTTAACTGCGACGCCGTCGGAGCATTTTGTGACGACACAAAAGCCAAATTTTTTATTTTCAATTGACGGTGTCAGGCTTTAAAAGAGTAGGCCGTCGCAACTCAGACGGCCTAGATTTGTTCCTGACGGCGTCAGAAGATGAAGCCGACTGCGTCACAACCATAAGGTGATGCCGACACAAGCTGCAACATGCGCGCGAAGTAGCTGGTATTGTTTTGGCCATAACTTTTGCATACGAACTCGGATTTAGGTGATTCAAAAGCCCACGCGACTGGAACGAGAAAATCTAAAGTTTGGTGAAAAAATGGTCATGACGCCATCACTCTATAAGTGTGACGCCGTCACCCTTTGCCGACAGAAAATCTGCCTATAAATAGAACATTATAACTTCATTTTTTGGAGGCTCTAAACCCTAACTCCGATTCCAGGGCTTAGATAGGTGTTTTTTCAGAAACTTTGAAGGTTTCAATCACTCCAAAAACATCTTGTAATGGTTTGTTGATTATATCTTAATCCATATATTCAATTTATCATTATGTCTATCCTATGTTTGATTGATTGTGTGTATGCTTGCATGTTCACCATGTCCGGCTAAATTACTTGTGTGTTTGCTTAGATATATGAAACCTAGTTGTTAGTTATTGTTAGGTTATCTCTTATCTTGATTCTAATTGGCTTAGGAGTGCGACTAGGCTATCGTTGCGTTTAATACTTGATAAATCTTTGATAGTTTATGAATGACTTAGTGGATTTCGTTTACTAAACCCAAAGATAACCTCAAAGTTAGTTTATGAATTACTTAGTGGATTTCATTTACTACACTTAAAGGTGACTTCAAGGAGTTATGGAATGCACACCTTACGACCTTAGAAAACACAACGCGTTAAGAATAAGGACGTGACAATTCAACCATCAATAGGAGATAACTAGGGAGTAGTAGCATCTAGGTAAACACATCATTAAACTTTCATACGAGCACACAATAATTAGACATAGACTACATACACCTTAGATTAGATAATTAGATAAGTAGAGTAATCGGTAGAAATACCAACCCCCAAATCCAAACCCCGAGATTCGTACCTTTCCATTTCCTAAAAAACATAAAAGATAAAAAATAATCTTCCTCAACCCCAACCTAAGCGTAGTAACTTCTCACTAGCATTCCTATTCCCCTAGAGAATGATATCAATACCCGTGGCTTACCCTAATACTACACTACGATGATTAGGTTCACTGCCTAGGGTGTTATAAAACTTGCTCGAAGAAAAGGAAGTTCCTTTGACCCCGAACGATGCGTGTAGCGTTATCAATTTATTATGACTTGACACCACCAAAACTCTTAGTGTTATCCTTCGACATCCATTGGTAGTCATCTTGTCCCATCCTCCTTCCATAAGAAGCAATCATTTGCTATATGTTGGAATCACTCCTAGTCATTAATTCAAGTGTTAGTGATTCATATGTAATAGTTAGCTTAATATGGTCTTTATATTAGTTATTAGCTTAGGCTTATGTAGAAGGCCCATAAGCCTAGGCCCAAGTCCATAAGAGAAAGGAAGGGACTAGGAGTGTTGCCCTAGCTACCTCTCCTATAAATACCTTGTAATAACCCTCACTTGAGTGTTGGTTGTTCAAATTATTCACTCTCACATTTCCTACGCATAATCGGTCAAGTCATACGAGTGTGTGTGTGTGTTTATTGTTCATCCGATCTCTATCTCTTCTCTATTTCTACATATTGATGCTTGTGTTACTAATATGGTGACCTAACAGTGGTATCATTCGCCAAATAGTTGGGTGAATCATTTTTGTTGTTCAAAGTGAGTTTCGGTCTTACACGTAACAACGGTTCCAACTTTGGTTCGCTTAAAAACTTATTTTTTACACTTTTCAATCCAAGATTCTTGTACTTTCAATGTTTTAAGGTGTTAAAATATCTGTTTTTGGCAAAAAGTTTCAAACTTTACGCGTAGATCTTTGTTTTTGAGCTTGGTTTTATACGTGGTACTAGTTCAACGCATAACTGTTCTTTAAGCTTTGTATCATCAAGTTTCACACTTTTGTGTTATTTTGGTGATATTGTAGCTATCTCATCACAAAAATCTGGTTTGGAAACATCACTTGGCAGAAATAATTTTTTGGCTTGTTTCTACGCGTAAGTAAAACCCTAAACTTACGCGTAACTGTTCCTTGGTTTGATCTTCAGTTTCGTGGCTTACTCAGTGATTTTCTTGCTTGGATAAGCCTGAAAACACTTCAACTTTGGATATCTTTTGCATTGTGATAGTGTAAAAGATCATTTGGGCAAAACCCTAAAATTACGCATAAGCATAAGCTTACGCGTAGAATTTTTTACGCATAAGATTTATCTTACGCCTAAGCTTTGTCTTACGCATAAGTTAATCCTACGCCTAAGTTTTCTATGCCTAACTTCTTGTTTACGCATAACTTTAGTGTTTTCTCCTTACTTACGCATAAGCTAATCCTACGCGTAACTATTGCTGTTACGCGTAACTTTGGTGTTTTTACGCATAAATGGAACTTGGCTTTTTTGTGATTTCTACGCCTAAGGACTTTTCATCAAAAACGGTTCATTCGACTACAAAGATCCATTTAACAACACAAGTATTCAACATGTCACAACCACCATACTCTAACTATTTTCCCTACACTTATCATCAACAACAACAACAACAACTAAGTCCACAACATCAACAATTTAATCATCAACAACAAATTTATCAACAACAATTTAATCAACAACATACCCCACAACCTCAAATGGTTCAACCTCCACCTAGTCTTCAAGTACAACCTTACATAAACTTCTACAATCCACATCCATCCAGGAATACTATGAAGGAACCGACATGGTTTGGCAAGATGCGTGAAGCATTAAGTAGCCAACAATCAATTCATGAAGCTGGCTCACTTGATAGACCTCCAATGCTCACTTCCGGAAATTATGATCAATGGGTGATAAGGTTCTTTAAGTTTTGTGATCTAAAGAAGCCACATGGAAAGTTCTTAAAGAAGGTCATTATGGAAGGTCCATTTCAGATGCCTACTGTTATCACACCCGCAGATCCAGAGGCCAATCCCCAAGAGATGCTGTCTCCAACATTGCAACTATCTCCGACCTCACTGGTGATGAACTTCTACACTTTGAAGCCGATGAACTAGCAATGCAATACATTCTTTTGGGACTACCCAATCCGATCCTTCGAAGTGTTGATGCTCAAAAAACAGCTAAAGCAATGTGGGAACATATTCATCTTCTAATGGAAGGCACAACACTCAATCAGGAAGACATGGAATCCAAAATCTACTTGGCTTATGAACACTTCATGATTGAACCAGGAGAGACATTAGAGTCATATCATCATCGCTTTTCAGACATCATTAATGATTTGGACAAACACAACATCATCATGCCTCGAATTGCTGTCAACACTAAGTTCCTAAGTAGTCTTGGTCCGGAATGGGATAAGTATGTCATTTTTCTCCGTCAAGCTAAGAACCTTCATCATGCTACATACGGATTGTTGTACGACTATTTGAAGCCTCATCAAAAAGAAGTTGACAAAGAAAGGACTATCCGTGGACTCCCGACTTCACAGTCAATTCCTGATAATCAACAACTTGCTTTGTAGGCTCAAACTAATCTTCCTCCTCAAACAGCTCAGCAACCAGCCCCTCAACCAACTGCAACCATCACACCATATGATCAGTCACAACAACAACCTCAACAAACTCAATTGGTTCCATACAACAACAACAATGCTCAAACACTTTACAGTGAAGCTGATGAGGACTCTGCTGCTTTCGATGAATTGCAACAAGGATTTGTTATGATTGCTAAAGCCTTCAGTCGGTATAAAAACAAATCCAACAATCGCATTCGTTCCTCATCCAACACAAGGAATCAAGCTGTTGTAAACAATGGACGTGTTGAAGTTCAAAACCGTGGTTATGGTCGTCAGATGGGAGGTGGTCAAGGGTTTAATGCTATTGGCAGGAATAACCAGGGTGCTCCACAACAACAGAGAGCTCAAGTGGTTGAACAGGGGAATGCTCAGAATGGGGTTAATGGTCTTCGTTGTTATAACTGCAATGAAAAGGGTCATCTAGATAATGCATGTCCTAAGCCGAGGACAAGAGGCAGTGCTTATTTCAAAGAGGCTTTGCTCTTGGCTCTTAAGGATGAAGCTGGTGGAACTCTTAACAACAAGGAACAGAGCTTTATGGCAGATGCAGACTCGGATGATGATATGGAAGACTTGCAGGCTAATGCAGCAGTGATGTTGATGGCACAAATGCAAGCTCTACACATGAGTGATACAGGCCCAGTGTATGCCACTGATGGCTTGTCTCAGGTACCCGAACAAAACATATTTATCTCTGATCTAATATCTCCGCCAACATCTGAATCCGGCAAGGCTCAGAATGTTCAAAATGAGTCGTCCACATCTCATTCTGACGATTTTCAACTAGACCCCGTAGTTACATTTGATGATCAAGATGACCTTATGGTTTCCCTTGATACTCAAATTGACTCCGTGGTTATACTTGAAGATCTGCATAATGATCATGTTGTGTCTCACATTGAACACGCTGAACCTTTGCCTAGTCAAGATGTTGATTTGTTACTTAAAGACCAACAATCCCGAATGGAAAAATGTCGTGAATTAAATCAGCAATTAAAAAGTAAAAATGCACTGTTAACCAAGGATATTGAATGCTTAAAAATGCAACTCAATTTTTTCAAAACTCAAGAAAACCGTGAAAAAGGTTTTCAAGCCGCCTTTACAAAATCTCATCAAAACGAACAATATTTAGAACGACAAATGCGTGATCTAGCCGCTTCGAAGAATGCTTTGTTGTCTGAAATAGAACAACTGAAACATGAACATAAAAAGCAAATTAACGCTCTCACCTTGGAAAATAAAAAAGCTAAGGCTGAGTTGTTAAATTGTCAAAAACAGTTCTCTGAATACAAAAAGCATTCAACGAAACGAATAGATGACCATCTTGACCAAATTATCGGCTTGTAAAACAAACTTAAAGAGTTTCGAAATGTTGTTTACAAACATGGTGAGTCAGTCACAACTATTCAAAAGTTTACTTTAAAACCCAATCCAGATGGATATGGACCGAATCTTGCTGATTACAAACCTAAGCTTTCAACCAAAGCATTTAAACCAAATCCTGAAGTTTCTAGTGCAGAATATAAAATTGATGATTCTGTTATGAGTGTTGTTGAATATCATCGTCAAGAGGAATTAGACGCAGAAGACGAGAGTCGATCAAAATTAGAAAAAGTTGTTTACAACAAACCTTTTACTTATTCACAAGCGGTCACTTTCGTCCCACCAAAGGATTCTTCTAACACACCAAGGATTATCACAAAAACGTCTTCTAATGTTAATCCCAAACCAAATTATGCACAAATTTATGGTCCTTTACCTTCCATCAGTGAAGTAAATTCAAAACCTGAAAATCGTCAAATTCTTAGATATTTTGACCTTTTCATGGCTGACCTCAAACTTTTAGAACATGAGATTGAATTTCATTCTGAAATAAAAGTTGAACATTTTCAATCGCCTCTGGCGCGAGAACAAAGAGACATTTTTCAAAAAATACTTTTACCCAATGTTAAAAATTTGAAAAACTGTGCATTGTATTGGGAACGGGACTTTCATAAGGAACTTGGATTGATGAAAGTCGTTTTCGAGAAAACAAAAACATCTATTTCTAACACCAAATGTAAAAAGAAAATGTTACGAAAAGACGTTGATCGACTCTTGGAAGATGTTATCTGTGCTGATGTCTATAATGCTGTGTTATTGCATTCTTTACCATATGCATCTGATTATATCTCTGCTGATACTGTTGATTCTGTTGTAATTGTTGATAATACTGATAATGTGCTTCAGATCGAGTCTTTAAAAGCTGAAAATGAACGACTGTTCAATGAACTTTCAAATTCAAAACGTCGTCTTCAATGGTGTCAAAATCGTGAACTTGCTTTGCAAAACAAAATCCACCAGTTGAAATCAAAACCGTTTGATTCTAAAATTGAGCAACTGGATGATCAAAACGTGTCTTTGAAATGTCAAATCTCAAAATATGAACAGGAACTTTCAAAAGTTAAACATGAATATGGTTTCATATTTGATTTACTCAAACAGACTCGTGATGAAGCATCAAACGAACTTGATCATTATCTTGTACACACTAAAGAAGTCATGAATTTTGATGGAAATCTTCGTTCTGAAAATCAAGATTTGGTGCACACTATCACTAAGTTAAGGGAAATGTTAGGAAAGTATGAACAAGTTCAGCCTAGCATCATTAAGAAAATTGCACCTGTAACACTTAGCAAACATGAACCCATATTGCCTACTGACAAAACACAAGTTACTAATGTGCTTCCCTCTACTGCAACAGGACTAGTTGCTTCTTTTCCAAACGTCCGTACTTCACAGCCTAGAAGCAATACAAGGAAGAATAGGAAGTTGCGACCTAAGAAAAGAATAATAAGGAATGCTGAAGTAGAAGAACACCATAGGACTTTGAATAAGACTCACGTTGCACCTACTATAGATATTGCGTCTGACAAATGTAATGGAAAAAGTGTTGTAACGAATGCTAAACCTTTAAGTACTTTTGATATTCAGTCTGATGCTTATTGTGTTATTTGTCGTAAAAGTATGCTTTCTGATTGTCATGACAAATGTGTTGCTAGAGCTATCTTGTCTCGTTTACGGAATCATAAGAATCAGAATACCTCTAGGCCCACTAATGCTTCTAAGTCTGTGCTTAGTAGACCGCCCTCCTTAGATTCTAAGAAATGCATTGATGTCCCTGTAGTTCCAGTATCACCTCCAAAGAATGTAGTACCACCTAGTGCATTTACTACGACTAAAGCTAAGACTAGTTGGAGATGGCAGAAATGGATACATAATACACTAGGATTTAAATGGATGCCTAAAATCATTGATGTGTGTATTTCTACTATAACTGCTGAGGAACCCTCTAACTCATCGGGTTCCACATCTACCTCTATTCCATCTGTGTCGTCTGTGTGTAATGCAAGTGATACAGATCATCCTTTGGATTGTTGATAGCGGATGTTCCCGACACATGACAGGCAATCTTAAACTGTTATCAAACTTTATTGCAAAGTTCATTGGCACTGTCAGATTCGTGAATGATCACTTCGCAGCTATCATGGTCTACGGAGATTATATCAATGGCAATATTGAAATTAGCAGGTTTTATTATGTGGAAGGCCTCGGTCACAATCTCTTTTCAGTCGGTCAATTCTGTGATGGAGATTTGGAAGTTGCTTTTCGGGAGAAAACTTGTTTCATTCCGGATCTACAAGGAAACGATCTAATGTTTGGCTCTCGCAATTCTAGTCTATACACAATCTCAATGCAAGAAATGATTGCTTCATCTCCCATCTGTCTACTTTCAAAGGCAACATCAACAAAATCCTGGCTATGGCACCGTCGTCTCTCACATTTAAACTTTCAAACCATGACCAACCTTGCTCGACACAAACTTGTTGAAGGTCTCCTGAGATTTCGGTAATCTAAAGATCACCTATGTTTAGCTTGTGAACAAGGAAAAAGCACCCGTGCTCATTTTCCCTCAAAGGTGGAACACAGCTCTCAGCATGTGCCTCATCTTCTTCACATGGATTTTTGTGGCCCGATGCGCGTGCAAACGATTAATGGCAAATGCTACATCTTGGTAATTGTCGATGACTACTCACGATGGACTTGGGTCTACTTTCTTCGAAGTAAAGATCAAGCTCCACAGATGATCATCACCTTTCTCACCAAAATTCAAGTTCAGCTCCGGAACACCGTCCGCCAAATCAGAACAGACAAAGGAACTGAACTTAATCAATGCTAGTGGAAGCTGCAAGAACAATGTTAATCAATGCTAAACTTCCAGATTACTTGTGGGCAGAAGCTGTATCAACTGCATGCTATACTCAAAATCGTTCAATGATTACAAAACGCCACAACAAAACACCTTTTGAGCTTATCCAAAACCATAAACCGAATCTCAAACACTTTCATGTATTTAGATCCCTTTGCTACCCAAATAATGATCGTGATGACTTTGGAAAGCTCAAAGCCAAAGCCGACATTGGAGTCTTTATAGGATATTGTGAAAATTCTAAGGTTTCCGGATCTGGAATCGTCGTACAAAGCAGGTTATGGAAACGATTCATGCTAATTTTGATGAACTTACAGAAATGGCTTCTGAGTATAACAACTTGGAACCCGGTCACAACCATTTAAACTTCCCTCAAACCCCATCATCAGCTGAACTAAGCCCCCAGCTTACTCGTCAACAAATGGATACGCTATTTGCTCCATTGTTTAGTGATGACATTGATGAACGTGCTCCAGGTGTATCCGCTGTTTCCGCTGCTCAACCTGATCACACACTTATACCTGATACACCTGCTACAACAACTAATGTTGAAGAAGCACCACCAGTAGACTCTACAACAACAGTTGAACAAACTGCTTCCAACGACGCTGAACCAGCTGCTGATGTTCTTAATGAAGTACCCCCACCTGCAGATTTTGATCCAAATGCGTTCTTTAACCCGTTTACCAATGAAACTGCTGCACCTGATGTCGCAGAATCATCAACAAACCATTTGTATCCTCAAAATCTGCATAATGTATATCAACATCAACCTTCCATACATCGTTGGACGAAAGACCATCCTCTAGAGAACATTATTGGCAACCCAAATCAACCAGTCGTTACGAGACAACGTCTTCACACAGATGGTGAACATTGCATTTATGCTCTCACTGTCTGCCAATCTGAACCTAAAAACATTAAAGATGCAATGAGCAAAGACAACTGGATTGAATCCATGCAAGAAGAAATCAACCAATTTAAACGTCTTGAAGTATGGGAACTGGTTGAAAAATCAACAGGGGTCTACGTCATTAGTCTCAAATGGATTTGGAAGAACAAATTGGATGCTGAAGGGAACGTAATCAGAAAAAAGTCATGTCTGGTGGCTAAGGGTTACAAACAGGAAGAGGGTATTGACTTTGAAGAATCATTCGCTCCGGTTGCTCGTTTTAAAGCTGTTCGGATCTTTCTCGCGTTCGCGGCTCATATGAATATAACGGTCTTTCAGATGGATGTCAAAACTGCTTTTCTGAACGGTCAACTAAAAGAAACGATTTATGTCAGCCAGCCAGAAGGATTCGTTGATCCTGCGTTCCCGAACCATGTCTACAAACTGAAAAAAGCTCTGTATGGTCTCAAACAAGCTCCTTGGGCGTGGTACGATAAGTTATCATCTTTCCTAATTGCCAATAATTTCACCAATGGTTCGGTCGACCCTACACTTTTCATACAATATCACAGGGAACATATTTTAATCGTTCAAATTTATGTGGATGACATGATTTTTGGGTCAACACATTTAAATTACTCAAATGCTTTTGCAAAACTTATGACAAAACATTTTGAAATGTCAATGATGGGTGAACTTACATTCTTTCTCGGATTGCAAGTTCATCAATCACCCCGTGGTATTTTTCTAAGTCAGTCCAAATATGCCCTTGAAATTCTGAACAAATTTGGAATGAATACCTGTGATACTTATGCCACACCAATGTCACATACCAAGAAGCTAGACACTGATTTGCATGGGAAACTGGTTGACCCTACAAAATACCGTAGTATCATTGGTTCTCTCATGTATCTAACAGCCAGCAGACCTGATATTGTCTTTGCCGTATATCTTTCCTCCCGTTATCAGTCGAGACCAACTGAAACCCACCTCTCAGAGGCTAAAAGAATCCTCCGATACATCAAGGGAACCATTAACTTGGGGATCTGGTATCCGAAGGATTCTTTTTTTGAACTAATAGCTTTTTCAGACGCTGACCACGCAGGATGCTTAGACTCTCGGAAAAGTACTTCAGGAGCACTACAATTTCTTGGTGACAAACTGGTTTCTTGGCAATCAAAGAAGCAGGATTGTACATCGCTATCCTCAACAGAAGCAGAATATGTAGCCATGTCGGCATGTTGTGCTCAAGTCATTTGGATGAGAACACAACTCAACGACTATGGTTACGTATTTGACAGAATCCCGATGTACTGCGACAATCGGAGTGCTATTGCAATCTCGTGCAACTCTGTTCGACACTCGAAATCAAAGCACATCGATCTTCGCTATCACTTCATCAAGGACCACGTGGAACAGGGTACTGTTGAATTATACTTTGTGGGTACAGAATACCAATTGGCAGATCTTCTCACCAAAGCCTTAGCTCCTGCTAGGTTTAATGAGTTGGTCCACCGGATTGGTATGCGGTGTTTGACTCAAGAGGAACTGGATGACCTCTTAAAACATTCTTAAAAACTAGTCAAACACCAAAACCCTGTTTTGTAAATATCTTTAAAAAACAAAATACAAAAATATAAAATCTGATAAAACAACAAAAATATTCTTCTATCTTTATTTCTTTCAACATGGCAAGTACAATTCTTCCGTCAACACTCAAATCTTTCAAAATTCAGTATTTTTCCGATCAAGTGTTGAGGGGGAGAAAGCAAATATTTTTCAGTTTCATAAAACCTTGTACTTGCATGTTATCTTATCTCGGTTGTTTCTTTAAAAAAATGATGGTCATTTTTTCTGGCTCACTTACACTCCTCGGACTAAAATTTATAAACTTTCATTATTTCTTAAGTCAAGGGGAGTGTCGTCAAGTTTCTTTCCTATAAACTTTCGTTTGGTAACCAAAATGGAAGTTATGGGCATTGGATGAAAATGGTTATGGTGGAAGGACTAATTGTGTCAAATGCTAAAAGTTATTTTAAATAAAACTATCCACCTAACATTTACTCTTCACATTTATTATACTCACCAAACTCATCCTACGCATATAAATCATTCTTCAAATCCGGTTACTTGATCATCAGTTTGTAAGTGATTATGTGTTTATAACAAGTTTTTAAACAATGGTTTTGAATCTTTCACAAATCCAACGGTTAAAACTTGAGATTTAGTAGTTTTAGTGTTTTACACATAAGCGTACGAACACATAATCGTGTTTGAGTATTTTTGGTTAAAATGGTTATGTCAAAACGTTCATCTAATCACTATGAGTCCATTTTTATCATCAATACTCGCCCAGAAATACGAATTGCTTGATATTGTGAATTAGGGTTCATGCGTTAGTTTGGGGGTTTTCATATGTGAACGTTTTTGGTGATAAAGATTGTTGTATGAGGTTGTTTTCAAGTTGAATTTATCATATTTAGACCAAAAAATTACCCAGAAATTACCCAGAAACACTAATGATTCATAAATTGGAAATTAGGGTTTATGTTCATACGGTTTGGGTATTTTTGATTCAAGACATATTTGATGTTAAAACTTGGATAAGACAACTTAATAGGCTTCTTAGACTTACCAGAATCATTTTGGTGCAATTCCTATGGCTAAATCTCTTACTCGTAGAAATTAAACCTTAGGGTTTAGGTTTACGCATAAGGATTTTTTTCGCATAACTGTTTGATGAGTTTTTCATGTTTGATCTGTTAAATATTGAATGTATGTGTTAATAATTGATGCTATGATTAACTTATTTCAGGTTTATTACGCGTGAAATTCAGAATCAAGGTTATTAGCAATCTACGCATAAGGATCACCTTACGCGTAGAAGGTTATGCGTAAGAGTAATCTTACGCGTAACTGTTACGCGTAAGGTTCTACATAAGGGACTACGCGTATCCTGTGAAGGATATGCGTAAACAGTGACCTCTACGCATAAGGTCTACTCTTACGAGTAAGCCTTACTCGTAAGGTTTTATATGCGCGTACGCGTAAGCTCTACGCATAAGGTCCCCTTTTTCCTACGCGTAATATTTCTTACGCGTAAGTCAGGGTCCTACGCATAAGCTTGCGATTTACGCGTATACCTATCCTGTTTACGCATAAGCTGCCATTTCTACGCCTAAGCCTTGTTTTAACCATAATTATGAATTGTTACGCGTGCAAACTTGTAAATAAATAAATCATAACGCCTCGAACCCAATAACGTCCCTAATAAGCTTAAATGTTTAGCAAGTTGTGAATAATAAGTGAAAACATGGACTTTAAAACTTAAAGTTAATCAACTCACGTAACTTATCACGACGTCATTGGACTATTAGACAAACAAGTGATATTGGACTCGTAACAATCATCGACATATCACATTCAATAATTAGACAATATAACCATCTGTTGACTAACATAATGTCATTCGATATGTTGGTTCTTTTGGCTAAATATCTTTCAGATCACGACATGGATGCACCAAATGTTCTCACCCTTGCTGATATCTTCCCTAATGGTTATCCGATGAATATTGTAAAGAACAACCTTCGTGTTGACTTTGAAACTCTCACCTGCTCAGAGTCTTCTTGCTTAATTGCTGTGGATATTCTGAAGAATCATCCTTATCAGAATATGCTCTCCAGTTCTGCTACTGTGCCGGAGATCTACATTCATCAGTTCTGGAACACAATGAAAAAGATCAAAGGACAGAATGCTGTGACAGTGACTCTCAACCACAAACAAGTCACCATCACACCTACAGACTTATGGATTGTTCTCCTCATTCCCGACATCGAGCCTACCGATTACGTTGCTGCACCAACTGAAGAGACTGTTCTACAATTCATGATCGACATTGGTTATGATGAAGCTACAGGAGTAATCACTAAGCATTCATACGTGGATCTTAAGAATATTCCTCAACCCTGGAGAACACTCTACATCATCATCACCAAATCGGTTTCTGGTCGTGACAGTGGCTATGAGCATCCCAAGCTCATGGAACTGCAGATCTTTTGGGCTTTGATCAACATGAAGCACATCAAAATTGAAGCTCTAATATGGGAAGACATGATGCCATTCCTCAAAAAGCTTGGCTCAAAGATTCCTTATATCAGATATACAAAATTGTTGATCCAAAGAGCTCTTGGACTCAATCCTGATATCCCCAAGAGACTCAATGACCCCAACAATCATGACATGTTGTCTGAACCTACCCTAACTGTGAGATTCAAGGAATCAACAACGAAGAAACAGGGTGCTGTGTTGCCAGATCACTTTCTGTCTGATGAAATCAAAAAGCACTACACATACAAAAGGTATCTGGTGGCAGTTGAAGAAAACAAAGTCGGTTTTCTCGATGACAAGTCTTCTGGCACACCCACAAGGAAAACCAGAAGAGGAAGTGCTGCAAGCACTGAGAGTAAAAGGAAGTTCCCTAAGAGGAAACCTGGACATAGACGGAAAGTTCCCTCTAAGGAAGCTGTTCCTATTCCCATTCCTAAGTCTGAACCGAAAAAAAAGCTAGTGGATGAAAGCTCTGAAGATACCGAATCAGACGATGAGGTTTTCTACTCTGAAACTGCAACGGATATTACTCTATCAGTAGCTAAATCTCCCAGTCCACCAACTGACAAAGGTGATAAAGGAAAGACTCCAGTGATTGAGCACGAAGAAGAAAGTTCTGTTGAAGAGCCTCTGGATACTGATTACAGGAAGAAGTGCAAAATCATTAGACTCCAACACGTTGTGAAAGAGTTTGCAAAGGATCAAATGGGTGGCCCCGGAGGGTCAAGTGGTGGAGTCCAATCTACACCAATTCCTGATGCGGTTAATCAACCCGATAAGGGAGCTGGTGCCACCACTCTTGAGCAACAACAAAAGCAACAGGAGGATTCTATTGAGTATGACATTGAGGAACCAGAAACTGAGAAGTCAGAAAAAGATAAAGCTGATGAAGAAGCTGCAGCTCAAGCCAAAGCTGATGCAGAGGCCACAACTCAAGCTAAAACAGATGAAGAAGCTAGGATTCAGGCTGAAGAACAGGCTAAAATTGATAAAGATGACGAAGTAAACTACGATGATTATCTTCTCAACAGTCCAACTCGTTCCAAGGAGAAAACTTCTGAACCTCCTAAGGACCCTGAACCTCCTCATGACTCTTCATCATCAGATTCATCCTCTCACTCTTCACCACCACCATCCAAAAGATCAACCAGATCCACATCCAAATCAGTGAAGAAACCAACGGCATCTTGGATCTCTCAAGCTAAGACAAGAATCGTTAAAGCTGTCAAACAGGTAAGGAAGAAAGACATGCTTTACAAAAAGCTGAATTTTCTCGCTGACCAGGTACAGTACCTTCATGACGAGAATGAAAAGATGAAAGATGCAAGGGAGTACATCCAGAAGTTCACGGAACGTGGTCCTCAAAGGGAAATGAACGAGATGATCAAAGGTTACACTCACAAGTTCCTTCTTGACATCGTTCCTGGAGTTACAAAGGAGATGTTTACCAAACAACTCTATCCGAATCTATTGCATTTGGCCAAGCAAACTATGAGATCAACACCAATGCATGTAAACATCAATCCAGTTGATCCCATAATATTCTCAGATGCTGAATTGGTTTCCAGGCTCGTAGCTCAAATGTCTAAACGATCTGCAACATTTGCCTCTTACGAAGGTAAATTGTTTGAAGCATTGCTGGAAAACCAACTTAAATCAGCATGCAGAGAAAAAGCTGAGAGGCCCAAGCGTCCAAGAGACGATGAAGATAAGGATAAAGATAAAGAGCCGAAACGCCCGAAGAAGTCTGGTGAATCATCCTCCATGCAACCTCCACCCCAAAGGAATCCAGCTAAACCACGATCTCCTCCTCGCCCTTCTACTGACAAACCTCAGGATTCTGAGTTACCACCCCAGTCTCAGAAAACCGATGATCACTTTGAGTATACGGGTGGTGACGATGAGGAAGTCCTTAAGCCCCTACAACAACCCACCTCTCCCGACAAAGCAAAGAAACCAGCATCATCATCTAAGCCACAGAAGAAAAAGAAGAAGTCGCCTAAGGCTAATGTAGTATCATGGCTAGATGAAGATGACACCGATGAATACGACTGGTTTTCTACACTTGTTAATTCTACTCCCTACCCACTTGAAGGTCAAGATCTGGAAGACGGTAGTACCTTGGAGCATGCAAAGTTACTGCAAGAAAAATTCCGAGTGAACAAGATGACGAAATCAGAGTTGAAACGAATCAAGAATGAAGTTTTTTAACTACTAAAAGACAACTCGGAAAGTGCCATCGAGGTTGAATACCATCTTGAAAACATAGCACGAGCCATGTCCAACAACATTGATTGGCTCAACCCTGAAGCAAACATCGAATTTTCCAGGAAAGACAATGCTCCTTACTACACCGACTGGTCTAAACCTCTACCAACGATTGGCCAACCAAATCAGCCTAAGATTCCATTTCACTACTTCTTCAACAACGACTTGGAATTTCTTCTACACGGCAGTGATGGTTCAAGGAAATACGCTACATCACTTACCCTTCAGTTCCCGACAGCCATATACTCTAACTGCATAGCCATCGAAGAAAAGGCTACCCACATGTTTTCCAACAATGTGGAATTGTATGACCGTGATGCAATGTATGGGATTCACCATTGGCCGGAACGCCGACGAATCTACTACAAAAGCTGCCAGGTTCAGAATTCTCAACATGAAGTGTTCAATACTAAAGGAATCGTTGCTGTTAAGCATGTAGCTCTTTCGTCTAAATGGTACTACACTTTCCTCAAGAAAATTGTAGTCAAAAGAAAAGACGAAAGAGACTATGAATTCTGTGAATCGAACTTTCAGAACTTGTCTCTCAACGACATTGAAGATCTGTATCTTGCCAAAGTACAGGGACGCATGAGACAATTCTCGACTGAAATTCAACGCGAATACATCAAGTCCTTGCTCATATTCATCAGAAGCATAGTGATACAGGAACGTGTAGAAGATTTACAACTTGCTCTTGAGTTGTATCAGACCCGTGTCAACTTCACCAGACCTCAGCTAGAACTTCCCGACATCAACCAGCTTCCACAATACACCCTCGTCAGCAAACCATTCAGAGTAATTTACCGTAGTGAGCTACAACGAAACTGCTTGATGGCGTGTAGGGATCTTCACAAGTTTGGGGATCATACTTTGAAGAAGGTTAGGGAGGGATTGGCTTATAGGTTGAAGGATATACATGAAGACATTGGGACACCAAATCGATGGAACTCTCAGGATAGACGGGATGTGAAGAGGATCATCACCATGATTGATGAGAGGTTGTACAGAAGGGACCAGTTCAGAACACTAGAGAGCTTTGTAGGTGGTCGTCCCAGGATTACTCTCACCGGCTATCAACGCCCTGTTCGCATTCCTGGTGATATTACTGGACTTCCTGGTACCCCTTAAACTGCTTCTATTTCATATTAATTTGGATGTGTGATTTATAATGACGATGGCTTGTGCACACATAACAGTGTACAACCCGTTCTTGTAATGAAAGGACCCTGTGGTACGCTTCAGTGCCACAATCCTATAAAATGAGCGAAAGCTTCTTACTTTTGAGTAAAACCTATCAAACCTTTCATTTTTTCAAGGTTTTGCTCAAAAGAACAAGTACTTCCCCTTACGTTTTCAAAACCTCAAAAGTTAGTATTACTTGTTGAGGGGGAGTATTTGACTTAAAAACTTTGTTCACAAATTGTTCTTTGTGTAATCTTCCCACAAAACTCAAAATGGTCATATTTATTCTCAACATTTCTTCAAAAATAACATTTATATGCCATTTTTTAGGGGGAGAAATTTATGTGATAGGAAATATGTTGTGAAACTGCTATTAAATCCTCGTGTGAAAAGACTTCAACCCATGAATTGACGGTATCTGAACAGTCTTACATTGAAAGGATTTGTCTTCCAAGACTTATCCAAGTAAATTGTACCTATTCGAGAAGCTCTTGATAGACATGAACTGTGACGGGTTTGACAACCTCTCAGGGATGTCCACATCTTCAAGGTAGTTATTAGAGCTAGTTGTCACCTAAAAGCTGACAATGTATCTCTTTAACTATGCAATGTAATAGTGTCTCACAAGGAATTGTCTATCTTGAGTCAATCAATTCAAAAAGTGCGCGCTCCTTCCTCACTGTGCAAATTTCTGTTAAAACTCTTAGGCACATGATGAGGGGGAGTATTTCTGAAAATCTAAAACTCTTGAAGTGTTCAAACATGTTTTTCATTCACAAACACTTCGAGAGATTTTCACGAAAAAAAAAATGTTTTTATGGCAACGGAGTTATAAGGTAGATTAAGGTTAGGAATAACCGTCGTATGATCCGCCAGAGCCGGAGGGATCTGCCCAAGGACACTACCAATAGTTAGTATTAGAAGTCCTTAGGTATGATTATAAAAAGGAGAAAATGAGAATCGGAGAAAGAAGGAGTTGAAGAATTAAAAAGAAATGCAAAGTAAAGGGTGAAAAGAAATAGCCCTCCAAATTATTCAACTTAGGGCAGACACCGGGTTCAATTCATATGCTACTGGTTGTCACTTGATGACACCGGTATTGAAGATTAAAAGTCGTCATAGACCCAGTGACGCATGCACTACACCTTCTTAGCCACTCAAGTTTCTCTCAACAGAAGCTTGTTTCATTCTCACAGGGAATCCTACGTAAACTATCGACTTTCTCTTAGAGATTGCTGGTATTGAAGAAGGAGACCCTCTCCCTTGTCTCCGCTCACGAAAACCAAAGTGCACTATTGAGTCTAGAGCCACGAGATTCATCAAAAGATCTCTTAGGTACACTTGACATTTCATCACTTGTTGTTCAACAATAAGAACAACAGTGGTACGTTATCGAGTCCTACACAGATCCTAGCAATCTGTCGAGAACATTTATGAGAGGTTCACATCTGTGATCCTCAGTGATTGAATGGAAACTCCTGCCAGGGTCAACATCAAACAGCCCTGACAGTAGGTCACTTTGGTAACTCCCTGTGGATTACACTTAGTGGTCTCCAACGGTCTACAGTCGTGAGGTGATGCTTTGGTGTACCTCAGCGACTCATCTGAACCGTAGGTGTACTTTGGTACATCGCGTTATCTCACTTGTGGGACTCCGGTTCAGGAACGGCCTTTGTGAGAATTAGAGTTGTGTTTTCACACTATGCTATTAACACTCTTGAAGTTCAAACTTGTAAGTGTCGGAATCCGCTTATTACTAACCTTTCCTATGCTTACTTCTTATGGAAGCTCTGGAGAGGACTGGTCGTTCAGATTCTCCACGTGCTCATACCAACAACATCACTTATGAAAGTTCTCTCATAATCAAAGGCAACACAAATTCAGAATGATTCTTTGTCAACAAAGAATCTACAAAGTTTAAAGACTTAAAGAACTTCATCAACTGTAATCCAACGTTAAAAAGCGTGTGATCATGTTGGAGAAAGACGTGGAGACACTAGAGCAGCGAAGCAGACCTGATGCAGATTACCACATCATACTATCACTTTCAAAGAACAAAGAACTAAAGAACAAAGTAAATGAAGACGTCAAAGCAGAATACTTCAAAAGAAACAATTTCTCTACATTGGGGAGATTGTTCGAATCAAGACACTTCTTCTCACAAGAAAGAAGAATGTCAGAAGATGTCAAAGCTACTATTACATCAACACCTTCAATGTTATTACTCTTTCATTCATCATTAACACTTAGAGGGAGATTGTTGGAATCACTCCTAGTCCTTAATTCAAGTGTTAGTGATTCATATGTAATAGTTAGCTTAATATGGTCTTTATGTTAGTTATTAGCTTAGGCTTATGTAGAAGGCCCATAAGCCTAGGCCTAAGTCCATAAGAGAAAGGAAGGGACTAGGAGTGTTGCCCTAGCTCCCACTCCTATAAATACCTTGTAATAACCCTCACTTGAGGGTTGGTTGTTCAAATTATTCACTCTCACATTTCCTACGCATAACCGGTCAAGTCATACGAGTGTGTGTGTGTGTTTATTGTTCATCCGATCTCTATCTCTTCTCTATTTCTACATATTGATGCTTGTGTTACTAATATGGTGACCTAACACTATAACACTTATTACCTTTGATCATTCAAGTACTCTTTCATCTTAAACACTTAGGAGAACTGAAACATTCAAAATAAGATAGGCTTTAGCTCCTAGAAACCTCATTTCAAACCAGTCATAACTACTGAGAGCTGGATCCCTAGGATTAGCCTAGCCGGATCCCTCCAAGGAGGGAACCGTGGGATCCGGGTGACAGTTTGTGTCAAACATTGTTAAAATAATCATTTCAACTCATCTTCCTAACTCAAACACTCAATCTCATCTTAAATGAATTCCTAGATCAGTGAAACCCTGAATCTCAACCTTGTGAATGTTAATCATCACATTTCCAAGAACATTAGTGGATTAAGTCTTAAATGCAATTGCCAAGCTCTTCCCTTTAAAAGCCATGTGCTAAAAATACTTTAGTCATCAAACACTAACACAATCATCAGCAATTGCAACCATCTTCCTTAGTCATTTCATCATGAGAAAGGCTCCTAGTGCTAACTCATCCACTCAAGAACCACCCAAGAAACTTGCTAGAATCATACATGAAGTTTCCTCAACCTAATCATCTCCGGTTAAGTCCACCAATGCTAGGATTTCCACTACACCAAGGAAACCAATCAAACTAATCCCCAAGAAGAATGTTCCCACTAGGATTTCATCACCAAACTCTACTATACCAAACATACCTCCTACAACTCAACCAACATCAATAGTGCCTAGAGCCACCTCAAAATCATCTCCACATTCTCACAATGTAGAAGATTTACCTTCTTGGCCATCTCATATTTCACCATTACCAACTAATTCACTTGAAAAGGTTGAGCAAAAAAATCAAAGTGTTGAATCTACACTTGCTCCAATAGCAAACTCTCTCATTCCCCCCAATAGTTCATTTTGGATTATGAGAAGACATCAAAGTCAACCACCCGACCACATGGAAGTTGATGCTTCTTTACCTCCACCCTCAAACATTGTAGAGCCATTACTTATTGAGCTTCCGCCAATTCCTCCTTCATTTGAAGATCCTCAACCCACTTCACTTGAACTTCCACTTCAAGAAACTCAAAACCATGAAAAGGATTGCTATCATTGTAAACATGTTGAAAGATTGATACATGAACTACGTGAAGAGCAACGTTTCATGTTTCATCACCTCCTCGAACGTTTCGAAGAGGTCAACAAGCCTAAACTACAATGAGCATCATAGTCACAAGCTCAAACTTAGAATGATTAGGAAAACATATATCTTCCTTGATCATCATTAAGTTTTTGGAATTTGGATAACTCATTAGCATTAGTAGCGATTGTATGGTTAATTCATTCTCTTAGTTTTAGAGATCTAGTTGATCATCTCTTGTTTTTTATTGAATGAATATCTATATACCACAAGTGTTATATGATTTATGTGTTGTGCTTGATACATCATATACTAATTCACATATTCGCTAGCATTGATTGAAACACCTTAATTGCTTAAGAAACTGTCAACAGAGAGCCGGATCCCTCCATAATGCCTAGACGGATCCCTCCAAGAAGGGAACCGTGGGATCCGTGGATCAGAAGCACAAATTTCTACTAACTTGAGTTTTGTTTGCAGGAAATTATGCACTATACTCTTGTTTTCTAACCTTTACTTAGTAGATTTTCAAAATAACACATGAAGACTTTGACACCATAAAGTTAGGGGGAGCTTTGTGTCAAATGTAATTGCAAATACATTTGCAACTTAATCCGATCTTGGACTATACTTCATGACTCCCCATTGCAACTTTTCAATCTTCAAGGGGGAGCACGTTTTCGTCACTTAGACGAACCATTTGCAAACATAATTGCAAACACAATTAGTTTATTTTACGTCATGTCCTTGACGCCCTTTCAAAGGGATGGACTCGTCAAGGGGGAGTTAAGATGAGTACCATTCCCGTCACTTGCTCTCTTTACATTTTTACATACCTTTTTATAAAAATTGTGTTAGTTTCTTTTAACGCTTTTTGTTTCGACAAAAAAAGGGAGAAGAAAGTAAAAACTACAAATTCAAACTTTTACGAATTTTAGCTTTTCCTTAAAATAATTTTATGTTTTGTCATCAACAAAAAGGGGGAGATTGTTAATACAAATAAGCCGTGAAAACGTTTATTTATATTTTACGATCTTCTAATGTTTTGTCGATAACAAACGTAAAATCATTTTAACGAAACAAATAGAATACGTAAATAGTTTGAGTTAATAGTTTCCTAACACACTTACGTTTTCACATAAAACACTAAAACAAGTATAAGTGATTTTATGATTTAGATATATATGTACAACAACTAATGTTTACATATTGGGTTAGCACATACTTAAACTAAGTATACTAAAATGGGTAAAAACATGTAAATACTAAAATGGGTAAAAACTAGCAAATGGTATTGACCCATAACCCATGGTTTTATATATACCACTTGACCAAGTTAATTGTATCTAGAAAGAAAACCATGGATCAACCCATAACCCATGACCCATGACCCATGACCCATAACCAAAAATACCCATGGGCAAAGAGGAGCGTTCCACGGATCCCTGGCTTTGTGCTAGCCGGATCCCAAATGGAAGGGATCCGTGGGATCCGGGGAACAATAGAGAATTTTCTCTAAAAATAGAGAGCCATTTATTCCTTTCTAAGCATCACTTCTTACATATACTTCCCCAAGTATTCTAACCCTCTAACCTCAAATCTAAGTGATCTATGTAGTTTGTCTTTTGTTTTTTGTGTGATCTTCTAGGTTCCTCTTAAAAGTAAGATCATCACTTCTTGAAGATGAGCAAGCTCATGTCCATGAGTTGCCATGCTTCGTCATCATCAAGACAACTAAGGTTCTCTTGTTGATAGTTCTTCCCTTCTCCATAGAGGTTGGGTTGAAGGCATTAGTGAAGAATGCCGAAAGTGTCAAGATGAAAGCATTAGTGAAAGATGCTCATCATCTGTGTCAAAGCATTAGTGAAGAATGCTAAAGGTGTCAAGACGAAGGCATTAGTGAAGGGTGCCAAGCGTTGTGTCAAAGGCATTAGTGAAGGATGCCGAAGAATCAAATCAAGTTGCATTTGGAAAGAATACCTAGGTCGTATAATCGATGAGGTGCATCGTTATACATATAAGTATTTGTTTATATCCAAGGATGGTGATATCCTTGATGATGTTGTAACAAGGAGTGGATCTCCTTGAGATTAGGTGTTGTATCGTGAAGGGTAGTAGTTCCTCCATAGTAATGGAACTAGGTGCTTAGCCTAGTACCTAATAAAGGGTAGGCGACGTTGTGATAAGATTAGTTCTCCTTGGTGTGAAAGAACTCGGTGGTTAGCCTAGCACCGTATAAAGGGTAGGCGACGTTGTGTTAGGTGTGGTTCGCCTTGGTGTGAAAGAACTCAGTATTTAGCTTTGTACTGGAAAAAGGTTAAGCGACGTTGTGAAGGCTTCTCCGCCATAAGGAGATTGGTGTAGTGCTTACGAACTCTCGAGTAGGTGACTCGGGGAGTGGAGTAGGGCAAGGAAGGTGTCCTTGTAGCCGAACCACTATAAATAACTTGTGTCGTGGTGATGTGCTTCTTACTCTTTATCTTTCATTACACGTTTATATATCTATCTATCAACGTCCAACATAAACAACCAAATAGATTGACATAAGTCGATCTAAATATTTAAAAGGAAGTTTTAAATTGGTAAAACTATTCAACCCCCCCCCCCTTCTAGTTTTCCACATTAGCCATCAACATAACTGCTGCATTAGCCTGCAAGTCCTCCATATCATCATCTGAATCTGCATCTGCCATAAAGCTCTGTTCTTTATCTGTGAGAGTTCCACCATCTTCATCCTTAAGAGCTAAAAGTAAAGCCTCCTTATGATAAGCACTGCCCCTAGTCCTTGGCTTTGGGCATGCATTATCCAGGTGTCCCTTCTCATTACAGTTGTAGCAGCGAAGACCATTTATCCCATTCTGAGCATTACCCTGTTCAACCACTTAAGCTCTCTGTTGTTGTGGAGCACCCATGTTATTCCTACCCATAGCATTAAATCCTTGACCACCGCCCATCTGACGACCATAACCACGATTCTAAACTTCAACTTTTCCATTGTTCACAACAGCCTGATTCCTTGTGTTTGATAAGGAACGAATGCGATTGTTGGATTTGTCCGTATAACGGCCAAAAGCTTTAGCAATCATAACAAATCCTTGTTGCAATGCATCGAAAGCATCTGAGTCCTCATTGGCTTCACTATAAAGTGCTTGATCATTGTTGTTGTTGTATAGAACCAATTGAGTTTGTTGAGATTGTTACTATGACGGATCATATGGTGTAATTGTGGCAGTAGGTTGAGGAGCTGGTTGAGGAGGATAACTAGTTTGAGCCTACAAAGGAAGTTGTTGATTATCCGGAAGTGAAGGTGAAACAGTTTGGCCACGGATAACCCTTTCCTTATCAACTTCTTTTTGATGAGGCTTCAAATAGTCGTACAACAATCCGTATGAAGCATGATGAAGATTCTTCGCTTGACGGAGGAAAATGACATACTTCTCCCAATCAGGACCAAGACTACTTAGGAACTTTGTATTGACTGCAATTCTTGGCATGTTGATGTTGTGTTTATCCAAATCATTGATGATGTCTGAGAATCGAGGATGATAAGACTCTAGTGTCTCTCCAGGTTCAATCATGAAGTGTTCATAAGCCAAATAAATTTTGGATTCCATATCCTCTTGATTGAGTGCAGTGCCTTCCATGAGAAGATGAATATGTTCCCACATTGCTTTTGCGGTCCTTTGAGCATCAACACTTCGAAGAATTGGGTTTGGTAATCCTAAAAGGATATATTGCATTGCTAGTTCATCAGCTTCGTAGTGTAGAAGTTCATCACCAGAAAGGTCAGTAACAGTTGCAATGTTTGTGAGATCATCTCTTGGTGGAACAACATTTGGATGTCCGGGTGTAACAACAATAGGCATCTGAAATGGACCTTCCAAGATAACCTTCTTTAAGAACTTTCCATGTGGCTTCTTTAGATCACAAAACCTAAAGAATCGAATCACCCATTGATCATAGTTTCCTGGAGTGAGCATTGGAGGTCTATCAAGTGGTCCTACCTCATGAATTGATTGCTAGCTACTTAAAGCTTCACACATCTTTGCAAACCAAGATGGTTCCTTCATAGTGTTCCTGGATGGATGTTGGTTGTAAACGTTTGTGTAAGGTTGTACTTGAAGACTTGGTGGTGGTTGAACCATTTGAGGTTGAATTGCTCCTTGTTGTGGATAATGTTGTTGAT
This sequence comes from Chrysanthemum seticuspe, assembly GCA_019973895.1. Taxonomy (NCBI): domain Eukaryota; kingdom Viridiplantae; phylum Streptophyta; class Magnoliopsida; order Asterales; family Asteraceae; genus Chrysanthemum; species Chrysanthemum seticuspe. The sequence continues at coordinate 161,277,659 of BPTQ01000004.1, forward strand.
TAAATTGTTGTTGATAAATTTGTTGTTGTTGATTAAATTGTTGATGTTGTGGACTTAGTTGTTGTTGTTGTTGTTGATTATAAGTATAAAGAAAATAGCTAGAGTATGGAGGTTGTGACGTGTTGAAAACTTGTGTTGTTAAATGGATCTTTGTAGTCGAATGAAACGTTGTTGAGGAAGTATCCTTAGGCGTAGAAACCAAGTGTAGGCAAAGTAATAGTTAAGCGTAAACACACCAAACTTACGCGTAAAAGTGATATTTACGCGTAGGATTAGCTTACGCGTAAAAATTGAGAAACACTAAAGTTATGCGTAAACCAAAAGTTAGGCGTAGAAAACTTAGGCGTAGGATTAGCTTATGCGTAAGACAGAACTTAGGCGTAGAAAAATCTTATGCGGAAAGAGTTCTACGCATAAGTTTGAGCTTACGCGTAAGATTAGGGTTTTGCCCAAAAAATCCTTTACACTATCACAGTGTAAAAGATATCCAAAGTCGAAGTGTTTTCAGGCTAATCCAAGCAAGAAAACACTGAGTAAACCACGAAAACTGAAGATTAAACCACAGAAAAGTTACGCGTAAGATTAGGGTTTTCTTACGCTTAGAAAGTAACCAAAAATGATTTCTGCCCAATGATGTTTCTAAACCAGATTTTTGTGATGAAACAGCTTCAATATCACCAAAATAACACAAAAGTGTGAAACTTGATGATCCAAAACTTCTAAACACCTTATGCGTAGAAGAAACTACACGTTTAAAACCAAGCTTAAAAACAATGATCCACACATAAAGTTTGAAACTTTTTGCCAAAAACAGATATTTTAACACCTAAAAATGTTGAAAGTACAAGAATCTTGGATTAAAAAGTGTAAAAAATAAGTTTTTAAGCGTGACAAAGTTGGAAACCGTATTACGCGTAAACCAAAAACTTCAAAAACAAAAGCTTTTCACCCAACTATTTGGCGAATGATACCACTGTTAGGTTTCCATATTAGTAACACAAGCATCAATATAAGAAATGGAGAAGAGAAGTGATCGGATGAACAACACACACACGTATGAATATGTGAATGGTTATGCGTAAAGTGAAATGTGAATTGAACAACCAACCTTCAATAGAAGGTTTACAAGAGTATTTATAGGAGGGAACTAGGGCAACACACCAAGTTCCCATCCTTTCTTTATTAGGCTTGGGCCAAGGCTTATGGGCCTTCTACATAAGCCTTAGCATAATATCAAACATAAAGGGCTAATTAAGCTAACTATTACATATTAATTACTAACACTTGAATTCTAGTTTAGGAGTGATTCCAACATATATTTATTCAAAAAGCAAAATACAAAATTTCCCAAAAATATTGTTATTTTGTCATGTTTTTCTTAATTCGATATCATCTACGGACTTTGTGTTGACTTTCAAAGATTGTCACAGGTTTTTAGATGTTCTTCGAATGTACATAATTTGTTTTAAAAAAAAGACGGAGAAAAATGGTGGTTTATTGTCATTTCAGACAGTAACCCGTTTTAAAAAGAAATAACAGAGCCATGCTGTAGGACCTTAGTTATATCAACCTTATCACTTTACCAAGCAAACCCAACACGTATACAAGTTATACCCACGTGAAACAAACACAAACAAAGCTTAGAAATAAGATGAGAAAGATGGTGACTTGAAGATATAAATTCGTGTATGATGTGAGACAAGATAAACACAAGATGTTGTATATTCAATAAAGAAAACACACACACACACACTTTCAAGCACACCCCTCAAATGACCATTTGAGGGGTATTTATAGTACAAGACACATGTTGCCCTAAAGGCTTTCCATGGGCTTGGCTTGGGCTTTTCGTGGACTTAGGTTTGGACATGGGTTACACGCCATTATTCAATGCTAGCTTAACTAAACTAAAGCCCATTTAGCTTATTCCAATCCACGAGCCCGTTGACTATTCTATCACGATATCTAACACATGTTACAAAGTTCCTAATCATGAATGACCATCACTTCTAATAAAACTATTAAGGCTAACAATCTCCCCCTAAGGGGTGGTCATTCAAACGATGCTCCACTTGATTAGGTCTTTACTTTCCTTGAGCTTGAACTTTGCGTGTAGATATAGAATAGTCTTGATTCTTTGTTCCTTCATGCTTTGTGATCAGATAATGTGGTTGTCTGCCGTTGTCAACTTCGTTGGTTAGGTGTCTCCACGTCATTCTCCACTTCTTTCTCCACCATGCTCACACTTCTATTTGTCTTTTGGTTACCAATGATGTAGTTCTGGAGTCTTTAAACTTTGTAGATTCTTTGACATTGACGAAGAATCATCTCCTTTGATTATGATGAGAACTTTCATGTGTTGTTGGTATGAGCATGTGGCAAGTCTGCACGATACATCCGCTCCGGAGCTTCCATAAGAAGAAAACATAAAACATTGTTAGTAATAAGCGGATTCCGGCACTTACAAGTTTGAATTTCGAGGGTGTTAACAGCATAGTGTGAAAACACGTCTCTAATTCTCACAGAGGCCGTTCCTGAACTGGAGTCCCACAAGTGAGATAACGCGATATACCGAAGTACATCTACAGTTCAGATGAGTCGCTGAGGTACACCGAAGCATCACCCCACGACTGTAGACCATTTGAGACACACTAAGCGTAATCCACGAGGAGTTACCGAAGTGACCTGCTGTCAGGGCTGCTTGATGTTGACCCTGGCAGGAGTTTCCATTCAATCACTGAAGATCACAGATGTGAAACTTCTCATAAATGTTCTGGCAAATTGCTAAGATCTGCGTAGGACTCTAGAATATATCACTTGTGCCCTTATAGATGAACAACAAGCGATGTCATGTCAAGTGTTCCTATGAGATCTTTTGATGAATCTCGTGGCTCTAGACTCAATTAGTGCATTTTGGTTTTCCTGAGCGGAGACTAGGGAGAGGGTCTCCTTCTTCAATACCAACGATCTCTAAGAGAAAGTCGATAGATTATGCAGGGTTCCCAGTGAGAATGAAACAAATCCCTTTTGAGAGGAATTGAGTGGCTAGAAGGTTTAGTGCAGTGCGTCACTGGGTCCATGACGTCTTGGTCTTCAATACCAGTGTCATCTAGTGACAACCAGTAGCAGATGAATTGAACCCGGTTTCTACCCTAAGGTTGAATATGGAGGGCTATTTCTTTTCACCCGTTCTCATTATATTTCTTTTTAATTCTTCAACCCCTTCTTTCTCCTTTCTCACTTTACTCCTTTTTTCAATCATACCTGAGGACTTCTAATAGTAACTATGGGTATTGTCCTTGGGTAGATCCCTCCGGCTCTGGCGGATCATAGGACGGATTTCCTATCCTTAGTCACCTTATAACTCCATGATTGTCCTATTGTTGCCATAAAACCATTTTTCTTGAAAATCTCTCAGAGTGTTTATGATAGAAAACATGTTTGAAACACTCCGTGAGTTTTATCTTTTCAGAAATACTCCCCCTTCACATGTGCTCATAAGTTTTGACAAAAATCTGCACATAGAGGGTAGAGTTCGCACTTTTTGAATTGATCGACTTTAAATGAACTAGACCGATTCGAGACACGATTACATCACTAGAGAACTAGCTTGAAATTATTACCCGTCCTGGTCAAGTCCATAGAAAGTTTCTCGAGATGGTACATGATTGCTCGTCAATTCATTGGTTCCGACTGAGTCGAGCTCATTATGAGATTCAAACCACGATTTTGATCACATTTAATCACGTCTCCTCCCCCTCAAAAATAGCATATATGTGATATTTTTGATATCCACGGGTTAAAAATCATTTTAGAATCTTTTGGGGAGACAAACGGATATGATTTAAGCATGAATTTGGAACATTTTTTGTTTTATACTCCCCCTTTAATAAAGCATAATCAATTAAAGGGTTTTAGAGGGAGTTATCTTGAGCACAAAGTATTTTGAAAGATTTTGAAAATCTTTTTGAACAATCTTGAAAAGGTGCTCAAGATGATGATGATTTCTCACCATTTTTAAATGTAGTGCACTGAAGCGTACACCTCATTTTTCGATCAAAGCACGAGTTTTGATTTGAAAGTAATCAAAAGTCATCATTTCGGTCCGGGTTTCGTACTGATGTATACGAAAGCCATTTTATGAAGAAATTTTGAGAAACGACATGTTTTAGAAAACAATTAAAGAACTCTTGCTCAAGCATCTGTACATGCCCGTATCATTGTTGAATGACATTTCTAGATACGTACAGAATATCGATTATACAAGAGACATGTCGTAGAAGAATATTTTTGGATTTTTGATTTTATATTGTTTTTGTATTTTTGAAAGTTTTATATTTTTATATTTTGCTTTTGTTGGTTTTTCAAATTTTGTATTTTGTTTTTCAAAAATATTTACAGCGAAGCTTTTTGGAAAATCATTTTCAAGAAGATTCGAGAAGACGTTCTAACTCCTCAGGGGTTAGGCTTCGCATTCCAATTCGTCGAACTAAATACTCAAACCTTTCTTTTGGAAGGGCTTTCGTTAATAGATCGGCGAGTTGGTAATCTGTCTTCACGAAGAATAATTAAACAGTACCATTTTCGACGTACTCTTTGATGAAATGGTAGCGGACTCTGATATGCTTAGTCTTTGAGTGATGAACAGGATTGCATGATATGGCTATGGCACTTTTCGAGTCACAATACATAGGTATTTTATCGAAAGTAAAGCCATAATCTGTGAGTTGTGTTCTCATCCATAGAACTTGAGCACAACACGCAGATAGAGACACATACTCAGCTTCAGCGGTTGAAAGTGCAGTGCAATCTTGTTTCTTTGAAGACCAGCTGACTAACTTTTCTCCCAAAAATTGTGCTCCTCCAGATGTACTTTTTGCTGTAACTTGGTCACCTGCGTGGTCCGCATCTGAAAAGGCAATTAGATCAAATCCGGATTCCTTCGGATACCAAAGTCCCATGTGAATGGATGTCTTCAGGTACCGAAAGATCCGTTTAACCTCTTTGAGGTGCAGTTCGGTAGGCTTTGCCTGAAACCGTGCTAATAAGCAAACAGCAAAATGAATATCTGGTCGACTAGCAGTAAGATACATGAGAGAACCAATCATGCTCCGATATTTCTTCGGATCAATAGGTTTTCCAAACAAATCGGCTCCAATTTTTGGTGAAGTTACCATTGGTGTTCCGACCGAGTCACAATTATCCATACCATGATTTTTCAAAATCTCAGTTGTATACTTAGCCTGATTTATAAAAATTCCACGAGGGGACTGATGGATTTGTAAACCAAGAAAGAATTTTAGTTCCCCCATCATGGACATTTCAAATTTGCTTTTCATGAGATTTTCATAATGTTTTGAAAGATTCGGATTAGTGGACCCAAAGATGATGTCGTCCACATAAATCTGAACAATCAAAATGTCATTTTTGCATTTTTGTGTGAACAAGGTAGGATCAACTGTTCCTTTGGTGAAATTGTTTTGGATAAGGAAAGAGGACAGTTCGTCATACCACGCTCTCGGAGCTTGTTTCAAACCATATATAGCCTTTTTGAGTTTGTAAACGTAGTCTGGATGTTCCAAGTCGATGAAGCCTTCTGGCTGACTCACGTACACTTCTTCTTTCAGAGTTCCATTCAAGAACGCGGTCTTAATGTCCATCTGATAAGCCGTGATGTTTTTGTGAGCTGCATAGGCCAAGAATATCCTGACTGCTTCAAGTCTAGCTACCGGCACGAATGACTCTTCAAAGTCTATTCCCTCTTCCTGTCTGTATCCTTTGGCCACAAGACGAGCTTTGTTGCGAATAACAGTCATTTCTTCATCCCGTTTGTTCTTCCATAACCATTTAAGATCAATGACTCGAACGTCAATGGGTCTTGGAACCTTTTCCCACGAGTCATGTAGACGGTATTGAAGAAGTTCCTCCTGCATTGCTTCTATCCATGCGGGATCTGCCATTGCCTCACGAATGTTCTTTGGCTCTAGATTGCTAATTGAGCAAAGGTAAATGCATAAGTCGCAATCGGTGGCAAGTTGACGTCTCGTCTGAATTGGCCTTGAAGGTTCACCAATAACTTGTTCAATAGGGTGGTCTTTTGTCCACTTCAGAGTAGAAGGATACCGTTGGTTAAACGTATGCGAGTTAGATGGTTCTCGTAAGCTTGAAGAAGATTCAGCTGATTCCGTAGCAAACGGGTTTTCAAATAAGTCTTCATCTAACGTTGCATCGTTTCGGTTTTGGTTTTGCTCATCAACTGCTGGTAGAACGGGTGCAAGAACTTGAGTAGATGTAGTTGATGTTGATGGAGTTGGTGCATTGGTTTCGACCGTTGTAGATGCATCTTCTGTTGGTGGTGGAGGATGATTTTGAGCGGGTGCAGCGGAATGATGGTTTGATGCATTTGTCGAAGTTCCACCATAGTATTCATCGAACATTAACTCAAAGAAATTTTCCCATTCTTGTTCTCTAGGATTTTCAAATGAAGTTGATTGAGCTCTTTGAGGTACGAGTCCTGAACTGATGTGTCCAGAAGTCTGTCGGTTTAGTGCGGGTTCTAGAGTGAGTCTCTCAGAAGCCATTTGTGAAAGTTCATCAAACTTCACATTCATCGTCTCCATGATCCTCCTTAGCCTTCTGTTATACACCCTGAATGCCCTCGAGTTATCTGAATATCCAATGAAGATTCCAATATCACCTTTAGCTTTCAATTTTCCAAGATCTTCTCTGTCATTCGTAGGATAGCACAAAGCGCCAAACACGTGAAAGTAAGAGATATCTGGTTTTCTGTTGTTCACTATTTCATATGGGGTTTTATTGAATCTTGGATGGATAAGAGATCGGTTCTGAGTGAAACAAGCAGTGGCAACAGCATCAGCCCATAGAAATAACGGTGCACTAGAATAGATTAGCATTGTGCGAGCAGCTTCCACAAGAGTTCTATTTCTTCTTTCAACTACCCCATTCTGCTGTGGAGTTCTAACAGCTGATGTCTGGTGTGTAATTCCAACATCTTCAAAATAAGCTCTTAACTCCTGATTAGTGAATTCTGTGCCGTTGTCTGTTCTTACAACTCTTACTGGAGTTTGAATAAGTACTTGAATACGTTTCAAAAAGGTGATGATGATGCCTGGTGCTTCGTCTTTTGATCTCAGAAACTTAACCCATGTATATCTTGAATAATCATCGACGATAACAAGAATATATTTTTTCCCATTAATGCTTTCAACTCTCATTGGGCCACATAAGTCCATGTGCAACATATGCAACCTTGCTTCCGAACTAGGTACGGTTTTGGGTTTATATGATGCTCTTTTGCTTTTTCCTTGTTCGCATGATGGACATAAGTGATCCTTGGTGTATTTGAACTTTGGAAGTCCATTGACGATGTTGTCTTTGGCAATTTTGTTGATGGTGTCGAAATTGAGATGGGATAACCGTCTATGCCACAACCAGGACTGTGTTCCAGATGCTCGTGTCATAAGACATATTGGTGATGAAGAGGCCATTTGATTGATGTCGATAGCATACAAGTTTGTATCCCGATTCCCAGTTAAGAGATCAGTTCCATCCAAGTTTCTAACGAAGCAAGCATTTCTCCTAAAAGCAACCTCTAAATCTGCATCACAGAACTGCCCGACTGAGAACAAATTGTGTCCCAACCCTTCGACATAGTAAACCCGAGTGATCAAATAATTTCCAAAAGGTAGATCTCCATAACCCATGATAGCTGCTACATGATCATTTCCGAAACGTACGGTTCCCATGAATTTCCAGACGAAATTGATCAGCAGCTTCAGATTCCCGGTCATGTGCTTGGAGCAACCCGAGTCGACGATCCAAAGACAAATTTCGATAACCTGCCAGTTACAGAAAAAGAATATTGTGGAAACCGTTTTGATTTTGGTTCCTTTGGGTTAGGGGTAAAATCCTTATCACACTCAGAGAGGTTTTCTACAGGGGATTCTGGTTTATCACTCATTGTACCATTCTGGAGTGTTAAAGTTCTACCTGTGGGTTTCCAAATATCATCCCTAAAGTATACACGTTGGTTCCTGTCAGTAGTGTAAAGCCTAAGTTTTGCAACTAGTCTTCCTACTCGTTTAGCGTAATTACTTTTTGGGACGTTCTTCTTTACAGGCTTATCATTCACATTCTTAGAAACACAATCATCTTGAACATTTAAAGATTTCTTGCAAGTTAAACAAAGAGATTCAACACATTCATTAGACTTAGCAAGTTTCACAGGTTCAGTACATTCAGATGAAATGTCTTTCTTATTCAAAAGCTGTAAGTTCCTAGGGTGTTCTTCTACTTTCTTCTCTTTATTCAAGCTACTACTCCTAGAGGCATGCGAGACTCTATTGTTCCTTGTATTGCTCTTAGGCTTTAGTCTGCTGCTCCTAGAGGTGCTTTCTAGTCCTGTAGAAGGTGAGGCACACGCATTAGGATTCACATTTTTATGAAGGGAGGTGGTTTCAGCTATCCTAGTCTCTTTAGATGTGGAGGCAGACGCATTAGTGGTACTCATCTTAAAAAGGCCAGGTGCTAAAACTTTTGGTTTCTCGATAACCGCTTTTCCCTTATCAACATTTTGTTTAGGTAGGGCAGGTGGAGTGACTGGTTTTGATGAAACATTTTTCTCATTGACTTTTGGAGGAGGCATAGAAACAGACATTTTTGGTTTTGAAACCGGTTTGGGAACATTTGCTTTCTCCGTAGTCAATGGTTTTGTAACCACAGTTTCCACTACCTTTCCTTTTTGACTTTCCAGCTGAGTCCTCAAGAGATCATTTTTAGCTTTCATGTCATTGTAGGCACCCTCATACGACAATTTGTCATACTTGCATTCCTCAGTTTTTCGATCAAGTTGTTTAAAATATGAGACATTTTCTTTTTCAAGTTTCATAAGAGCTTTTTCATATTTTGAAACAATTTCGGAGGTCTCAGACTGGAGTCTTTCATGATCTTCAACAGAATATGTTTGCAAAATGATGGACATAATATCAGTAGTCAGAACATCTTCAGAGAGAGAGTCATTAAACTTTTCCAAAACTTTGATGTGTTCAACACTTTCATTAGCTTGCTTTACCAGGGATTTATGGTCCTTGACAAAGTCAGTTGTTTCTTTCAAAAACGCTTGTTCAAAGTGAATTACCCTTGCACTGATGTTATTCAGCTGAGGGGCAATTTGAGTTTCAAAAAACTTTTTCTGTTCATTATCAAAACTATTAAACCAGATGTTTGTTCTAATATTGGTTTTAGTTTTAACAGTCTCTTGAAGATCTGCAATTCTCGTTTTCACATTTTCCAAAATACTTCGCGCTTCACTTGTGTTAAAAGGATTGTTTGAAGACATTTGTTCAATGTTCGAAATAGATTTGGAGACAACAACTGGTTTTGAAACTGATTTTGAAACTGGTGTTGACACTTTGTTTGAAACACTTTGTGTGGTGGAAAACTTTGATTGTTCTTTTTGAGAAACAAAAGGAAGAACATTAATTTGGTTCCATTTGTTATAATCAATCGGTTTGATTTCCGGATGTTTTTGTTTCATTTTAGATCTACTCTCCTCAGATAGTTCCAACGTTTCAAGAGAATCATGCACAATTATAGGTTCATGCAAAGGTTTTCCATTGTGCAACACATTCTGAGATTTCTGAGCTTTCTTGAGAAACGAAGAAGGTTCATTACCAAGTGCCATCTTATGTGAAGTATGAAAACGTGGATTTACTTGGTTAGAAAGCATCTTGTTTGATTTAGCTGAATGACCCGTTGTAAGAAGCAAATTGTCCAAAGTTTTGATTTTTTCCGTTTTATCAAGAATTTCATCAAGAAGAGAATCTTCTCGTTTTGAAAAATCAGCAATCAACTGTTTCTTCTCTTTTTCAAGATCAGAAAACAGTGCTTTTTGTTTAGAAAGTTGGTCATTTAGATCAGAAATTTCCTTGTTTAAAGATTTTATTTTCAAATTCAGATTCACATCAAGTGTATCGTACTTGAGTTGCAATTGTTTTTCTCTTAAAACAGAATCTCGATAACCAATTTCTAATTCGGACATTTTGTTTGTATGAAATTCATAGGCTTTGGCATGCTCCTTGTAACTCTCAAGCTCAGCGGTCAATTTAGCATTCGCGGCCTTAACTTCGCGATTGACCGTTCTAACTTTCTCAACTTCAATGCCACATTGATTGATTAATGATTCAACATAAGCACGTGTTTCCTCATCAGTCTCAGTATTTTGTGCCACACAGCCTCCACTAGGATCCACATCTGGAGTTTCAGAGTTAGTATTGCTACAACTCGGATTGTCCATATATGTATCATAAGTAGGTGCTGGCGTCACATAATGCTGTTCGTCATGAGTAAACACATCAAATATGACATTGTTATAGCATGGATCAATGATTGGTACCTCAGATACGATATTGGCGTCATAGACAGGAGGTGAGTCTGACTCAGTGTCGTACTTAGCTTCCTGAAGATTTGCCATGAAGATGCAGTTCGCATTAATTTCCTCGAGGTCTTCCAAATCATCCATAATAGCCATAAAGTCATGTTCCTCGGCACTCAACTGAAATCCAGCGCGTTCCTTTTGTACCAACAGGACAGTTTTCTGAAGATACTCAAGATCATTCTTGTTCGGCTTAGAAGGACAATTCCTTGCCATGTGACCCATTCCTTGACAGTTATAACACTTAATCTGATTACCCTGATTCACATTTCCATGATTCCCAACGACTGGAACTGCAACATTCCGATTCTGATTACCCACTGCTCTATTCCCAACATTCTGTCTCATCTGATTACCCTGATTCGGAACCGCCTGATTACCCATGCGAAATCCAGTAGCATATCCCTGCTGATTCCCAATAACTCCAACCATTTGTCCTTGATTACCCATATTCACACCCGGCTGTGCAATTTGCCTGTTGCGAGTGTTTGATGATATCCTTTGGTTGTTGTTAGTAGGTGTGGAATAGCGACCTTTGATTACTTGACCCAAGAGAGAAATTATTTGGGACATAGGGTCTTCTTGATCAGATTCGAGATCAGGGATTTCTTGTTCCTGGTATTGTGGATCTGGATAGAATTGTTGTTGTGGCTGCAAGTTGTTGTTGTTGGAAGATGATGAAGCTTGTTGTTGTGTATTCACTGAAGATAGAGTCTTAGCAATGAGTGCCAATGGATCATGATTCTTTGCTAATTTTTCTTGCCTGACTTCATTAGCTTCAGCTTGGTTTTGTTTCAGAAAATCATTCAGTTGATCAAAGTTCACCTGATGAAGGTCTTTTGTTTGGTTGACAATAGTGACATATCGTCCCCATTCTTCTGGAAGATTATTCAGGAACTTGATGTTTTGAACGATAGTTCTGGGTGCTAGCTTGTTTCTGATTAGCTCATTCATCAAAGTGCAAAACCTTCCATAGTATGATTCAATGGATTCTCCTGGTGTAGATGTGAACTTTTCCCATTCAGTTAGCAACTTGTTCTCCATGTCTTGATGACCAATTTCTGTTCCATGACAAAGTCGTCTAACACGTTCCCACATATCGAAAGCAGTTTCACAACTGTCTACCGCAACAAAGATGTCAATTGGTAAACCCAGTTGGATAATATGAATTGCCATGTCATCTGCTTCGACTTGTTTCTGATCCTCTGCAGTGTATTCAGATTCGTATTGAAGACGAGAAGATGGTGCGGTGGGAGGTGTTGCATCAGGATTTCCAGGTACATTAACTTGTCGAGGCTGGAAGGGTCCATCCTGAATGGATTTAATCATGAGTTTGCCATTAGGTTTGGTCTTGATGTAACGGAGCATTCGACTTGTCCATTGAAGATAACCACCTTTTGCCAACATAGGAGGTCGGTTTTCGGCACCGGCTGCATGAATGTCTTGTTGAGTTGCCATTGATGAAGGTATGATATGATAAAGTTGATGTAGGATCGATTCAACGATAAAGGAGTTGTGGTTGATGAAGATTAAGCTCAGTTGAGGTGTTTCCGAAAGTCGTACTCGTAAACTCGGTTCTTAAAAAATTTTCGCCCAAATTTTGAAATTCACTATAAAAAACAATTCTAAGGACGTATGAAAATTTTGAGTTATGACAATTTTGACGCCAAATTTGACCCGAAAATTTTGAATTTAGGCCCAAAAATTTGAATTTTTGACCAAAAATTTCCAAGTTATACCAAAATTTGAATCTCGCGTAAAAATTGAACGTTTAGTCTCCTCGAATTTTTTTTTTTTTTTTTTTTTTTTTTTTTTTTTTTTTAACCTTTATGCGTAGAAAGAGCTTAGGCGTAGAAACACAAGTTACGAGTAGAAACTTAGGCGTAGGATCTTATGCGTAGGATCTTAGGCGTAGGATTCCTTAGGCGTAGGATCTTATGCGTAGGTTTAAAGTTACGAGTAGAAAAAGTTAAGCGTAAGATTTAGCTTATGCGTAAGAAAAACTTAGGCGTAAGAAAAATGCTTATGCGTAAAGAATTCTACGCGTAAGTCGAAACTTATGCGTAAGATTAGGGTTTTGCCCAAAAATCCTTTACACTATCACAGTGTAAGAGATATCCAAAAGTCGAAGTGTTCCACACACTTATCCAAGTGAGGGAAGCACTGAGTCACCGTTAGAGCACGAAGATTCTTCACCAAAAAGTTACGAGTAGAAAACTATGCGTAGTTGACTTTCTTACGAGTAGAACTAGGGTTTTGACCTACTCGTAAAAAATTTCCAATGATTCAAACAATTTCTCTTGCACAAATATCCTTAAAAACACTCGAATAACCCAAAAATGTTGACCTTTTTAACCCAAAGTGCTTAGAAAAGTTACGAGTAGAAATGACCAAACAACCAAAAACGAGCTCAAAACTCAACCAAAACGCGTAAAGCTTCGAACTTTTTGCAAAAAACTGAAACTTTAGCACCAAATAAACCTTAAACCACAAGAATCTTGAATTTTTGAGTGCAAAAATTAAAGCTTTAAGCTTGACAAAAACGTATAACGAGAGCCTTTTTACGCGTAACACATTCAAACCAAACACAAACACTCCTAAACCATTGTTAGGCGATTGATACCAATTGTAGGACCTTAGTTATATCAACCTTATCACTTTACCAAGCAAACCCAACACGTATACAAGTTATACCCACGTGAAACAAACACAAACAAAGCTTAGAAATAAGATGAGAAAGATGGTGACTTGAAGATATAAATTCGTGTATGATGTGAGACAAGATAAACACAAGATGTTGTATATTCAATAAAGAAAACACACACACACACACTTTCAAGCACACCCCTCAAATGACCATTTGAGGGGTATTTATAGTACAAGACACATGTTGCCCTAAAGGCTTTCCATGGGCTTGGCTTGGGCTTTTCGTGGACTTGGGTTTGGACATGGGTTACACGCCATTATTCAATGCTAGCTTAACTAAACTAAAGCCCATTTAGCTTAGTCCAATCCACGAGCCCGTTGACTATTCTATCACGATATCTAACACATGTTACAAAGTTCCTAATCATGAATGACCATCACTTCTAATAAAACTATTAAGGCTAACACATGCTTAATCTTATTTTTCAAATCTCATGCTCTGATTCAAAAAACAAATGTTTGTCACCAAAAAAAAATATTTCCTTTTCAAATATTTTTCTTTTTAATGATTCTTCTGAAAAATATTTATCATTGTATGAAAACAACATTGCTTTGAAAATACCTCGGACTTTATTTTTTTTGAAAATCATCTGGGCTTATCATCTGTCAAAATCTCTATCTCACAATCAACAACTTATGTCATTGATTGAGGGGGAGAATGATTTCAATCAAATCAAAAAGAGTATTTTTCAAACAATTGGCACTTAAACGAGCAAGGTCTACTTTTGGATAATCAAAATGAACAATGTTTTATACAATTGGTTCAAGACCTTTGCTAATGTTATGTTTTCAATAGATATTTATGCATGATTGATCAATGGAGTTTAAAGTCTCAAAGTCCGATCCTAATCAGTTAAATTTTTTTTCAAAAGCTAGTCACTATTCTCCTCAAAAGTTCTCAAAATTTAATTTAAATCAATAGAGATCACAAATCTTAAAGGATTTGAAAATTGTGATCGGGGGAGAATTTGTGATTTTAATTGGATTTAAACTGATAATTCGATAAATGGTTTAATACGTGATTAACATGCTCCCTTCCCTACATGTGCCAAACTATTTCAAATTTTCCATGCACATGTTAAGGGGGAGCATCTACATCAAACCAAAAATGGATTAAAACGTGATTGATTTGTCCCTAAGTGCAATTTTTCCCTTATATGTGCTAAACAATTTCAAAATCAGATGCACATATTGAAGGGGAGCAAATTTTTGGAAAACACATTCTTTCCTGAAAATATCTTTAACTGTATGTGAAATACTGATTTTAATCTGGAAAGTGATGTCGATATATTTAGAAAATATTTATCAAAGAAGTGAATTCTTCCTCTTGCCTCCATGTGCCAAAATGATCTCAAACATATGATGCACATGTTGAGAGGGAGCCGTTTTTCTAAAATATCAAAAACAATTCAGGTATGAAATGCTTTGATAATATATCACAAGTACCTGGATTGATTTTCAAATGGTTTTCAATTCGTTCCAATGGCTGATGAACAATACCAAAAAGACCGACCAAATTTACTTTATGTATGGTGATATAAGGATGGTTAGGTTAGGTATTCGTTCCTACAATCCCGCCAGAGCCGGAGGGGTCTACCCAGGGACAATCCACTAGATAGTGTAGAGTTCTTAGGTATGATTAAAAAAAGGGAGAAAAGTGAGATATGGGAAGAGTGCGGACTGAGATAGAGCTAGAACTGGAATATACCCAACAAGGTTCTAGTAATGGAGTCTCGGTAAGCACTGAAGGGGTTGAAGAATGAAAAAGAAATAAATGTGAAAATGGTGAAAAGAAATAGCCCTCTACTATTTCACCCTTAGGGTAGAAACCGGGTTCAATTCATATGCTACTGGCTGTTACCTAGGTAACACCGGTATTGAAGACAAGACGTCATGGACCCAGTGACGCACTGCACTACCTCTTCCCAAGCTACTCAAGTTCCTCTTAAAAGGACTTGTTTCATTCTCACAGGGGAACCTACATTATCTATCGACTTTCTCTTAGAGATGGTTGATATTGAAGAAGGAGACTCTCTCCCTAGTCTCCGGCATAGGAACTAAATGTGCACTATTGAGTCTTGATGAGTGTCTAAATACTCATCATTTTTGTACAAAATAAACTGCAAAATCATCTGAAAACACTCAGAAACACATCAAAATGATCAAAATATCACAAATCAGTGTTTTATGTGTTTTAAAAGCAAAAATATCAAAATCAGATGAAAAACATATCAAATTTGCAAAAATTGCAGTTTCAGTCCCCCAAGTTCCAAAAGTTGTCAAAAACAGTCCCTGAGCATATAATTTCAAAAGTAAAGTCACCAAAGGTCTTTTTAAAATCAAAACTTGTCAAATTTAGTCCTTTGGTGAAAAATGTCAAAAGTTTTAGAAAATTACAAGAATGGTCCTTCAAGTTTCAAAATTGGCAGATTTAGTCCCTGGAAAATGTGAAAATGGCAAGTTTGGTCCTTGTACTTTGTAAGATTGTCATTTTCAGCCCTTGGAAACAACTATGTGAATTGGCAGCCTAGGTCCCTACAATTTCAGAAATGGCAAGCTAAGTCCTTGTGGTTATTAACCCCTTGCTCCTTAGACCCTTGTCACAAGCTTTTTGAACCCCTGCCATCAAGCTTTTTGAACCCCTGCCTTACCTTTGGACCTCCTGTTATTAAAATACCAGTCAAATGCCTTGTTGACTCACCCCTTCCCTCCAAACCTCACGGGTGCACCATTACTATCATCACAAACCTGCTTCTCCTTCTGTCACACTCAACCATCATCACCCCTACTTCCCCCCTCCAAACACAACCCTCCAAAGGTGCATTTAATGCAACCTTTGTACCTAACACCCTTCCCAGCTGGCTTAAACTAGAATTGGCGCCAAAAACATTTAAAGGGCCAGGATTGCTTCTACTCATCCTATGGTCCAGATTGTTGGTGGGAACTTTTCAGAAAGGTGAGAGAAAGAGGAATTGGGTATAAAAGAGAAAGAAGGAAGCAGGCATAGGAGTAGTTAGTTTTATAAAAATTCTTCTTATGTCGTTTTTTTTAATCCATGTCTTAGTTTAATTCCAATGTTGTAATTTCAGTTCATTTGTATTACCTTTAAGTTAAGATACCATTGTAAGCCACTTTTTGATGCATCAATTCTAGTTTTCATATAATTTCCAAATTTAATGTTCACTGTTGAAAATTTCCTTCTCAAAGTATCATTCAAAAGCTGCAAACAATCTATTTTCATGTTCAAATAAGTTTGTTTAAGCTTGCAAAAGCCATTGGTAAGCTCTCATTTAAGTTTCCAGCAAATTTAGACTTTGGTCAAATAAAGTCAAACAAGGTCAGTTTGGTATTGGAAATGGATATTGGGATGATGCAGAGGTTTACTTGGGTTGGAATTGTAGCAATTAGTGTGGTTATAGTTCTAGTTTTAGCCTGCAATCCAAGCTGGACCCATGTGAGTTTGAATGTCACTTGTCCTTTTCAATCCATTTTGGATAATTGGCTCTGTACATGTATCTGTGCTTACATCTGGTTTAGTCTTGTTTATTTAATGGTATGTAGAGTAGTTAAACTCCATTTGATCTATTTCAATAGCTAGTTAATCAGTTGGTTTAGTTTCTTTGCAAAACTGTAGAGATAAGGGGTGTTTGGTTTAGGCTTTTAAACTGCTTTAGAGGTAGAAAGAATGAGGTAGATCAGTTGGGTTAAGTTTGTTATAGTGATTACTAGTCTTGTATGTACTTGTTTTGTGCCTGCATTCATCATAAGTCAAAGTTTCATTTTAATCTGTTCTTGTTTCTTCATCAGTTAAAATCAGTAGGACAGCTTTTGAATTTAGGTAGATTTAGTGATAAGCTAGCCTACTTTAGTTGTATTTAATCTTTTCACATCAGTTTCATTCAAAATCAGTAGCTCAGAATATCATAAAAGTCAAACATCAAATCTGTCATAAAGTCAAATCTGTCCAAAAAAATCAGTGTTTCTCCAAACTTGCAGCTTCTGTGCAGTTTCCATTTCAAGTAACTAGGGTCTGATATTTGGCACATTAGGAGTAGGCTAGGTGGTCTTTAAGACCACTTATCTGGTTTTCTCATTTGCTAATTGGATAAGCAGTTTTATAAGCTCAAACTTGCTTACCTGCTTGTCTGTTTTGCTGTTGCAGCCACTGTCCATTTTGGTCAGTTTATATTTGGTCTCTAGCTTCTTGAATACTAGTTCATATTTGCTAAAAATTGGTACAAGTATTCTCTGCTGGGTAGGCTTCAGATCTCCACTCTTGTTTTTCCCTTAAGCTTATTGGATAAGCAGATAGAACTGCTTAAACTTAGGGTCAGTTAGATGCTTTTGCTCAAGAAGTCAGTTAGCTAAGTTTTTAGTATTCAATGCTTTAGCAGTTAGGATTAGCTATAGACAGTTGCCTTAGAGTAGTTTCACTATACTTTAGCTTAATTGATCAGTTGATGTACCCTAGTGCTTATTTGCTAAATTTTCACTAGCTTATTTAGGTTCATTTACATAGCAGCTTCAGATTCTCCCACATAAGCCCATCTTTTTCCCTTTTTCTCAGCTTTAGATTATTATTTTAGAATTTCCCTGAAATTTTCATAATTTTTAGTTACTGTTTGGTATTTTTCTTAAATAAAATCAGTTTTTAATGATTTTTAATTAGCTTTAATTGCATTTAACTGAGAAAAGGTTCTAAAAAATAGTTTTTCAATTTTAATAGATTAAGATAAATATAAAAAGCATAAAAAATATTTTTCCTTATTTTTCTCCTTTTATTTGGTATTTTTCTCAATTTAAATTAGATTTAAATAGTATTAAATTCATAGAAAATAGAAAATTAATCTGAAAAATACAAAAATAGTTTTGAAAATTCTAATTTGATATTTTAGACTTTTCCATTTCATAATTTTACTTTTCTAGCTTTATTTCCTATTTTCTTGTATTTTAAGTAATTATTAAATAGTTAAAAATAGTTTTTAATTAATAATAATTAGGTAATTAGTTATAAAAATAATTTTCTTTTTCTTAAAATTTTATTTTATCATTAGGATTATAAAAATGTATTTTTCATATTTTTAGGATTTATCTTGTGTACTTTTCACGTTTTTATTTGTACGTTTACGTATTTTTATTTTAAACGTAAGTTTTTAGTTTTAATTTTTAAACGTTCATCATTTTAAAAATAGTGATAGCGTTTATTTAATAGATTTTATCTTTTTAATTTCCTTTAATTTGCATTTAAGCTGTTTTTATTTGTTGGCTTTTTCCTGTAGTTATAATAATTCCAAATCTCCTTTTCCGTCCAAATCTCCCGATCACTATTCGTTTGATAATCCATTGCATAGCTCGCTGGGACATAACGACCCGGGGAAACTCTATACTCCTCAGATCTTCATTGCATCTGTGCTTAAGCTGTTTTAAGTTTCTTGCTTGCGTGAGAAAACTTGACGGTTTTGCGCAGATCAAATTTTTGGCGCCGCTGCCGGGGAGCTGTGCTGATTATCCTACGTTTAGCAGATTAGTAATTTGGACATTCACTCTTTGTTCATACCATCCATCCTTATATATTTATATTTTCTTATAAAAAATCCAAAAACCCAAAAATATTTTCCTTTTCAAAATTTATTTTCCCTTTCATGTTTTCTATTTATAAAACCCCAAAAATATTCTTCTCATTCCTCTTATTCGTTGATTCTATTTCTCTTACCCTCTTTTGCCGTTTAATTCTATTCTTCGTATCCTCTCAACCATTTGATTCTCCTCTTATCCCTCTATATGTTTAATTCTAATGGCGGACATGCGTACGATGTTCGAAATGCTCCAAGTACCCACCGAGGGTTACGAAGATGTTGTTGTTGTACCGGAGATTCTTTCAGAAAATTTCGAGATACAAACCGGTTTAATTCAACTAATTATGTCAAATCCATTCTATGGTTTTGAGAGGGACGATCCCTATGCTCACATCCGATGGTTTGATAGATTAATTTCAACCATAAAATATAGGGATGTTCCTCATGACACAATTAAGTTGATGCTATTCTCATTTTCTCTCAAGGGGGCAGCTCAGAATTGGCTCGAAAAAGAACCCCCTCGATCGATCACTGCTTGGGAAGATCTCGTTTCAAAATTTGTAAATCGTTTCTTTCCTTATTCTAAGACGGAAAATCTTAAGAACGAGATTACAAACTTCCAGCAGCGCTTTGATGAAAGTTTTGGTGAGGCATGGGAAAGATTCAAAGATCTCCTATGGAAATGCCCACATCATGGTTTCTCGGAATTACTCCAGATCGATATATTCTACAATGCTTTAATGCAAACCGATCAAGATTCACTCAATACAGCCGCCGGTGGCAATATCTTGTATCGTACCCCAAGGGATATATTGACGATCATCGAGAACAAATCGAAAGTTCCGACTACGAGAAACAAACCGATTGAGATGGCTGAGCTTACCAATGATATTCGATGCATGAAGCAAAAATCAGAGCCCGTTGTTACCGTTACCGAAAGATGTGATATTTGTGGTGGTCCCCATCCTTTTTACGATTGTCAAGCCACCGATGACGAGGTTTATAATGCTACATCAACCCAATATCACAAGACTTTCGTTTTCGATGATGATGAGGATTCCATTCAAATGAAAGAATATTATGCGAGTTTGTCGGCTACAACCAATCCTGTTTCTGAGCCTTTCATTTCCGACTCTTCCCCTTCACTCACACCGGTTGAGAGAAGTGACGTCGTTTTAGAAGAGTTCGATGATCAGATTTCAACAAACATTGTTGAACCCGTTGACTCTCTCATAATGGGGGACGAGCCTCTTAGCACTATTCCAGAAATGGAATCGTCTAGTGTTGAGAGCCTTGTCCCAATCCCAAGTGAGTCCGAGGTTATCTCCGGTAATATGTGTGATAAGCCTCTTGATGATGATTCTTACCCTCCTCTTGACATTCCAAATGATCATGTTGATATGTTCTCCGATTCTGACAACGATTGTACTTCGTTTGACGATTCTTTATCTTATGGAGACATTGATTATGTCGAGGACTTACCTTCTGAGCTATTTAGCTTAGAGGATGCGAGAGATTCTGATGATCTGAAAATTGAGGACGAGATGCTTCGTGAAAAATTATTAAATATAAATCTCCTCGTTTCTAAGATCGAATCATTCTGTGCTAAGTCAGCTTCATCTCCTATCCCCGTTGTGGATAGTGACTTGGAAAAGCCCGAACCAATTCCTGAACTTAAGGCTTTTTCCAATGATTCTTTTCCGGAATTTGAAGTATTCCGCTTTGATGACGATTATACTAAAAAGGAGAGTAGTGGCAATCCCACTTTTCATCTTTCTCTTCCTGAGTATGATTCGTTTCTCTTTGATCTAGATCCTGAGGAGTTCTCCGGTGAACTCTCTCATATCATATCTCCTCCGGAGTATGATCATTTCTATTTTGATCTTGATCTTGACCGGGGGGGAGACATGCTCTATCATAAGAGTTTTCTCATTGAGGACACTACCCCGTCTCTTCCTCCCGAGGTTTTTGTTAAAAATCACCCTATGAGCTTAAATGATCAAATTCAAATTAAAGATGATGAAGAATGGATCCTTATTGTTATCAAAATCTTCATTCCATTCCTCACATATACTGTGATTTCTTCTCTTCTTCACTCCTTCGGGAATGAAGACATTATCTTTGATCCCGGCATTTTCACTTATCATTTTTTGAGCCGGTTCTATGTATATCTCATCGGTGTGGAACTTTCACGTGCTTCAAATGTTTGTCCAAACATTTTGAATGAAAGTCCGATGGAGATTGTCTCTTCCACTTACTACCCCATGAACCAATGAATTCGGGGTCGAGTCAAGCTAGCGACTCGGTAATCAAAAACAGTAGCTTAACATGGGTTTTCACCCGTGTGTCCCACCCTAGTGTGGGGGAGTTGCCCCACATGTTGTATATATATAAGTTTTCTAAAAAAAAAAAAAAAAAAAAAAAAAAAAAAATCTTTCAAAATAATGGCCGTAGTATTTCCCTTTTACGTTCTATGTTTCGGCATAACCGCCGGTACTTTGAATATTGAGGGCAATATTCATTTCTAAGTGTGGGGGGGAATTCTCACGAATTTCATATATTATCTACCCAATTCCCCCGTTTTTGGCCAAAATTTTTTTTTTGGAGTAAGTGTTTTGCACTTACTCATCTGGTTATCAGTCCGCCTTGTCTGTAAGACAAAAGGATTGGCTAATCCAGGAGCAAACGGCTCTTGGTAAAGATTGCTCAAATCCGTTTATATGGCTTGCAATTTGCCCAAAATTGTATGGTATTCAGCTCACCATATCCTAAAAAGTGAAGAGTTGGCTAGCCCGCAAGATTATGGCTTGTGGTAAAGGCAGTGGAAAATCCATAATTGGTAATCAGCTCACCAAAGATAATATTGATAATTTATCTAAGAGTTGGCTAGTCCAGAGCAAACGGCTTCTGGTAAAGACAAAATCAAATCCGTTGAAAGCTGGTGGTTTGCTCAAAATCACATGGTTATCGGTGTACCATGGTTCTTACTTGAACTGAAACATTTGGCTACTCCAGAAGTAATGGCTTTTGGTAAAGAGATTAAAATCCATTATGTTTTCTCAAATCATTGCTAGGGACTAGCAATAGTTTAGTGTGGGGGATTGATGAGTGTCTAAATACTCATCATTTTTGTACAAAATAAACTGCAAAATCATCTGAAAACACTCAGAAACACGTCAAAATGATCAAAATATCACAAATCAGTGTTTTATGTGTTTTAAAAGCAAAAATATCAAAATCAGATGAAAAACATATCAAATTTGCAAAAATTGCAGTTTCAGTCCCCCAAGTTCCAAAAGTTGTCAAAAACAGTCCCTGAGCATATAATTTCAAAAGTAAAGTCACCAAAGGTCTTTTTAAAATCAAAACTTGTCAAATTTAGTCCTTTGGTGAAAAATGTCAAAAGTTTGAGAAAATTACAAGAATGGTACTTCAAGTTTCAAAATTGGCAGATTTAGTCCCTGGAAAATGTGAAAATGGCAAGTTTGGTCCTTGTACTTTGTAAGATTGTCATTTTCAGCCCTTGGAAACAACTATGTGAATTGGCAGCCTAGGTCCCTACAATTTCAGAAATGGCAAGCTAAGTCCTTGTGGTTATTAACCCCTTGCTCCTTAGACCCTTGTCACAAGCTTTTTGAACCCCTGCCATCAAGCTTTTTGAACCCCTGCCTTACCTTTGGACCTCCTGTTATTAAAATACCAGTCAAATGCCTTGTTGACTCACCCCTTCCCTCCAAACCTCACGGGT
Organism: Chrysanthemum seticuspe; assembly: GCA_019973895.1. Taxonomy (NCBI): domain Eukaryota; kingdom Viridiplantae; phylum Streptophyta; class Magnoliopsida; order Asterales; family Asteraceae; genus Chrysanthemum; species Chrysanthemum seticuspe. Next base: position 161,300,142 of record BPTQ01000004.1, read on the forward strand.
GCACCATTACTATCATCACAAACCTGCTTCTCCTTCTGTCACACTCAACCATCATCTCCCCTACTTCCCCCCTCCAAACACAACCCTCCAAAGGTGCATTTAATGCAACCTTTGTACCTAACACCCTTCCCAGCTGGCTTAAACTAGAATTGGCGCCAAAAACATTTAAAGGGACAGGATTGCTTCTACTCATCCTATGGTCCAGATTGTTGGTGGGAACTTTTCAGAAAGGTGAGAGAAAGAGGAATTGGGTATAAAAGAGAAAGAAGGAAGCATGCATAGGAGTAGTTAGTTTTATAAAAATTCTTCTTATGTCGTTTTTTTTAATCCATGTCTTAGTTTAATTCCAATGTTGTAATTTCAGTTCATTTGTATTCCCTTTAAGTTAAGATACCATTGTAAGCCACTTTTTGATGCATCAATTCTAGTTTTCATATAATTTCCAAATTTAATGTTCACTGTTGAAAATTTCCTTCTCAAAGTATCATTCAAAAGCTGCAAACAATCTATTTTCATGTTCAAATAAGTTTGTTTAAGCTTGCAAAAGCCATTGATAAGCTCTCATTTAAGTTTCCAGCAAATTTAGACTTTGGTCAAATAAAGTCAAACAAGGTCAGTTTGGTATTGGAAATGGATATTGGGATGATGCAGAGGTTTACTTGGGTTGGAATTGTAGCAATTAGTGTGGTTATAGTTCTAGTTTTAGCCTGCAATCCAAGCTGGACCCATGTGAGTTTGAATGTCACTTGTCCTTTTCAATCCATTTTGCATAATTGGCTCTGTACATGTATCTGTGCTTACATCTGGTTTAGTCTTGTTTATTTAATGGTATGTAGAGTAGTTAAACTCCATTTGATCTATTTCAATAGCTAGTTAATCAGTTGGTTTAGTTTCTTTGCAAAACTGTAGAGATAAGGGGTGTTTGGTTTAGGCTTTTAAACTGCTTTAGAGGTAGAAAGAATGAGGTAGATCAGTTGGGTTAAGTTTGTTATAGTGATTACTAGTCTTGTATGTACTTGTTTTGTGCCTGCATTCATCATAAGTCAAAGTTTCATTTTAATCTGTTCTTGTTTCTTCATCAGTTAAAATCAGTAGGACAGCTTTTGAATTTAGGTAGATTTAGTGATAAGCTAGCCTACTTTAGTTGTATTTAATCTATTCACATCAGTTTCATTCAAAATCAGTAGCTCAGAATCTCATAAAAGTCAAACATCAAATCTGTCATAAAGTCAAATCTGTCCAAAAAAATCAGTGTTTCTCCAAACTTGCAGCTTCTGTGCAGTTTCCATTTCAAGTAACTAGGGTCTGATATTTGGCACATTAGGAGTAGGCTAGGTGGTCTTTAAGACCACTTATCTGGTTTTCTCATTTGCTAATTGGATAAGCAGTTTTATAAGCTCAAACTTGCTTACCTGCTTGTCTGTTTTGCTGTTGCAGCCACTGTCCATTTTGGTCAGTTTATATTTGGTCTCTAGCTTCTTGAATACTAGTTCATATTTGCTAAAAATTGGTACAAGTATTCTCTGCTGGGTAGGCTTCAGATCTCCACTCTTGTTTTTCCCTTAAGCTTATTGGATAAGCAGATAGAACTGCTTAAACTTAGGGTCAGTTAGATGCTTTTGCTCAAGAAGTCAGTTAGCTAAGTTTTTAGTATTCAATGCTTTAGCAGTTAGGATTAGCTATAGACAGTTGCCTTAGAGTAGTTTCACTATACTTTAGCTTAATTGATCAGTTGATGTACCCTAGTGCTTATTTGCTAAATTTTCACTAGCTTATTTAGGTTCATTTACATAGCAGCTTCAGATTCTCCCACATAAGCCCATCTTTTTCCCTTTTTCTCAGCTTTAGATTATTATTTTAGAATTTCCCTGAAATTTTCATAATTTTTAGTTACTGTTTGGTATTTTTCTTAAATAAAATCAGTTTTTAATGATTTTTAATTAGCTTTAATTGCATTTAACTGAGAAAAGGTTCTAAAAAATAGTTTTTCAATTTTAATAGATTAAGATAAATATAAAAAGCATAAAAAATATTTTTCCTTATTTTTCTCCTTTTATTTGGTATTTTTCTCAATTTAAATTAGATTTAAATAGTATTAAATTCATAGAAAATAGAAAATTAATCTGAAAAATACAAAAATAGTTTTGAAAATTCTAATTTGATATTTTAGACTTTTCCATTTCATAATTTTACTTTTCTAGCTTTATTTCCTATTTTCTTGTATTTTAAGTAATTATTAAATAGTTAAAAATAGTTTTTAATTAATAATAATTAGGTAATTAGTTATAAAAATAATTTTCTTTTTCTTAAAATTTTCTTTTATCATTAGGATTATAAAAATGTATTTTTCATATTTTTAGGATTTATCTTGTGTACTTTTCACGTTTTTATTTGTACGTTTACGTATTTTTATTTTAAACGTAAGTTTTTAGTTTTAATTTTTAAACGTTCATCATTTTAAAAATAGTGATAGCGTTTATTTAATAGATTTTATCTTTTTAATTTCCTTTAATTTGCATTTAAGCCGTTTTTATTTGTTGGCTTTTTCCTGTAGTTATAATAATTCCAAATCTCCTTTTCCGTCCAAATCTCCCGATCACTATTCGTTTGATAATCCATTGCATAGCTCGCTGGGACATAACGACCCGGGGAAACTCTATACTCCTCAGATCTTCATTGCATCTGTGCTTAAGCTGTTTTAAGTTTCTTGCTTGCGTGAGAAAACTTGACGGTTTTGCGCAGATCAAGTCTAGAGCCACGAGATCATCAATAAATCTCATGAAGGACACAATCAATGAAGACTCTCTGTTTCACACAATGTGGAGAGAGAGAATATATTTTATGAGTCCTACGCATTATCCTTGTGGTATTGCCAGAACATCTGAGTGATATGCAAACATATTCACAATGAAGATGGAAAGCCTTCTAGAGCCAAGATCGAACAAGCTCTTGGTAGGTGGCATGTGAGATCTATCCAATAGATCAACCATGTGACAACTGAACAGAAACAATGGGGTGATTCAAAATGTTGAATCAATCCTAGTTCAGGTTATGGATTGACGGATACCTTTGAAAAACCGGTCGTTGTGCTTAAAACTCTTTTCTCTAGCACATCGGCTGTGTATTAATATTTCAAAATTAAAGGTGTTTATGATTGATAATTGATTTTCCTTAAAACCTTCGTTGTATTGCAAAAACAATTTATATTGAGCAGTACACGATTGTTTTCAAATCTCTTTTCATCAATCAGTGAATCTCAAATTTGCTGGTTCACCCATTTCGTGTTGTCTTCTTTGAGACGTTCCGGCTTGAGAACAGCTAGAGCAGCTGCGAAACCCTGTCAAGGAGGTTCTTCGGAATTATACCTGATCACAGGCAGTACTTGTACTGATCAACGGGGAACCATGGGCCTTGTATCTCAATTCAACGAAAGTGTTCAAAGACACTTTTGTGCGCTTTATTGCTAACTGTTGTATGCAGGTACACCCAACGTTTGCAGCTGATCATAATAGAAAGGTCAATCCATAGCCGCATGCTCACACAACACATTCATTTCAAAAGAAATCATGATTAGTGCATCAATGACTCTGATATTCTCACTCCATGCTTCTGCTACGCTGCTGCAAATATCATGAATCAACTAAAGCTTCTGCTACTCTGATGAAAAGAAATCATGATCCAGAATGTGAGCATGTCGGTCCACTATCACATCATCACATAATGTCAACACTAGGGGGATCAGTTAAAGACCTCCACTAGGATTATCCAAACAAGCAAAACATGAAGAATCAAAGACTACGGGCTACAGAGCAATGAACTTAAACAAGAATCCAAGAACAATCTTAATGTAATATCTGTTTGTATTCTGTGTAATTTGAGGTGACCTCCCTTAGGGGGAGATTGTTAGGATTTAGAAAATCCAAGTCATTCAAGTTTCGGTCACCTCAAGTATATGTAATCGTTAGAAAGCTCGTAGTCGTAGTCATTTAATATTAGTTAGTATTTAGTTAAGTAACACCGTGGAGGACGGACGGGTCTTTACCCACTGTATGCCTGATCCACATCCCGTAGGAGGCGAGACTTGTAAGAACACTATAAATACCCTCTACCTCCCAATGTAGAGGGTTGGAGCTTCAATACCATTTTTCTTTGTTTCACATAGTTCCCAACTCTCTTCCCTTTCTCTCTCTAGAACTTTCTCTCTCTAAACATTTGTATACGCCCTATATGGATATGGTTTGTTGTGTTTGTGAAATCCTATAAGTTTCATATTTCATTAGATACAATATATCTAATAGATGCAATGCATCTAGTCAAATGGGTATGGGTCAATACCATGGGTTATGGATATGCTCCATGGGTTGTGATTTTTACCCATCCTAATAAACTATTACAACAAATGATTTATGACAACAATTTGTATTAAATGACTATATGTAAATGCTTTACAAAAATAACATGTATTCTTATAATTTTACTTATGATAACATTATATTTGTTATCAACAAAATACAAAGAGATCGCAAAATATTAATAAACGTTTTTACGGTTTATTTGTATTAACAAAATTGTTGTCTATAAACATGGTGAGTCAATTAAAATGATTCGAAAGTTCACATTTAAGCCAAATCCAGATGGATATGGGAAAAATCTTGCTGATAACAAACCACGTTTTTTCAATAGAGCATTCAATGCACATCAAAAGTTGTATAGTGTCAAACATATGCTTGATGAATCTGTTGTGTTTGTCGGTGAATATAATCGTGAAGAGAAATTCGATGCAGAAGAAGAGAGTCGATTGAAAATGGAAAAAGTTGAATATAACAAACCATTTGTTCATTCAAAAGGCCCTCTTATAACTTTTGTTAAACAACAGGATAATACAAACACACCTTAGGTTTTCACACCAATTCCTGAGTCCTCTTCTAATGTTGGTCCCGTTAAACAAGTTGCACAAATTAATGGTCCTTTACCTTCTTTGAGTGAAATCACACCATTACCCAAAAGATGTCACATCCTTAAATATTTTGATACATTTATGTCTGACATTAATCATTTGGAACGCGAAATTGAACTTAATTCGAAAATAAAAGTTGAAACTTTTCAATCGCCTTATGCGCGTAAACAAAGAGATATCTTTCAAAAAAAACTTTTACCCCATGTTAGAAATTTACGTATTTGTGCAATATATTGGGAACGGGATCTTCAGAAAGAGATTGGACTTATGAAAACAGTTTTCAACAAAACCGAAACATCGATTTCAAATACTAAAAAGAAAAAGAAAATTTTGATAAATCATGTTGATCGACTCTTGGAAGATGTTATATGTGATGATACCATGTCACTTGTGTTGTATTATATTGCTGCTTGTGCTTTTGATAGTATTTGTTAATACAAATAAACCGTAAAAACGTTTATTAATATTTTGCGGTCTCTAAGGTAATGAAGACAATAACAAAGCGAGAATACAATTATGGGGAAATTTTCGAAAAATGAAGGTTAGAAAGAGAAGCTGAAGCATGTATGGTTGAGAGGGTTAAGAGTGTATTTGGGACCAAAACCGCGATCAATCTTGAAAAGAAGATTCTTAACCATATCAATGAATCAAGGGAATGAGATAATAGAATTGAAAAAATGATGAAGACATTCGTGGATAACACAATCTTTTCTCTCAAGATTCACGAAGATAGGATTAAGAGTTTGGAAAAGAGTGTGAGCCATGTTTGCAAGCCATCACTGATTACCTAGCAGCTCGGGAAGAGGAAGCTGTCAACACGGTAGAAACTATCCTTGAAGAACCGACTACCTTTTCAGAAAAAGTTAAGCGACGAATCAGCATGGAAAGACAATCACTTCTGGACCAAGCTTTACCAGTAAACTCCCCTATCAATAATTCCATTAAAACTAATCATGATGATATTTCGCAGGAAATAAGCAATGATGAGACAGTTCACCTCAACGAAAGATGTTCAGCAGTTTTGAGAAACGAGCTACCACAAAAGGAAAAAGATCCAGGATGTTTCACTCTCCCTTGCTTGATCGAGATTCTCAATATGTGTAATGCCCTAGCTGATCTTAGAGCAAGTATTAGCATAATGCCTCGTTCGATGTTCCTACGTATGGGGATTAGTGACTTAAAGCCAGCCAAGATGAAAATTGAAATGGCCGATCGATCTATGCAATCACCGTTGGGCGTCTCGTTGAAAATGTGTTGGTGAAGATTAAGAAATTCCTTTTCCCAGTAGATTTTGTGATTCTTGAAATTTCGGAAGACAACAGAATACCTGTCATTTTAGGTAGACCTATGCTTGCCACCGCCCATACTAAGGTGGATGTCTTTGCTGGAAAACTAACTCTTGAAGCTAATGGAGAAATTGCAACGTTCGTACCTAATGAACTCCTGTCTACTCCTCAAAAGGTATGTGCGATTGACCCAGTAGGCAGTTTTGGTGACGCTCTAGAAGAATTTCTTAGTGACCCCCCAGATCCTGGTGAGATTGATTCAGGGAGAGATTTTGATGTTTTCGTCAATTTCGAGGAAGAGGATAATTTAGGAATCAGTACTGAAGACTTCTCAAGTGATGTCGAAATGGCCCATTGGCAAGAAAACTCTGTGAAGGCTTTTCCGCAAACTAATCAACCTAGATTTCATGAAGTAGGAACCCGCATACATCATAGAAACCCTTATTATGTTGGGTTCATCGACTTCTACCCATTTATTGACACAACTTCCCCAGTTAACATCATGTCGAACGAGTGCTACAACCGAGTTATGAAGAAAGAATTAGAATATAAGGGGAATAACTTTCGTGGGTTTGCAACTAACATCCATGTCTTCGTTGGAACTCATTCATTTTTGGTGGACTTTATGGTTTTAGACGACATAAGCGAATTTGTGGAAGATAGACTTACGGGAGTAATTTTAGAAAAGCCTTTTCAAGAAATGTCAGGGTTAGATAAAAATAAAAAAGAAGGGTTAGTATGGTTAAAGATAAATGATGATAAGACTATCTTCAAAATGTCGAGAACCATTAAGAATATTAAAAATTAGACCAAGAGGCAGTTAAGCCAAGCCCAACCATTGCTCGATATCAGTGAGGAAGACAAGGCAAAAGAGATTGACCAGCCTTACCAGAAAATCAAGAGCTTCTACTCGGGTTGTTTAGAATTAAGGGATGACTACAAACGGGATGAGAATCTGATAAGTTGGATCCAACGTGGAGATTACCATATCCACGAAATGACCAACAAGCACTGGTAGCCCCGCGGCTCTGAGTCTAACTTAAAGACTCGTAAATAAAGAAAAGTGTTCTTTCGAGAGACAACCCGAATTATTCCTTTCTTTTATTTTGTCTCCATTTCTGTAGGGTTTTGTGTCTTTAACCATTTTTGTAGGTCACGAGGAAGTAATTGCTGCTGCAATTTGCTGATCTGACCATAGTTACGGCGTAACTCATCTATGTGATTAGGCCGTAACCAACATTTTGCAGCAGAATTTTAGACGCATTACTAATTACGGCGTAATACCATCTCAGTGGTTACGCCGTAACCACTCGCTTTGCAGCTTATGTCAGGTTTTTCCAGTTACGGCGTAACTCCCTCAAATACTTACGACGTAGCCTTCCTCTGCTTTTCTTCTTTCAGTTTAAAACACAATAACCTTGTATTAGTATTTTAAATGAACTTTATGGGTGTGTTCCCTGTAAACCCTCACGAGACTTCACTCGTCCACTTGGGACACCAAGTGGTTTAAAAGGCTTGTGGCATATGCTAAATGTAACCGTGATTCCTACGAAAGTGAGTTAGGTTTGTTTTTCATTTTTTCTTTTTAGAATTATGCTTGTCGGTAGTGTGATTTCAGGGATTGAAGTTTGTTCATGATGCTTATACGAAGGCACGTCTTTTTTTCGTGGGCCTTCTTTCTTTGTGGAGAAAATTTCAGGGAAGTTCTCGCTCTAATTCTACTTTTCTCTTCACCTTTATTTAATGTTTAGTACAAAAGGGACTTTGTACAATTCAAGTGGGGGGAAGAGAGTAGAATTATCTCTTGAACATTATTTTTCCCTCGTTTTTCTAGTTTATTTGAAAAATTATGCCATTTTAAAAAATTTTGACATGTTTTTCTTAACCTAACTAGATTAGACTTAGCCGAGCACATACAACCCTTGATATTATATGGTGAGATTAGCCTTATCCGTTTCCAATATTTTACCCCAAATCCACCAAATTATGAGTGTGCCGGTAGCTTGTAAACTTTAGAACTTGGCCTTTGCATCATTTCGAGACCATAGACGAGGTATGTTGAGTTAGCTCGATGTACGTGGACTTTTCAGTTTTAGAAGGCAATATTATAGGATTATCACCCAAATAGCCTACCATTGTGTGTCTATTGATTAGTCACCTCGACTTCTCGACCCCAATGTGAAACCCTTTTGTTGCAGTCACCTTTATTGCAAGATACCCCTAGATACACACATCTGAGCCATTCCTTTCATTTTGTTAACCCAATATATTGTTTCGATACACCTATACACCTTAGCCTACCCTGTAGTCTTTATTTGTGATTGGGAAGTCATCATTTGCCTAAGTTCAAGGTTCAAGTGGAAAGGTTCGGAAATCACGCTTTCATCGACGACATATTCCTGAAGATCATTGAAGACCCCCCAAATTCCCATTGTTCATCTCAAGTGGGGGGATATTATGTTTAGTTATTATTGTTATGTTGAAAAAAAAAAGTAGTTGTTATGTTATTTAGTTGTTGTAAAGTGCGATGTTATAAGCACTATGTTAGGAGCTTTATAGATTAAGTTAATACAAATAAGCCGTAAAAACGTTTATTTATATTTTACGATCTTCTAATATTTTGTCGATAACAAACGTAAAATTATTTTAACGAAACAAATAAAATACGTAAATAGTTTGAGCCAATAGTTTTCTAACACACTTACGTTTTCACATAAAACACTAAAACAAGTATAAGTGATTTTATGATTTAGTAATACATATGCACAAGAACTAGTGTTTACATACTGGGCAAATATATACATAACTAGTATGTATTATATAATGGGTAAATAACTACAATCCATGGAGCATATCCATAACCCATGGTATTGACCCATACCCACTTGACTAGATACATTACACTCATTAGATACATTGTCTCTAAAGAAATACCAATGGATCAACCCATAACCCATGACCCATGACCAAAATACCCATGGGCAAAGAGGAGCGTCCCACGGATCCCTTGCTTTACGCTAGACGGATCCCTTAAGGGAGGGATCCGTGGGATCCGAGGAACAGTAGACGTTTTCTCTCTATAAATAGTGAGCCATTTCTTCATTGTTTCTCACCCCTTTCTAATATACTTTCTCCCTGAGTTAAAAACTCTTTAACCCCATATCCAAGTGATCTATGTTCATAGTTTTGTTTTTTGTGTGATTCTCTAGGTTCCTCTTAAAGGCGAGATCACCACCTTTGAAGTCAAGCAATCTCGAGTCCATGAGTTGCCATGCTTCCTCATCATCAAGACTACTAAAGTTATTTTGTTGATAGTTCTTTCTCTAAGAAGTGTAGTGTTGAAGACGTTAGGGAAAGATGTCTCAAGTGTTAAGACGAAGACATTAGTGAAGGGTGTCAATCGTCCGTGTTGTAGGCATTATTGAAGGATGCCTAGAAGTTTAGTCACAAGACATTAGTGAAGGGTGTCTTGAAGATCTAGTTAAAGGCATTAGTGAAAGGTGCCTAAAGATGTACATTCGATATGGTGTGTTTCGATGTACAAGATAGATTAGTATTGGATCCAAGGATATTGATATCCTTGACGATGTTGTAATAAGGAGTTGGTCTCCTTTGGGGTTAGGTGATTGGTGTAGTGTTGGGTAGTAGTTCCTCCATTGTAATAGAACTCGGTATCTAGGCTAGTACCGGATAAAGGGTAGGTGACGTTGTGGTAGGTGTGGTTCACCTTGATGTGAAAGGACCCGGTGGTTAGCCTAGTACCGGAAAAAGAGTAGGCAACGTTGTGAAGGTTTCTCTACCATAAGGAGTCGGTGTTGTGTAGTGATTACGAACTCTTGAGTAGGTGACTCGGGGAGTGGAGTATGGCAAGGAAGGTGTCCTTGTAGTCGAACCACTATAAATACTCGCGTTGTGGTTTTGTGCTTCTTATTCTTAGTCTTTTCATTACATATTTATATTTCTATATGTTTATTTATCAACATCCAACACACATCCAAATAGATTGACATAAGTCGATCTAAATAGTTTAAAACGAGTTTTAATTGGTAAAACTATTCAACCTCCCCTTCTAGTTTTCCACAATTGGCATTAGAGCTTCATTACCAAGTTTCTTAAGTATATTGTACTTCAAAAAACTTGATACGATCCATGGTTAATTGAAAACTACAAAGAATATTTTTCATAAAAACAAACACCATGTCTTTTAAAACTCTTTGTTTGGATGTTGATTAGATAACAACATTTTTCTTATTATTTATTCTTCATTTAATTGCACTAATCCTCTTTGTCATATTGCTTAGTCAAAGTTCATACCTACCAAGCCATATGAATCGCTTGGTAACGAGAATACCTTCCCTAAGAAGGTATCTTAAAACACAAAGGAGCCGGAATTGTCTACGGAAATTTGTTGTGTCTTTTGTAAAGACATTCCTAAGTGCATTAGAGGTATCACTTTCTACTTATCTCTAAATGACATTAGCTTGATAATTAAGTATGCCTACATAGGAATGATTATCTTTTTGTGCATATACATGTATTACATGTAGCTTCATTAGGAAGCCTTTTCTCACATACGTGTTACTTTTTCGTCTAAAGTCGTGGTATGTAAAACTTGTGTCTTATTTCACTAAATCCAAAAATCATATCTTTCTAATAATAAAACAAAACACAAATCTCAAAAATTCCTCCTTTCCCATAAATAAACCATTCGTCGTCCACTATATCAAATCCCCACTTTTTCAAATCTTATTTTTTCAAAAAGTTACCTCTCATTCAAAACTTCATCTTCCTCTCATCTCATCTCATCTCAAACCAAAACCAAAAAGGTTCGTCATCAACATGGTTTACATCGCCCTTGTGCTCATCGCCCTAACACTCATCGCTCTTGTATTCCCTATGATGAAGTTCTCATACGGAGACATATACTTTGTGTTGTTAATCTACAAAAGGGTTATATACCCAATCCTTTGTATCATTCTTAGCATTGAAATGAAATATTATTAATAGTCTAGTTTATCTAGGTTATTATTATCATAATGTGTTTGTCATTTATTTTGATTTATATCTTTCATATTCTTTCGTGATACATTGGAAACCATGAATGCATGCTAAAAGAAAATGTAGGCTAAAACACATATCTTGGTATAAAACTATTAAACTTATGTTTTTATCAAAAATCTGCTTCTGTTACTACAGATCCACGGATCCCGGCAAGTATACTAGTCGGATCCCTTATAGAAGGGAACCGTGGGAACCGTCCTTCTGGATAACAGATTTTTCCAGGCAAAATAAAAACCACTTTCTTCCTAAAAGAAATGTTCTACTAGAATGTCAAACATTAAGTGTGTTAAATGTCATTCTTAATAAACATCTTGTAAAAACGTTAGGTAATCATTGTTTTACCCTCAATACGTCACATCCCATTAACTTCTCTTTCCTATAGGTTTCGCTATCTCGCATGAATATGAGTTTGATTTTTCACTCACTAGCGTCTACACTCCTAACATCTCCCTTGAGTCTAACACAGCTGCCAATCATGTCCGTGGGTTCAATAATTTCGAAACCCGTCACTTCCATGAAGGACGTATTGTCGACACTCCTCTACAATACGAAGAAGGTATCAATACCTCCTTCTGAACCATAGGATTGGAATGTCTTCTCGAAATTAACGAGAAAATATGTCAAAGGTTTGTATTCGAATTCTTTCGTCAAGTCGAACTCGTTCGTAACGAGGATCGTTCTCTATCTCTTTGGTTTTTGATTAAAAACCAAAAGTTTGTTTTAACTCTAGGGCAATTTGCTCAAATTCTCCGAATTCCAAATCATGGACAATGTGCCTTCACCGAAGATTGGTCTCTTGATTCTCTCTTCAACTTTCGTGAAGAAAATAGTCCATATTGTTCACACATACCTTCCTCGGAAGACTTGAATCGCATAATATGCAAACCCCATTACTCCGATCCAAACATTATCCATACACGGGATATCTGAGAAGAGTACAAGCCTCTTGCACTCATCCTACGTGAAAATGTTTGGAGTCTTAGGGGAAATTGAGAAATCCTTCCCGCTTGTTGTGCTCACATAATGTATTGTTTGCTAACACAACAACCATACAATCTCGCCTACTTCTTTGCAAGGCGAATTGTAAATCTTCAAGGCTCCAAGAATAAACTAATCCCTTATGGAATGTTCTTGATGCGCCTTTTATCATAACATCATGTACTTCCACCCTCAATTTCAAAGTCTGTTGTACGTACTTGTGAACAAGATGATGGGACCTCTTAACACATCTCTCATGAAGGCTTTCTTCATTCCTGAATCGACAAACACTCATCAACCATTTGATGATCCTTCTAGAGAAAACGCTCGAGGAACTTAGTAATCTTTCAAATAGGATCAATCCTTAGTATTCATGCTTTATCAATGTAATCCAATTTCTTTCATGAAATAACACATTTTACATTTGATATCTTAGTGTTAGAACCTCCTTAACTAACCTTGAAATATAATGCATTGTCAAAATCATTTACATACCTTTAGTAAAGGTTCTGCTTAGCAGATAGACGGATACCAAAAGTTGTGCTAGACGGATCCCTACTATTAGGGAACCGTGGGATCCGGCCAACAGAAAATGCAATTGCAATCATTGTATTGCAAACATGTCTTTAGAACACTTCACACTAAGCTAGACATAGTGATTTAAGGAAAATTAAGTCCTTATCAAATTAAGTAAATCTTTCCTACTCACACATAACTCACCTAGATCACACTCAAGACGCTTGTAGATCTATCATTTCACTTAAATCCATTACTCTTCCGCTCTCAGCTCACTCATCATTTCTCATATGATCCATCACATCTAGATTTGGAAATCTTTCAATTATGGCAAAATTGATCATAATCATCCTTACCTCAAAATTGGTCGAAATTGATCAAATTCTAGTTTTTCCATCTTAAGCCTTTAGGATATTCTCCAAAACATTAGCCTAAGTCACTATCTGATCTCTAGGATCATTTAGCTCCATTTGACACTCACAAAATCTTTAGTGTCATCTTTGGTACTCATGAAAGTTCCAATTTCTTCCATAAAAGGCAATCATTTGCTACATCACTCACTACCCTTAAGTATTTAAGCACCTCTTCATTAAAAACACTTAGATGATCTGAAACACTCAAGAAGAAATAGGCATTAGACCTTACAAACATCATTGCTATCTTTTCTTAGCTGCTGAGAGAAGAATCCCTAGGATTAGCCTAGGCGGATCCCTCATTGGAGGGAACCGTGGGATCCGTATGACAGACTAATGTCAAATCTAGCTAAAACAATCATTTCAAGCTCATCTTGCTAACTCGAACACTCCATCTCATCTTAAATGGGTTCCTAGATCAGTACAACTCTGAAGCTGACTCTTGTGCATGTTAATCATCACATTCCAAGGAAGTTTAGTGGCTTAAGTCTTGAATGCACTTGCCAAATCCCTTGCTTTATAAACCACATTGTTAGGACTCCTAAAGTCATCATCTTCACTCTCAGTTTTAGCACTTAGAAACATTAACAAACCTCTTTGAATCATCTCATCATGAGGAAAGCTCCAAGTAGTAACCTATCCACCAAAGAACTACCTAAGAAAATTGCTCGTGTTGTACACGAAATTTCTTCAACCAAATCATCATCTTCACTCTCAGTTTCAGCACTTAGAAACATTCACAAACCTCTTTGAATCATCTCATCATGAGGAAAGCTCCAAGTAGTAACGTATCCACCAAAGAACTACCCAAGAAACTTGCTCGTGTTGTACACGAAATTTCTTCAACCGAATCATCTTCGGTCAAATCCACAAATGCAAGGATTTCTCCTCCACCAACTCAACTAATCAAACCAATCCCTAAAAGGATAGTTCCCACAAAACTACCTATGCCAAGCACCACCATACCTCCTAAGCCAAACAATCCCATTTCCACTAAACCATCACCATTGGTGCCTAGAGCTATTTCATTTACCACTCCACTCTCATCACTACACCTCTAAAATCTAGAGGATTTACCTCCTAGGCCGTATCATCCTCCTCCACCGACAACATTCTCCTCATTATGAGGAATAATGGTACAAAATCAAAGTGTTGAGTCAACACTAGCTTCGGCTTCCTTTTCGCCGTCACCATCATATAATCCCATTTGGATTCTGAGTAATTATCAAAGTCAACCACCTGACCATATGGAAGTTGACACCTCCCTACCACCACCATCATTCTTGGTCGAGCCATCTTCAAATGCGCCTCTACCAATCCCTCTGTCGTTTGAGGCTCCCCAACCCGCTTCACTTGATCCTTCGCATCAAGCATTTTCTTTTCTTCCACCACCACTACCTAGCCATGACAAATATTGTTATCATTGTCAACATGTTGAAAGTTTGATACATGAAGTATGGGAAGATCAACGTTTCATGTTCTATCACCTCCTCGAACGTTTCGACGAGATTAAACCTAAACAAACTTGAGCTAGAGGATTTTAGTGGTATCCTAGTATCAAGCATTATTTAGATAAGTCTAGTAATTTCAAGTCATGTATCGTTCATTTTCTTAGTTTTTAGAGTCATGTATATCATTTCTCTAGTTTTATTAAATGAAATTACATGCTACTTGCTATATTTATGAGTATATATTTATGTTGTATAATATATCTCACTTTGATGATAACATCATTTGTTTTATCACCGTTGTTGAATTTAGTCATCAGCCAGACGGATCCCTAAAATTTGCCTAGACGGATCCCTACAAGGAGGGAACCGTGGGATCCGCACAACAGAAAACTATTTTTCTACTAACTTGAGTCATATGTGCAGGAAATTATGCATTGTAATTTTTTTCTAACCTTTGTTTTGTAGTTATTCAATTTACACATGAAGACTTTAACACCCTAAAGCTAGGGGGAGCTTTGTGTTAAGGCAATACATTGCAAAATCACTTGCAATACTAGGATTATATTTCTTGACATCCCTTTGCAAAGTTGCAATCATTAAGGGGGAGCGTATTCGTCACATAGACGAAATCTTTTGAAAAATTAGTTGCAAATGAACTAGCTTAGTACTTTTCTCTTTACTTGATGCCCTCACATAGGGATGGACTCGTCAAGGGGGAGTTAAGACGAGATCCTTTCCCGTTACTTGCTCTCTACTTTTCCTTTCTTTCCTAATTTTCACATGTTTTTTTTAAAACAACGTGTTAGTTCACTTTCGAAGCTCTTTTTGTTTCGACAAAAAGGGGCAGAAGAAAATAAAAACTACAAATTCTAATGTTTACGAATTTTAGCTTTTCCTTAAAATAATTTTATGTTTTGTCATCAACAAAAAGGGGGAGATGGTTAATACAAATACGCCGTGAAAATGTTTATTTATATTTTACGATCTTCTAATGTTTTGTCGATAACAAACGTAAAATCATTTTAACGAAAAAATAAAATACGTAAATAGTTTGAGCCAATGGTTTTCTAACACACTTACATTTTCACATAAAACACTAAAACAAGTATAAGTGATTTTATGATTTAGTAATACATATGTACAACAACTAGTGTTTACATATTCGGCAAATATATACATAACTAGTATGTATAATATAATGGGTAAATAACTACAACCCATGCAGCATATCCATAACCCATGGTATTGACCCATACCCACTTGATTAGATACATTGCACTCATTAGATACATTGTATCTAAAGAAATACCCATGGATCAACCCATAACCCATGACCCATTACCAAAATACCCATGGGCAAAGAGGAGTGTCCCACGGATCCCTAGCTTTACGCTAGACGTATCCCTTAAGGGAGGGATCCGTGGGATCCGGGGAACAGTAGACATTTTCTCTCTATAAATAGTGAGCCATTTCTTCATTGTTTCTCACCCCTTTCTAACATACTTTCTCCCTGAGTTAAAAACTCTCTAACCCCAGATCCAAGTGATCTATGTTTGTAGTTTTATTTTTTGTGTGATTCTCTAGGTTCCTCTTAAAGGCGAGATAACCACCTTCGAAGTCAAGCAAGCTCAAGTCCATGAGTTGCCATTCTTCCTCATCATCAAGACTAATGAAGTTATCTTGTTGATAGTTCTTTCTCTAAGAAGTGTAGTGTTGAAGACATTAGTGAAAGATGTCTCAAGTTTCAAGGTGAAGACATTAGTGAAGGGTGTCGATCGTCCGTGTTGTAGGCATTATTGAAGGGTGCCTAGAAGTTAAGTCACAAGACATTAGTGAAGGGTGTCTTGAAGATCTAGTTAAATGCACTAGTGAAAGGTGCCTAAAGATGTACATTCGATATGGTGTGTTTCGATGTACAAGATAGACTAGTATTGGATCCAAGGATATTGATATCCTTGATGATGTTGTTATAAGGAGTTGGTCTTCTTTCGGGTTAGGTGATTTGTTTATTGTTGGGTAGTAGTTCCTCCATTGTAATGGAACTCGGTATCTAGCCTAGTACTGGATAAAGGGTAGGCGACGTTGTGGTAGGTGTGGTTCACCTTGGTGTAAAAGGACCCGGTGGTTAGCCTAGTACCGGAAAAAGAGTAGGAAACGTTGTGAAGGTTTCTCCACCATAAGGATTCGGTGTTGTGTAGTGATTACGAACTCTCGAGTAGGTGACTCGGGGAGTGGAGTAGGGCAAGGAAGGTCTCCTTGTAGCCGAACCACTATAAATGCTCGCGTTGTGGTTTTGTGCTTCTTACTCTTTATCTTTTCATTACATATTTATATTTCTATATTTTTGTTTATCAACATCCAACACACATCACAATAGATTGACATAAGTCGATCTAAATAGTTTAAAATGAGTTTTAATTGGTAAAACTATTCAACCCCCCCCCTTCTAGATTTCCACAGATTTAGTATCGAGGAGGCCACCTCAGTCACATTCGAAGATTGGAGTTGGTAATTATGCCAAAAGTTGGAGAAAAGGTAGTGTGCCCATCACGACGTCCTCTAATGACACATCTACCTAGTATTTCATGATCCGGTTTCTTGACTTCAAGGCTTGAACTTTGGGCGGACAGTAAGTGGTGATGACTTGGTTATTAATTTAGACTCCCTGCTTGTTTTTTATTTTACACCATTTATATATCCCATGTCTTATCCTACCCTTTAGTCATGAAGCATGTCTAGGTGTTGCAGCGAGCAATCTTTGGTGTCTTGGCCATGGATTTGGTCATGTATCATTGATTTTGTCCACTTCGCCGTGACATGTTAGTAATGACGAGTCACCCCTTAACCTTTGTCGTGTCTACCCATATTTCCATCGAGAATTGTTTAGCCCTTAACTCTAGTGGTGGAGATTTGTGTAACCGCCAAGCTTATGATAGAATACATGCTATGACTGTGCGATTGATTGATCACCCCGAAATTGACACTTAGAATAGTTGAGAGATTTGAGTGTTTCGTTCCCTTTTCGTGAGGTGTTCGGCTTTGTTTTATTCTAGCATAAGGGATTTGTAAACTTATATTTTCTAGGTTTTGGGAGATATCACTACTACAAAAAATCTCACAGAAACCGGTCAAAATTACCCATAAAGAGTGGTTTTGGAACCACTCTCTGAAGGGGGGTATCTCAATGATCGAAATGTATAGAAACCGGTTTGGCAACCTATCTCTACTAAAAGCATCAACACTGGTTTTCACCTTAAAATTGGTCTCCATTATAGAGTAAACAAACATATTTTTATTGGACATTTGACATTGGGTCTCCCACAACCTGTCTTTATAAAAGCACCCAACCTATCTTTATATAAAATAAAAAAATATGTTTTTAACTAAAAACCTGTCTTTTTGGTACACTATTTTATTAAAAAAATCATTTCTAAAATTTTCCAATAAATTAGAAAATTTTAAAAATGATTTTTTATAATAAAGAAACATATATAAATGCAGCAAATATATATAAAGTGATAAAAATACATCACAAATGTCGAAATCAACAAAGTAAATTAAGATAATATGTCAATTCAACTAAACATAAGACAAAATCCAAATTAAAACACTAGAATTTAACAAACTATAAAAAGAAACACTATAATTCAATATAATTGAACATCATTATCTTGGATTAATAGCGCCATAATGTAAACCATGCACCAATGATGGTGTTCAACTCTTTGTTCTCAAACTTCAAGATACACAACTATAGTTAATGGGCAACAACAACAAAAAGAACATCTCTAAATTAACGAGAACGGCTAACTCATGGAGCATACTTTGCGCTCATAAGGATATCTGTTCAAATCATAAGCATTTAGTTTGTTGAAAGTTGGCAAGCAAGACGGGGCCTCACTGGAGTCTTGGAAGGATTTCCTGCAAAGTTAACAGATAATTTCTCATGTTAGGAACAAATTAAGCCTGATGTTGCCACTTTCATTTCGTGATTCTTCTATAACTTTCATTCTTATCAACAACAATATTACCTTTTATAATTCTACAAGAATAGAAGTTGGTTTGCAAGTCAATAATAAAGAAGGTGTTAAATAGTCATACTCCTCATAGAAATACTCGATTATCATCATGACTCAATTAATAGAATATGTTTTCTCAATCATCAAAATATTTAGTTCATGGTTCATAAGGTAAATAAAAACACACTGTAACAAGATGTGTAAAATGTACCTCAGAAAGTAAAGCCACAACAATAGTAGAAATGCAAGGAATTTTGTCACAAAGCTAAAAAATAACACGAACAATAGTTAAAACTTGAAGATCCTTCAGTTGTAGGCAATATAACATAATACTTTTGGAAATTCAAGAAAACCAATAAACACCCCTAAAAAGAGACTGGAAATTCCAAGAAAACCATATTTTATACAAATAGTTAATGATTTGGACATGAGACTAATAGAACAAAATAATTACGGTTGAGTTTAAATTAGTTATTGTTCTTTCTTTGTTGAAATGTTTAAAGGGTTAAGATATATAGTTATTCACCCTCAAGTTCACATCACGTGCAATGAATCAGATATAAAAAAAAACTAAAGTGTTGCATTTGTTTGATTATACATTTATACTAACTATGCACTTGGTTGTATTAGTATAATCATAACTTAGAGGAATTTTCTTATGTAATTGGTTATTGTCATTCGGTGTTTAAAGTTGATTTGTTTTGTAAAAGGGTTGGAAATTCTCAAACCATGCAGGTAAGTTGCATATGATTAGTTTCTAAAAAGGCTCATTATTGCACAATATTTGGTTACATTTGTTGATGCTTATCTGCTTCTTGTTTAGCATAATCGGGGTTTTGCAATGTTCAAGGGGCAAGTTTTTGAATGGAGAACAACTTTGGGAGTTAATTCAAGGACTGGAAGCTAATAATCATCGAGTAGTTACATATATTGTTCAGCAAAAAGAGGCATGGAGAAGATAATCTACAGCCAAGCGAATCATGTTTAGGGGATATTTTCCCCTAGCTAATACTAAATTGGTTTCACTCCTCTCCCGAATCTACTCAGATACAGGTAATGCGTATCAGATATAAGTATTTAGCATAATTCTCAGCTGTAAGACTAAGCTCTTTCTATTTGAGATATATGGAATGATTCAGAAGAATAATTTATGTGATTGCTATTCATGGATAAAGTGCAGTCCATAGATTTTACGAGGTACAAAGAGTTGCTTTATGATGAAGGGAGATCAAGTTGTATGTGTAACAACATACAATCCATTCTCAAATACTCTCCTGTCCCCTCCGTAAAGAAAAGGATGGGCAAAACTATCCATTGGTTCCTGCTGGAGAATCAGTGTGAAACGACTAGGTCTATAGTGACTTATAATCATGTTATACCAAAACTGAAAGATATCAACAGTTAAAATACCCTGCATTTATCATCATAAAACCGTTCAATAGTACGTGCACTGTTATCATCCATTCTCATCTTCGTCCTTCGTTCTTCTTAAATTCTTGTGCCTTTGTAAGTGGTTTCAAAATTCCGAATATCTCTATCTTTAAACCAGGAGAGATTTTAAGCATGCTGAAACCCGCAACCCGCACGTGTTCATCACGCATGATCTCTGTAGTTGCATCATATAGCGCAGACAAAGCATATTTTACTTTGAATATCATATCTTCAGGTCTAAAATTGTATTCATGCACTCATGTTCATCAAGGAAGTAATCACAATTAAGGGTGGACCCAAAAGCAGATTTACAAACATGGTACTATTGGAACCAGTGAGTTGACCCATTGAATTCCAAAGTAACACAAGAATGCCGCAAGTGTTACTCACTCCTACTATCATTGATTACTGACGTTGTAAGAATGCAGGATATCTAATCTATCAAGGTACTTATTAACCTTATTATTTACCAATTTTGATACCTTATTCTTTTGAACAATTCTTAAATATTTCGTATATCATATTACATGCAGATCTTTCGCTGGAGCCTATGTTGGTTACTTTTCATTGTTTTTCCACATTGACTGTAAGTTAGATATATCGTATGTATAAAGCATCTAAAAAAGTTCTATTACTGAATATTGTTTTTCCACAGGTGCTTCTTTCACCACCGAGAGTGTATTCTTCACAATTGCTACCTGTATGCGTTTATGATGCACATGCAAATTGTGGGAAAATGTCAGGTTCGTTTGAAATGCTTTTCTTATGTATACTCAGACTTTGTTTATTGCATACCTCAGTTCTATTATTCATCAACAATGTACCTTTCATTGTCTTTTACGGGATCGCGTTAGCAATTGAAGGATGGGGCATTGTCCCTAGCTTAGTAATGTATCAACTATTCTGGAGCAGCCGCTTCAGCTATTACTATCGTATCATTTGGGTTTTCTGTATCTCGACCATGTTTGACTCTCGAGGTTTGACTTGTGATCGGGTCTTGAATTTTTTATTTTTGTTGGACTTCCATTTTATGCTTTTAACTGATATGGTACTCCCCTTAACAGATGATGGAAGATGTTGTGCACTATGTCAGTAAGGACACTGTTATTCAAGCAACCACTCGATCTATCACCAAGGTATATATTTAATATTCTAATTTTGAAAGTTACTAGCGTTTTTTTATTTATTTATATATGCATATCCTTATTTTCATTCTTGATGCAGACGAGAAATGCTCTATCAGGAATTTACTCGGCTCCACAAAGGTCTGCTAGTTTAGGTAACTTGGAGTAACGAGCGTCCGTTAGAGAACAAAGAGTTGAACGCCATCAGTGCATGGTTTACATTACGTCGTGATTGATCCCAGATAATTCTGGCTAGTTATGTTGAATTCTAGTGTTTTTCTTTATAATTTGTTGAAGTATAGTGTTTCAGTTTGGATTTTGTCTAGCTATTATGTTTTGCAGAATTGATATACTATGGTTAATTTATTTTGTTGATCTCGATATTTTGGTGTTTTTAAATCACATTATATATATACTTGTTGCACTTATATATCTTTATTATGGTAAATCAAATTGCAGACCATGGAATTTCAAAAAATTGGAAAATTTTGAAAACAAATTTTTTTAATAAAAGAGATTTACAAGAACACATGTTTTGATATAAAAACATATCTTTTTACTTCATTTAAAGACTGGTTGGATGTTTCTATAAAGACAGGTTGTGGAAAAACCGGTGCTAATGTCAATAAAAGCATGTGTGTTTACTCTGATATAGAGACCAATTCTTAGGAGAAAACTGGTTTCAATGCTTCTAATAGACACTGGTTGTGCAACTGGTTTCTATATGTTTCAATCATGGAGATACCCCCTTCAGAGAGTGGTCTTAAAACCACTCTTTATGGGCCATTTTGACCGGTTTCTGTGACATTTTTTGTAGTAGTGAGTGAAGTATGTCTTTTTGTTTTAATTACCAACTATTATGTACATCTGTGAAATGGTGCTATATAGTATACATAATCAGGTAACTTAAACCTTAGGTACATATGTGCAGCAACTTATGACCCTTGGTAAGAATGAAGAAACATTACTACTCTATCACTTATAATAAAAGATGTAGGATCGTAAATATTATGTTGTTTGATGATTCGGGTGGTCTTGGATGATGGAAATACATGTTAGCCATTTAGAGAGAGAAAGATAAGTGATGGGTGTTAGAGTTGCTTAACAAAAATGAAAGGTTAGATTATGAGAAGCACCACCCCTTCCATGGATGGAAGGGGTATTTATAGTTACAAAGCATACATCCTCCTGACGGACTGTGGATCAAGCATACAGTGGGTAAAGACCCGTCCTTCCTCCACGGTGTTACACTAAACTAAACTACGCTAATAACTAACTAATAAACTAACAAATAACGTAACTAACGATATGTCTACGAGCTAACTTATGCTAGATAATATTTGGGGTGACTGACTCTTCACTATGGAATTTCTATTTCCTAACAATCTCCCCCTAAGGGAGGTCACCCCATGTTTTACATTTCGAATCCTAGCAATCTATTTTATCTTCAGTCTTGAGCTCGTAGACTTTAATTCTTCACTTCCGCAATCTTTGTGCTTAAGTAGTGCAACTTCAAAGTCCCATTATTTTGTACTTTCAGTGGAGGTCTTTGAACTGATCCACATCTTTTATGATCTTCGAGCTTTCATTGAGATCATCAGCCACAGTAAATCTCTGGATCACCCTTTGTTGTGTTGCCTTCATGTGATGTTGTGACTTTCAGACCGACATGCTCACACTTTCTGGGTCATAACATCTTTTCATCAGAGTAGCGGAAGCTTTTACTGGTTCATGATATTTGCAGCACCGTAGCAGAAGCATAGTATAAAATTATCAG
This sequence comes from Chrysanthemum seticuspe, assembly GCA_019973895.1. Lineage (NCBI taxonomy): Eukaryota > Viridiplantae > Streptophyta > Magnoliopsida > Asterales > Asteraceae > Chrysanthemum > Chrysanthemum seticuspe. The sequence continues at coordinate 161,323,155 of BPTQ01000004.1, forward strand.
AGCCAGGTTATGTAGATAAGCACTTGTCATAATTTCTTTAATTAAATGTGGATGCTGTGAGCATGCGGCTAGGAATTGACTTCTCAATATCGATCAACTGCAACCGTCCAAATGTACCTCCTACAGAAGATGATTTGAAGAAATTGTTTGATCCAATGTTTGATGAACACTATGAGCCAATTGCTAATGATCTGTCAAATCCATCAACAGAGGCTGCTCCTATCCCTGTCAATGAAGTTAACCCTTCAGTTTCTATGTCATTAAGTCAAGAAGCGCCTCTTGCGGATCACTCTGTCTCATCAAAAAATCATCAATCATCGAGTGTACATCATGGAATTATCTCTGGCACCTATGATGGAGATAATCCCTTTGCTACTCCTGAAGATGCACCCTTTGAAAACATGACAAATAACCTTTTTATTTAATTGAAATCATTATCAGATAACAATGAAGAAACAGATAATTCGACAAATGGTTTGTAAGTGATTAACAGGCTCTCCTCCCTACATGTGCCAAACGATTTCAAATTACATACACCACATGGATGGCATCAAGATAATGATACGTTTTCAAGATCCATATTGGGTCTCGGGTAAGGTGTGATTGCAGATGTTTTCGTTTTTAATTTTTGTGATTTGTCGAATGAGTTCATGTAACGAATCAAATTAAATGGTATAACATAATTGTTATTATTCGTTTCTTTAATTTCGTATAGAGTAACAGCTGGGTCGATGATGGTAATAATTTCAAACCAAAAAATCTTGTAAAGATTGGAATTAAGGTTTGAAATAATCTGAGACCTCTTGTAATATTTCTTTTCATTCTTGCAATTGAGATGAGATGTAAGTGAAGAGCTTATTGAATTTGTGATGGGATTTCGGCTGTCATTTTAGGTTGAAGATGTTAGAGTCTAGTCTGTTGATACATTCTTTTCAATTCGTTAATTATAGAACTTGGACTGATGATGTTTTAAGATACCAGAAGTTGAGTTGTATTTGGTATATGGTATTCGTTGTGGTCAGTCCTGGTCTTACTAGTCATTTCTTCTTCTACATCTTCTTTTGACAAGTCGCTACTGCAGTTGACTCAATAGTCAACTCGCTTAGAATAATAAAGGACAAGTCGCTAATCTGTTAACAAGTTGCTTTAAAAAAAGCAAGTTAAGAGAAGTCGCTAGGAATAAGTGTGACACAACTCGCTAAAAGAAAAACACCAGCAGTAGACATGACTTTTTGCTCCGGCGAGATTCCGACCACTTTTTATTCAACTTCAAAGTTACCCAGAAAAAGTGACAAAAACTGCTTCTTTTGACCCATGAATATGACCAGTTGACCACAACTTTCACAGATATGGTAACAATAAAAACGTCATTTAAGGTAAGATTCAACTTAAATATGTTTGGACAAAAAAAAGTTGATACAAAATAGATAAAGTATGACACATAAAGATCTGTTTAAAACTGTTGTACCAAAATAATATAAAAACATTTTCCGAACCAAAAAAAATAGTACAATACAGCTTAAACATGATTCAAAAACCACAATAAATCAACACAACACAACAACCATGGCTCTGGTACCATTTGTAACATATTGGATTTCACAAACACATCAAACCATGATCAAATGTAGGTGTATACTATAAGGTTCTTAGAGAGAGAAAGAGTTTGAGGTTTGGGAACTTAGTGAGAGAAAGTAAAAGTATTATTATGAGCTCCAACCCTCTACCTCCCAAGGTAGAGGGTATTTATAGTATCTTACATAAACGCCACCTACGGGCTGTGGATCAAGCATACAGTGGGTAAAGACCCATCCGTCCTTCACGGTGTTACTAAACTAAATACTAACTAACATTAAATAACTGCGACTACGAGCTTTCTAACGATTACATATACTTGAGGTAACCGACACTTTAATAACTGGATTTACTAAATCCTAACAAAAGACAAAAGGATTACTATTACTAGTAAAACCAATGTGACCATAAAGAAATACATACTATTAACTATAAGCAATGACAAAAAGATGATTAACATACCTTACGCCAATGCAGCAGTTAGCACCAAATGACTAAGAATGTATACTTTTTTTGGTAAAACATTAGTTAATAAAAACCTCAATAATGGCTCAATTTTATTGAAGTAATGGCAATAATAACCGGTGGACGTAGGTAATGACAACCTATTGTTAAATGATTAAGCCATGTCGTCTTTTAGTGTTGTGTCGATTATGTTTCTGCTTACGGAAAAAATACCTCATACATTGTTTTAAAATGTAATAATGTCAAAAGAACATGAAAATAATTTAATTACATGCAACTAAAAATTAATTGAAAACCTGATATTTTTCGCATGCGTGAACTTTATCCGAACTCGCTTTATCCGAACTCACTATACCACCAACTGATGATTGAAATAAAAAGGAACAACTAACTGCCCCATACCTGATACAAATGCTTCATCAATGTATTGGCCAACAGGTAGATAAATGGATAAATTTAATGATGCACGAACCACACATGAGAACGAACTGGTCATAATGTAGCGGCCCGGTTATGTAACAAATCAAATTGACATTTTTTGAGCTAACATGATACACACTAATTGTGATAACGTTCATAAATACTATGAACAAACAACGAAAAAGTGTCAAAACTTACTCTTGTGTAGAATGAACCTCCAATGTAATTTGTCTTCCCCGGCAGCTCATTTGTTTCCATCCTGTTTACACGAAAATATCACTTTACATAACCACTTAAACTAATTACAACACAACATAGTGTATATAATTGACACTTAATTAAGGGGGCTTTATTCCACATTGTGAAGTAGTGTGTGAAATTTTGCTTATCATATTACGTCGATTGAAATGATAATATGAAAACTGATTCAAACAATGTTACGGTATTCCAATTAGCAAGTTTCCGAAGCTAAACATGTATGCCACTGTTAGAAATATAACACACTGCTACTAAAAGAACGTTATTTAAAGGATCTTGTTACGAGACAATATCTAGTCGGAAATATATCTAAATAATGATCACGATATACAAGAAAAACACGGGAAGGATGACGATGAACAACTGTTTGTGATGCCAAGCACCATATTTCATCAATCTCATGCCTTTATTCTCAAATTTGTTTCCAATTATTCCATTGGAGTCAACATTTGCTGACAATAACACTTCGGCTCCACGATCTTCCTCGTCTATTGCATGCCTTAGTTAGTCAAAAAAATCATCCCCTATAAATCCCAACTGGTTGTGTACCCGGAACTCCGTTTTCCATAGGTATCCTACGGGTCACCACTGGACCCATTTATCAAAACAAATAATACAACCAAAACACCCGTTTATTACAGCAAAACACCCATTTACAACTGATTATATTGTCTATATATTGAAAAAAGATTTATTTTAGTGTTATGTAATTTTAATTCCCACAAACAGCTTAGAAAAACAATAAACTTCAATAATTTCATCCCTAAATCAAGACTTTATTACCTACCAATAAAAAAAGGTATAAACAACACAACTTATTTCAAAATCAAACTTAACAACAAGATTAATGAGATATTAACAAAGTTAATTCAACAACAACATCGAGTGTAGCAGTCTGGTACCTTCTAATTCGATTAGTCTGCTATTCACTTGATTGTATGACGAATGTGGCCTTTGAAGGAAATGGTGTGCGACGGTGGTGGTGTGACGATGATTAAGTGGTGGTGGGTTTAGGGTTTGTGAAAGTGAAGGGGCAAATGTTTGGGGTTTTGTGATGCTATGAAATTGGGGAGGGCGCCTAAAAGGATTAAAAGTTTTGAAAGAACCGCGAAACTTTACCTGAGGTCTTATTCAACGAAGAATAATTGCACTGGTTGTTTTTTTCGAAAAGAGTGTCTAAAACATAAATACATAGAGACATGTTGTTACCTACACACCAGTGTCTTTGATTGTGGAAAAAGACTGGTTTTTACTTGGAAACCCAATTTTTATGTGCTTTGTATTATGAAAACTGTTTTTTCAAGAAAATCAATCTAAGTTCCTTCCATTCCCGCTAGTATTTTTTATCCTAGGAACAGGGTTCTATATAACCAGTTTATATTTAGGGGTGTTTATAGCCTTTTGTGTAGTAGTGTATCTTTTAAGGAATCTTTCTAATAAGGTCTACTTGAGGGCAAGTAGAGTTCAAGTGGGGGGATATTTGATAACATCAAATAGTCCCGAATATTAAGTGTCAATTTCCCCCGATAATTCTTGTAATTTATATCATTTATATGGATTTACGCTTGTTTTCCATTGTTTTCCACTTTCAGGTAAATTACGAGCATTGGATCTAAAGAGACGCGGAATTGGAGAAATATCAAAGATTCATCATAGTATGCTGACTTTGAAGAAGTTACGGCGTAACTCATCTCTCACATTATGCCTTAACTAAAGCGTGACTCAGAAAACCAACTTATCAGAAGGTTACGGCGTAACTCTCCCGAAAGACTACGACGTAACTCTATTAGGTCAAATGAGGTTCCACGCAGCTGATAACTACGCCGTAACTATTCCACCAACTATGGCATAACCAAGTATTATTGAAGAATACGGCATAACCATTCATAAGGTTACGCCATAACCAACAGATCTAGTGCAAATTACGAAGGAATTGAAGATTACAGCGTAACTCTTAGTTTAGTTACGCCGTAACCCAGATCTGGCCTATAAATACCTCACGATTTCCAGCATTTGAAAGCATCCCATTCCACACATCACAACCAAATAACGTGGGAAGAAGCCAAAGGCAGGTCTAGAGGAGCATACGGAGCTGTTTTCAAGGGAGAAATCACTCCCCTACGATAAGCATTAGCATTTCATCTTTTCTTTACTTTCGATTCATGTATTTCGTAACTTTGAATATTAAATTGATTTGTATGGTTAATATGAGAGGCTAAGAACCTCTTGATGCTAGCCTAGTTATGATTCCTTAATTGTCTTGTTTGCGTTTACATTACTTCCGTATAATTATTTCTAAGTGTATGCATGCATAGTTTATTGGTAGCTACCCTTGTTTCGGTAGTTTTGAATGGCGGTAGAGGCTAGTTGCTTAGGAGATATGACCAACTGACCCTAAGTGAGTAGACTGAGACGGGAAGGGTAAGATATGACCAACTGACGACCCTTTCTACTTGTGCGATTTGACCAACTGATCACCTACTGTTTGGATGAACTTAAGAATTAGGGGGTATGTGTTTAATTTGCTAACGCCTGGGCACTCACTATTATAAATATAGCATGTAGCGGTACTTAATGACTTGGCTTAGGGGACCAGGAACAACAGGACTTATGAGGGGACACCTGAGCTCTCTTGTGGTGGCATCTTTGCTGATAGGTTAGGGCGAATTGACCAAATGCTGTCCTCTCTACTTTGAACCCACCTGAAGTAATTGGAAGTAAGTAGACGTCGACATTACTAGATAGGAGGAATAACTAGGTTAGCACCACTCTCCTCTATTGATTAAACATTTGCCTTTATTTGCTTTTATCTGCTTTAGTAGTTAATTAATTAATTCCTTATCAAAATCATTATTAAAATCTGTGACACTTAGACTTAGTAATAATCGAACACACAAAGCTCTTGGGACGACCTCGGCTTTACCGAATACTACACTACACACGACCGGGTACACTGCCCGTTAGTGCATTAGGGTAGACCATAGGTATAATGAGACTTTATAAATATTAAAACCTGGTCAGTAAAACCTGCATTAATCGTGCTTGCTTTAAATGTGGGGACCCAAACCACTTTATTAGCAAGTGTCCCAAATGGGATGATCAAAAGGCATTCGTGAGCGGTTTGTGGGGAATGAGCGAGGAGGAGGACGAAGAAATTTGTCTCATGGCAAATGACGAGGTATGTCACGATTACTATAGTAGCTCATCATTAGATGATGACTCATTGCATAATGAATATGACAAACTTTGCAAAATTAGCTTAAAAGTAATTAACAAAAACAAGTTTTTGAAAAATCAAAACCAACGTTTAGATAAGGAAGTCATAGAGTTAAGGGCAAAATTGAAACGTCTAGAAAATGGGAAAATAGTAAGTGGCGAATGTGAACTTTGCGTTCAACTTCAAACACTAGTTGATCAACTAGATTCTAAGATTGCTAGAATGAGTACTAATACTCTAGATATGATACTAGATAGTGTTAAAACTGGAAACAACCAAAAATGTCTAGGTATTCTGCAACTTGATGCGTCAACTAGTGAAAACAAAGAAACACAATTCGTAAAAGCAATAGAAAAACAAGCCACTGTTGTGGCGGATCCCACGGATCCCACAAAAAGGGAACTGGCTAGTGTACAACCAGGGATCCGTAGGTCTACTGAAGCAAACAGTGGTAATAACATAGCTTCTTCTTCTAGAACTGATTTTTTATTGTTAATAAGAAGAAACCAACTCATATTACCACTAGACAACCACCCCCAAAATATAATCCAATTTTTGCAAGAAACAAAGCTCCATCATTTTCAAAACCAAACACATCTAGGAGACCTAATAATGTTTACCCGAGAAGTAACCATCAAATGGGATGGAACCCAAATATGAAAAATGGCTCTCCATTTCAAAACTTTGCACCATGGAATGCATATTCACCTTATCCATACATGTCTAACATGAATGGAATGTTTAACACTAATGGACCCATGAACAAATGGGGACCAAACTTTTGAGTTAATTGTTTTCTTAGGTGTGCTTAAAGGTCGACCTAGATCCGGATGAATGGGTCAAGGATAGCGGGTGCACGAGGCACATGACCGGCAATAAAGATCTATCTCCACATATGAATCCTTCAATGGAGGAAATGTGGTGTTTGGAAATAGCAAAATCAAAATCATCGGTAAAGGTACGATTTCTAACAAATCTCTAACCATTAACGATGCGTGTCACGTAGAAAACCTAAACTTTAACCTCTTAAGTATAGGACAATTATGTGATAAAAAGTGCAATGTACTTTTTACCAAAACCGCTAGTAAGATATTAAAAAATGGCATAACCATAGGAAGAGGAATTAGGAAACATGGAGTCTATGTCATTAAAATTGGTAATGAACCTAAAGACAAACTTTGTCTTACTTCTATGGATGATACTTCGACCTTATGGCATCGAAGATTGGGTCATGCCAATATGCGACTTCTTCAATCGCTATCATCCAAAGATCTAGTAAGAGATCTACCTAAATTAAAATACATAGATTTATTTGGTCCATCCACTATTCAAAGTTATGGAGGAAACTACTACACTTTGGTCATAGTGGATGATTACTCTAGGTACACATGGACTAAATTTTAAAGAACAAAACTGAAACGTTTAATTACTTTGAAATACTGAGCAAGAAAATCCAAAGACAACTAGGAAGTCCTATAGTGTCTATTAGAACGGATCATGGTACGGAATTCAATAATGAAGTGCAATTTGGAGCTTTTTGTGACGCTAATGGTATTACTCACAACTTCTCGGCTCCTCGCACTCCACAATCGAATAGGGTAGTTGAAAGAAAGAATAGAGCCCTACAAGAAATGAGTCGCACCATGCTAAATGAGAAATCCATACCTCAAAAGTTTAAGTGCAATGCCGTTGATACTTCAACGTACATACTTAATCGAGTCTTAATTAGACCAAATTTAGGAAAAACTCCATACGAGTTACTTCGAGGAAAAAAGCCTACGTTAGATCACTTTAGAGTCTTTGGTAGCAGATGTTTTCTTCTTAACACTAAAGATTACATCACAAAATTTGATCCTAAATCAACCGAAGGTATCTTTTTAAGTTATTCTTCTAATAGCAAAGCTTACGTCATATTAAATAAAGAAACAATGAAGGTAGAAGAGTCATTAAATGTAAAACTTGATGAAAGTCCACCCAAACCCTCTCCACCTCTTGTCGATGACGAGATTGTTGAAAGTGAAGCTATTGTAATAAAGAAAAAGATAAATGAAGAAGAAAAAGAACCTTCAAATAATGAACTCATAAATATTAAAGAGTCCAAAGATCACCCCGTAGGTAAGGTCATAGGAAAGTTAAACAAAAGAACCTTAAAGTCTCAAGTCCAAAACCAAAGTAGCCTATTTTGTTTTGTTTTAACCATAGAACCTAAGAATACACAAGAAGCCATAAAAGATGAAAGTTGGGTAATTGCCATGCAAGAAGAGTTAAATCAATTTGTTTCTAATGATGTTTGGACACTTGTCCCTCCACCTAGTAATCAAACCATAACAGGAACCAAGTGGGTTTATAAAAACAAGTTAGATGAAAATGGTATAATGTCTAGAAACAAAGCTAGACTCGTTGCCCAAGGATATAACCAACAAGAAGGAATAGACTTTGATGAGACCTATGCCCCCGTGGCTAGATTAGAGTCTATAAGAATACTTCTTGCTTATGCGTGTGCTAATGATCTTAACCCATGGAGCTATGTGTCAAGTAGAAGATGGTATCTTCTTTAATCAATCTAAATACATTAAGGAAATGTTAAATAAATTCGGTTTAGAAGAGTCAAAACCAATTAGGACACCAATGTCATCCAACACCAAATTGACAAAAGATGAAGACGGAGAATCCGTTGATAATGTGACAACTCGTATTTTCAGGTCATATTTCAAAACATTATTCATGCTTCATTATTTATCATTTATCGTGAACTAGGTTTACGAGCATCAAATTCACGTAACCGTAATGGTTTAGCTGTGAATTCATGATCATATCATCGAGGACATTTCATATAGAATAAGTTTAGTCTACATTTCATTAACATCATTGTCATCATATTAGTTCATGCATGGTTTTGCATTTTACATTAAACGTATAACTTTTATTAAATAAACATTATCGCGTAATTAATTATTTTGAACAATTGATCCATTACTTCTAAACATTATCTCGATATATTTTTATACTCATATTAAGTTTATAAAATAATATTATGAGTTTATCCAGTGTTTTAAATTTGTTTTGTATATAAATTGTTATATTTATATAATTACGACGGTTTTCTTAAATATTACACGATAATTATTATTTCACTCAAATTTTGCAAGAAATGTATTTTTATAATTTTTATGAACTCAATATATTTTATCTTGACCCGTTAAAAGTTATTTTTATCTAACGCTACACTAAATACACAAATGTGTATACAATTTAGCACTTAACTTCAAGTAACATACATTTAATTATACTTATACATATAAAAAAAAAAAAAAGGATAAAAGTAAATGACTAAACCTCCTTGTCGACACAAGGAGGGTGAGTCATTGTGTTTGTAAAATATCTCCTAAGTATAATCTTATTATACTAAATACCTTTACACTTTCACTTCATTTTTCTCAAGTAAGATCAAAACTCATTTTGCTTCCTCTCTTCTCTCTCAAAACCGGCCAACCTCAAGGACAAGAAGGAGATCATATTTTTTTTTCTCTAATCAAGTTTTACATACACTAGTATCACTCTTATTAAGGCTTTGCAATATAAACCTTGGGTGATTAGGAAAAATCCTTGTTCTCATAAACCTCATCAAGTTACTTGTAACCTTTTTATTTTCATCATCATATTTCATATTCATTCTCATATTCGTTCTCATATTCATTTCATCATTATTGAGAAAAGATGCAAGTCTTATGATGTTTGTACCACTTTTTCATTGATTTTAAGAGTTATGTATATATAAGTCATACTATAACTACTCCTTGTTATATATTATTTTTGGTGATGTCTAGGAACCCATGACACCCTAAGAAGGTGTATGGTAGGATTAGAATAGCTTCGGAGTTGTTTTGAATGGGTTAGAATAGGTTTGGCGCGAGAAAAACTCATTTCGACAAGTTTTAAAAAGGGTCTGTCCATATTTTTGAAATCTGGAAAATCCAACAGTTTGTAAAATATTTTGGCCTAGATATTTAGAAAATACACTTTAAAACGAAAACGTGGTCGCTTGAACGGATTAAAACGGAGCTATAACGAAGAAGTTATGAATTTTTCAAGTTGGCGACGAAAACTATAATTTTCTGGAAATTTTAGCATGTATTGTTTATTTTGTACGAGTCAAAAATGAAGCTTGGGCGTTGTAAATTATTTCGACTTGTCAAAAATATGTTAGTATACTTTGATACAAAGCTAAGGACCTTTAAAACGTAGAAAACGGATTTGTAACGATTAAATTATACACGTTTACAAAAAGTTGTCGTAACTTTATTATATAAGAAAAACTATTAAATTTCTAATAGGCAAGTTTTACGGCAAAACTAGAGACCAAGTTGAAGGTTGTTTTTAACATTGATTTAGAACTTTTTATAAAGTGATGTCTTCTAGTAAAAGTAAGTTCGCCAAGTATATTTTCCAAAATGACCGACTGTTTGTTTATTGGAGTTGTAATAAATTAATTACGGACGCTTAAACTTTGCCGAAAACCATCCTTTAAACTATACTTTGGACTAAGGTACTATACTTAACCTATATTTTTCTTTGTGATCGAGACCTCTAGGAAGGAAACTTAAACACTAAAACTTTGAGATCATGATACGAGCTTTCCAAAAACCGTTGAGTTTGTTTCCTAACGCTCGACGTGCACCATTTTACGACTAGTTTTTAGAGGCCGTTTTTAGTCACTTTCATGGAAATTTCAACGACATTATTTTACGACGAAAAGTTATAAATTCATAATAAATCATTAAATAACTATTGTAGGATGTCATTTTGACGTAAATACTTGCAAAGTAATTTAAGAATGGTCAAGACGTTAAAAGATTATTTTTCGACGAAAAGCATTATTTTCAAAAATACATAAGTGGTATAAATATCATCCGAATTGCATGCATAACATTACATCATAACTTATTACATATCATATCATTCATAATAGGTCAGTTTCGAGATTCACGCTACATTTCAGTGTATCCACTTTTGTCATCATAATCATTGCAACAGGTGAGTTTTCATAGCCCCGATTTATTCAAGTTTTTACTTATTTCAAACCTACGGGGGAGAATACATTGCATATCATTTTTATTACGATACCAAGTATATTCAAATTCATTACTTTGCTTAAGTTACCTCATTGCCAGTTAAATGTCCCCATTTCATAAACATGAACCGTTAATTTCATAGAAGCGTGGGTGAGTGGATAGATCTATCGAGGGTGACACCTCCATCCGGGTTGGCGGATTCCAACCGGACGGATGCATTTCATTTCATAATCATTATTTGAGTTGTTTGGCAAAACACTCTGTTGGGGCGAACATCATAATCAGTCAAGCTTCGGTGTCATGTGCTTAAGCAATTGTATCATTTTTGTGACATCATTGTCATACATAATTTATACTTGTGGTACTCGTATTAACATTTACATAAACTCTATGAACTCACTCAACCATTGTGTTGACACTTTTAGCAATGTATTTTCAGGTAACTAAGGCATTCACTTCATGGCATGCATGTGGACATATCATAGAGTCGCGGTGACGACGCGTCTCACATGGGACTTATACACTTTAAAAACATCGTTTGACTTGTACCAAACTTATTTTCCGCACATAGTAACTTTCATTTGGGACTTATCTTTGTAACTCTGAATGTTTTTATTAAATCAAGCGATGTATTTTCCAAACGACACTTTAGGTCGTTCAATATAACTGTGATTGTGATGCTATGACAGTCAATCCCCAGGAATTCCATTCCGCTGCCAAACAAGTAATTTGGGGGTGTGACAGATTGGCATCAGAGCTTCGGTTATAGAGAACTAGGTTGCATCATTGACCCTAGACTATAACTACATCATCATAGCATCTCATCATTTCATCATAAGTGCATATTCACTTTACATGCGGTTTATACGTTACATATTTCGAGTTATTTACTTTCATTTCAAATCGATTGTCACATGAATGCCTTCCAATACCCATTCCATTATCCTTTCTTTAGATTCTAACGTGGAGAATGCCTTGTCATTTCCTATCACAATTTTAATATCAGCTGATTCATCACCGATAATGTCGAATGCCGAGACAAAACCTCTAAGTAGGGCGAAGGCACTCTCACTCCTTTGTTTCACCACTAACATGTCGAGTTACACGTTATTCACACATTAAGTCACTAAACCATCGTACATTTGAAGCATTTACGACATCTCATAACCCATCTTTTTGGAATCCATCATTCATTTTTGAAAGATAACCTTAAATTTATTATCTCACATCACATCCCTTTAGAGCTTTTATTTTTTTTATCATATGACCTTGCTACGTCTTATTTTTCCTCTTATTTTGAAGAGTTATGGCGCCGAAGAGAGCTCCACCAGCTATGGCACAAGCCGCTATCCAAAAGTATATAGAGGATAGTATAGCTAGGGCACTAGAGAAAGAACGGGCAACGGTAGCTGCTGCTGCTGCCGCTGTCGAGACCGCGGCTGCTACTGAAGCTACTAGACTTGCTACTACTACAGGAGCTGCAGGAGGTTCTGGAGTTCGAAATGGTACATACATGGACTTTAAGAGCAGTGATCCACCGAAGTTCGGAGGCACAGAAGGAGCCATTGCTATGATCCGTTGGTTGGAAAAGATCGAGTCATTATTTCTTCTATGCGATTGCCCAGATGACTGCAAGATGAAATTCGCTACTAGTACACTCTTGGATGAGGCAATGTTATGGTGGAATTATTATGCACAGCCTATTGGTATGGAAAATGCTTACAAGCTCTCATGGGATCAATTCAAGAGGTTGTTGACTAAGAAGTATTGTCCACACACTGAGGTGAAGAAATTGGAGATGGAATTTTTTGGGCTAGTGACCGTTGATTATGACATCGAGACCTACATCAGAAGGTTTCAAGAGTTGGCTGCTTTATGTCCATCTATGGTTTTGGACAATGAGAAACTACTGAAAGGTTTCATTGGAGGACTTCCAAAATGCATTCAAGGAGATGTAACCTCTTTCGATTCACAAACAATTGAAGAGACCATCAAGGTAACTCAAATACTCATGGCTCAAGTTGTGAAGAGGGAGAACTTTATCGACAATAACAACAACAACAACAACCGCGACAACCAAACTAACAACAACAAAAGGAAAGGGGAAAATGACCAGGGAGGTTATAACAACAACAACCAAAGATGTAACACTAACCATCACCAACAACAGAATAGAAGACAAGAAGCCGCCAGGGTTTATGTTGCTGCACCAACAAAGGAAAGAACTTATACTAGAAACTTACCACGATGCTATCAATGCACGCTACATCATGATGGTCCATGTGGTATATGCTTTAGCTGTCAAAAAGTGGGACACCTTGCTAAGGACTGCAAAGGAAAAGGATATGTTGGAACTCAACCACTATGTAATCGATGTAAGTTTCATCACTCGGGTCCTTGCCCTGCCAAGTGCCACAAATGCCAAAAATTAGGACACCTCGCCAGGGATTGTAGAGGTAAAGCTATAATTACATGTTTCGGATGTGGGGAGCAAGGACACTATCGGAACCAATGTCCCCGGAACCAAGGTGAACAAGTTGAAGGAACTCATGGGAAAACATATATATTAGAAGGAGGAGAAGCTCATCCAAGTATCAACAACGCGAAAGACTGAAGAAGATTAGAAGTTAACAGTCTTATTTTCCTTATGTATTATGTCGTACTAAGTTTATGTCTTCCATCGTATCCGAAACTTTATAACTTAAAGATGTACTACTTTTGATAAACCACTCGTTGTAAAATATTATCATCTATCGTACTTTATTTTCTTTCCGATTTGTTATTACTTACGAGAATTTTAATTCCTTTTACTTTAACTATCATTTTAACGACACAGTTTAAATCTTTGTAAACATTGAGAGTTATAACAACTAAACCGAACGTCACATCATCGTTCCTTAATTATACATAGCCTAGCTAACTATGTCTAATTCTGGAGGGATCATGTTATGTTGTGAGCAGTTATTTATAAATTTTAGTGCAAGCAAAATGTTCACATATTCCAAAGTCAAAGTGATGCTCATCGAAGATATTCATCCAATATTTTCTTTACTACAATGTTTTGTACGCTCTCAATCACCGATAACCGTAACGACACCGCTTCATGTCTTCTCTCCTCGTTATTCATCACAAACTCAAAAATTCGATAGACTAACACGAACTGAATTCAGGGACTGAATTTCTTTTTGGTTGGGCGAATGTGACAACTCGTATTTTCAGGTCATATTTCAAAACATTATTCATGCTTCATTATTTATCATTTATCGTGAACTAGGTTTACGAGCATCAAATTCACGTAACCGTAATGGTTTAGCTGTGAATTCATGATCATATCATCGAGGACATTTCATATAGACTAAGTTTAGTCTACATTTCATTAACATCATTGTCATCATATTAGTTCATGCATGGTTTTGCATTTTACATTAAACGTATAACTTTTATTAAATAAACGTTATCGCGTAATTAATTATTTTGAACAATTGATCCATTACTTCCAAACATTATCTCGATATATTTTTATACTCATATTAAGTTAATAAAATAATATTATGAGTTTACCCAGTGTTTTAAATTTGTTTTGTATATAAATTGTTATATTTATATAATTACGACGGTTTTCTTAAATATTACACGATAATTATTATTTCACTCAAATTTTGCAAGAAATGTATTTTTATAATTTTTATGATCTCAATATATTTTATCTTGACCCGTTAAAAGTTATTTTTATCTAACGCTACCCTAAATACTCAAATGTGTATACAATTTAGCACTTAACTTCAAGTAACATACATTTAATTATACTTATACATATAAAAAAAAGGATAAAAGTAAATGACTAAACCTCCTTGTCGACACAAGGAGGGTGAGTCATTGTGTTTGTAAAATATCTCCTAAGTATAATCTTATTATACTAAATACCTTTACACTTTCACTTCATTTTTCTCAAGTAAGATCAAAACTCATTTTGCTTCCTCTCTTCTCTCTCAAAACCGGCCAACCTCAAGGACAAGAAGGAGATCATATTTTTTTTCTCTAATCAAGTTTTACATACACTAGTATCACTCTTATTAAGGCTTTGCAATATAAACCTTGGGTGATTAGGAAAAATCCTTGTTCTCATAAACCTCATCAAGTTACTTGTAAGCTTTTTATTTTCATCATCATATTTCATATTCATTCTCATATTCATTTCATCATTATTGAGAAAACATGCAAGTCTTATGATGTTTGTACCACTTTTTCATTGATTTTAAGAGTTATGTATATATAAGTCATCCTATAACTACTCCTTGTTATATATTATTTTTGGAGATGTATAGGAACCCATGACACCCTAAGAAGGTGTATGGTAGGATTAGAATAGCTTCGGAGTTGTTTTGAATGGGTTAGAATAGGTTTGGCGCGAGAAAAACTCATTTCGACAAGTTTTAAAAAGGGTCTGTCCATATTTTTGAAATCTGGAAAATCCGACAGTTTGTAAAATATTTTGGCCTAGATATTTAGAAAATACACTTTAAAACGAAAACGTGGTCGCTTGAACGGATTAAAACGGAGCTATAACGAAGAAGTTATGAATTTTTCACGTTGGCGACGAAAACTATAATTTTTTGAAAATTTCAGCATGTATTGTTTATTTTGTACGAGTCAAAAATGAAGCTTGGGCGTTGTAAATTATTTCGACTTGTCAAAAATATGTTAGTATACTTTGATACAAAGCTAAGGACCTTTAAAACGTAGAAAACGGATTTGTAACGATTAAATTATACACGTTTACAAAAAGTTGTCATAACTTTATTATATAAGAAAAACTATTAAATTTCTAATAGGCAAGTTTTACGGCAAAACTAGAGACCAAGTTGAAGGTTGTTTTTAACATTGATTTAATTTTTATAAAGTGATGTCTTCTAGTAAAAGTAAGTTCGCCAAGTATATTTTCCAA
Organism: Chrysanthemum seticuspe; assembly: GCA_019973895.1. NCBI lineage: Eukaryota > Viridiplantae > Streptophyta > Magnoliopsida > Asterales > Asteraceae > Chrysanthemum > Chrysanthemum seticuspe. The sequence continues at coordinate 161,339,107 of BPTQ01000004.1, forward strand.
AATGACCGACTGTTTGTTCAGTGGAGTTGTAATAAATTAATTACGGTCGCTTAAACTTTGCCGAAAACCATCCTTTAAACTATACTTTGGACTAAGGTACTATACTTAACCTATATTTTTCTTTGTGATCGAGACCTCTAGGAAGGAAACTTAAACACTAAAACTTTGAGATCATGATACGAGCTTTCCAAAAACGGTTGAGTTTGTTTCCTAACGCTCGACGTGCACCATTTTACGACTAGTTTTTAGAGGCCGTTTTTAGTCACTTTCATGGAAATTTCAACGACATTATTTTACGACGAAAAGTTATAAATTCATAATAAATCATTAAATAACTATTGTAGGATGTCATTTTGACGTAAATACTTGCAAAGTAATTTAAGAATGGTCAAGACGTTAAAAGATTATTTTTCGACGAAAAGCATTATTTTCAAAAATACATAAGTGGTATAAATATCATCCGAATTGCATGCATAACATTACATCATAACTTATTACATATCATATCATTCATAATAGGTCAGTTTCGAGATTCACGCTACATTTCAGTGTATCCACTTTTGTCATCATAATCATTGCAACAGGTGAGTTTTCATAGCCCCGATTTATTCAAGTTTTTACTTATTTCAAACCTACGGGGGAGAATACATTGCATATCATTTTTATTACGATACCAAGTATATTCAAATTCATTACTTTGCTTAAGTTACCTCATTGCCAGTTAAATGTCCCCATTTCATAAACATGAACCGTTAATTTCATAGAAGCGTGGGTGAGTGGATAGATCTATCGAGGGTGACACCTCCATCCGGGTTGGCGGATTCCAACCGGACGGATGCATTTCATTTCATAATCATTAGTTGAGTTGTTTGGCAAAACACTCTGTTGGGGCGAACATCATAATCAGTCAAGCTTCGGTGTCATGTGCTTAAGCAATTGTATCATTTTTGTGACATCATTGTCATACATAATTTATACTTGTGGTAGTCGTATTAACATTTACATAAACTCTATGAACTCACTCAACCATTGTGTTGACACTTTTAGCAATGTATTTTCAGGTAACTAAGGCATTCACTTCATGGCATGCATGTGGACATATCATAGAGTCGCGGTGACGACGCGTCTCACATGGGACTTATACACTTTAAAAACATCGTTTGACTTGTACCAAACTTATTTTCCGCACATAGTAACTTTCATTTGGGACCTATCTTTGTAACTCTGAATGTTTTTATTAAATCAAGCGATGTATTTTCCAAACGACACTTTAGGTCGTTCAATATAACTGTGATTGTGATGCTATGACAGTCAATCCCCAGGAATTCCATTCCGCTGCCAAACAAGTAATTTGGGGGTGTGACAGATAACACAAAATATCATGGCATGATTGGTAGCCTTCTCTACCTCACGGCTAGTAGGCCAGATATCATGTTTAGTGTTTGTCTATGTGCTAGGTTTCAAGAAGACCCTAAAAAATCACATCTAGAAGTTGTAAAAAGGATATATAGATTCATTAAGGGTACGAATCAATTAGGATTATGGTATCCTAAGGTTACTGGAGTAGAAACAATTGTATATGTAGATTCTGACCATGCAGGTGATTATGTTGACCGAAAAAGTACAAGTGGGGTATGTGCTTTTATGGGATGTTGTTTAACATCTTGGTTCTCAAAGAAACAAACGGCATTAGCAATATCAATAACCGAAACCGAATATTTATCCGCCGTCAAAGCATGCTAACAAGCACTATGGATGAAACAAGCGTTAGGTTACTACGACATTCATCTAAATGACATAGCCATTCTATGTGACAGCAAAGGTGCCATTGATTTAAGCAATAATTCGGTATTACATTCTCGCACAAAGCATATAGAGATTCGTCATCACTTCTTAAGAGACAATGTTCAAAAGGGGAACATCTCTATTGAGAAGGTAGCGTCCGAAGACAACATAGCCGACGTCTTCACCAAACCGTTGAAGCGGGAACAATTCAACCTACTTCGTCTTGGTCTTGGTCTCATGGAACAATCGTCATAATTTAATTTTTAACTCTACAAGGTATGTAAACACTAGCCTTCTTCTTTCTGAGTCTAGGATCTCTATTTCACGCACAACTCACAAGCAATACGAGAATTTTCAAAACCCAAGATAAGTTTTTCACTTATAACTCATAGTTTTTCTCTTATTTTTCTTTCATAATAAGTACAAGTTGCAAACACGTAATTACATACACATCTTCTTTTCAAAGATTAAACCTTTTTTTCGCACATAGAAACCTCTTTTCAAAATGTTTTCCAAAATGATACCTCTTCCCGTATCAATTTCACAAAAGCAATTTCTCACGTCTAGGACAAATAGCTTTTTCATTATTAATACAAAGTAAAAACCCGTTTTCATTGCATCTCATTTCTTTTGAATGCTAAATAGGACACATAACTAATATGTGTTTTCGGGTACATTCATTTAAGCAATAATGAATTAGGAGCACTCGGGTTATCTCACATAATAGTATGCCTTTTCACTTCTAGTTTATTTTTCTTTTCTTTTTAGGGGTCGAGATAACCGCAAATCCAAATAGTTTGCATATAGGCACACACTAGGCACAAATGTTTCCAAAAGGAAAATTTTGAGTTGCCTGAATCACCAGTACCACGGATCTCAACCTTAATGCTGGACGGATCCCTCAAGGGAAGGATCCGTGGGATCCGTGAGACAGAAGCTAGTTTTAACTTCTATTTTTCTCACTTTATTTTGGAGTATGTGATTTAATGCTTGTTTTCTCATGATCACATGCCATAAATTCATATCTAATTATTAGATTTTAATCCACTTGGATAAATCTTGGAAGACAAATATTTTCGATGTATGACAGTTCAGAGCTCGTCAATTCATGGGTTAAGTCTGAGCACACGAAGATTCAATCATATTTACAACATATTTGTATCACACAATTTTTCTCCCCCTCAAAAATGGCATATAAATGTTATTTTTGATGAAATTTTGATATCGAATATGTCCATTTCGAGTTTTGTGGGAAGATTTCCACGAAGAACGTTTTTGTGAACAAAGATTTTTAGCAAATACTCTCCCTCAACAAGTAATATTAACTTTTGAGGTTTTGAAAACATAAGGGGAAGATCTTATTCTTTTGAGTAAAACTTTGAAAAATGAAAGTTTTGATAAGTTTTACTCAAAAGTAAGAAGCCTCCGCATCTGATCCCGATGAAATAGCCTTTCATCAATCCTTGTGATTATCTTCCTAGCATCCCTCATTTCCTTAGAATTCCACCGCTTCTTTGACCCAATTCCTTGTTGTATGTCCTTTAACCAATATGCTAGCCCATCACGAACCAACTTCAACGTGTGATCGCAGAACTTGTGAAGCTCGTTGTACGCCATCAAGCAGTTGTGGTGAAGTTCACTGCAGTAAACCACCCCAAATTTTGGTTTCTTCAAAATGGTATACTGAGATAGTTGGTTGATGTCGGGAAAATGTAGCAACGGTTTCGTGAGATTGACTTGTTTTTGGTATGATTCCACAGCAAGTTGAAGGTCTTCAACACGTTCCTGTATCACGGTGCTTCGAATGACTATCAACAATGACGTGATGTACTGGAGCTGAACGTTGGTGGAGAATTGTCTCATCCGACCTTGTACCTTAGCAAGGTACATGTCTTCGATGTCGTTGAGCGACAATCTTGGAAAACCAGCTTCAGTAAAGTCATATTCTTGCTCGTCCTGGCGTTTGACTTTGATCTCCTTCAGGAATGAGTAATCCCACTTTGTAGCCAGACTGACATTCATGATAGCAATGATCCTTTTGTCACTGAACACCTCTTTGTTTGACTTTAGAACTTTGTAGCTTCTGTAGTATAGTCTTCTCCTTTCTGGCCAATGATGAGTGCCATACTGTGCATTAAGGTCATAATTCACCACGTTGTCAATGAACATTCTTGTGGCTTCTTCTTCGATGGCAACATTGTTGGAGAAGACTGCTGCTGGGATGTTAAAGGTGAGTGACGTAGTATACTTCTTGGTGATGTCGCTACCGTGCTGCAGAAATTTCAGGTCATTGTTGAAGAAGTATTGGTAGGGAATCTTGGGTTGTGTTGGTCGATGATGCAGGTTTTACTGACCAGGTCTTAATATTTATAGTGTCTCGCTATACCTATGGTCTACCGTAATGCACTAACGGGCAGTGTACCCGATCGTGTGTGGTGTAGTAAATGGTAAAGCCGAGGTCGTCCCAAGATCTATGTGTGTTGGATTATTACTAAGTCTAATTGTCACAGAATAATAATGGTTTTGATAGAGATTTAATTAATTAAACTACTAATGCAGAATATAAAATAGAAGCAAATAAATGGTAAAGGGAAATCAATAGAGGAATAGTGGTGCTAACCTAGTCAATCCTCCTAGCTAGTTATGTCTACGTCTACCTACTTCCAATTACTTCAGGTGGGGTCAAATTCGAGAGGACACCATTTGGTCAATTCGCCCTAACCTATCAGCAAAGATGCCACCACAGGAGAAATTAGGCGCACCGTCATAAGTCCTATTGTTCCTGGTCCTCTAAGCCGAGTCATTAAGTACCGCTACATGCTAGATTCTAAATAGTGAGTGCCCGGCCGTTAGGAACTTAGACACTACACCCCCAATTCTTAAGTTCATCCAAACGATAGGTGATCAGTTGGTCAAATCGTACAAGTAGAAAGGGTCATCAGTTGGTCATATCTTACCCTTCCCGTCTCAGTCCGCTCACCTATGGTTAGTTGGTCATATCTCCTAGGCAATTGGCCTCTATCGCCATTCAAAACTACTGAACCAAGGGTGACTACCAAAGAACTATGCATGCATACACTTAGAAATAATTGTACGGAAGTAAAGGTAAACGCAAACAAAACAATTAAGGAATCATAACTAGGCTAGCACCAAAGCGTGCTTAGCCACTCATATTAATCATGCAAATCAATTCAATATTCAAAGGTACGAAATACATGAATTGAAAGTAAAAGAAATATAAAATGCTAAAGCTTATCGTAATGGTGTGACTTCTCCCTTGGAAAAAGCTCCGTATGCTCCCCTAGACCTGCCTTGAGCTTTTTCCCACATTCTCAGAGTGTTGTGTATGGAATGGGATGCTTTGAAATGCTAGAATTCATGGGGTATTTATAGGCCAGGTCTGGGTTACGGCGTAACCAATAGAGGGGTTACGCCATAACCTTCTATTTCTTCGTAAATGCACTAGATCTGCTAGTTACGGCGTAACCTTATAAGTGGTTACGCCGCAGTCTTCAATAAACTCGGTTATGTCGTAAGTGATGCAGTAGTTACGGCGTAAGTATCAGTGGCGTGGAACCTCTTTTGACCTATTGGAGTTACGTCGTAACCTTTGGGAAGAGTTACGCCGTAACCTCTTGATACGTTGGACTTCTGGGTTACGCAATAGTTACGGCGTAATGTGAGAGACAAGTTACGCCGTAACTTCTTCAAAATAGGCATATTGTGATAAATCTTTAGTAATGTTTCCATTTCTGCGTCTCTTTAGTTCCAATGCTCGTAATTTACCTTAAAGTGGAAAACAATGGAAAACAAGAGTAAATCAATATAAATGATATAAATAACGAGCATTATCGGGGGAAATTGACACTTAATATTCAGGACTATTTGATGTTATCAGTCGACCATTGGTTGGTAGTGGTTTTGTCCAGTCTGTGTAATATGGAGTCTTATCCTGTCTTGTAAAGTCAATGTTCAATTCAGGTTGAGCCAATCAATGTTGTTAGACATAGCTCGCGCGATGTTGTTGAGATGATATTCGACTTCAATGGCACTATCGGAGCTGTCTTTTAGCAGTTGAAACGCATCGTTCTTGATTCGGCGTAGCTCCCCTTTTGTCATCTTCTTAACTTTGAATTTATCCTGGATAATCTTAACATGCTCCATAGTAAGACCATCTATCGATTCTTGGCTTTCTGGTAATCAAGGGGTGGCACCAACAAGCTTGCTAAACCATTCATATTCTTCAGTATCATCTTCATCCAACCATGATACAACTAAGGTTGATCTTTTATTCTTTAGCTTGGAGGAAGATTCTTTTTGTTGCTTGGTTGATGTTGGAGATGAGGTCTGTTGCTGGGGCTCAGGAATCTCTTCGTCGTCACCACCGGTGTATTGGAAATGATCACCATTTTTCTCTGATGGTGGTGGAGACTCAAAGTCCTAAGTTTTATCATTAGCAGGAGGTCATTGAGATGAGCTAGTAGTGGTGGTGGTCTTAGGTGGTGGTGGAGGCATAGATGAGGACTGGCCTGATTTCTTCTGACGTTTACCTTTTGGGTCCTTGTCCGCATCATTATCGTCTCTTGGTAGCTTTTCCTGACCAGCTGCTTCCTTGCAAGTTGTCTTGAGTTGATATGCAAGCAATGTCTTAAAGAGTTTAGATTCATCATATGTGAAAGTTGGAGATCGAGGAGACATCTATCAACTGTGAGATCTAGTCAGCTTCAGTGACATTAGGAGGCTGAATTTGTCGGGTTTGCATAACCACCGGTGTTGTCATAATTTTTTGCCTGAGCATTGACTTCAGATAAGGGTAAAGTTGTTTTGCAAACATTTCTTTAGTTACACCAGGGACTGTGTCGATAAGGAACTGATGAGTGTAATCCATAATCATCTTGTCCATTTCACCTTGTATATCTCTATTGAGGAATTGCTTGATCTGGTCTCTTTCGTCTTTGAACTCGTTCATCATATCACCGAGTAAGTTAACCTTGTCAGCCAAATGATTCAACTTTTTGTTAATCACATTTCGTTTTCTTGCTTGCTTGACAGCCTTAATGATCTTGGTTTTGACACGAGATGCCCAAGTATCAGTGGGTTTCTTGATTGATTTGGAAGATGATCTGGTGGTTGTTTTATCAGATGGCGGTGGTGAGGAGTGAGATGATGACTCAGTTGTGGATGGGTCTTGAGGTGGCTCAGAAGTTTGTTCAGGATTATGATCAGGATTATTGCGAATGTAGTTGTCACTTTCGATTCGAATCCTTTCATCTTCATCATCTTTAGCCCGAGCTTCTTCTTCAGCCTTTTCCTTAGCGGCTCTCTCCACATCTTCATCTGTTATCTTCTTAGTCTTTTCTTGCTCATCTACCTCAAAGTCGAACGGGACTTCATACTCTTGTTGTTGTTGCTCTGTTGATTCCTTAGTGGTGGTACCAGTTCCCTTATCGGGTTGATTAACCGCATCAACAAATGGTGTGATTTGTGCTCCACCACTGGAACCTCCAGGGCCTCTGGTTTGCTGAAGATTGACTTCTTTAGTAACATGCTGCAACCTCAGCTACTTAAGATTCTTGTGGAATTGTTGTTCATCCTTTGGGTCAATTTCTTCGTCAGAGCTTTCTTCTTCTTCTTCAGCCACTGGTGTCTTCCCTATGTCTGATTTGGGACTTGGTGGTTTGTCATCTGACCTCTGTGAGGTTGTCTCATCTGTGGCAGTTTTGGAGTAGTAAACCACCTCTTCAGACTCAGTATCTTCAGAATCGTCGTCCTTTGGGATAGGTTCTGGTTTGACATTTGGACTGAGAGCGCTCCCAGTGCTTCCGATACTACCAGTGCTTCCTGATCTTCTGGTCTTCTTGACAGGAACAGCTGAAGTCTTTTCATCCATAAAACTTACTTTACCTGCACTCACTGCTTCTTGATATCGTAGATACGACAGAAGACATTTGATTTCGTCAGTGAGAAGGCAATCAAGTAGTACTGCACCTTGTTTCCTTGTTGATGAGTCTTTAAATCTGACAATGTTCAATGTAGGCTCATACAACGCAGAGTGATTCTTGGGGTCATTAATTCTCAAGGGAATGTCCTGATGTTTCCCGAGAATGTTTTAAATCAACAGCTTCGTGTATCTGATAAACGGAACCTTTGTCCCAGGCTTCTTGAAGTTAGACATCATGTCTTCCCATATCAGGCTGGCATAGTCAATGTGCTATTTGTTGACCATCCCCCAGAAGGTTTGTAGGTGCATAAGTTTTGGATGATCATGACCGCTGTCTCTTCCAGACACAGACTTAGCGAACATAATGTACAATGTCCTTCATGTTTGAGGAATTTCTTCAGATCGATAGTGGAATGTTTTGTGATGACTCCGGCAGCTTCATCATAGCCAATGTGGACCATGAATTGCATTGTAGCCTCTTCATTTGGAATTGCTACATAGTCTGCAGGCTGTATAGCAGCCAGAAGAAGAATTGTTCGAAGATCTGCTATCGTGACGGTGACTTCGTTATCATTGAGGGTCATAGTGACAACATCTTGACCATCAACCTTTTTCATCGTGTGCCAGAATTGATGAATGTAGATTTCTGGTACAATTGCTGAGTTGGTAAGCATGTTATTGTAGGGATGAGTTTTGAGGACATCCACAGCAATCCTGCATGATGATTCTGAGCAGGTAAAGTTCTCAAAATCGACCTTGAGATTTTTCTTTCCAATCATCTTGCTGTAATCAGTTGGGAAGATATCATTCATTGTGAGTTCATTTGGTGCATTGACATTTTCCATGATGACGTCCATATCATAATCTGAAAGATATTGAGACAAAAGAACCAACATATCGAAAGACATTATGTTAGTCAAAGTTGATTTTATTGTCCAATTATTGAAGTTTTTATGTTTTGTAATGTTACGAGTCCCAAAGTCACATATTGTCCAATAGTCTAAAGTTGTCGTGATAAGTTACGTGAGTATGTTAAATTTGAATGTTAAAGTCCAAAGCTTACTTAATCACACAACATTTTAACTTTTGTAGATTATTAGTGACATTTTGGTTTTGTGACATTAAGAGTAACTTATTACAAGTTTGTACGCGTAACATTTCAAAATTTAAGTTACAATTTTGGCTTAAGCGTAAGTTAGTAAGCTTATGCGTAAACAGGGTAACGACAAGCGTAGGAATAAGCTTATGTGTAGGAATCACCCTTAGGCGTAAGGAGGGCTTACGCGTAGGAGTGGACTCTTAGCATAAGGCTTACGCGTAAGCTTAGGTTAAGGACTTACGCGTAAGGTTTTACTCGTAAGAGTATCCCTTAGGCGTAGAAGTCCTAGTTTACGAATATCCTTCATAGGATACGCGTAGTCCATTGTAGACCCTTATGCGTAAGAATTACACGTAAGATTGCTCTTATGCGTAACATCTACGCATAAGGTGATCCATAAGCGTAGAGTCCAATTAACCATGATTCTGAAACTGGTACGCGTAGAAGCCTGAAATAGTTTAATCATAACACTCATATTAACAAGTTTTCAATCATTTTCAGTATCACTATCATGACTAATCACATACGCGTAAGACAGTTTTATGCGTAGACGTAAACCCTAATATCCAAATCCTACTTGTAAGCGATTCAACCATGGGAAAGCCACCAAATGTTTTCTGGGCTAACATAGGTGCTTAAGAAGTCAGTTTCCACGAGTTTTAATATCAAAATCACACTGAATCAAAAGTACCAAATTTATACGCATACTTAAACCCTAAAGCTTAATTCTTCACTTTTGTGTTATCTGAGCATGATTCAAAGGTGATAATGATCAATTAAACATGTAACAAACATCTTCCAAGCATCTAATTATCTTGAAACACTCACAAATGAAAATACCCAAATCCTCATATGAACCCTAAAATTCGAATGTGTTTAAAAACGTTTTCTGGGTTGAAATTTTTGATGGAAATGTTTATAAGACTTGATTTTAACCATGTTAACACTAACCATTTCGTCATAAACACACAATAGTGATTTCTTGTTCATACGTGTATGCGTAAAACACTAAATCTCTCATAGTTTGAAATCTAACCGTTGGTTTTTAGTAAGATTCAAAACCTATGTTTGTAATCACACAAGGAAACGTTTTTCACTTACAAATTTCATGTATGAAGCACGGATTTGAACTTTGATTATTAGGCGTGGATGTGTTAGTTGAAAAATTAAATGTGTGTAGTAAATGTGTAAGTAAAGTTAGGTGGAGTTTTTGTTAAAAGTAAGTTTTCAATTTTGACACATTTGGCCCTTCCACCTCAACTATTTTCAACCAAGACCCATAACTTCCACTTTGGTTAAGTAAAACGTCAATGTTTGGAAAGAAACTTGATGACACTCCCCCTCGACTTTAGAAATGATGAAATTTTACAAATTAGAGTCCGAGGAGAGTGTAAAACAAGAAACGTACCCACCATTTTCAAGGAAACAACCAATTTAGGTAACATGCAAGTACAAGGTTTTATGAAACTGAAAAATTATTTACATTCTCCCCCTCAACACTTGTTCGGGAAAAATAATGAAAGATTTGATAGAACAACGTATTGATGGAAGATTTGTACTTGCAATGTTTGAAAGAACTTAGATAGAAGATTATTTTTGTGTTTTATCAGATTTTATATTTTTCTATTTTTTTTTTGAAAATTTTAATTACAAAAGAGGTTTTGGTGTTTGACTGGGTTTAAGATTTTGTTAAAAGTTCGTCCAGTTCCTCTGGAGTTAAACACCTCATGCCAATCCGGTGGATCAAATCAGTAAACCTAGTAGGAGCTAAGGCTTTGGTGAGAAGATCCGCCAGTTGGTGTTCAGTACCTACAAAATATAATTCAACGGTACCCTTTTCCACAAGCTCTTTGATGCAATGATATCGAAGATCAATGTGCTTGGACTTCGAATGTTTAACGGTGTTGCACGAGATCGCAATAGCACTTTTATTGTCACAGTACACCAGGATTCTGTCAAATACGTAACCATAATCATTGAGTTGTGTTCTCATCCAAATGACATGAGCACAACACGCCGACATGGCTACATATTCTTCTTCTGCTGATTGCCATGACACCAATTTATTACCAAGGAATTGCAAACCACCTGAAGTACTTTTCCGAGAATCTAAGCATCATGCATGATCAGCGTCTGAAAAAGCTATTAGTTCAAAACCAGAATCCTTCGGATACCAGATCCCCAAATTAATGGTTCCCTTTATGTATCGGAGGATTATTTTAGCCTCAGAGAGGTGTTTCTCAGTTGGTCGCGACTGATAACGGGAGCAAAGATATACATAAAATACAATGGCAGGTCTACTGGCTGTTAGATACATGAGAGACCTAATAATATTTCGGTATTTGGTAGGGTCAACCAATTTCCCATGCAAATCAGCGTCCAGTTTGTTGGTATGTGCCATTGGTGTGGCATAGGTATCACAGTTTTGCATTCCATGTTTGTTTAAAATTTCAAGAGCATATTTGGACTGACTTAGGAAAATACCACGGGGTGATTGATGAACTTGTAGACCTAAGAAGAATGTAAGTTCACCCATCATTGACATTTCAAAATGTGTTTTCATAAGTTTTGAAAAAGCGTTTGAGTACTTTTTATGGGTTGACCCAAAAATGATGTCATCCACATAAAGTTGAATGATTACAATGTGTGCCCCGTGATATTGTATAAACAGTGTTGGGTCGACCGATCCTTTGACAAAATTATGTGATAGAATAAAGGATTATAACTCATCATACCACGCCCAAGAGGCTTGTTTGAGACCATAGAGAGCCTTGTTTAGTTTGTAGACGTGATTGGAGAACTCTAGATCAACAAATCCTTCTGGCTTACTAACATATACCGTCTCCTTCAGTTTACCATTCAGAAAAGCGGTTTTGACATCCATCTAATAGACCGTGATGTTCATGTGAGCCACGAATGCCAGAAAAATCCGTACAGCCTCAAGTCTAGCAACCAGTGCGAATGATTCCTCGAAGTCAATCCCCTCTTCTTGTCTATAACCCTTAGCTACCAGGCGTGATTTAGTTATGATAGCTGTACCTTCAGCGTCTAACTTGTTTTTCCTAATCCATTTTAGACCAATAACATAGACCCTTGTTGGTTTTTCAACCAATTCCTATACTTCGAGACGCTTAAACTGATTTAGTTCTTCTTGCATGGATTCAATCCAGTTGTCATCAATCATTGCTTCTTTAATGTTTTTGGGTTCATATTGGCAAACGGTAAGTGCATAAATGCAATGTTCACCGTCAGTCTGAAGGCGTTGTCTAGTTATGACTGGTTGATTCGGGTTTCCAATAATGTTCACAAGAGGATGGTCTTTAGTCCAACGATGTGTGGAGGGTTGATGTTAATATACATTATGCAGATTAGGTGGATTCAAATGGCTTGTAGATGATTCCTCATCATCTGAAGTTGCAGTTTCATTAGCGAAAGGGTTAAAGAATGCATTTGGATCATAATCTGCGGGTGTAGGTACATCATGATTCAGAAGATCATCAGCTGGTTCAGCGTTATTGGATGAGGTTTGTTCGATTGTTGTTTTGGAATCAAATGGAGGTCCATCATCAACAGTTGTTGTTGTTTCAGGTGTATCAGGGATTGGATTATTATCAGGTTGAGCAGCAAAAACATTTGATACATCTGGAGCACGTTGATCAATATCATCACTAAATAGAGGAGCAAATAGCTGTTCCATTTAACGACGAGTAAGTTGTAAGCTTGGTTCAGCTGATGATGGGGTTTGGGGGAAGTTTAGACAGTTATGTCCGGATTCCAAGCTGTTTTGCTTAGAAGCCATTTCTGTAAGTTCATCAAAATTAGCATGAATCTTTTCCATAATCTCCCTTGTACAACGACTCCAGATCCGGTATCCTTTAGATTTTTCACAGTATCCAACGAAGACTCCGATGTCAGCTTTAGCCTTGAGTTTTCCAAAATGATCACGATCATTATTCGGGTAACAGAGAGAACCAAATACATGAAAGTGTTTAGGATTCAGTTTGCGGTTATGGATAAGCTCATAAGGTGTTTTGTTGTGGCGTTTAGTTATCATAGAACAGTTCTGAGTATAGCATGCAGTTGACACGGATTTTGCCCACAAGTAATCAGGAAGTTTTGCATTTATCAACATCGTTCTTGCAGCTTCCACTAACGTATGGTTTCGTCTTTCAACAACTCCATTTTGTTCTGGTGTCCATGCAATTGATCTTTGATGCTCAATTCCCACTTTCTCATAGTATTCACGAAGAGTTTGATTCACAAATTCAGTTCCTTTATCTGTTCTGATTCGTCTGACTGTATTCCGGAGCTGAACTTGAATTTTTGTGAGAAAGGTGATGATCATCTGTGGAGCTTGATCTTTACTTTGAAGAATATAAACCCAAGTCCATTTTGAGTAGTCATAAAAAATTACTAGAATGTAGCGTTTGCCATTAATCGTCTGCACACTCATTGGGCCACACAAGTCCGTGTGAAGAAGATGAAGCACGTGCTCAGAGCTGTGTTCCACCTTTGATGGAAAGTGAGCACGAGTGCTTTTCCCTTTTTCACAAGCTGAGTATTGATGATCTGTAGAATACCGAAATCTTGGAAGACCTTCAACTAGTTTGTATCGTGCAAGATTGGTTATGGTTTGAAAGTTTAAGTGTGAAAGTCGACGGTGTCATAGCCAAGATTTTGTTGATGTTGCCTTAGAAAGTAGAAAAATGGGAGATGAAGCAATCATGTCTTGAATTAAGATTGTGTAAAGGCTTATGTGCGAGTTCAAAACCAGAATCCTTCAGATACCAGATCCCCAAATTAATGGTTCCCTTTATGTATCAGAGGATTATTTTGGCCTCAGAGAGGTGTTTCTCAGTTGGTCGCGACTGATAACGGGAGCAAAGATATACATAAAATACAATGGCAGGTCTACTGGTTGTTAGATACATGAGAGACCTAATAATACTTCGGTATTTGGTAGGGTCAACCAATTTCCCATGCAAATCAGCGTCCAGTTTGTTGGTATGTGCCATTGGTGTGGCATAGGTGTCACAGTTTTGCATTCCATGTTTGTTTAAAATTTCAAGAGCATATTTGGACTGACTTAGGAAAATACCACGGGGTGATTGATGAACTTGTAGTCCTAAGAAGAATGTAAGTTCACCCATCATTGACATTTCAAAATGTGTTTTCATAAGTTTTGAAAAAGCGTTTGAGTACTTTTTATGGGTTCACCCAAAAATGATGTCATCCACATAAATTTGAATGATTACAATGTGTGCCCCATGATATTGAATAAACAGTGTTGGGTCGACCGATCCTTTGACAAAATTATGTGATAGAAGAAAGGATTATAACTCATCATACCACGCCCGAGAGGCTTGTTTGAGACCATAGAGAGCCTTGTTTAGTTTGTAGACGTGATTGGAGAACTCTAGATCAACAAATCCTTCTAGCTTACTAACATATACCGTCTCCTTCAGTTTTCCATTCAGAAAAGCGGTTTTGACATCCATCTAATAGACCGTGATGTTCATGTGAGCCACGAATGCCAGAAAAATCTGTACAGCCTCAAGTCTAGCAACCAGTGCGAATGATTCCTCGAAGTCAATCCCCTCTTCTTGTCTATAACCCTTAGCCACCAGGCGTGATTTAGTTATGATAGTTGTACCTTCAGCGTCTAACTTGTTTTTCCTAATCCATTTTATACCAATAACATAGACCCTTGTTGGTTTTTCAACCAATTCCCATACTTTGAGACGTTTAAACTGATTTAGTTCTTCTTGCATGGATTCAATACAGTTGTCATCAGTCATTGCTTCTTTAATGTTTTTGGGTTCATATTGGCAAACGGTAAGTGCATAAATGCAATGTTCACCGTCAGTCTAAAGGCGTTGTCTAGTTATGACTGGTTGATTCGGGTTTCCAATAATGTTCACAAGAGGATGGTATTTAGTCCAACGATGTATGGAGGGTTGATGTTAATATACATTATGCAGATCAGGTGGATTCAAATGGATTGTAGATGATTTCGCATCATCTGAAGTTGCAGTTTCATTAACGAAAGGGTTAAAGAATGCATTTGGATCGTAATCTGCGGGTGTAGATACATCATGATTCAGAAGATCATCAGCTGGTTTAGCGTTATTGGATGCGGTTTCTTCGGTTGTTGTTGTGGAATCAAATGGAGGTGCATCATCAACAGTTGTTGTTGTTTCAGGTCTATCAGGGATTAGATTATTAACAGGTTGAGCAGCGAAAAAATTTGATACATCTGGAGCACGTTGATCAATATCATCACTAAACAGAGGAGCAAATAGTTGTTCCATTTAACGACGAGTAAGTTGTAAGCTTGGTTCAGCTGATGATGGGGTTTGGGGGAAGTTTAGACAGTTATGTCCGGATTCCAAGCTGTTTTGCTTAGAAGCCATTTCTGTAAGTTCATCAAAATTAGCATGAATCTTTTCCATAATCTCCCTTGTACAACGACTCCATATCCGGTATCCTTTAGATTTTTCACAGTATCCAACGAAGACTCCGCTGTCAGCTTTAGCCTTGAGTTTTCCAAAATGATCACGATCATTATTCGAGTAACAGAGAGAACCAAATACATGAAAGTGTTTAGGATTCGGTTTGCGGTTATGGATAAGCTCATAAGGTGTTTTGTTGTAGCGTTTAGTTATCATAGAACAGTTCTGAGTGTATGATGCAGTTGACACGGATTTTGCCCACAAGTAATCAGGAAGTTTTGAATTTATCAACATCGTTCTTGCAGCAACCACTAACGTATGGTTTCGTCTTTCAACAACTCCATTTTGTTCTGGTGTCCGTGCAATTGATCTTTCATGCTCAATTCCCACTTTCTCATATTATTCACGAAGAGTTTGATTCACAAATTCAGTTCCTCTATCTGTTCTGATTCGTCTGACTGTATTCCGGAGCTGAATTTGAATTTTTGTGAGAAAGGTGATGATCATCTGTGGAGCTTGATCTTTACTTTGAAGAATATAAACCCAAGTCCATCTTGAGTAGTCATAAAAAATTATTAGAATGTAGCGTTTTCCATTAATCGTCTGCACACTCATCGGGCCACACAAGTCCATGTGAAGAAGATGAAGCACGTGCTGAGAGCTGTGTTCCACCTTTGATGGAAAGTGAGCACGAGTGCTTTTCCCTTTTTCACAAGCTGAGTATTGATGATCTGTAGAATACCGAAATCTTGGAAGTCCTTCAACTAGTTTGTATCGTGCAAGATTGGTTATGGTTTGAAAGTTTAAGTGTGAAAGTCGACGGTGTCATAGCCAAGATTTTGTTGATGTTGCCTTAGAAAGTAGAAAATGGGAGATGAAGCAATCATGTCTTGAATTAAGATTGTGTAAAGGCTTATGTGCGAGTTCAGACATGAGATCGTTTCTTTGTAGATCACGAATGAAACAAGTTTTCTCCCGAAAAGCAACTTCCAAATCACCATCACAAAATTGAATGACTGAAAAGAGATTGTGACTGAGACCTTCCACATAATAAACTCTGCTAGTTTCGATGTTCCCATTTATGTAATCTCCGTAGCCCATGATAGCTGCGAAGTGATCATTCCCGAACCTGACAGTACTGATGAACTTTGAAACAAAGTTTGATAACAGTTTGAGATTACCTGTCATGTGCTAGGAACATCCGCTATCAACCATCCAGAGGATGATCAGTATCACCTGCATTACACACAGACGACACAGGTGGAATAGAAGTAGAGGTGGAACCCGAAGAGTTAGAGGGTTCCGTTACAGTTACAGTTGAAACACATATGTTAATGATATTAGGAATCCATTTAAATCCGGGTATGTTTTGTAACCATCTCTGCCAAGTCCAACTAGTTTTTGCTTTGGTCTTAGTGAATGCATTAGGTGATATTTTCTTCCTAGGAGGTGAAGTGGGTTCTATGGTTACATCAATGATGGTAGCAGAAATACTAGAGGGCGGTCTACCTAGCAAAGACTTAGAAGCATTAGTGGGCCTAGGGGTAATCCGTTTTCTATTATTCCGCTTACGAGATAAGATATACTTAGCAACACATTTATCATGACAACCAGAAAACATGCTTTTACGACAACCAACACAAAATGCTTCAAACAAAACATTCAAAGTACTCAAAGGTTCAATATGCAATAAAATTTTGGGTTCCTAGACTTTTCCTGTTCATACTTCCCTAGCTTTGCTTTTAACTCAACAATAGTGTGCAGCAATTCCTAATTTTCAGAGCGAACATTTCCACTAACGTTTAAGACTTCCTTAGTGTATGCAAGATGATTATCAAGTTCTTGTGATGCCTTAGCACGAGTGTTTTGAGCAAATCAAATATGACACCATATTCAGTTTTGACATTGGAAATTTCTTGTTCATATTTTGAAATTTGACATTTTAAAGACACGTTGTCATCATCCAGTTGTTCAAGTTTTGGATCGAAAGATTTTTCACGCAACTGGTTGATTTAGTTTTGCAAAGCAAGCTCTCGATTTTGACAATCTTTTTGACATCATTGAAGAAGACGTTTTGCATTCGAAAGTTCATTTAACAAACGCTCATTTTCAATTTTCAAAGACTCAATTTGCCGCACATTATGGATGTCTTCAACATTATCAACAGAATCAATAGCGATATAATCAAATTCATATGAAACAATATGTAATAACACAACATTTATGGTATCAGCACAGACAACATCTTCCATGAGTTGTTCAACATGATTTCTCAATATTTTCTTTCTTGGTTTAGTGTTTAAAATCGATGTTGTTTTCTCGAAAACTGCTTTCATAAGTCCAATCTCTTTCTGAAGTTCCCGTTCCCAATATATTGGACACATTTTTAAATTTCAGACATGTGGTAAAAGCCCTTTCTAAAAAATATCTCTTTGATTTCGCGCAAATGGCGATTGAAAATGTTCAGCTTTTATTTCAGAATTAACTTCAATTGCATGTTCCAAAAGTTTGATATCAGACATAAATGTGTCAAAATATTTAAGAACTTGACATCGTTAAGCTAATGGCTTTATTTCACTAAAAGAAGGTAAAGGACCATTAATTTGTGCAACATTGGAGAGGGGACCATCATGAGAGAAGGACTCAGGATTAGGTGTGATAACCCAAGGTGTGTTAGAATTATCCGGTTGTGTGACGAAAGTTATGTCTTTTGAATAGTCAAATGGTTTGTTATAACCAACATTTTCCAAGTTTAACCGACTCTCGTCTTCTGCATCTAATTCCTAAGCACGATTATATTCAACAACGCTCATAATGGAATCATCAATTCTATGTTCTGTACTGTAAACTTGAGGATTTGGTTTGAATGCTCTATGTAAAAAGACATGGTTTGTAATCAGCAAGAATTGGTCCATATCCATTTGGATTTGGTTTAAAAGTAAACTTTTGAATTGTTGTGATTGACTCACCATGTTTGTAAACAACATTTTGAAACTCTTTGATTTTGTATTGTAAATCAACAATTTCATCAAGATATTCATCAATTTGTCTCCTTGAATGCTTTTTGTACTCACAAAACTATTTTTGACAATTTAACAACTCCGACTTGGCTTTTTGAGTTTCCGAAGTGAGAGCATTAAGTTGTTGTTTATGATCAAATTTTAGTTGTTCTATTTGAGATAGCAATGCATTCTTGGAAGCAACTAGATCACATATCTGTTTTTCCAAAGATTTTTCATTTTGGTATGATTTTGCAAAAGTGACTTCAAAACTGTGTTCATGTTTTTCTTTGGTTTTAAAAATGTTGAGTTGGAACTTATAGCATTCATTATCCTTACTTAACAGTGCAATTTTATCTTGCAGTTTCTTATTGATCTCATTGCACTTTTCCAGTTGAGATTGGGTGGTATGAAATAAGTTGGCCATGAGGTCAAGATCTGGATTAGACAAAGGTTCATCTTGTTCAACTTGAGTCTCAACATAATCATTATTTAGATCCTCAAATATGACCATAGAGTCAACTTAATTATCAATATTAATTATGAGGTCATCTTGATCGTCAAATATAACTACGAGATCCATTTGATTATCGTCGGAATGAGATGTAGAAGGTGCATGTTGAACACTATGTGCCTCATCAAATACAGATGTTGACGGAGATATCAGATCATTAATGAGTATATTTGGATCCGGTACCTGAGACAAGCCATCAATGTCATACACTGGGCCTGTGTCACTCATGTGGAGCTCTTGCATGTTTGCCATTAACATCACAGCTGCATTAGCTTGCAAGTCCTCCATGTCATCATCAGACTCTGCATTAGCCATGAAGCTCTGTTCCTTGTTGGTAAGTGTTCCACCAGCTTCATCCTTGAGAGCCAAGAGTAAAGCCTCTTTGTGATAAGCGCTGCCTCTTGTTCTCGGCTTAGGGCATGCATTAGCCAGATGACCCTTCTCATTGCAGTTGTAGCATCGGAGACCATTAACCCCAGTCTGAGCATTTCCCTTATCAACCACTTGAGAACACTACTCATCTGATGAACATTTCCACGATTCTAAACCTCAACTCTTCCATTGTTAACAACAGCTTGATTTCGTGTGTTTGAGAGGTGCGAATGCGGTTATTGGATTTGTTAGCAAATCGACCGAAGGCTCTCGCAATCATTACAAATCCTTGATTCAATGCATCGAAGGCTTCTGCATCCTTATTAGATTCACTGTAGAGTGCTTGATCATTGTTGTTGGTGTATGGAACCAATTGAGTTTCTTGTGATTGTTGATGTGATGGAACATATGGTGTGATCTGAGCAGTTGGTTGTGGAGGATTTTTGAAGACAGTTGGCAAGGTCGGAAATTGAGGATAACATGCTTGAGTGTACAAAGCAAGAGTTTGATTATCTGGGAGTGACGGAGAAGTAGGGACTCCACGGATGATTCTGTCTTTGTCTACTTCCTTTTGATGGTGCCTCAAATAGTTATACAACAATCCGTAAGTAGCCTGATGAAGATTCTTCGCTTGATGGTTGAATGTAGCATACTTCTCCCAATCAGGACCTAGGCAGCTCAAGAACTTTGTGTTGATTGAAATCCTTGGCATAATGATATTATGTTTATCCAAGACATTGATGATGTCTGAGAACCGATGATAGTATCATTCTAATGACTCCCCTGGTTCAATCATGAAGTTTTCATATGCTAAGTAGATTTTGGATTCCATGTTTTCTTGATTGAGTTCAGTGCCTTCCATTAGAAGATGAATGTGCTCCCATAATGCTTTAGCAGTCTTCTGAGCATCAACACTACGAAGTATCAGATTGGGTAAACCCAATAGGATATATTGCATTGCAAGTTCATCAACTTCTAAGTGAAGAAGTTGGTCAGTAGTAAGTTGATCAAGGCCGACAACGTTGGTAACATCATCTCTTGGTGGAGTAGCATTCGGATCTCCGGGTATAGTGATAGTAGGCATCTGAAAGGACCTTCAAGTATGACCTTCTTCAAGAACTTACCATGTGGTTTTTTGAGATCACAAAACCTAAAAAACCTTATCACCCATTGATCGTAGTTTCTGGGAGTGAGCATTGGAGGTCTATCAAGGGATCCAGCTTCATGAATGGATTGTTGGCTACTTAAAGCTTCACACATCTTTGCAAACCAAGAGGGTTCCTTCTGTGTTGTGACATTCATAGCATACTTGGCGGGAAACTGATATTGAAAGTAGTTACAATGTTGAACTTGTTGACGAGGGTTAGGTTGAGGATTTTGTGGTGGAAGAGGTTGTGCTCCTTGTGGAAAGTACATTTGAGATGGTTGTTGAAATTGATGTTGATGACATTGTTGATAGTATTTTTGTTGCTGTGTTAGTTGTTGTTGTTGTTGAGGATACTCATGAGGAAAGTAGCTAGAGTATGGTGGTTGATACATCTTGAAACTTGTGTTGATGGATCTTTGAAGTCGAATGAAACTAGAGTTTGTTGATGAAGTGTTCTTAAGCGTAGAAACCAGCTAGGCGTAGAATGAACCTTACGCGTAGTACCCTTCTTACGCGTAGACAAAGGCTTAGGCGTGATGCTTGCTTACGAGTAGACTTGAGATAAAAAACTTAGGCTTAGGTGTAAACCAAAGGATTAATAGTAAGAACCTTATGCGTAAGATTTCCTTAGGAGTAAGATGCTTAGGTAGAAAGTGTTTACTCGTGAGCTTTTATGCTTAGGCGTCAAACTAGAGTTTTACCCAAAAATCCTTTACACTTATCCAAGTGTAAGAGATATCACAAGTCGAAGTGTTTTCAGGCTTATCCAAGCAAGAAAACACAGAGTAAACCAACTGCTTCGAAGATCAAATAAAGAAATCCTTAGGCGTAGAAACTTAGGGTTAGGCATAGACTTAAGAGTATACGAGTAGAACTTGGGTTTTACTACGACTAGAAAGTACCAAAATTAGCCAAAACTGATTTTTATACCCAAAAGTGTTTTGTAACTTGATTTTAATGATGAAATAGCTTCAAAAACACCAAAATAACAAGAAAGTTTGAAACTTGATGATCCAAAACAATTTTCCACCTTACGCGTATAAACGTATACACGAATCCAACCAAGCTTAAAAACTAATCTACACATGTAAAGTTCGAAACTTGATGCAAAAAACTTAAACTTTAACACTAAATAAACCTTAAACCACAAGAATCTTGAGTTTACAAGTGTAAAAACTAAAGCTTTTTGGCGAATGAAAAGTTAAACACACAAAACCCACGCGTATAGTATGTAACTTCAAGAAAACAAAAGTGTTTCACCCAACTAAATGGTGATTGATACTACTGTTAGGTCACCATAAGTTAACACAAGTATCAATATGTAAGAAATAAGACGAAAGAGAGATTGGTTGAACACACAAAACACACACACGTATGGATAGGGAAGGTTTATGCGTAGAGAATGTATTAAGATGAACAACCAACCTTCAAAGGAAGGTTTACATGTAGTATTTATAGGGTAGGGAACTAGGGCAACATGTCTAGTCCCTTCCTTCATTATTGGGCTTGGGCCAAGGCATATGGGCTTTCTACATAAGCCTTGCCATTAATAACTAACATAAAAGCCTAGTTTAAGCAACCTATTACATACTAATTACTAACACTTGAAATACAAGTTAGGAGTGATTCCAACAGAAATATACCCAATTATACTACAGATATCCTTGGAATGTGTTTTTATGTATTTCAGGTACAAAGGATCGAAAACAGGGTAAAAACAACATAATGGAGCTCAGAACGGAAAAAGTGCTTTACGGACGGAGCCGGGAGTGGATTTTCTACATTTTTGGATCCCGGGACGCGTTTTTGGAGTGAGAGTGGGAAAACAAACCTGAAACCAAGCCCTAATCCCAGATTTACCATTTTACCCTTCACCCGAACCCAAATTACCAATTTATCCTTAAAACGTTTTTAACTAAAAACAATTATTTTTATCTTAAACCATTTTTTACAACAACTAATTTTCATTTAAAACCAAATTTTATTTAAAAAAAAATTTCTTTGAAAAAAAAAAAGAAATGAAAAACTATTTACAAAACATAAAAATACATTTTATTTAAAAGTTAAAACAAAATACAAAGCCTTATAAACTTAAACCTTTAAAATCCCCTTTTGACCCCTACTCCCAATTGACCCCTTGCCACAACCCTTTGAACCCCCCTTTACCATGACCCTTCCCCTTTTAAACCTTCCAACCCACACTTAAAAACTTTTTACCATTTTCTTTATGTTCTTACCCAAACCTCCCAAACCCAGAAAACATCAAAACATTCTTAGCGCCAAAAAAATCCTACCCCCTCCTCTCTCACTCCCTGTCACTCTTAGCCCAGAAGAAGCCAAGATAACTTCACATGCCACTATTCCAACTCAGCAATCCATGTGACAAAACTGATCAAATGGTTGTCAGATCCCACCTTGGTCCCCAATCAAAATCCATGGCTGTGATTGAAGCTAAAACAAGCACAACGCTCATTCTCATTTCTCTCTCACAAAGAAAGCACAACAGCATCAACACACACACACAAGCATGAAGACAGAAGCACAGAAAACCTTTTTTAGTATAAATAGAACCTTAATGCATTTGTAAACCTTGTCTAGAATTTCTCATTCTAGTTCCAATTTAATTTCAATGTCATTTAAATTTCTTTGTAATTTTAACTTTCCATGCAATTTAATTTGAGTTTTTAATTTCAGTTTTAAGTTATGCAGTTTTTAACTTTGTTTATGTTCTCAAACTTTGTCTCATTTCAATCCTGTTAAAGAGTTTTTAAGAGTTTTGTTTAAGCTCATATGAGCTTATGTTAAAAATTTCAAATAAGGTCTTTAAGAAAATCCAACATTCACAGTTAAAAAATTTCCTTTTCTGCCCCAACAGGCATGTTTGGAACAACCAAGTTTTTGGGTCAAAAGCTCGTTTTGACCCATGTTAGGTCCAAATAGTAGTAGTAACTTGCAAAATAAGTTTTTGAATGGTTTTCAAGAATCTGTTGCACTCCCCAAAAGTACCCAACAGTCCCTTTTAAATCTTCAATGTAAGTAGGTAAGACTTAGGATTAGGATTTGATTTTGATTTTATATGAAGTTAGTTGTATGAATTTAGTATTTTTGGACTTAATTTGGATTTTTGAGCTTAATTACTTGCTTATTTTTGCCTCTAAATGCTGCCCCACTGCTTTTTTGGAATCTGTCATCAGTCCCCATCAGTCCCCATCCCCCTTTTTCTCAGCTCTCCATAAGCTTCATATAAGCTCTAATATAGTTGCAATTTAGTTCTTTAGGAAGCTCATAGTACCTATTTTTACATTTTAAGCCTATTTAGGATTTTATAGTTCATTTAGTAACTTATTTCTTTGCCTAAATAAGCCCATATGGATTGTTTTTAAAACAGTCCAACTGCAGCAGATTTTTTTTATATGCATATTAGCTTTTTTTTATTTAATTTAGCTTATTCAGTCCTCCTTTAATGTTTTTAGGTATATTAGGCTAGTTTGCATTTAGGTTTTGCTTATTCCCAAGCTTTTTGTAGCTTATTTAGTTCCCTAGTAGCCATAAACAACCAAACAGCCCCTATTGTGTGCTTTTGCTATTTACATAAGCTATTTACAGCTTATTTTGAAGCTTTTGGAAGTTTGTGTTTTATGTAAAGTTCTTATTTTTTTCTATTAATTAAGTCTTTAAAAGAAAAAAATGGAAAAAGTGTAAAACCTGGGATTTGAACCCTGGTTTGTGCACTCATAACACACAACACAACACTGCTCTACCATCTGCCCTTGGGACTTGTCCTGGTCAGATAGTGGGCAGTTATGTTTTAAATACATTTTAAGTTATAAGCTTATTATAACTAGTAGCTTTTTAACAGCTTACTGCCATAAGCTGTGACCACTTTTTTATTTTTCTTAATCTCAGTATTAGTTAAAGTATTTTGTGTAATTTTTGTAGATTTTTCTAAAAATGTTTAGTATTTTTTATTTATTAATTATATTAGTTTAGTATTTAATTCATAATAAATAAAATAAAAGTCGAAAAAATACTCGGCTTTTTTCTAAAATTATTTTTAGTTGTTTAGGATGTAGGAAAATTAGTTTTGCACCCGTAGGCGTTAATTTGCAATGTTTTCACTTTTAGAGCTCGGGACGTTCCCGGTTTTCGCGGTTTTGTGTTTTAGCACCCTAGGAGGTAGTTTAGCATCATTTACTGTTTCTTATGCTTAGTAGTAGTTAATTTAGTCATTTACTTTGTTTATGTGCTTTATTTACATTCATGTTCTTTAAATTGTATAAAACCTTAATCAAAACGTAAATTCTCGAACCATTCAAGCACTTTAATAACAAACCTCAAACGTAACCGTCAATTCATTCCTCGTTGGGAAGCGACCCGGGTAATCCCTTGGCCGGTATCACTTATCGAGTATTCGTAGGTTTTGCGTGTCGATGTTTTTCCTAAAGGGTCGGTTTGTAATTCTCTCGGGTATTCGTAATTTGATATTTCTTATATATACTATTTGAAACGGATCAAATTTTGGCACCGCTGCCGGGGAGGTTGTGTTGCGACAATATCATTACGGTTTGACGATTAGTGACTTGAAAAGCCTTCCTCGTGAAGTTATTCGCATTTCAAAAACCTTAAAACACAAAAATATTTTTCTTTTCTTTTTGTATATATAAAAAAGTTAAAAAACCCAAAAAGATTTTGTTTTCAATGTTTAATAAAGATAAAACATATCAATCAAATAACATTCTCAACTTGAATGTTATCATATTAAGTTCCCAAACAAAAGATTCAAAACTTGCCTTTGTGTCACTTGCGTGAATACGCATGTGGTTATTGGTTTTAGTTCTTTGTGTTTTTGCTTCGGTATCATTTTGATTGATTAATTGGTTTTTGTGTATGTGTACTCGTTTTCATTATAAAACCCCCAAAATATTCTTCTCATTCCTCTTATCAGTATAATTCTATTTCTCTTACCCTCTTTTACCGTTTAATTCTATTCTTTGTTATCCTCTCGATCGCTTAATTCTATTTCTTTTACCCTCTATCCATTTAATTCTTCGTGATGTCTTCGTCTTACCAATTTGGTTGTCAATAGTGCGGGGGACCTCAAAATTGTGGAAATTGCCCCGGTTGTAGCATTGTGAATTTGGGAAACGGGTTTGTCTATGACCAAAATCCCTACAATGAAACAACCAATTTCCTTAACCAACCCCCACACTATGAGATGAAGACATATTCTTGTGAGTATTGTGGAGGTCCTCACTATAATGCTGATTGTCAAACGAGGAATCTGCTTGTCTATGAGCATGATCCTTGTAACAATTATGATTACTCTTATCATGACCAACCTCTACAATACCAAACGATTCAAACACAACCTCTGCAAATTCCTCAAGAACTTCTCCAAAATTGTCTAGATATACTCAAAGATTTAAAAGAATTGGTTAAAGAACATGCCCAAGAAGAATCTCATCAGAAAACGTATGGAGAATTATTAGCTTAAGAACAAGCAGCTAGAGTAAGTTCCCAATATTGGAAACCTCTCATGTACGATTATGATGACGATGATTCTGATTCTGATGAGGAATATATGACTCCGAGTGGCAATCCCACTCCCATTGAGGAAGTTAAAGAAGGAAAGAGTATGGGAGAATTGTTGGCGGAAGAGAATATGAAGAGCATAGGAGCTATATATGTTTACGATAAAGTCGATGACGTTTATGATGATGCTCAGAGTGGCAATCCCACTCCCGTTTCAGAGCTTATCATTTCTGACTCTTCCCCTTCACTCACGCCGGTTGAGAGAAGTGATTTCCTTTCGGAAGAGGTCGATGCTTGTCTTAACAATGATCCTATTTCTTTGAAAATTGTTAATCCCGAGGACTCTCTCATAGTGGGGGACGAGCATCTTAGCACTATTCCAGAAACGGAATCGGACGAAGTAATAAAGTCTAGTGCTGAGAACCTTGTCCCAATCCCAAGTGAGTCCGAGGATATCTCCGATATTATGTGTGATGTACCCTTCGAAGATAATCCTCCTCCTCTTGACACTCCAAATGATCATGTTGAGTTGTTCTACGATTCTGAAAACAATTGTACTTCGTTTGACGATCCTCTATCTTATGGAGACATCGATTATATCGAGGAGTTACCTTCTGAGCTCGTCAGCTCAGAGGAAGTGAGAGACTTTGAACCCGAAAATTGATAAATTGACACTGATTTTGAAACGGGTTATGAAGATATTCTTGTTGTGTTCGAGAAACCTTTCACTATGGCATTCTCTAATCCTCTGTTTGACTTTGATTCTGAGTTCACACTAATTTCAGATAACCCAATCTTTGACATTCAGAATGAGGATAGTAACTTTTTCATGGAAAACCCCGTAACCTCTATACCCGAGCTCGAGGATTCTACTTCTGAAGAAAAGAATACTGGCAATCCCACTTCGAATTTTGACCTTCTTGAGGAGTCCGCTGATGAACTCGCTCTTATTGATCATTCTCCACGGGGAGATGATGATGCTCACTTCGACTTTGAAGCCGACCTTACTGAATTGGAAAATCTCCTCTACAATTGGTCGTCTGATAATTCGTCAAGTGACACTCTTACGGAACAGGTCGAATTTCTTTCTCTGAATAACTCGATACCTTCGGGTATTGAGAGTGACGAGTATGGCTTAGATCCATCATCTTCTCGGTTGCCTGCTAAATCGCCGGATGATGGAATCTTCTCTAAGCCCGATACGGATATTTTAACTGCTAAAGTGGTGGATAAGATTTTTGAACATTCTGATAATGTTCCTCAATCTAATATTTTGCCCACCCATCCCACCCGTTGTCAAAAATTTGACACTCTTCTTTCTTATCCCATTTCTTCTCCATATCTTAATTCCTACGGGAGTGAAGATACCATCTTTGACCCCGGCATTTCTCATTATTTTGAGCCGGTTATATCTCATCGGACTAGAACTTTCAGCACATTCAATGTTTATCCAAACCATTTGAATGGAAGTCCGATGGAGATTTTCTCTTCCACTTGCTCCCCCATGGACCAATGAATTCGAGGTCGATTCAAGCTAGCGACTCGGTTAAAAAAAACAAGAGCACTTCATGGGTGACAACCCATGTTTCTGACTTCTTTCTATTTTCTAACATTAAGTGTGGGGGTATTCCCCTGCTGTTGTTTGCTTGTTGTGTGTTTGCTCTCTGTTTTCAGGATTCCCATAGATCGTGATGATTGATGCGCCTGTTTTCAATCCAGCCGCCCAATATCTGATCTTTTTGCTAACGATTATCTAGGGATATCTTAAAAATCCTTTTTGTGAAAAAAGATTCCGCTTCCACACTTGGCTAGTAGTATTACCTTTTTCCGTTCTATAGTTTCGGCTACAGCCGGTACTTTGAATATTGAGGGTAATATTCAAATCTAAGTGTGTGGGGGGGAGTTCTAGCGAATTTTGATCACATGTGTACCTTCTAGTACCCTAGCACCCCCGTTTTGATCAAAAAAATTAAAATTTTTATCGTTATAAGTCAAGTATTTACATTTAAAGAAGTGCTTTGCACAAAACTAATGCGTTAATGCTTCAGTGTTAATGGTATTTTAGTCTTGATTAGGCTAGAACAAGGGGAATCCCGACTCCGCTAGAGTGTTGATCTAGCTGCTCTTTTAACATCTAGGCTAAGTTTTTACGAGTTGTGCAAATGAAAATGCTAAGCGTGGAGTAGTTGGTTCTCTTTAGGGCTTATATAAGTAATCTATTGCTTTTTCTCCCAGAAGCTAACTAAACGGACTAAATACGTGCTCGTTTTCAAATTTTTGAACATTCAAATAGTCTTCCTATAATAATTTTTTTAAGCAAAATTGACTTAGATTCCGAGTTCAAGTTTTTATTTAAATTTCCGAGAAAGCATACTTTCTTAAAAGCTGAATAATGTTGCAAAATGAAAGAATCGTAAAAGTGCTTGAATGCTGCAAAAGTTGCAAGTATAAAGTTAAAGTAAAAAAAAATAAAAAAATAAAAAAACGAGTTTTTCGAATAAAAGTATTATGTTGCTTATAAATAAATGTTCGAAACTTTCTTTTTCTCAAATTTAAATCGGAAGTTGAACTCGTATTCGTCAAAGTTGTCTAAAAGTTTGACGGTAATTTGGAAATTCTTGAATTCAAAGATCCTGAAAGCTCCGATACTATTCTCGAGGGTGAAACCTAGCCTCCTTAAAAGGAAAAGCTGAGAAGAAAGTCGCTACATAGAGTGATCTCACCTTTGAATCTTGAATCGCTAAATCATCGTCGGTTGCTATCCATTTAGGTTTAGTCTTAACTTAACGGTAGCCTCG
The DNA here is from genome assembly GCA_019973895.1 of Chrysanthemum seticuspe. NCBI lineage: Eukaryota > Viridiplantae > Streptophyta > Magnoliopsida > Asterales > Asteraceae > Chrysanthemum > Chrysanthemum seticuspe. The sequence continues at coordinate 161,367,746 of BPTQ01000004.1, forward strand.
TAAATCTTTGGAATTGAATTCCCGCTGATTCCGGTACTATTCTCTGTGAGGTGTCAAAATCCCAGTAACCTAAAACCAATGGTTTGGGATGTGCCGAGAAGAGCGCCGCTACATGGAAAAAGCCCTTTCGATCCTTAGAATTTCGTAGTTTCCGGTGAGTTAGTATTTTAGTTAAGTGGATAACAACCATAACAAATGTCGATTTCAATGATCAAACTTTTGAAAATGAGCACACCCACTTAAATTCTATAAATTGCGGGAGTAAAAAGTTAAGTCTCGACTTACATAGATTATTGATATTAGTAGTGTTAGCATTTTACAAAAAGGTTTGCACAGTAAGTTTAAGCTTGGTTTGAGAGTATCAAAAAGAGGCTGACGATTACAATTTCCCAGAGACACCCATTTTGTGTGAATCCCGTTCCATGATGCCATGTTTTGAAAATCAGGCATGTTATTTATTTATGTTCAAGTTTAAATTTCTCGTAGTGAAAAAAAAGTCGAAACGGGGTATTTTTGGTATTCTTGATCCTTTCATTACTTCATATGATCGATTGCTAGGGACTAGCAATTGATAGTGCGGGGGGATGATGAGTGACCTTTTACTCATCATTTTAAGCCCGAAAAACCCACAAATATGTCTAAAAACACTGAAATATACCCAATTATACTGCAAATATCCTTGGAATGTGTTTTTATGTGTTTTAGGTACAAAGGATCGAAAACAGGGCAAAAACGGACATAATGGAGCTCAGAACGGAAAAAGTGCTTTACGGACGGAGCTGGGAGTGGATTTTCTACATTTTTGGATCCCGGGATGCGTTTTTGGAGTGAGAGTGGGAAAACAAACCCGAAACCAAACCCTAATCCCAGAATTACCATTTTACCCTTCACCCGAACCCAAATTACCAATTTACCCTTAAAAAGTTTTTCATAAAAAACAATCATTTTTACCTTAAACCATTTTTTTTACAACAACTAATTTTCATTTAAAACCAATTTTTATTTAAAAAAAAATGAAAAAACTAATTACAAAACATAAAAATACATTTTATTTAAAAGTTAAAATACAAAGCCTTATAAACTTAAACCTTTAAATTCCCCTTTTGACCCCCACTCCTACTTGACCCCTTGCCATAACCCTTTGAACCCCCTTTACCATGACCCTTCCCCTTTTAAACCTTCCAACCCAGACTTAAAAACTTATTACCATTTTCTTTCTGTTCTTACCCAAACCTCCAAACCCAGAAAACATCAAAACATTCTTGGCGCCAAAAAAATCATTCCCCCTCCTCTCTTACTCCCTGTCACTCTCAGCCCAGAAGAAGCCAAGATAACTTCACATGCCACTATTCCAACTCAGCAATCCATGTGACAAAACTGATCTAATGGCTGTCAGATCCCACCTTGGTCCCCAATCAAAATCCATGGCCGTGATAGAAGCTGAAACAAGCACAAAGCTCATTCTCATTTCTCTGTCACAAAGAAAGCACAACAGCATCAACACACATACACTCATTCTCAATAGAACCTTAGTGCATTGGTAAACCATGTCTAGAATTTCTCATTCTAGTTCCAATTTAATTTCAATGTCGTTTAAATTTCCTTCTAATTTTAACTTTCCATGCAAATTAATTTGAGTTTTTAATTTCAGTTTTAAGTTATGCAGTTTTTAACTTTGTTTATGTTCTCAAACTTTGTCTCATTTCAATCCTGTTAAAGAGTTTTTAAGAGTTTTGTTTAAGCTCATATGAGCTTATGTTAAAGATTTCAAATTAGGTTTTAAGAAAATCCAACTTTCACTGTTAAAAAATTTCCTTTTTTGCCCCAAATGAGTTGTTTGGAACAGCCAAGTTTTTGGGTCAAAAGCTCGTTTTGACCCATGTTAGGTCCAAATAGTTGTACTCAAGTGTAAATTCAGTCTATTTTTAGCATTCTCTTTAGTCGTAATTTGCAAAATACGTTTTTGAATGGTTTTCAAGAATCTGTTGCACTCCCCAAAAGTACCCAACAGTCCCTTTTCAATCTTCAATTTAAGTAGGTTAGACTTAGGATTAGGATTTGATTTTGATTTTATATGAAGTTAGTAGTACGAATTTAGTATTTTTGGACTTAATTTGGATTTTTGAGCTTAATTACTTGCTTATTTTTGCCTCTAAATGCTGCCCCACTGCTCTTTTGGAATCTGTCATCAGTCCCCATCCCCCTTTTTCTCAGCTCTCTATAAGCTTCATATAAGCTCTAATATAGTTGCAATTTAGTTTTTTAGGAAGAGCATAGTACCTATTTTTACATTTTAAACTTATTTAGGATTTTATAGTTCATTTAGTAACTTATTTCTTTGCCTAAATAAGCCCATATGGACTGTTTTGAAAACAGTCCAACTGCAGCAGATTTTTTTTATACGCTTATTAGTTTTTTTTTAAATTTAATTTAGCTTATTCAGTCCTCCTTTAATGTTTTTAGGTAAATTAGGCTAGTTTGCATTTAGATTTAGCTTATTCCCAAGCTTTTTGTAGCTTATTTAGTTCCCTAGTAGCCATAAACAACCAAACAAGCCCTATTGTGTGCTTTTGCTGTTTACATAAGCTGTTTGCAGCTTATTTTGAAGCTTTTGGAAGTTTGTGTTTAATGTAAAGTTCTTATTTTGTCTATTAATTAAGTCTTTAAAAGAAAAATCAAAAAAATAAAATAATTGGAATCAGTGTAAAACCTGGGATTCGAACCCTGGTTTGTGCGCTCAGAACACACAACACAACACTGCTCTACCATCTGTTCTTAGGACTTGTCCTTGTCAGATTACATTTTAAGTTCTAAGCTTATTATAACTAGTTGCTTTTTAACAGCTTATTGCTATAAGCTGTGGCAACTTTTTTTATTTTTCTTAAATTCAGTATTAGTTAAAGTATTTTCTTAGATTTTTCTAAAAATGTTTAATATTTTTTATTAATTAATTAGATTAGTTTAGTATTTAATTCGTAATAAATAAAATAAAAGTCGAAAAAATGCTCGGCTTTTTCCTAAAATTATTTTTAGTCGTTGAGGACGTAAGAAATTTAGTTTTGCACCCGTAGGCCTTAATTTGCAAAGTTTTTTACTTTTAGGGCTCTGGACGTTTCCGGTTTTCGCGGTTTTGTGTTTTAGCACCCTAGGACGTAGTTTAGCATCGTTTATTGTTTCTTATGCTTAGTAGTAGTTAATTTAGTCATTTACTTTGTTTACGTGCTTTATTTACATTCCCGTTCTTTAAATTGTAGAAAACCGTAATCAAAACGTAAATTCCCGATCCATTCAAGCACTTAAATAACAAACCTTAAACATAACCGTCAATTCACTCCTCGTTGGGAAACGACTCAGGTAATCACTTTCCCGGTATCACTTATCGAGTATTCACGGGTTTGCATGTCGATCTTTTTCCTAAAGGGTCGGTTTGTAATTCTCTCGGGTATTCGTAATTTGATATTTCTTATATATACTATTTGAAACGGATCAATGGGCTACAGAGACTACATAGCAGGGTTTATATGTTGAAGGTCTTGGACATAATATTTTCTCAGTTGGCCAATTTTGTGATGGTGATTTGGAAGTTGCTTTTAAGGAGAAAACCTGCTTCATTCGTGATCTACAAGGAAACGATCGCCTGTCTGGAAACCGCACATCAAGCCTTTACACAATCTTAATGCAAGACATGATCACTTCATCTCCCGTATGTCTACTTTCTAAGGCGACATCTACAAAATCATGGCAATGGCACAGAAGACTTTCACACTTAAACTTTCAAACCATAACTAATCTTGCATGACATAAACTGGTTGAAGGTCTTCCAAGGTTTCGGTGTTCAAAAAATCACTTATGCTCAGCTTGTGAACAAGGGAAAAGCAATCACACTCATTTTCCTTCAAAGGTGGAAAACAACTCTCAGCATGTTCTTTATCTTCTTCACATGGATTTGTGTGGCCCGATGCGTGTGCAGACGATCAATGGAAAACGCTACATTATCGTAATCGTTGATGACTACTCCAGATGGACTTGGGTTTAGTTTCTACGAAGTAAAGATCAAGCTCCACAAATAATCGTCATCTTTCTCACGAAAATTCTAGTTCAGCTCCCTAACACGGTTAGACAAGTCAGAACAGATAGAGAAACTGAATTTGTAAACCAAACTCTTCGATAATACTATGAGAAAGTGGGAATGGAGCATCAGACATCATTTGTACGGACACCATAACAAAATGGAGTTATCGAAAGATGAAACTGTACGTTAGTGGAAGCTGCAAGAACGATGTTGATCAATTCAAAACTTCCAGATTACTTATGGGCAGAAGCCGTGTCAACTGCATGCTACACTCAAAACTGTTCTATGATTACAAAACGCCACAACAAAACACCTTATGAGCTTATCCATAACAGAAAACTGAACCTCAAACACTTTCATGTATTTGCTGCTCTATGTTACCCAAATAATGATCGTGATGACTTTGGAAAGCTCAAGGCCAAAGCTGACATTTGAGTCTTTGTTGGATACTGCGAAAACTCAAAGGGATATTGGACCGGGAATTTTCATACAAAGGAAATTATGGAAACCATTCACACTAATTTTGATGAGCTCACATAGATGGCTTTTGAGCAAAATAGCTTGGAACCCGGACATAACCGTCTCAACTTCCCTCAATCATCAGCTGATCAAACTTTTCAAATCACTCGTTGTCAGATGGAAACATTGTTTGCTCCATTGTTTAGTGAAGATCTTGATCATCGTGCTCCAGATGTATCAAATGTTTTCGCTGCTCAACCTGATAATACTCCAATACCTGATACACCTGAAACAACAACAATTGTTGATGATGCACCCCCGATTGAATCTCCAACAACAGCTGAACAAACTGCTTCTAATGACAATGACCCAGCTGATGATATTCTTAATCAAGATGTACCTGCACCCGCGGATTATGATAGAAATGCGTTCGTTAACCCTTTTGCAACTAAAATGACAAATCCAGATTTTGCTGAATCTTCTACCAGCCATCTGAATTCACCTAATCTACATAATGTATACCAACATCAACCCTCCACATATCGATGTACTAAAGACCATCCTCTTGTTAATATAATTTGCAACCCAAACCAACCAGTCATAACTAGACAACGCCTTCAGACTGACAGAGAACATTGCATTTATGCACTCACCATTAGTCAAACTGAACCTAAAAACATTAAAGATGCAATGACTCACGACAACTGGATTGAATCCATTCAAGAAGAGCTGTTAGGTCACCATAAATGCACACAAGTATGTAGATGATAGAAATGAGATGAGAAGGGAAGGTTGAACACAAAGCAATGATATATGAAAGGTTATGCGTAACTTGTATAAAGTTAACAACACCTCTTCATGGAGAGGTTATAATGTATTTATAGGGGAAAGGAGCTAGGGCAAAACATCTAGTCCCTTCCTTGGCCTTATGGGCCTTTGCATAGGCTCGTGGGCTTTCTACATAATCATAGCACTTAATTAAAAACATAAAAACCATAATAACACAACCTATTACGTAGAAATGACTAACACTTGCTAATACTGTTTAGGAGTGATTCCAACAATCTCCCCCTAAGTGATAGTTATGTAGTAATAGAATTTCTTGACGTCTTCTAGCATTCTTCTTTCTTGTGAGTAGAAATGCTTTAGGTTCCAACAATCTCCTCTTGTTCGGGATCTTGTTTCTTTTGAAAATTTCAGCTTTGATTTCGTTGTATTCTTTGTTCTTTCTTCTTTGTTCTTTTGTGGATGTAGTGATAGTATGTTGTTGTCTGCCATTTGTCAGCTTCGTCGTTCAGGTGTCTCCAAGTCTCTCTCCACCGTGCTCACACGTCTTTAGACTTTGGATTTCAGATGTGATGTAGTTCTCAAGTCATTAAACTTTGTAGATTCTTCAGCTTTGAAGAAGAATCATTTTGAATTTTGAGTTGCCTTTCATTTTGAGAGAACTTCATTCATGATGTTATTGGTATGAGCATGTGGAAAATCAGCACGATCTTTTCTCCCAGGAACTTTGGATCTCCAATCCTGCATGTAGACAGTTAGCAATAAAGTTCTCGACGTAAGAGTTCTGATATTTTGTATAGGCACATCCCAATTCGCTGGCGCGGTTTTAGACGAATCTTAAACCGGATGGTCATTGGTATGTCCTTGTACTCAATATCGTTACTCTGTCATTGTGAGTCGCTGGACTATACCGAAGTATCACTCCACAACTGTAGACCGTTTGAGACCACCGCGAACACTAAGCGTAACCCATAAGGAGTTACCGAAGTGACCTGCTGTCAGGGCTGTTTGATGTTGACCCTGCCAGGAGTTTCCATTCAATCATTGAGGACCACAATTGTGAATCCCCTCATAAAGGTTCTCGGCAGATTGCTAGGATCTGTGAAGGACTCGAGAATGTTTCACTTGCGTTCTTATTGTTGAACGACAAGTGATGAAAAGTCAAGTGTTCCTAAGAGATCTTTGATGAATCTCGTGGCTCTAGACTTAATAATGCACTTTGGTTTTCCTAAGAGGAGACTAGGGAGAGGGTCTCCTTCTTCAATACCAACAATCTCTAAGAGAGAGTCGATAGATTATGTAGGGTTCCCTGTGAGAATGAAACAAGCTCTTTTAAGAGAACTTGAGTGGTTAAGAAAGTTTAGTGCATTGCGTCACTGGGTCCATGGCGACTTTGTCTTCAATACCGGTGTCATCTTGTGACATCCAGTAGCATATGAATTGAACCCGGCGTCTGCCCGAAGTTGAATAATTTGGAGCGCTATTTATTTTCACCCTTTTCTTTAACTTTTGTTTTTAATTCTTCAACTCCTTCTTTCTCCGATTCTCATTTTCTCCTTTTTAAATCTTACCTATGGACTTCTAAATACTAACTATTGATGATGTCCTTGGGTAGATCCCTCCAGCTCTGGCGGATTATAGGACGTTTATTCCTAAAATTAGTCACCTTATAACTCCATGACTATCCTATGTTGCCAAAAAACCACTTTCATGAAAATCTTTCAAAGTGTTTATGAATGAAAACATGTTTGTAACACTCAAGATTTTAGTAATTTCTGAAATACTCCCCCTCCACATGTGCTTATGAGTTTTGACTGAAATCTGCACAGTGAGGGTAGAGCGAGCACTTTTGAATTGATCGACTCAAGATAGAAAATTCCCCGCGAGACACGGTTACATCACTGACTAGGTCAGCTTGAAGTTGTAAACACTCCTTGGTGAGGAGGTTAGACCTGTCAAGGTTCATGTCTGCCAAGAGTTTCTCGGATGGTACATTCTACTAAGACAAGTCCTTTGCGAGACATGTTTACATCACTAGCGAAATACTTTGAAATTATTACCCGTCCAGGACAAGTCTTTTTGTTAGGAATTGGAAATTCCGTAGTGAAGTGTTGGTCACCCCAAATATAATCTAGCATAAGTTAGCTCGTAGACATATCGTTATTTACGTTATTTAGTAGTTAATTAGTTAGTTACTACCTTAGTTATTAGTTTAGAGTAACATCGTGGAGGAAGGACGGGTCTTTGCCCACTGTATACCTGATCCACAGTCTGACATGGGGACGTTTAGGATGTAACTATAAATACCCCTTCCATCCTTGGAAGGGGTGGAGCTTCTAATCTAACCTTTCATTCTTTTTGTTTTAACTCTCTCTCTAGAACTCCCTATCTACTCTCTTCGTCTCTCTAACATGGATTACTTGTATCATCACCATCCTAGACCACCCGAATCATCAAACAACACAATATGTATGATCCTACAATTGGTATCAGAGACGGGTTGTGCTGTTTTGGTGATTCAAATGGTTTTCATACGGTTTTTGTTATTCGGTTTATGGTGCAGTTTGGATTGTGTTTGGATGCGGTTTGATGTAGCTTGTTTGATAACAAAATGGGTTTGATGTAGTTTTGATTGATACGAGCATGATTCACATTTTGAAACTCTTTTTACACTTGTTCTTCGATGAGGTTTAGTTCCAAAGAGTTTTGACCGTAATGCGGTTTGATACCAAAAGCTGTCCAGATTCGAGGTGTCAAAAGAGATTTAGTTAATGTAAGATACGTTTTTGGCCTCTATGCGTTTTGAGGTATTAAAAGCATTTTGATACTATTAAAGCGTTTTGTTACTAAAAGTGCGGTTTGTCAAGAACTGTCCAGATTCAGTGTAAACTATGCGGTTTGGCCTAGTTCATGACTTTTGATTCATGTGAGATTTGATCAAAAGCGGTTTGTCACCAGATGCGGTTTGGTCTAATTATGCGATTTGTTATCAAACTCTGCATTTTGGTACTAATACGAGTTGGGTTCTGCGTTTTGGCAGTAAAATGTGGTTTGATGGTTTATTTCTATGAGATTTGGTATCAATGCGTTTTGATTCAAAAGTTGCGGTTTGTATAACCAGGTTATGAGGTTTGATAAAAAAAAGGGGCGATTTGAAGTTAAAGCGTTTTGATACAAGTGCGACTTGACAATTCCTTGCGTTTTGTTAAGACTTGGTGTTGTTTGATAAAATGACTTCAGCGTTTTGATAACTGAAACAGTTTGGAACTAGTCTTGAAAGGATTTTTGAAAGTCGTTTTGTTCGCAATTGAAGTAGACAACATCAGATTCATTTCAACATCAAATCTTAACTATGACACAAACAACATCCATGAATATAGCCTAATCAAACTACAAACATCAACTAAGATCTCAAGCACCATCACACACTATCATCAATTCCTACTCACACACAACCCAAATCTACAAAATCTGTATCACAAACCAAGTCATCCTCAAGGTCAACTTATGCAAGCCTCCCTAAGAAGAGGCAAGATAGATCAGAGTCTGCTGATTCACCATCTCAAAAGCAAAAAAGGAGAAGGAGAGACGCTGGAAAGGGGAAAGGAAAAGTGCCTGCGGTACCCGAGAAAGAGATGTCCTTATTGGATGAAGACGATGTTGCGCTACAACAAGGCATTCAAGAGATCCTGCAAAGTCTTGATGTGTCTCAAAGACAGCCATTGAAGGGGGTTATAATACAAGAACCTGATTCAGTACCATGTCAAACCACTCCCATTGCACAAGGTAAAGGAAAAGGGAAAGCTGGTGAAGAGGTAGAGCAAGCTGCTCAGATGTTGTTGTCTATCTGCACTCCAACTCCAAAAACTACAATGCAATTTGAGCTTAAGAAAAGAAGTGTTGAATCATCCTCGGCACAAGAGCAAATTGGAGCAGAAAAAGATGTGTTTGATACAGAGGAGGACACTCTTACCTCCAATGACACCCGGTTAGAAAGCCATGAATTTGAATCATCTACGGGAACTATACCAGTACTGGAAACATAAACTGAGCAAATGGAAACTGACAGGCAAGGCACAGAGGTAGGGGAAATGAACTGCTAGAAGAAACACATGAGATTCTAAAGCCAAGATATGAGGAACACGTGCATTTTGATGAAGAAAACGTGTCAACGGGATCCCTATCTTCCTTGAAAAACCTTGATGCTGACATAACTTATGGTGACTAATTCCTCAAGTACAAACCCTCAGATGTTGAGTCGGACAAGAAAAACGATGAAAAGGAAGAGGTTGAATCTATGTTCTCTATCACCATTCAGCAGGATACATCAACCATTCCTCCTATGTAAGCACCAGTAGTCCCTACATCAACAACACCTCCATCAACCGCACTTCCAGACCTGTCTTACCTCAATCAACCGCACTTCTACTACCCGTGTCCTCTAACACAACTACTACCATCCCTTCATCAGTCGTCATTATTAGTAAATCACTCACACCACCAGCAACAACACCTCCCAGCAAGACAACGGAGCAACTTCTTGATGAAGCATTAAAGAAAATTGAAGCTCTCGAGAAGCAACACCTGTCCGAATCTGTCAAACACCTTGATCGTCGTCTATCCAAGCTGGAGAGTTTCAATTTTGATACCGAAGTTATGAATGCCATTGAAGCGGAAGTTAAGGATGAAGTGGAATGGGCAATGAAGGCTCTGCTACATCAGGGGTCTAAGGATTTACCCACTTCGGATATGAGATCAGTCCTCTGCGATAGAATGTTTCAAATAGATGAGCATAAGGACGAAGTTCACATGAAATTGTATGAAGCTCTCCAGGAATCTATCAAGCATGAAAATCATTTGCAGTTCTTGGAAGATATTTGTGAAATGGAGGAAAAGAAGAAAAGGAGAGTGGTTATGCTTGAATCCATGACCGGAGTTCCCAAACCACCACCTCTTCCTCCTCCAACTGGTGGTGCTGGGTCATCTAGAATAGGTGGATCATCTGGAACTGCTGAAACTCAAAGGACAAATCCACTAACACCACCACCAAAACCTCTAACCAATTTGGTTCATCTGCCGGTCAAGGATCTTAGAAGACATCCGCAGCATGGACTACAACTAACTCCCGATTCACACCTACTTTCACCAAAATCCCAGAGGAGCAGGCAATGAATGAAGAGTCCTATGCTGTTCAAGAATCAGATTCAGAGGATGATGATGCCTCTACAAAACACATTCCCAAGCCTTCAGGTGAAGAAGATTTGTGGAATGCATACCTAGGAGGAAAATGCATCAAATCATCCCGGACTGCACCTTCTAAAGACATAACTCAAAGCTGGTGGCCCGAAGAACAACCTGAATCTACTGAACCATCATGGGCCATTCCAGAGTCCGATTGACTGTCCCAGACAATAACTAGGTAACCAACATTGTAGCCAACCATGAAGATCCTTCTGAAGAATCACTCTTGCACATCACTGGTGACATAGGAAGCTTCATTAAATGGTATTGTGAAAAGCAGGGAATCTCATCAATCACACCAAAGGATCTTGAAGGCCCAGCTTATGAAGTTGTTAAAGTCTTTCATTCTGACACCGTTCATTTGCAATTCCAAATGGAAGAATGTCACAAGTTGCTGGCAGATCAAGTAGATGATAATATCAGCCGATTCAACGTCAACAACCCTCTTCCTCTTGGTGGTGAACCTGGACAGAAGACCATTCAATCTGAATTCTTCTTCAATAAAGATCTGGACTATCTACGGGCTAATATTCAAGGAAGAAGACCTGCCTTATCTATTTCTAAGATGAAGGCAGCAACTTACTTAGATCCAGGTCTTGAGCAGATTGTACCCGACCAATTCTGGACAAACAAAGAATACGAGTATGATATTGCTGCTTCATATGGAATCTCTCTTTGGTGGTTTAAAAAGAAGAAATTCTACATTGAAAGACATGGTGCAGATAAGAAGCGCAAAGCTGTTCGATCCAAGCTGCGAATTCTATGTGTGGTCAACGTGGAGATCTTCCGAATTTATGGTTATGATTATCTGAAGAAGATTGTCCTCAGAAGAGCTGACTTAAAAGACCGTGTAATTGAAGAAAACGATTTCAAGCACTTGTTCCCAAGTGACATTGAAGATTTGTACCTGTTGAACCTTCAAGGCCATCTTGACCATCTGCCGTGAAAAGAAGTCTCTCGCTGCTGCTGTCAATCTATGGATAAGGGGTTAGTGATACGACAAAGAGTGGGTGACTTTCAGCTTGGTATGGAAAGCTATCAGACCCAAGTCAATCTCACAAAACCTCAATGGGAAGCCACTGGACATGAATTCAAGCACGACTACTCAGTGATTGACACACCAAGAGTAGTTGTCTTTACCGATAAATATGGTTCAAGAATGTTGCTGAGACTGTGTGAGCTTTACAAGTTCAGTGATGGTACGCTAAAGGTGACTGAAGAAGAATTGGATTGGAGGGGAGTTCAAGCTAAAGATGAGACCAGGGAACAACACGAGGTTTTGGACGGAACAGGATGTGAAAAGGTACGAAGATTTCATTGCTGCTATCGAACGGAGACATAAGACAAGAAAGATATTCCGAAGCCTTGAAAGTTTTGTGGGAGGGAGACTACGTGAAGGACACTACAAGCTACTACAGAGAACATAATGATGATATCTTCTTATAGTAGCTATTTTGTTTAACTCTAATGTGTAATGTGGTGGTTGTACTATGAACAATAATAACTATAATGTATATAGTAGTGATAGGTTATGGCTTGTAGCTTCCCTCTTGTTCTGAAGAGGGAACATAGTAGTGTTTCGTTTCAGATCAAATAAAACCGGGCACATTTTTATCCAACAAGGTTTTTACATATTTAAATCACTTGAGATCCAAAATCTCAAAGGATTTGAAATTTTTGATCGGGGGAGAAAATGTGATATAAATATGCAATCTGATAAAATATGATCTTCAAGTCTTAATAAATTGGCATCCCTCCCCATATGTGCTAAACCTTTCGCATATCGAAACACATATTGAGCGGGAGCATTTAAAAAATTATACAAAACTATCAAGGTACTAAAATATAATATTCTTTTCATAAAGTACCTTGATTGTAATTTTAAATGGTTCATTGGCTACTATGATCGTGAAATTTTCTTCATATTCCCCCTGTAAGCTCTAAACTGTATTAAAAATTCTTCACGTTTATCAATACACACATCAAGGGGGGGAAATCAAAAGAAAACCTCATCCTTTCCCAAAATATTTTCAACAAATTATTTAAAATACTAAATTTGATCAGGAAAGTGATGATGGTATTTTTAGAAAAAGTTAATCAAAGATCGAATCTTTCATTCTTAATCTAAGATTTCCAAGTCCTCTTGCCTCCATATGCTAAAACAATTTTGAATACTTGATGCACATGTTGAGGGGGAGCGTTTCTAAAATATCAAAAACAATTAAGGTACAAAATGCTTTGATCTTGTATCACAAGTACCTTGATTGATTTTTCAAATGATTTTCAATTGGTTTTGAGGCGGAATGAACAATACCTAAGGACCGACCGAATTTATTTATGCATGAAGATATAAGGATGGTTAGGATAGGTATTTGTTCCTATGATCCCGCCAGAGCTGGAGGGATCTACCCAGGGACAATCCACTAGATAGTGTAGAAGTCCTTAGGCATGATGAAAAAGGAGAAAAGTGAGAAATGGGAAGAATGCGGACTGAGACAAAGCTAGTACTGGAATAAACCCAACAAGGTTCTAGTAATGAAGTCTCGGTAAGAACTGAAGGGGTTGAAGAATGAAAAATAATTGAATGAGAAAAGGGTGAAAAAAAATAGCCCTCCAAAAATTCAACCTTAGGGCAGAAATTGGGTTCCATTCATATGCTACTGTTTGTTACCAAGGAGACACCAGTATTGAAGATAAGACGTCATGGACCCAGTGACGCACTGCACTATAACTTCCCAAGCTACTTAAGTTCCTCTTAAAAGTACTTGTTTCATTCTCACGGGGATCCTACATATTCTATCGACTCTCTCTTAGAGATTGTTGATAGTGAAGAAGGAGACCCTCTCCCTAGTCTCCGGCATAGGAACCAAATGTGCACGATTGAGTCTAGAGCCACGAGATCATCAATAAATCTCATTAGGAAACAATTAATGAAGACTCTCTGTTTCACACAATGTGGAAAGTTAGAATATATTTTAAGAGTCCTACACATTATCCTTGTGGTATTGCCAGAACATCCGGGTGATATGTAAAAGTATTCACTATGAAGATGGAAATCCTTCTAGAGCCAATATCAAACAAGCTCTGGCTGGGTGACATGTGAGATCTTTCCAAAAGATCAAGCTTGTGACAACTGGATAGAAACAATGGGGCGATTCACTCGTGAATCAACCTTGGTCCAGGAAATGAATTGACGAATACTTTTGGAAAAACCGTTCGATATGCAAATCTTCTTTTCTCTAGCACATCGAATGTGTATTCTTTTTCAAATACAAAAAGTAATTCTGATTGAAAATTGATCTTTCTCATAAAACCTTCGTCGTATTGCAAAAATCTTTCTTCTAAGCAATACGCGATTGTTTTCAAATCAATTTTTCATCAATCAGTGAATCTCAATTCGCTGGTTCACTCACTCCGTGTTGTCTACTTTGGGACGCTCCGGTTTGAGAACAGCTATATCAAGCTCCAAAACCCTGTCAAGGAGATTCTTCAGAATTCTACCTGATCACAGGCAATATTTATACTAATCAATGAGGAACCATGGTTCTTGCAACTATATTCATCGAAAGTGAACAAAGACACTTTCGTGTGTTTTATTGCTAACTGTTGTTTGTAGGAACTGTTGACAGTTGCAGCTGATCAGAGTTGAGGAGTCAATTCATAACCACATGCTCACATTATTCGCACTTAATTGAAGAAAATCATGAACATCAAAGCCATACAACAAAGATGCTTCCGCTACTCTGATTAAAAGATGTCAAGATCCAGAAAATGTGAGCATGTCGGTCAAAAAGTCATAACATCACATGAAGGCAACACAATAAAGGGTGATCCAGAGATTTACTGTGGCTGATGATCTCAATGAAAACTCGAAGATCATCAAGATGTGGATCAGTTCAAAGACCTCCACTAAAAGTACAATGCATTCGGACTTTGAAGTTGCACTACTAAAGCACAAAGATGCGAAAGTTGAAGAATTAAAGTCTACGAGCTCAGAACATAAGACAAAATAGTGCTAGGATTCGAAATGTAAATCATGGGGTGACCTCCCTTAGGGGGAGATTGTTAGGAATTGGAAATTCCATAGTGAAGTGTTGGTCACCCCAAATATAATCTAGCATAAGTTAGCTCGTAGACATATCGTTATTTACGTTATTTAGTAGTTAATTAGTTAGTTACTAGCTTAGTTATTAGTTTAGAGTAACACCGTGGAGGAAGGACGGGTCTGTACCCACTGTATACCTGATCCACAGTCTGACAGGAGGACGTTTAGGATGTAACTATAAATACCCCTTCCATCCTTGGAAGGGGTGGAGCTTCTAATTTAACCTTTCATTCTTTTTGTTTTAACTCTCTCTCTAGAACTCCCTCTCTACTCTCTTCATCTCTCTGACATGGATTACTTGTATCATCACCATCCTAGATCACCCGAATCATCAAACAACACAATATGTATGATCCTACACTTTTCAATTTATGACATTTTAGAGCTCGTCAATTCGATGGTTAAGTCTATGCACACTTAGATTCATTCACAATCCAACATATTTATATCGCACAATTTTTCTCCCCCTAAAAAATGGCATATTAATGTTATTTTTGATGAAAATTGATATCGAAGATGACCATTTCGAGTTTTGTGGGAAGATTTCCACAAAGAACGTTGATAAGAACAATTTTAGTTTGCAAATACTCCCCCTCAACAAGTGATATTAACTTTTGTGGTTTAGAAAACACGAGAGGGAATATTTGTTCTTTTGAGTAAAATTTTGAAAATATTGAAAAATTAGATTAATTTTACTCAAAAGTAAGAAGCTTTCGCTCCTTTTATAAGGATTGTGGCACTAAACCGTACGACAGGGTCCTTTCATTACAAGAACGGGTTGTACACATCTATTTATGTACAAACCATAATGAATAAATAAATCAAATATCAAAAATACAATCAAGAGTGTTTAAAAGAGTACCCAACGATTACACATGACCCGAGAGTTTATCTTCACGTTGGAATGTCAAGATAGAGAAGCTTTTTCGTATGCCCACATAGCTCTCCAACCTTCTCATCTGATCTCGGTGGAATAACCTTTCATCCAGTCTGGTGATAAACCTACGAACTTCCTTGTGTTCTTCAGAATTCCATATCTTCTTCGTACCAATGCCAGATTCAATATCCTTTAATCGATAAGCTAACCCGTCTCGAACCATCTTCCACGTTGCATCACAAAACTTATGGATCTCGCCGAATGCCGTTAAACATGTGTGATGATGTTTACTGCGATAATAGATTCCAAACTTCGGTTATGCATGATAGTGTACTGAGCTTGTTGTTTGAGTTCGGGAAAGTACAGCATCGATTTTGTAAGATTAATCTACTTCTGGTAAGATTCGACCCCAAGTTGTAGATCTTCAACACATTCTTGAATAACTTTGCTGCGAATGAAGATTAGCAGGGCA
This sequence comes from Chrysanthemum seticuspe, assembly GCA_019973895.1. NCBI lineage: Eukaryota > Viridiplantae > Streptophyta > Magnoliopsida > Asterales > Asteraceae > Chrysanthemum > Chrysanthemum seticuspe. The sequence continues at coordinate 161,383,758 of BPTQ01000004.1, forward strand.
GTGATGAATTGAAGTTGAATTTTTGTTGAGAATTGTTGCATCCTTCCTTGTACCTTTGTGAGATACATGTCTTCGATGTCGTTGAGTGACAATCTGGAGAAATCGGCTTTAGTGAGATCATACTCTTGTTCATCTTGTCTTTTGACCTTGATCTTGGACAAGAATGAGTAGCCCCACTTTGTTTCCAATTTAACCCCCATCACAGCAACTATTCTCTTCTCATTCTTCACCTCCTTGTTTGACCTTTGTACTTGACAGCTCTTGTAGTATAATCTCCTCCTTGCTGGATAATGATGAATGCCATATTTAGCCTCAATGTCGTACTCCACCACCTTGTCAACGTATAATTTGGTGGCGTCTTCTTCAATGGCAATGTTATCAGAGAATACTGCAACTGGAATGTTGAAGGTAAGCAAGGTAGCATACTGCTTGCTTACGCTAGTGTCGTGTTGAAGAAACTGTAGGGTCGTTGTTGAAGAAGAAATGGTAAGGGATCTTCGGCTATTCGGGTCAGCCAATTGTTGGTAGAGGCTTTGTCCACTTAGTGTAGTACAGGGTGTTATCCTTCCTTGTAAAGTCGATGTTTGATTCGGGATTTAGCCAGTCGATGTTGTTTGACATTGCACTGGAAATGTTGTCCAAGTGGTATTCGACTTCAATTGCATTGCAAGCTCTGTCTTTCAAAAAGTTGAATGCATTGTTCTTAATCCTGCGCAGCTCCCATTTCGTCATCTTTTTCACTTTGAACTCATCTTGGATAATCTTCACCTGCTCCATGGTTCGACCGTCTACCGGTTCTTGGCCTTCAAGCAGTATGGGTGTAGCATCAACCAACTTGCTAAACCATTCATATTCCTTAGTGTCGTGTTCGTCTAACCATGAGACGACAGAACCTTGCTTCTTCTTCTTGGTTCTTGAGGATGATTCTGGTTGAGGTGATGGTCGAGGTGATGTTTGTTGCTGGGGCTCAGGAATGTCATGATCCTCACCACCGGTATAAGTGAAGTGATTACCGGTTTTCTGCAGTGGTGGTGGAGAATCTGCATCCCGAGGTTTATCAGATGAGGGAGGTCGTTGAGTAGCTTGTCTTGTGGGTGTAGTGGTGGTCTTAGGAGGTGGTGGTGGCATGGATGATGATGACCCACCGGTCTTCTTATGACGTTTGGCATTCGTATCTTGATCCTTATCATCATCGTCTCTTGGTCTCTTATCCAGACCAGTAGCTTCTTTGCACGATGTCTTTAGTTGATGTAGAAGAAGTACCTCATACAGCTTCGATTCATTAGGTGTGAGCGTAGGAGCACGAGGAGACATCTGAAGCACCAACTGTGCAATCAGTTCAGCTTTGGTGACAATTGGAGGCTGGATTGGTCTGGTCTGCATGACCACTGGTGTAGTAGTAATCATCTGCTTGACCAGTGTTTTTAGAGTTGGGTAGAAATGATTCTTGAACATCTCTTTGGTGACACTAGGAACCATGTTGAGAAGAAAGTGATGAGTGTAGTTCTGAATTTGTTCATTCATTTCTCCTTGGATGTCCCTGGTGAGAAATGCCTTGATCTCTTCTCTTTCTCCTTCGAACTGGTCCATTTGCTGGGAAAGCTAGATGGCCTTGTCAGATAGCATGTTCAATCTTGTTTCCTGAAGACTTTGTTTGCATTTTTGTGATTGAAGCAATGCTTTCTGGATCTTGGCTTTAGTGCGAGATGCCCAAGTATCGGCTTTCTTCTTGATTGATTTGGTAGATGATTTTGTTGTTTCTTTTGATGGTGGTGGTGATGCGTGTGAGGATGATTTGGTTTTCGACTTTTCAAGGAGTGGTTCTGAAGATTACTCAGGGTTGTGTTCAGGGTTGTCTAGAATATAAGCATCAGTTTCCCTTCAAATGCGCTCCTCTTCAACCTTCTTAGCAGCTTCTTCTGCAGCCCTTTCCTTTTCCGCTTACAAAACATCTTTCTCTGTTATTCTCTCATCAGTATCTTTGTCTTCCTTTCCATGTACGACCATTTCTTCATCCTCTTGTTGCTTTTCATCTGCAGATTCCTTGGTGATGTCATCCGTTCCTTTAACGGATCAGGAACAGATGTAGAGACAACACCACCGATGGAACCTCCAGGGCCTTTAGTCTGTTGTAGTGTGAACTCTGCAGCATCTTTCTCCATCCTTTGTTGCTTCAGAGTTTTCTGGAGTTGTTTCTCTATAGCGTTAGGATCATACTCCCAGTCAGAATCTTCTTCTTCTTCTTCCTCGAGAGGTTTCTTCCCTTTGTCAGATGTGTGTTCTTCATCAGAGGGTATGAGTGACTCAATATTTTCATCAAATTTGTCATTTGAAGGACTAGCAGGTTTGTCCTCTGTCTTCTTCTTGATTGATAAGTCATCCTTGTGTTCCTCGAAGTACAGAGTCAAATCATCCGACTCGGTTTCAGTATCGTCATCTTGTTATGTTGTTTGAACTAGTTTCGGTTCTGCTTTGGGATGCATGATTCTGGTTGGAGTTTTCCTCCTGGCATTTCTGCTTGGATTCCTTCTCTTGTACATTGTAGTGCTTCCAGTTTTCTTAGCCCTTGTTGTAACCGCTGGAGTCGTCTTCTCATCCATGAACCCAACTTTTCCCGCAAGCACAGCTTCCTTGTAATGTCTGTAGGTCAGAAGATCCTTGATTGCATCGGTAATCAAGCAAGCAGGGAGTTTCGCACCTTGTTTTATAGTTGTTGATTCTTTGAACCTAACATAGTTTAACGTAGGCTCATTCAGGATAGAGTGCATGTCAGGGTCATTCAGTCTCAATGGGATGTCCTGGTGCTTCTCGAGAAGATTATTGATTAGTAACCTGGTGTATCTGATGATGGGAAGCTTGGTACCAGGCTTCCTGTAGTGTTGCATCATGTCTTCCCAGATTAAACTAGCATAATCATTGTGGTTCACATGAACCATTCCCAGAAGGTTTGAAGATGCATGAGCTTCGGGTGTTCATGACCACTATCTCTTCCTGAGACTGATTTGGCGATCATGAGATAGATGGTCCTCCAGGGTTGTAGGATATTTTTGACATCGAATCTAGAATGCTTAGAGATGATGCCAGAATCTTCGTAATATCCAATGTTAACCAATAAATCCATTACCTCCATTTCATTTGGAATTGGAACATATTCAGTTAAAGGTATGACCAGAAGAAGAAAAATGATGCGAAGATCCGCCATAGTAACCGTTACCTCCTTAGTGCCAAGGGTCAGTTTAACCGCATCTTGTCCATCAATTTTTTCCATAGTATGCCAAAACTAATGAATGTAGATTTCGGGTACTGTGGCTGTGTTAGTGAGCATGAGATTGAATGGGTAATTCTTGAGAATGTCAACTATAACTTTGTACAAAGATTTTGAGCACGTGAAGTTGTTGAAGTCGAAACGGAGATTGTTCTTCCCGATGATTTTGTCGTAACCGGCTGGGAAGATGTCAGCCATTGTAAGCTCATTAGGGGCATTGAGATTCTCTTGATTGACAGCCATTTCTTGATCCGAAAGTTATTAGATAAAGGAACAAACATATGGAAACACATTGTGTTAGTCTTAGTTTGATTTATTGTCAAATTACTTGTTTGACGTTATCATGTTTATGATTGTTACAAGTCCAACGTCACTTTAGTCCAATTGTTTGAAGTTAATGTGATAAGTTACGTGAATGAATTAAATTTGAAGTTTTATAGTCCAAAGTTTCACTTAAACACATAACATATTAACTTTTGAGAGCTTATGAGTAACATTTTGGTTTTGTGACTTAAGTGTAACAATTTACTAGTTAGTCTACGCGTGATAGTTCAAAACAAGGTGGATAGTATAAGCGTAAGCAGGTGAAATTATGCATAAAGAATGAGCTTAGGCGAATGCGTAAGCTTAAGCGTAAGGGCAAGTCTTAGGCGTAAGAAATTCTTACGCGTAAAACGAGTCTAAAGGCTTATGTGCTTATGCGTAAGCTTAAGCAAAATGTTACGCGTAAGTTTTACTTGTAAGAGTAAAGGTTAGGCGAAAACATCCTAGTTTACGCATATCTTTCCAAGATATGCATAGTCCCACTGTAGACCCTTTATGCGTAAGAGTTACGCGTAAAATTTCTCTTATGCGTAACCTTTACGCATAAAGGTATTCCTTATGCGTAATGAAGAACACCTTTAGGTCAGAACTTTACGAATAATCAACCTGAAACACATAAACATGAAAACTTGATTACAATGGAATCCTAATACTATCAAGAACACAAACCAATCACAAAGTCACATTAGTTAAGCCAAGAACAGCTTAGGTGTAAAGGTTCTAAAACCCTAAACCCTAGATCCTACGCTTAACAAATTCAACCATGGAAATCAATCAAGATTGTTTTCTGCACTATCCTAGATGTCTAAGGAGTGGATTAGAACAACTTTTAACACAAACTGTTGGAATCACTCCTAAACCTAAATCAAGTGTTAGTGATTCATATGTAATAGTTAGCTTAATTATGGCCTTTATTTTTGTTATTAGCCTTAAGCTTATGTAGAAGGCCTATGAGCTTAGGCCCAAGCCCATAGTAGAAAGGAAGGGACTAGGAGTGTTGCCCTAGCTCCCCTTCCTATAAATACTCTTGTATAACCCTCACTTGAGGGTTGGTTGTTCATTTTATTCATATTCTCACTCTCTATGCATAACCGTATTATTATTAAGTGTGTGTGTGTGTTTAACGTGTTCAACCGCCTCTCTTCTCTTCTCTATTTCTTCTATTGATGCTTGTGTTGTAAAACTAGTGACCTAACAGTGGTATCAATCGCCAAATAATTGGGTGAACGTATTGTTCTTGAAGTGGGTTTTGATCCTACGCGTAGAACATAAGTGTGTGGTTTGATACTTTGGTTCGCTTAAAAACACAATTTTTACACGTTTGAATCCAAGATTCTTGTACTTTCAATGTTTTAAGGTGTTAAAATAACTGTTTTTGGCAAAAAGTTTCAAACTTCACGTGTGGATAAACGTTTTTGAGCTTGGTTTTTTAACGAGGGTTTCTGTCTACGCATAACTCTTTTAGACGTTTTGGTTCATCAAGTTTCACACTTTTGTGTTATTTTGGTGATATTGAAGCTTTCTCATCACAAAAATCTGGTTTAGAAACATCTTTGGGCAAAAGTCACTTTACGAGTAGTCCTACGCGTAAGTGAAACCCTAAACTTACGCGTAACTCACTCCTTGGTTTGATCTTCAGTTTCGTGGTTTACTCCGTGTTTTCTTGCTTGGATAAGCCTGAAAATACGTCGACTTTGGATATCTTTTGCACTGTGATAGTGTAAAAGATCACTTGGGATAAAACCTTAAAATTACACATAAGCATAAAGCTTACGCGTAGAAAATCCTACTCATAAGATTTATCTTACGCCTAAGCTTAGTCTTACGCATAAGGTAATCCTACGCCTAGGTTTTCTACGCCTAACTTCTTGTTTTACGCATAACTTTAGTGCTTTTTCCTTACTTACGCGTAAGCTAAACCTACGCGTAACTATTGCTGTTACGCGTAACTTTGGTGTTTTTACGCATAAGTGCTACTTGGTTTATTGTGATTTCTACGCCTAAGGACACTTCATCTACTAAGGTTCATTCGACTACAAAGATCCATTTTACCAACACAAGTTTTCAACATGTCACAACCACCATACTCTAACTATTTCCCTTACACTTATTCTCAACGACAACAACAACTAAGTCCACAACATCAACAATGGAATCAACAACAAGCAATTTATCAACAACAATTTAATCAACAACATACTCCACAACTTGGAGCAATTCCTCCACCACAATTGGTTCAAACACCACCAAGTCTTCAAGTTCAACCCTACACTAACGATTTCAATCAACATCCATCAAGGAACACTATGAAGGAACCCACTTGGTTTGCAAAGATGTGTGAAGCTTTAAGCAGCCAACAATCAATTCATGAGGCTGGATCACTTGATAGACCTCCAATGCTTACTCCAGGAACTACGATCAATGGGTAATTCTGTTCTTTAGGTTTTGTGATCTAAAGAAGCCACATGGAAAGTTCTTAAAGAAGGTTATCTTGGAAGGTCCATTTCAGATGCCTACTGTCATTGTACCCGGAGATCCAAATGCTAATCCACCAAGGGATGAACAATCAAACATTGATACTGTTGCAGACCTGAATCCAGAAGAACTTCTACACTATGAAGCAGATGATCTTGCAATGCAATATATCCTTTTAGGATTACCAAACCCAATTCTTCGAAGTGTTGATGCTCAAAAGACTGCAAAGGCAATGTGGGAACACATTCATCTACTTATGGAAGGATCTACACTAAATCAGGAGGATATGGAATCCAAAATTTACTTGGCTTGTGAACACATTTGATTGAACCTGGAGAGACACTAGAGTCTTATCATCATCGATTCTCAGACATCATCAATGATTTGGATAAACACAACATCATCATGCCAAGAATTGCAGTTAATACTAAGTTCCTGAGTAGTCTTGGTCCTAAATGGGAGAAGTATGTCATTTTTCTCCGTCAAGCGAAGAACATGCATCATTCTACATACGGATTGTTGTACGACTATTTGAAGCCTCATGAAAAGGAAGTTGATAGGGAAAGGATTCTCCGTGCTCAAATTGCTTCACCTTCACATCCGGAAAATCAACAACTTGCCTTGTATGCTCAAAACAGTTATCCTCCTCAACCAGCAACTCAACCAACTGCCACTATCACACCAAATGATCAATCACAACAATCTCAACATAATCAATTGGTTCCATACAACAACAACAATGCTCAAGCATTTGTCAGTGAAGCTAATGAGGAATCCGATCCGTTCGAAGCATTGCAACAAGGATTTGTTATGATTGCTAATGCTTTTAGTCGGTATACCAACAAATCCAACAATCATATTCGTTCCTCATCTAACACACGAAATCAGGCTGTTGTGAACAATGGATGAGTTGAAGTTCAGAATCATGGTTATGGTCGTCAGATGGGCGGTGGTCAAGGGTTTAATGCTATGGGTAGGAATAACAACAGAGCTCAAGTGGTGGAACAGGGAAATGCTCAGAATGGTTTGAATGGTCTTCGATGCTACAACTGCAATGAGAAGGGACACCTGGCTAATGCATTCCCAAAGCCGAGGACTAGGGGCGGTGCTTATCACAAAGAGGCTCTTCTTTTGGCTCTTAAGGATGAAGCTGGTGGAACTCTCACAGACAAAGAACAAAGCTTTATGGCAGATGCAGACTCAGATGACGATATGGAGGACTTGCAGGCCAATGCAGCTGTTATGTTGATGGCTAATATGCATGAGTTACACATGAGTGACACAAGCCCAGTGTATGACACTGATGGCTTGTCTCAGCTACCAGAACAAACCATATTTATCTCTGATCTAATATCTCCGCCAACATCTGAATCCGGCAAGGCTTAGAATGTTCAAAATGAGTTATCCACATATCATTCCGACGATTTTCAATTAGACCCCGTAGTTACATTTGACGATTAAGATGACCTTATGGTTTCCATTGATAATAAAATTGACTCCGTGGTTATACTTAAAAATCTAAATAATTATCATGTTGTGACTCACGTTGAACACGCCGAACTTTTGCCTCATCTAGATTTTGCTCGTTTAATTAAAGACCAACAAACCATAGTGGAAGAATGTCGTGCAATTAATCAAGAAAAAAGTGAAAAAGGTTTTGAAGCAGCCTTTACTAAATCTCATCAAAACGAAAAATATTTAGAGAGACACATGCGTGATCTAGCCGCTTCGAAGAATGCTTTGTTGTCTGAAATAGAACAACTGAAACATGAACATAAAAAACAAATTAACGCTCTCACCTTGGAAAATCAAAAAGCTAAGGCTGAGTTGTTAACTTGTCAAAAACAGTTCTCTGCATACAAAAAGCATTCAACGAAACGAATAGATGATCATCTTGAAGAAATTATCGGCTTGCAAAACAAACTTAAAGAGTTTAAAACTGTTGTTTACAAACATGGTGAGTCAGTTACTGCTATTGAAAAGTTTACTTTAAAACCCAATCCAAATGGATATGGACCGAATCTTGCTGATTACAAACCTAAGATTTCAACCAAAGCATTCAAACCAAATCCTGAAGTTTCCAATGCAGAATATAAAATTGATAATTCTGTTATGAGTGTTGTTGAATATCATCGTCAAGAAGAATTAGATGCAGAAGACGAGAGTCGATCAAAATTAGAAACTGTTGTTTGCAACAAACCTTTTAATTATTCAAAACCGGTCACTTTCGTCACACCAACGGATTCTTCTAACACACCAAGGGTTATCATAAAAACGTATGAGTCTTCTAATGTTAATCCCCAACCAGATTATGCAAAAATTTATGGTCCTTTACCTTCCATCAGTGAAGTAAACTCAAAACCTGAAAATCGCAAAATTCTTAGATATTTTGACATTTTCATGGCTGACCTCAAAACTTTACAACATGAGATAGAATATCATTCTGAAATCAAAGTTCAACATTTTCAATCGCCTCTAGCATGAGAACAAAGAGACATTTTTCAGAAAAATCTTTTACCAAATGTTAAAATTTTGAAAAATTGTGCATTGTCTTGGGAACGGGACTTTCATAAGGAACTTGGAGTGATGAAGGTCGTTTTCGAGAAAACAGAAACATCTATTACCAATACTAAACGTAAAAAGAAAATGTTGAGAAAAGATGTTGATCGACTCTTGAATGATGTTATCTGTACTGATATCCATAATGTTGTGTTATTAAATTCTGTGTCATATGCATTTGATTATATCTCTGCTGATACTGTTGAGAATACTGATAATGTGCTTCAGATCGAGTCTTTAAAAGTTGAAAACGAACGTCTCTTACACGAGCTTTCAAATGCAAAACGTCGTCTTCAATGGTGTCAAAAAGATTGTCAAAATCGTGAACTTGCTTTGCAAAACAAAATCCACCAGTTGCAATTAAATCCAAAATTTGAGCAACTGGATGATCAAAACGTGTCTTTGAAAAGTCAAATCTCAAAATATGAACAAGAACTTGTAAAAGTTAAACAGGAATATGGTGTCATATTTGATTTACTCAATAAGATTCGTCATGAAGCATTAAACGAACTTGATCATTATCTTGCACACACTAGAGAAGTAATGAATTTTGCTGGTAATATTCGTTCTGAAAATCAAGATTTGATTCACACTATCTCAAAGTTAAGAGAAATGTTAGGAAAGTATGAACAACTTCCGCCTACCGTGATTAAGAGAATAGCACCAGTAACACTTGGTAATCATGAACCTAGAATGCCTACTGCCAACACACAAGTTGCTAACGTGCTTCCTTCTACTGAAACAGGAATAGTTGCCTCTTTTCCAAACGTCCGCACTTCACAGCCTAGGAGCACTACATCAAAGAATAGGAAGTTGCGACCTAAGAAAAGATCAATAAGGAATGCTAAAGTAGAAGAACACCCTAGGAAAATGAATAAGACTCACGTTGCTTCCACTATAGATATTGCTTCTGGCAAATGTAATAGAAATAGTGATGTAACGAATGCTAAACCTTTAAGTACATTTGATATTCAGTCTGATGCACCTTGTGTTATTTGTCATAAAAGTATGAATTATGATTGTCATGACAAATGTGTTGCTAAAGCTATCATCTCTCGTTTAAGGAATCCTAAGAATCGGAATATCTCTAGGCCCACTAATCATTCTAAGTTTGTGCTTGGTAGACCGCCCTATTTAGATTCTAAGAAACGCATTGCTGTCCCAGTAGCTCCAGTTTCACCTCCTAAGAATGTAGTACCACCTAGTGCATTCACTAAGACTAAAGCAAATACTAGTTGGAGATGGCAGAAATGGATATATAACACACTAGGATTTAAATGGATGCCTAAAGTTATTGATGTGTGTATGTCTACTATAACTGCTCCGGAACCCTCTAACATTTCGGGTTCCACATCTACTTCTATTCCATCTGTGTCGTCTGTGTGTAATGCAGGTGATACATATCATTCTCTGGATTGTTGATAGCGGATGTTCCCGACACATGACAAGCAATCTTAAACTGTTATCAAACTTTATTGCAAAGTTCATTGGCACTGTCAGATTCGGGAATGATCACTTCGCAGCTATCATGGGCTACGGAGACTATATCAATGGGAACATCGAAATTAGCAGGGTTTATTATGTGGAAGGCCTCGGTCACAATCTGTTTTCAGTAGGTCAGTTCTGTGATGGTGATTTGGAGGTTGATTTCAGGGAGAAATCTTGTTTCATTCGTGATCTACAAGGAACGACCTTATGTCTGGCTCGCGTAACTCAAGTCTTTACACTATCTCTATGCAAGACATGGTTGCTTCATCTCCCATCTGCTTACTTTCAAATGCAACATCAACAAAATCCTGGCTGTGGCACCGTCGTCTCTCACATTTAAACTTTCAAACTATAACCAATCTTGATCGACACAAACTAGTTGAAGGTCTCCCATGATTCCGGTATTCTAAAGATTACCTTTGCTCAGCTTGTGAACAAGGGAACAGCACTCGTGCTCATTTTCCTTCAAAGGTGGAACACAACTCTCAGCATGTGCTTCATCTTCTTCATATGGATTTGTGTGGCCCGATGCGCATGCAAACGATCAATGGCAAACGCTATATCTTAGCAATTGTTGATGACTATTCACGATGGACTTGGGTCTACTTTCTTCGAAGCAAAGACCAAGCTCCAAAGATGATCATCACCTTTCTCACAAAAATACATGTTCAGCTCCGAAACACCGTCAGCATCAGATATCTATTGCACGTACACCAGAACAAAACGGAGTTGTTGAAAGACGAAACCGAACGTTAGTGGAAGTTGCAAGAACAATGTTAATCAATGCTAAACTTCCAGATTACTTATGGGCAGAAGCTGTATCTACTGCATGCTATACTCAAAACCGTTCTATGATTACTAAACACCACAACAAAACACCGTTTGAGCTTCTCCACAACCATAAACTGAATCTCAAGCACTTTCATGTATTTGGCTCCCTTTGCTATCCGAATAATGATCGTGATGATTTTGGAAAGCTCAAAGCCAAAGCTGACATTGGAGTCTTCATTAGATATTGTGAGAACTCTAAAGGTTACCGGATCTGGAATCGTCATACAAAACAGGTTATGGAAACGATTCATGCTCATTTTGATGAACTTACGGAAATGGCTTCTGAGTATAACAGCTTGGAACCTGGTCACAACCGCTTAAACTTCCCTCAAACCCCATCATCAGCTGCACAAAGCCCCCAGCTCACTCGTCAACAAATGGAAAGGTTATTTGCTCCGTTGTTCAGTGACGATATTGATGAACGTGCTCAAGGTGTATCCGCTGTTTCCGCTGCTCAACCTGATAATACTCTTATACCTGATACACCTGCTACAACAACTACTGTTGAAGAAGCACCACCAGTTGACTCCACCCCAACAGTTGAACAAACTGCTTCCAACAATGATGAACCGGCTGATGATGTTCTTAATGAAGTACCCCCACCTGCAGATTTTGATCCAAATGCCTTCTTTAACCCGTTTGCTAACGACACTGCTGCACCTGATGTCGCGAAATCATCAACAAACCATTTGAATCCTCAGAATCTACACAATGTATACCAACATCAACCCTCTACACATCGATGGACAAAAGACCATCCTTTGGCAAATATTATTGGCAACCCGAATCAACCAGTCGTTACGAGACAACGTCTTCACACAGATGGTGAACATTGCATTTATGCACTCACTGTCTGCCAATCTGAGCCTAAAAACATTAAAGAGGCAATGACAAAAGACAACTGGATTGAATCCATGCAAGAAGAACTCAACCAATTCAAACGTCTTGAAGTATGGGAACTGGTTAAAAGACCAACAGGGGTCTACGTCATTGGTCTCAAATGGATTTGGAAAAACAAATTGGACGCTGAAGGGAACGTAATCCGAAACAAGTCACGTCTAGTTGCTAAGGGTTATCGTCAGGAAGAGGGAATAGACTTTCAAGAATCTTTTGCTCCGGTTGCTCGTCTTGAGGCTGTTCGGATATTTCTCGCGTTCGCGGCTCATATGAATATGACGGTGTTTCAGATGGATGTCAAAACTGCGTTTCTCAACGGACAACTGAAAGAAACGGTTTATGTCAGCCAACCATAAGGATTCGTTGATCCCGAGTTCCCGAACCATGTCTACAAACTGAACAAAGCTCTGTATGGTCTCAAACAAGCTCCTCGGGCATGGTACGATAAGCTATCATCTTTCCTCATTGCCAATAATTTCACCAAAGGTTCGGTCGACCCTACTCTTTTCATACAATATCACGGGGCACATATCTTAATTGTTTAAATTTACGTGGATGACATCATTTTTGGGTCTACACATAAAAAGTACTCAATCGCTTTTGCAAAACTAATGACGAAAATTTTTGAAATGTCCATGATGGGTGAACTTACGTTCTTTCTAGGACTGCAAGTTCATCAATCACCCCGTGGTATTTTCTTGAGTCAGTCCAAATATGCCCTTGAATTGTTAAACAAATTTGGAATGAAAACCTGTGACACTTATGCCACACCCATGACTCATACCAAGAAGCTAGACGCTGATTTACATGGGAAACTTGTCGACCCTACAAAATACCGTAGTATCATTGGGTCTCTCATGTATCTAACAGCTAGCAGACCTGATATTGTCTTTGCCGTTTATCTATGCTCCCGTTATCAGTCAAAACCAACTGAAACCCACTTCTCTGAGGCTAAAAGAATCCTCCGATACATCAAGGGAACAATTAACTTGGGGATCTGGTATCCGAAGGATTCTGGTTTTGAACTAATCGCTTTTTCAGATGCTGATCACGCAGGATGTTTAGATTCACGAAAAAGTACTTCAGGAGCACTACAATTTCTTGGTGATAAACTGGTGTCCTGGCAATCAAAGAAGCAGGATTGTACATCGCTGTCATCAACCGAAGCAGAATATGTAGCCATGTCGGCGTGTTGTGCTCAAGTCATCTGAATGAGAACACAACTCAAAGACTATGGTTACGTATTTGACAGAATCCCGATGTACTGCGACCATCGGAGTGCCATTGCGATCTCGTGCAACTCAGTTCAGCACTCGAAATCAAATCACATCGATCTTCGCTATCATTTCATCAAGGACCACGTGGAACAGGGTACAGTTGAATTATACTTCGTGGGTACAGAATACCAATTGGCAGATCTACTCACCAAAGCCTTGCCTCCCGCTAGGTTTAATGAGTTGGTCCACTGGATTGGTATGCGGTGTTTGACTCAAGAGGAACTGGATGAACTCTTAAAACAGTCTTAAAAAACAGTCAAACACCAAACTCTCTTTTGTAAATATTTTTTTTTCAAAAACAAAATACAAAAATATAAAACCTAATAAAACAACAAAAATATTCTTCTATCTATTTTTCTTTCAACATGTCAGGTACATTTCTTCCGTCAACACTCTAATCTTTCAAAATTCAGTATTTTTTCCGATCAAATGTTGAGGGGGAGAAAATTTAATACTTATCTGTTTCAAAATAACACTGTACTTGCATGTTATACTATCTCGGTTGTTTTCTTTAATATTGGTGGTCACATTTCTGGTTCTGACACTCCTCGGACTAAAATTTATAACCTTTCTTTATTTCTTAAGTCGAGGGGGAGTGTCGTCAAAGTTATTTCCAAATATTCTTCGTTTGGTAACCAAAATGGAAGTTAAAAGGCTTTGGATGAAAATGGAAAAGGTGGAGGGACTAAAACTGCCAAAATCTTAAAGTCATTTTAATATAACTACTCCACCTAACTTGAACTATTCACATTTATTACAAAAAACCTATATCATCCTACGCACAAAATTCGTTCTTCAAATCCGTGTTTCTGATCATCAATCTGTAAGTTATTCTGTGTTTATAAGATGTTTTTAAACAATGGTTTTGAATTTTTCACAAATCCAACGGTTAAATCTTGAGATATATTGATTTTAGTGGTCTACGCATAAGCGTATGAACACTTAATCATGATTGTGTGTTTGGGGTCTAAGTAATAGTGTCAAAACGTTCTTATAACATCTATGATATCACTTTTATCCTCAAAATGCACCCAGAAACACGAATTGATTGATTTTCAAAAACTAGGGTTTATGCGTGGGTTTGGGCGTTTTCATATGTGAATGGTTTTGGTCCAAAAGATTGTTATGTGATGTTGTTATTATAGTGAACTGATCATACTTGTGTTTAGAATTAACCCAGAAACACTAATTGCTTGATAATTAGATATTAGGGTTTATGTTCTTCAAGTTTGGGTATATTTGATTCATTAAGAGTTGGATGTTAAAAATTGGCTATAACACTCACATAACATCTAAGAACCACCAGAATAAGTTTAATGCAATTTCCATGGTTAGATTTCTTATGCGTAAATCTTAAAACTAGGGTTTAAGTTTACGCGTAAGTAATCTTACGCGTAAACTGTTAAATGAGTTTCATGCCATGATCTGTTTTATAATGAATGTTAATGTTAATATTGATGTTATGATGATGTTATTTCAGGCCTGCTACACGTAAAAATTCAGAATCAAGGTCATTAGCAATCTACGCATAAGGATCACCTTACGCATAGAAGGTTATGCGTAAGAGAAATCTTACGCGTAGCGTTTACGCGTAAGGTTCTACAAAGGGACTACGCGTATCCTGTGAAGGATATGCGTAAACAGTGACCTCTACGCATAAGGTCTACTCTTACGAGTAAGCCTTACGCGTAAGGTTTAATATACGCCTACGCGTAAGCTTTACGCATAAGGTCCCCTTTTCCTACGTGTAATATTTCTTACGCGTAAGTAAGGATCCTACGCATAAGCTTGCGTTTACGCGTATACTTCTCCTGTTTACGCATAAGCTACAATTTCTACGCCTAAGCCTTGATCAAACCTTCGTTATGAATTGTTACACGTGCAAACATGTAAATAAATGAATCATAACGTCACGAAACCAATAATGTCACTAATAAGCTTAAACGTTTGATATGTTGTGAAAAATAAGTGATAACATAAACTTTAAAACTTAAAAGCTAACTAACTCACGAAACTTATCACGACGTCATTGGACTATTGAACAAACAAGTGACTTTGGACTCGTAACAATCATTGACATTGCACATTCAATAAATAGACTTTAAAACCATCTGTTGACTAACATTATGTCTTTCGATATGTTGGTTCTTTTGGCTAAATGTGTTTCAGATCACGACATGGAAGCTCAAATGAATGTGGATGCACCAAACGTTCTCACCATTGCTGATATCTTCCCGCATGGCTATCCAATGAAGATTGGAAAGAACAATCTCAGAGTTGACTTTGAAACTCTCACCTGTTCGGAATCTTCTTGTCTCACTGCAGTGGATATTCTGAAGAACCATCCCTATCAGAACATGCTCACCAACTCTGCCACTGTTCCGGAGATCTACATACAGCAATTCTGGAATACAATGTAGAGGGTCAAAGGTCAAAGTGCGGTAACAGTGACACTCAATCACAAAAAAGTTACCATCACACATGCAGACTTAAGGGTTGTTCTCCTCATTCCTGACATCATACCAACTGAATTCTCTGCTGCACCTACTGAAGAGACTGTTCTGTAATTTTTGATCGATATTGGGTATGACGAAGCTTCAGGGGTTGCTAATAAGCATTCTCACGTGGATCTTAAAAACATTCCTCAGCCTTGGAGAACCCTCTATATCATCATCACAAATCTATTTCTGTTCGTGACAGTGGCTATGAGCATCCCAAGCTCGTGGAACTGCAAATCTTTTGGGCTCTAATCAACATGAAACACATCGAAATTGAAGCTCTGATATGGGATGACATGATGACATTCCTCAAAAAGCTTGGCTCAAAGATTCCTTATATCAGATATACTAAACTTTTGATCCAAAGAGCACTTGGATATAACCCTGATATCCCCAAGAGAATCAATGACCCCGACAATCTTGACGTGTTTTCTGAACCCACTCTAACAGTCAGATTTAAGGAGTCCACTACCAAGAAACAAGGTGCTGTGTTGCCGGATCTCCTTCTCTCAGATGAACTCAAACAGCTCTACTCTTATAAAAGATATATGGTAGCTGTGAAAGAGAACAAAGTTGGCTTTCTTGATGAAAAATCTTCTGGTACGCCTGCAAGAAAAACCAGAAGAGGAAGTGCAGGAAGTGCTATAAGCACTGAGAGTCAGAGGAAGTTCCCCAAGAGGAATCCTCCTCGTAAAAAGACTGTTCCTTCTAAGGAAGCTGTTCCTATTCCCATTCCAAAGCTTGAACCACAAAGAAAGCTAGTGGACGAAGAGGTCTTCTACTCTGAATCTGCAACCGAAGCACCTCCTGCAGTAGCAAAACCTCCCAGTCCACCAGCTATCCAAGGAAAAGGGAAGACTCCAGTACTTGTGCCTTATGAAGAGGAAAGCTCAGAAGAAGAGCCACTGGAAACTGATTACAGGAGGAAGTTCAAACTTGTTAGACTCCAACACGTTGCGGAGGAATTTGCCAAAGATCAAATGGGTGGCCCCGGAGGGTCAAGTGGTGAAGTTCAACCTACACTAGATCCTGATGCGGTTAATCAACCCGATAAGGGAACTGGTGCCACCACTCTTGAGCAACAACAAAAGCAACAGGAGGAGTCTATTACGTATGACATTAAGGAACCAGATACTGAGAAGTCTGAGAAAGATAAAGCTGATGAAGAAGCTAAGTCTGGAAAAGATGAAGATGTTGATTATGAAAAGTTTCTTCTTGACAGTCCCGTATGGTCTAAGGAGAAACGTCTGAACCTCCTAAGGACCCTGAATCTCCTCACATCTCATCTTCATCAAACTCATCTTCTCACTCCTCACCACCACCATCAAAAAGAACAACAAGATCCACATCCAAATCAGTGAAGAAGCCAGCTGCCTCTTGGATTTCTCAAGCTAAGACACGAATCATTAAAGCTGTCAAATAGATCAGAAAGAAGGACGTGCTCTACAAGAAAATGAATTTCTACGCTGATCAGATACAGTATCTTCATGACGAGAATGATGAGATGAAAGTTGAAAGGGAGTATGTTCAGAAGCTCATGAAAGATGATCTTCGAGGGAAAATGGACGAAATGATCAAAGGTTACACTCACAATTACCTTCTTGACTTTGTTCCTAAAGTTAAAAAGGAGTTATTCACCAAACAACTCTATCCGAATCTACTTCATCTGGCCAAGCAGACTATGAAATCAACACCAATGCACGTGAACATCAATCCAGTTGATCCCATAATCTTCTCAGATGCTGAGTTAGTTGACCGGCCGGTAGCTCAAATGTCCAAACGATCTGCAACACTTGCCTCTCACGAAGGTAAATTGCTTGAAGCGTTGCTGGAATATCAACTCAAATCAGCATGCAGAGTAGAAGCTGAAAGGCCGCAACGTCCAAGAGACGATGATGACAAGGATAAGGATAAGGACAACGAGCCCAAACGCCCGAAGAAGTCTGGTGAATCATCTTCTATGCAACCTCCACCCCAACAGACTCCAGCTCAACAAAGGTCTCCTCCTCGCTCTTCTACTGAAAAACCTCATGATTCTTCTGAATTACCACCCAAGACTCAGAAAACCGGTGTTCACTTTGAGTATACGGGTGGTGACGAAGAGGAATTCCATGAGCCCCAACAACAACCCATCTCTCCTGACACAGCCACGAAACCAGAATCCTCCTCTAAGCCAAAGAAGATGAAGAAGAAGGCGCCTATGACTGACGTCTTATCATGGCTAGACGAGGATGATACTGAATTTGAATGGTTCTCAAAGCTTGTTGATTCCACTCCTTACCCAGCTGAAGGACAAGAGGTTCCAGAATGTAGTAGATTGGAGCATGCGAAATTACTTCAAGAAAAATTCCGTGTGAACAAGATGACGAAATCCGAGTTGAATCGAATCAAGAAAGAAGCATTTCAACTTCTCAAAGACAGCTCGGAAAGTGCTATTGAAGTTGAGTATCACCTCGATAATATAGCACGAGCCATGTCTAACAACATGGATTGGCTCAACCCAGAAGCAAACATCGACTTCACCAAACGGGACAACCCTCCATACTACACCGACTGGTCAAAACCTCTACCAACAATTGGCCAACCAGATCAGCCTAGGATTCCATTCCGATATTTCTTCAACAAAGACCTGGAATTTCTTTTACATGGTGGTGATGGTTCAAGGAAATACGCTACATCTCTGACACTTCCATTCCCGGCAGCCATATACTCTAACTGCATAGCCATCGAGGAAAGAGCTAACCACATGTTCTCCAACAATGTGGCAGAGTATGACCGTGATGTACTGTATGGGATTCACCATTGGCCAGAACGCCGAAGAATCTACTACAGAAGCTGCCAGGTTCAGAAGTCTCAACATGAAGTGTTCAGTACTAAGAGTATTGTTGCCATCAAACATGTTGATCTTTTGTCTAAATGGGACTACACTTTCCTCAAGAATATTGTGGTCAAAAGGCAAGACAAAAGGGATTATGCATTCTCTGAAGCGGACTTTGAGAATTTGTCTATCAACGACATTGAAGACATGTACCTTGCCAAAGCACAGGGTCGCATGAGACAATTTTCAACTGAAGTACAACGTGAATTCATCAAGTCCTTGCTTATCTTCATCAGAAGCATAGTCATCAAAAATCGTGTAGAAGATCTCCAGCTTGCAGTTGAATCATATCAGACCCGTGTCAACTTCACTCCACCTCAGCTAGATCTTCCCGACATTAACCAGCTTTCACAATACACACTCATCAGCCAACCATTCGGAGTGGTTTACATTAGTGAAACACATCGCAACTGCTTAATGGCGTGTAAAGATCTTCACAAGTTTAGGGATCACACATTGAAAAAGGTTAAGGACGGATTAGCTTATAGGTTGAAGGATATTCATGAAGGCATTGGGTCACATAAGCGATGGAATTCCAAGGAAAGACGGGATGTGAGGAGGATCATCAGAAAGATTGATGAAAGGTTGTATCGACGGGACTAGTTCAGAACTCTGGAGAGCTTTGTAGGCGGTCGTCCCAGGATTGCTCTCGCCGGCTATCAACGCCCAGTTCGCATTCCTGGTAACATTGATGGACTTCCTGGTACCCCTTGAACTGCTTCTATTTCATAATATTTTGGATGTGTGATTTAATTATGAATATGGCTTGTGCACACATAATAGTGTACAACCCGTTCTTGTCAAGAAAGGACCCTGTGGTATGCTTCAGTGCCACAATCGTTATAAAAGGAGCGAAAGCTTCTTACTTATGAGTAAAACCTATCAAACCTTTCATTTTTCAAGGTTTTGCTCAAAAGAACAAGTACTTCCCCGTATGATTTTCAAAACCTCAACCGTTTATATCACTTGTTGAGGTGGAGTATTTGAATTCAAACTTTGTTCACAAATTGTTCACAGTGGTCATCTTCCCGCAACACTCGAAATGGTCATATTTATTCTCAACTTTTCAAAAATAACATTTCATATGCCATTTTTGAGGGGGAGAGAATTATGTGATAAGAAATATGTTGTGTAAATGCAAATGAATCTTTGTGCTATAGACTTAACCAACGAATTGACGGTACTTAACTGTTAATAACTCGAAAAGACTTGTCCAGGACAGGTATTAATTTCATGCTAGTTCGCTAGTAATGTAAACGTGTCTCACAAAGGACTTTTCCGAGTAGAAAGTACCATTCGAGAAACTCTTGGTAGACATGAACTCTGACGAGTTTGGCAACCTTTCGAGGCTTGTCTACACCTTCAAGGTAGTTATTAGAGCTAGTTGTCACCTAAAAGCTGACAATGTAACTCTTTAACTATGCAACGTAACCGTGTCTCGCGGGGGATTGTCTATCTTGAGTTGATCAATTCATAAAGTGCGCGCTCTTTCCTCACTGTGCAGATTTCCATAAAAACTCTTTAGCACATGTGGAGGGGGAGTATTTCTGCAAAAGATCAAACTCTTACAGTGGTACAAAATGTTTTACAATCATAACCATTGTAAGAGATTTTCTTGAAAATTGGTTTTATGGCAGCATAGGTTAGTCATGGAGTTATAAGGTGACTAAGGTTAGGAATAACCGTCCTATGATCCACCAGAGCTGGAGGGATCTACCCAAGGACATCACAAATAGTTAGTACTTAGAAGTCCTTAGGTACGATTATAAAAAGGAGAAAATGAGAATCAGAGAAAGAAGGAGTTGAAGAATTAAAAAGAAATGCAAAGAAAAGGGTGAAAAGAAATAGCCCTCCAGATTATTCAACTTAGGGCAGACACCGGGTCCAATTCATATGCTACTGGTTGTCACTTGATGACGCCAGTATTGAAGAATAAAAGTCGTCATGGACCCAGTGACGTATGCACTAAACCTTCTTAGCCACTCAAGTTTCTCTCAACAGAAGCTTGTTTCATTCTCACAGGGAACCCTACATAATCTATCGGCTTTCTCTTAGAGATTGCTGATATTGAAGAAGAAGACCCTCTCCCTAGTCTCTGCTCAGGAAAACCAAAATGCACTATTGAGTCTAGAGCCACGAGATTCATCAAAAGATCTCTTAGGTACACTTGACATTTCATCACTTGGTGTTCAACAATAAGAACATCAGTGGTACGTTATCGAGTCCTTCGCAGATCTTAGCAATCTGTCGAGAACATTTATGAGAGGTTCACTTCTGTGATCCTCAGTGATTGAATTGAAACTCCTGCCAGGGTCAACATCAAACAGCCCTGACAGCAGGTCACTTTGGTAACTCCCTGTGGATTACGCTTAGTGTGTCTCAAACGGTCTACAGTCGTGAGGTGATGCTTTGGTGTACCTCAGCGACTCATCTGAACTATAGATGTACTTCGGTACATCACGTTATCTCACTTGTGGGACTCCAGTTCAGGAACGGCCTTTGTAAGAATTAGAGTTGTGTTTTCACACTATGCTATTAACACTCTCGAAGTTCAAACTTGTAACTGCCGGAATCCGCTTATTACTAACCGTTTTCATGTTTATTTCTTATGGAAGCTCTGGAGCGGAACAATCGTGTAGATTCTTAACATGCTCATGCCAACATCATCTCTAATGGAAGTTCTATCCAAAAGCAACACAAAAGTCAGAATGATTCTTCGTCAATTCAAAGAATCTACAAAGTTAAAGACTTAAAGAACTTCGTCAGCACGGTTATCAAACGTTAAAGAGCGTGTGAGCATGTTGAAGAATGACGTGGAGACACTATAGCAGCAAAGCAGACCTGAGGCAGACTTGATGCAGACAACAACAACTTACTATCACTACCATCACAAAGGACAATGATCAAAGAACAAAGTTAAAGATGACGTCAAAGCAAAACTGTTCAAAGAAGACAATTTCTCCATACTGGGGAGATTGTTCTAGTCAAGGCAATTTTTCTCACAAGAAAGAAGAAAGTCGGAAGACGTCAAAGCTACTATTACTTCAACGCCTTAACCGTTAATATTCATTCATCACCAACACTTAGGGGGAGTTTGTTGGAATCACTCCTAAACCTAAATCAAGTGTTAGTGATTCATATGTAATAGTTAGCTTAATTATGTCCTTTATGTTTGTTATTAGCCTTAAGCTTATGTAGAAGGCCCATGAGCTTAGGCCCAAGCCCATAGGAGAAAGGAAGGGACTAGGAGTGTTGCCCTAGCTCCCCTTCCTATAAATACTCTTGTATAACCCTCACTTGAGGGTTGGTTGTTCATTTTATTCACTTTCTCACTCTCTACGCATAACCGTATTATTATTAAGTGTGTGTGTGTGTTTAACGTGTTCAACCGCCTCTCTTCTCTTCTCTATTTCTTCTATTGATGCTTGTGTTGTAAAACTAGTGACCTAACACAAACATAACATAAAATAAAAAATTTCATCTTGTACGAAGCTAAGAACCCTAAAACCTTGATTCTTACATTTTATTGTTTTTGGGTAATGTTAGGAATTAGAAATTCCATAGTGAAGAGTCGGTCACCCCAAATATAATCTAGCATAAGTTAGCTCGTAGACATATCGTTATTTATGTGTTTATTAGCTTAGTTATTAGTTTAGTTGTTAGTTTAGAGTAACACCGTGGAGGAAGGACGGGTCTTTACCCACTGTATGCCTGATCCACAGCCCGTCAGGAGGGCGTATTAGTTGTAACTATAAAAGCCCCTTCCATCTTTGGAAGGGGTGGTGCTTCTTTGAATCTAACCTTTTCTTTTTGATTTATCTCTCTCTAGAACACCATCTCTACTCTCTTCATCTCTCTAAACATGGCACTATTGTTTCATCATAATCCTAGACCACCTGAATCATCAAACAACATAATATGCATGATCCTACAAATGGTACCAGAGCCTAGGTTTTGTTATTTGTGTTGATTCGTATGGTTTTTGAAGCGGTTCTTGTATGCGGTTTATGTAGTTATGTATGCGGTTTGATATGGCTGTGTTGTGTTTGATGCGTTTTACTGCTGCCTGTTGTTGTTGATGTTGCTGTGATGTTATGTGTTGTTCAACACGAGATTTAATGCAGGTTTGGGCGTGTTTGATATGCTATTAAGCAGTTTTGTAGTCGTTGTTATCTGCTAATGTTGAAACTGATCTGATGACGCCTTTTAAGCTGTTTAATCTGAATCTGCTGATTGTTAACACGTTTTAGTTATGGTTTTAAGCAGTTTGTTAACAGTTTCTTAACAGTTTCTATGATTGTTTTTCGATGTGATTTGACTGTTTTCTTCAGTGCGGTTTGTCCATGTACATCGAATCTGATGCGTCTTGACGCGAGAATGATGCAATTTGTTTCAGAAAAGTAGGGTGCGGTTTGTTACTGTTGTCCAGATTCGATGAACCTGATGTGGTTTGTATGATGCGTTTTGTCTATGCATTTTGTGCTAATTATGCGGTTTGTTAAACTATCTATGCGATTTGTCATTTAACTAATGCGTTTTGGTGCATAAGTGGTTTGATAAACATGCGGTTTGTTACTCTAAAAGGTGCAGTTTGAAAAAGAAGCGTTTTGACATTTTTGACTTATGCGGTTTGTGATAAAAGGACAATGCGTTTTGAAAAAAATGGCTTTGTGCGATTTCTCAGAAAGTCAACTGCGGTTTGTTGACTGGATTACTGGTTATGCGTTTTGGCAAATGAAATGCGATTTGAAAATAACAGAGGTTTAGAATCAGGTTTTAAATAGGGTGCGGTTTGTCATCAAGAATGCATTGTAAATTATTAACGAGGCGGTTTGTTGACTCCCAAAGACCACAAGATTCAAGACTACCTCAGTTACTAATCATGATTAGAACATGCCAAGCCAAGAACAACTTATTCAACCACCATCAACAAACATTCGACAAGCCACATAAACAACAAAAAACTTCTACAACAGGAATGCTAAATCAACAACATGTTCTCATCAACATCAATAAACATCTAATATATCTACATCAAACACTTTATCAAACACATGCAACTAATTCACCATTCTGATTCTTCAACAACCATTAACTACATCTTATAATCACAACATCAACATTTCAAAAACACTACCATATCACGTCTCATCGTACAACATTTGAATCTAACAAAGAATCTCATCCAGATCTCATTTTATCTTGTTCGTGTGGTATTACTACCCAATGAAATTAAATGATTGTATTTCAAACAAGATTCAATCATCATCGATCCACACATTCAGATTCGTACAGAAAACAATAGCAATGATATTAATTGATCTCAGTTTCTCTAACTTCGTGGAACTCAATAGTTACATCAAGACCAAAGGTCTAAAGCACAAGTTTAGAAATCATCATTGATCCAAGTGTGAAGATTCCACTTCATTTTTAATGTTCTAATCATAAAAGAAAAGATAATAAACAACCTGTGCTTAAAACCTTTTTTGATATTCGGATTTTGGACTTTCATGTTAAGAAATTAAATAAACAAGACTCGATCTCAGTTTTTGTTTCGTTTTATGTGAGGTTCTACTAAAACGAAGATCTATAAAGATCTAACCACATATGAACATATACCTCATAGATCGATTTAGGAGTGTCACTCCTTTTGAATATCCGAATCATTTAGTCAAATCAATTAACATGGATGTTAATTATTTTTCTTGATTCGTTCATAACTCATAAATAAATATTACCAGAAATCATGAGGTATTAAAGCCGATTCAAGCCCTAAACCATCCCTGTGGCAGTGGCTCAAACCATCCCTGTGGTGAGCCTATTCTAATCACGTTGTGCATATAGAGTGTGATAAATACTTGACTAATTAGTTACGGTTGTGATTCTTTCTTGCTTAACCCACAACTTAGCTATCACTTCGGTGTCTCACGCAGTTGAGGATATGTCAAGAGGTTTTGTACATTGGGTACACCGTTTCTTTTTCACGAGGATTAGTACAAGTTTAAGTAACAATTCTGGGAAATTCTACTTCATAATCAACTTTGTTATATCGGGTTTACTTCACCAAGTGGTCACGGCAATAGCCGACATAATATGTGGAAGATGTGTTTACCAAAGAGTTTAATGGATGAGATGTGATCAGCAATTCCCAAAGAATATTCGTTGCCATTATATGTCAATGATACTTCACAGTCTAAGCAAAATATTTCAAGAATCTTCAGAGTCTGTCATGATGTTTGCTTATGACAAGAACTTCTCGTGCAAATGGTCGTACACGTTATGATGCTTCTGAAAGTTCGAAACCATCATGGGGGAGAAACGTGTACTTTGATGTTTTATCTTTGTTGTTTTACGGTCAACCTCAGGGGGAAGTAGTGTATACTACTTTACTCAATATGGTTTGTGATGTTGTCGACATATGGGTAAAGAATTGTTAATGATGGAGAAGAATCGCTAATGAACCGCTGCATGTTCCTCTAAAATAGATATTCAACGAAACCAAAGTTGTCATAACACATTCAAGCTGAAATTGTTTACAGTTTTGTCTTGATTTTGTAAAATCCCACAAAAGAATCTATTTCTCGGTTTAAATCATAGATTTGTAAAATCCCGTGACAATGGAAACATCCTGGTAATAGTAAAGTGCATTTCCGGATCTATCTCTCGGTTTATTCTTGGTATTGTAAAATCCCGCGAAAGAAATGATTTCTCGGTTTAAACCATAGAATTGTAAAATCCCCTGATGATGGAACCATCCTGGAGAAATGAAAGTGTATTTCGGGATCTTATCTGATGCTGGTGCTACGGTTTCTGCTTCGATGAAGGGATAAAAGGGTGTACTTCATGAATTGGGTGTTTTTTTGGATTGTTCTCATGGCAGTTCGACTATTACAAGGTTTTACGAGGTTATGTGCTTTTAACCATGGTTGGGATAAAACCATTATCATAGTTCACTTAAAACGTCAAAGGAGGTTGGATTTAAGCTTTTAACCACAAGATAAGACAAGGGCGTTAATTTGGTATTATCTATTTGAGGTTGAAGTTAAATGTCACGGGGATGGTTGGATGAAGATTCTTCGAGATCCTTGTTCGAGCTTTTAATATTTTCAAAAACGAAGACTTGGAAATCTAGTTATTTTTGGGTGATTTTTCTTACCACTTGGGGGAATTGGTCTCTTACCACCACAAAATAACTATCACTTTAAGGAGTTCCGTTGTAGTGCTCAGTGTCACATTAAATTGTGGATTTTCAAGAGGTGATGTACGTATTATACTTGATGGTTGGTTGGATGAAGAGTATAGAGCACTTAGAGATTCAATGGGGGGTGAACTCTCGGCACCGTTCATTTTTTCATGTGTGCACGCTTAAGTCATGATTTCGGGTAAATTCACTTCAGGGTCAAATTCATCATATTGGGTTTTCTCCATCTACTGTCACTACAGAGCCTACTGAATGATAATGGGGTTGACAACAAGTTTGCCAAGAGAGGTAGAAAAGAGAGAGATTATGACGTTTGACCACAACAGTTCAAGCCTCATACTTCAAGGAAAATAAAAGTGTACGTCTCAGTGCGCTTTATCTTATGAAGAAGAGAAATCTTCTTATGACGTTTGAACACAACAGTTCAAGCCTCGTTCTCTAAAGAAAAGAAAAGTGTACGTTTCAGTGCGCTTTATCTTCTGAAGAAGAGAAATCTTCTAATGACGTTTGAACACAACAGTTCAAGCCTCGTACTCCAAAGAAAAGAAAAGTGTATGCGTCAGTGCGCTTTATCTTCTGAAGAAGAGAAATCTTCTTATTTATGACCATCCTCGTCAACATGCTTCATACTTTTTCCATGCGCGTTCAGTTATCAAGTGAATCGGACTACTGTTTATTGTTTTCTTATTCCACTTTCTCAATTATAATCATGAATGGCAACTCCGTATGTAATTCTTGAGGGGGAGAAGAAGTGTGAATATACAGGATGTTGATTGACGTCGGAGTACAAATGGTCATACGGCTCCTAACTCATGTAAGAACCGAGCTTCTTCTTATCGGGTCATCTTTACATGGAGTTTCTTCTAAGAGCCGTTGGTTGACATCTTCACACGAGCTGATGAGTTTAACGACAAAGTGCTTCCAGTTGCGAGGCTGATTTCCTAGATGAACATCTTTCTATTCTTGTTTGATTAGGAGGGATTTTAGTTAAGAGAATTTGCTATATGTAAGTTAACGGGAATGCATTTGGTGAGTTGAAGATGTTAACACTCTATTCCCCAATTGGACAATCTTGAAGAAGGTCGAGTCTACAGTATGTTCTACATTTTTTGCTTCATGTTAGAAGACTAAAGACGAGTTGTGATAACGCTCAAATTGTGCATGTTTTTAGTAGCGTTATCCGTGTTTTTATGTATGTTATTTGGTTATAAACATATGCTTTTGTTGCTTAATCGTATCAAAGTGCGTTTGCTAGTTCATTTGTAGCCAAGTACAGGAAAGTGGAGAAAAAGACGGAAAAAGAAGTAAAATACGAAGATTCTCCATATATGAAGAATTCCTGACCAAAGCAAGACTTGTGGAGTATATTCGAGAAGATAAAGTCATCAAGTTAGTGGTCCAAAGACTCAAGAATAAAGTTCAAGAAGGAAAACGAGAAAGAAATGAAGAAAAGAAGCTTAAACGAAAAGATATTGGAAACCTCGTTGTTCACGACACACCTTCACCATTTTTGCCATAACTTTTGCATACGGACTCCGTTTGACCCCCAGTTCGCGGCCACGGAAAGCTAAGAGAAAGATCTACAACTTTGCAGCTTATGACTTTTTGTGATTTTGCTCCAACCGATCGGTCGAGCCCCGCAACCGGATCCGGTTGGAGAATGGTCACGTAGACCAACCGAACGGTTTCAGCCATTTTTCCATTACTAAGGTTCAAAACTTGTTCCAAAAGATTCTAGTCCCTTCCAAGCTCCTTGGTGACCAAGAAATGCATTTATAACCCCTAGCCTTGGAAGTAGTATAAATAGAGGCCTTTGCATCCTCATTTCATACACCAAAACTTGAGAGATCTTCTCTCACACCTATCTTACCACCACTACTACTCTCTCAAAGCTTAAATTCGTTCATAAAGTTCCAGGAAACTTTGGAGGTCCAAGAAGTCATCATTTGGAGGTCAAACCATCAAGAAGTCAACACCAATCCTTTGGGAATCATTACTACACTATTTGTAATCTTATTTCAAGCATTGTAAGACTTTCAATCATGTTTTCTAATATTCAAAGTTCTGAGTTTATGTTTATGTTTGATATGAGTGGCTAGTTTCTTTATGCACTTGCTTAAATGATATTGATTATCATATGATTAGTTAGTGGTTGTGTTAACATGTTTTAATTCAATTTCAAGTTGATTCTAAAATCCAATTGTGCTAAAGTTTCATAGTGACATTTGTTAATCAAGTTTGGCTAATTGATAATAATCGTTGGGGTCGAAAGAACTTCGTGTTGCTCAACTAGTCATAATCATTTTGTCTATGGATGATTGTTTTTACCCATTATTCTTGATTACACAAAGGAACTAAGGTGTGGTTGTAATAGAAACGCTTTTTGATTATCAAATTGGATTGGTTGGAAACATCTAAATGGTCGTAAGATTAGTTGTTGAGAATCAATTGTAGCCTTTTGTCTATGATCGGTTACCTTTTGTATTGACCATTTCTTAAGCAATTTGATGAACAAGTGGATGTTTTTGTGTTTAGGTTTATGTATGTAGACTTATGAAACTTGAATTGATCTTGAATTGATTGGTTAAACTTAATGCTTGTTTTTATAAACTAAACTCTTGATCAAAGTTTAACTTGTAAGAACAATAGATTAGTATACCAACTAATTATCATAACCAACATGTTAAGAGGTCAAACACAATCACATTAATCTATGATATGAAACTAGTTTAAGCAAGTGTAGTTTTTAATCATCTAAATTTCATTATACCTATTTGCTTTATTATATGTCTTGGATAGACTCCGTTAATTCAAACTTGTGTTTAGATTCACTCAAATCCCTGCGAACGATCCCGACTTACCTTCCTAATCTTGCTATAACGGACAAGTATACTTGCTCGTATGTGTTATTGGTAATGTTGGTAATTCACCTTTTATAAATTTAAAACTTGCACCAACCGGGCACATCAAGTTTTTGGCGCCGCTGCCGGGGATTTGATTGTGTTTCAACAAGTTTTTGAATTTCCCTAGGTCGATTCAACCCAAAAAAAAAAAAAAAAAAAAAAATCTCAGAAACCTTAACCGGATCCGGTTGCCCCTCAACCGAATCGGTTACGAGTTTGCCCATTCATCAGTTCGTACAGCCGATCGGTACGGCTTCGTAACCGATTCGGCTAGATATCAAAACCAAATCCAACCGGATCGGCTGGAATCCCAGCCGATCGGTTTCACCATTCTGTCAAAAAAAAAAAAAAAAAAAATTGTGTTTTTCCTTGTTTGTTTGTTTGTTTGGTAGATTATTTAATAAAAAAAAATTCCCTCGAAAGTAAGGCTCACCCATTGGAAACAAACTGTGTGAGAGGTATAAGGCGGGTCTCTCTGATTCCCTAAAGAAGTTGGGTTTTTAATATGCTTCGCGCTGACCTGCTTCTCCGCTTCTTTGTGCGTTTCAATGGAGCTACCGAGAACCCTTGGGAAAAAAAAGTCATAACTAGTTTTCTTTTTAAATAAAAAAATAAAATAAAAAGCGTCTTAAAGTTATTTAGTTTATTTCTTTCAAGTCATTTTTCTAAAAATAAAAATACAAAAAGATTTTTCTTCATGTTCGTTTTCATTATTTTTATCTTTTTATTTTTTCTTTTTAAAATATTTTGTGAATCGCTTTGGGTTTTTATAAACTCACACTCTTGGAGTGATCAACTCGTTAGTCCACTCTACGAGCTTAAATGTCAAATCGAAAAAAGGACTAAGCCCAAAGCTTATTTGAAACCACCGTTCATCGAGGAACTTTTTGTCGTAATCGACATATTCGAAGAGAAAGTCAAACCTCCACCCGATTCCCCTACCATAATCGGCATTGATCCCGATGACCAACCCATGTGGTCAAGCACTAGGACTGTTGCACCAACACCTAGTTCCGCTGTTATTCAAAGCCCTCTTCACAATAATTTCCATATCAAAGGTACCCACATGCAAATGATTCGGGAGAATCAATTTGATGGGAGAATCCGATCCGATCCTCACCGACACATAGCCGATTTTCTTGAGATTAGTAACCTATTCCAATATGGTGAAAATCAAGAGGAAGTGGTTAAATTGAGGACTTTTCCTTTCTCATTAACCGGAGAAGCCAAAATTTGGTTGAACGAGTTAAATGAAGGAACGATTACTACGTGGGAAGAGATTAGAGAAGCTTTTATTAGCCGATACTTTTCTCCAGCTAAGTTTAAACGTCTCCTGAATGACATTCACAAGTTTCACCAAATCGATCATGAAACTCTCGTTAACGCTTGGCTCCGCATGAAAGATATGCTTCGCATTTGTCATGGACACGGTCTAACCAAAGGAGCGATAATTCAAATATTCTATCACGGTTTAGACGATCCAACTCGAGGAAATCTCGACACCGGGGGAATCTTCCTCTATAAAACTCCAAACGAAGCTTTCAAAATCCTCGAGGACAAGGTCCAACTCAAGCTTGATCTCTCAGAAAAATCTATGATCAATTCCAATACGAAAGCCGTTGTTTCCGCCGGTGGAAGCAACATCAATACCGATCATGTCTTATTGATCGAGAAATTGGAAGCTCTCTCAACAAACATCAACGCCAAATTCATAAGCATACGGAGAGAGATGATGGAACTGCGAAATAATCACCACGCTTCAAACCACGATGCTGAGGATGGCATGCCGTTGTGTGATCCCATGGAAGCGAACCAAGTTCAACATGAAGGATATCACGGAAGATATCACAACCAAAATTCCAGAAATTCGTACTCCTTTCCATACCACAACCCAACCCAAAACTATTCTCGATATCAGCCACATCCATCACAACATTTCAATACACCTAAAACCTCAACGGAGGAGATGATGAGAGAGTGGATGGCCAGTCAAGCGAAAGCCAATGAGAATATAACGAACTTACTGGTTGAATTGGAACGTAAAGTCGATCAAGGAAGAAGGAACCAACAAGCGATAATCCAAGACTTGGAGAGGAGGATAGAAAGATTAAGTAAGGAGCAGGAAGTCCACCATGCTGAATCTCTCCCTTACACCACATATACCAACTCGAGACATGAATTTGTCTATACACCACCCTTAATTCGAAACGATAACGATAAAAGTGAGGTTGAATTTATCAAAGAGGACGAGACCGAGCATATTCCAACAACGCTAAATCCGAACCAAATCAAGTCTAACTCACCAACCGTGTTACCTTTTCTTGAGGATTGCACCATGCATATCCCAACCACTCAATTACAAAGTTTTGAACACCATGTTGGTGATAAGAAGTTCAACGAAATTGGAGGCAACTGGAAAGAAAGATAGAAGAATGGTCTGAACCACAAGATCCAGTCTTTTTAAATCAAAACGGTAGGACTAAGCCACCTCCTACATCTCACCTTGAGAATGTGGATGCCATATTCACTGGGAGTGGAAAATCCGATGATCCTCCGAAAAATCAAAAAGATCTGCCACCTGTCCTCTTTTCTAATGAAATTGACCAAACGTTCGAGATAACAAAGAATCAAATGTATTCCCATCCATTGTGGAGTACAAACCAAAGATTCCATACCCTCAATGTTTAAGAACTGAAATTCCCCATTTGAACCGTATTGTCAAAGTATCCTAACCCGGGGAAGATTCGAGTCAGGCTGATGACTCGGTAATAAAACAAGCGCTTCTCGGGAGGCAACCCGTGTGTGTTTCGATTTTCTATGGTTACTCCCCAAAGTCTTAACCTTTGGTTGAACTTAAGTGGGGGGGGGGGTGCCACCTTTTAATAAAACCTTTTGTTTGTTTATAAGATTGTGTGCAGGTGATGATTTCTCTAGTGGACGCCAGGAATGAAGAAAGAATTTTAAGCTGATAAACTCGTTGACATATCTGGTTTCATCTCTATTTTCCCTATTTCTATACTTTGAAGTTCGTTTTTCATTGAGGACAATGTCTAACTTAAGTGTGGGGGGGGTGAATAGGAAAAATTAGAGTTTTCATGCTTAAATTTAAAATTTTGTTTGCCCTTGTGATCTAGTTGTTTTCACACTTTTAGGATTATCTATTAGAATAACTGGATCATTCCACTGGTAAAAATTGGTAATATTTGAAACTTCGAGATGTGTTCCGATTACTATTGCAATCCATTCTGGGATCGATAAACATTTGCTAGCACATATTATACCCTTTCCACTAAATTGTGAGGATTTGAGCCTATTTCTTATTAGCATACATCTTTTATGCTTGGATCTTTTGCTATGAGTGTGTCGGTGATTTTATTTATTCTAGAACTTGTGCTTGTAAATCATTACCAGACCGCAGTGAGATTGCATTCGTGCGATATAAGTGAATTCGTGTGATAAAGAGGCACCTTAGGATTTAACCCAAATGGCCTTCCATTTTACATCTAATGATATATTAGCTAGCCACATTGGTTAGTTAACCACCCACATGGACCCATTTGTAGTGCTCATTTTTAGCACTAGATACCCCTAGTTACACTTTTTGAGCCATCCCTTTCATTTTTGCTTCACCCAGAAAATACAAAAAGATCTTACACTTTAAACCTTTGCCTATCCCATATCAATGTCTAAACGGTTGGTTGCTAGTTACCTGGAAAGTAAAGATTGGTCAAATGATTATGAGTACCACATCCTATGTGATTGATTGAGCCACGCGTTATGTTATGTTATGATAAAAAAAAAAAATTGTGTTGAAAGTATGGAAATAATAGCCAATGAGCTATGATCGTAGAACAATTGTCATGGCAAAGCAAAAAGCTGTGGAAAGTGGAAAAGAAGAAAGCAAAGCTATAATCGTTTATTTGGTTCGTGGAATGTTTGGTAGCTAGCAACATGGGTATTAGACTTGATTTCATTTTTATTTTAACACCAATTTCATAAACATTCCCATGCCTTATCCTTACCCTTAACCCTTAGCCATATCATTATAACCCGAATAAAAGCCCTCTTTAGATGTTTTTACTTGGTGCTCACGCCACGTCGGTGGAGTTTTGTTTCTTGTACAAGCTTATGGTAATAATCTAATCATGACTGAGCAATGAGTGTGATTTATCTTGTTACTCCACTAAAAATGAGTGATTGAGTGAATTATATTTCGTTCCTTTTCCGTGAGGTGTTCTGAAATGTTCATCATGCAAGAAAATCATTGGATATTGTCAAACATCTTGATATTTCACCCTTATAAAGCATAATTGATGAATCCTCTCTCATATTTATACTTGGTTGATTTGCATCACATTTTTCATAATCACGATCTTGTACCAGTGGATGTTTTTTCCTAGATTTGCTTGAGGGCAAGCAAAGTTTAAGTGTGGGGGAATTTGATAACGCTCAAATTGTGCATGTTTTTAGTAGCGTTATCCGTGTTTTTATGTATGTTATTTGGTTATAAACATATGCTTTTGTTGCTTAATCGTATCAAAGTGCATTTGCTAGTTCATTTGTAGCCAAGTACAGGAAAGTGGAGAAAAAGACGGAAAAAGAAGTAAAATACGAAGATTTCTCCATATATGAAGAATTCCCGACCAAAGCAAGACTTGTGGAGTATATTCGAGAAGATAAAGTCATCAAGTTAGTGGTCCAAAGACTCAAGAATAAAGTTCAAGAAGGAAAACGAGAAAGAAATGAAGAAAAGAAGCTTAAACGAAAAGATATTGGAAGCCTCGTTGTTCCCGACACACCTTCACCATTTTGGCCATAACTTTTGCATACGGACTCCGTTTGACCCCCGGTTCACGGCCACGGAAAGCTAAGAGAAAGATCTACAACTTTTCAGTTTATGACTTGTTGTGATTTTGCTCCAACCGATCGGTCGAGCCCCGAAACCGGATCCGGTTGGAGAATGGTCATGTAGACCAACCGAACGGTTGGAGCTCAACCGGATCCGGTTGGAGATCCTGTTTCAGCCATTTTTCCATTACTAAGGTTCCAAACTTGTTCCAAAAGATTCTAGTCCCTTCCAAGCTCCTTGGTGACCAAGAAATGCATTTATAACACCTAGCCTTAGAAGTAGTATAAATAGAGGCCTTTGCATCCTCATTTCATACACCAAAACTTGAGAGATCTTCTCTCACACCTATCTTACCACCACTACTACTCTCTCAAAGCTTAAATTCGTTCATAAAGTTCCAGGAAACTTTGGAGGTCCAAGAAGTCATCATTTGGAGGTCAAACCATCAAGAAGTCAACACCAATCCTTTGGGAATCATTACTACACCATTCGTAATCTTATTCCAAGCATTGTAAGACTTTCAATCATGTTTTCTAATGTTCAAAGTTCTGAGTTTATGTTTATGTTTGATATGAGTGGCTAGTTTCTTTATGCACTTGCTTAAATGATATTGATTATCATATGATTAGTTAGTGGTTGTGTTAACATGTTTTAATTCAATTTCAAGTTGATTCTAAAATCCAATTGTGCTAAAGTTTCATAGTGACATTTGTTAATCAAGTTTGGCTAATTGATAATAATCGTTGGGGTCGAAAGAACTTCGTGTTGTTCAACTAGTCATAATCATTTTGTCTATGGATGATTGTTTTTACCCATTATTCTTGATTACACAAAGGAACTAAGGTGTGGTTGTAATAGAAACGCTTTTTGATTATCAAATTGGATTGGTTGGAAACATCTAAATGGTCGTAGGATTAGTTGTTGAGAATCAATTGTAGCCTTTTGTCTATGATCGGTTACCTTTTGTATTGACCATTTCTTAAGCAATTTGATGAACAAGTGGATGTTTTTGTGTTTAAGTTTATGTATGTAGACTTATGAAACTTGAATTGATCTTGAATTGATTGGTTAAACTTAATGCTTGTTTTTATAAACTAAACTCTTGATCAAAGTTTAACTTGTAAGAACAATAGATTAGTATACCAACTAATTATCATAACCAACATGTTAAGAGGTTAACACAATCACATTAATCTATGATATGAAACTAGTTTAAGCAAGTGTAGTTTTTAATCATCTAAATTTCATTATACCTATTTGCTTTATTATATGTCTTGGATAGACTCCGTTAATTCAAACTTGTGTTTAGATTCACTCAAATCCCTGCGAACGATCCCGACTTACCTTCATAATCTTGCTATAACGGACGAGTATACTTGCTCGTATGTGTTATTGGTAATGTTGGTAATTCACCTTTTATAAATTTAAAACTTGCACCAACCGGGCACATCAAGTTGCATTTGACGATCTAAAGACTTCTTCTTAATCTGGGCATTTATCAAACAGATTGTCGGTTTAGGGGAGAGCACTAATTGGGGGAGAGTGAAATGTCAGACTTAATCCCTAATTAGACTTGCTCACATTCGTTCTTCAGCAAGTTGATTCTCACAGATTCAATGGTATTCTTCTCACAAGATTTTAAGTGTTTGGGCTTATAAAGAGTTGCTGATTCTGAAGTATCAAAACCAGCAAGGGGGAAGGAGAAACACATCTAAACACGAGTAAAATTGATAAGATTAATAATTCTAAGTGATTGAAGATATCCCGGGAAGACTAATGTCATTATCGTAGAGAAACTCAATGTTTGACTCCTGGTGTTTGGTGTTCGTATTCCAACTATGTGGGGGAAGAGATGGAAGAGTTACTTTCTGAAGATAAAAGAAGTACACAAGTGTGTGATGATTTCGATGTTATCGAAATCATCAGGGGAGAGAGATTGTGTACAATGAGGACGCTCAGCTGTTTCACTTGAGATCTTAATCAGTGATTCAGTGAAATAATCACTTATTTCGGAGTTGACATCCGCATAGATAATCAGTGATTCGGCCTGCTACTTCAATGTTATCGGTTATTCTCTCTTTGGGCATTCAGGTACTTCAGGTTCTTGAGCTTCATACACTTTTTTCAGGGGAGAGAAAAGTATACATCGGGGTTATTCTTTGGATATTGGACTTAATCTGAAACTTCGATGTTATAAGTTTATCCGTCTTTGAAGTTCATCCATATGTGTATTCGGGTTCATGAGCTTCATTCAAAGAGACTGACTGCATCAATTCATCTACTTGGGGGAAGTGGTCTCTTGACAACCTTTTGGTATGGATCGCTTCAGACGTCAGTAGAAAAGAAATATGAGAAGATTTTTTTATGTGTGGGATGATACATTGCTGTTCTATTGGATGATATAACCCCGAACAAAGAATCACAAAGATCATTCTTAAAAGAAGCAGCAAGATCGATGATAATGGTGTGCTTCTTCTTACACCTGGCTAAGGGAAGCTTAAAAGAAAGCTTTGAATCTGCTCAGCTAAAGGATTTTCGGTTTGGGGGAAGCTGCCAAAGTCTCGCATTCTTAAAGGCTCAATTCCTTCTTTTCAAGAGCCTCGGAAGCTTTGGTGATGGATGTTAAAGAGATGACGATTTCTATCTTCTACAACGGTGATGGATGATATCCTTATCTCGGTACTCGTATCATCATATTCTTAAACTATATCATCTACTCTATCTGTAAATATTTATCAAAAAAACCAAAATGCAAAAATATAAAACCAACAAAAAAAATAGAAAATTATAAAACCAACAAAACCCATAAAAATCAAAAAATAGAAAAATACCAAAAATATGTTTTCTAAAGACATGTCTTCTGGTAACGATAACATCTACAGTCTTAGAAATGTCATTCAATAATGGCACGGGACCATAGATGAAGTTCGAGCGGGAGGTGTAAATATTTTTTTTCAAAACATGTCTAAAACTTTGGCTTGCAGTTACTTCAGACTGTAACCCGTGCTTAAACCATGGTTTGCTATTATTTCAGATAGCAACCCGATCTTCAAGAAAGGAAAGTGCTGCGCTAAACCAATTTTCAAAAATTTCATGCACTTATCCTAAAACAAAATGAGGAAATTATGTCGAAGGACTGCTGTTCCTGCTCAAATAGTTTTCCTTCTAAAATTCTTCAGAAAAATATTTGTTTTAACAAAATGGTGGTAAATGAGTTGCTTGAAAATCAATCAGAATCATGTTTTCATAAATTTGCAAAACCCAATCAATGACTTCATTTTATTTAAAACTTTTCATAGAAAGAGTCATTGATTGAGGGGGAGAATGTTTTCAATTTTATATCATCTATCGGGCATATCTAATTATCCTACGTGCTTAACTGAAAAAGATATTTGCCTATGTCGAAGGACTAGGAATTTAGGATATGATTGTTAGGATTAGATGATTAGAGTTTGATGAACACATAAATCCCATGCCTTATATGAATTGATTGATATGTTGGATGACTATTATTAGTCGATTGTTGTCTAGGTGATTTCGACCACCATATATCTGTATGTTTGTTCACTAACGTATGCAGATATCATGGTATAAAAGAATGTTCCCGATCCAGATCCCACATAAGAAGATGATTGGAAGCCGAAAGGAAAGGGTAACTATTTCTTGGGTCAACAAAAGAAGAAACGAAGCTTAATTGGAACTATTTCCTGCACAAAGATTCGTATATCGATGCACATATTGAGGGGGAGCGAATGGTTTCTATTGAAAATCGTGGAAGTTCTTCAAAAACCTCTATCCTCTATGTGCAAAATGATTTTCAAATATCCAACGCACATTTTGAGGGGGGGGATATACTAAGAAAATCAAAAGGCTTTTTTTTAAGAAAATTATGATCAAGAAATTGTTTCAATGAACTCTTGCCTCCATGTGCTAAACAATTTCAAAACCATATGCACATGCTGAGGGGGAGCATTTCTAAAAGATCAAAAACAATTAAGGTACAAAATATTTTGATTTTATATCACAAGTACCTTGATTGATTTTCCAAATGATTTTTCAATTGGTTTCATGAAGGAAAGAAAAATATCAAAAGACCAACCAATTTACTTTATGCATGGTGTTATAAGGATGGTTAGGTTAGGTATTCGTTCCCACGATCCCGCCAGAGCCGGAGGGATCTACCCAGGGACAATCCACTAGATAGTGTAGAAGTCCTTAGGCATGATGAAAAAGGAGAAAAGTGAGAAATGGGAAGAATGCGGACTGAGACAGAGCTAGTACTGGAATAAACCCAACAAGGTTCTAGTAATGAAGTCTCGGTAAGCACTGAAGGGGTTGAAGAATGAAAAAGAAATGAACGTGAAAAGGGTAAAAAGAAATAGCCCTCCAACAATTCAACCTTTGTCAGAAACCGAGTTCAATACATATGCTACTGGTGTCTACTAAGGTAACACTGGTATTGAAGACTAGACGTCATGGACCCAGTGACGCACTGCACCTAACTTCCCAAGCTACTTAAGTTCCTCTTAAAAGGACTTGTTTCATTCTCACGGGGAACCTAGGTAATCTATCAACTTTCTCTTAGAGATTGTTGATATTGAAGAAAGAGACCCTCTCCCTAGTCTTCGGCATAGGAAACCAAATGTGCACAATTGAGTCTAGAGCCATGAGATCATCCACAATATCTCATTAGGACAAAAATTAATGAAGAATTGCTGTTTCACACAATGTGGTAAGTAAGTACATATTGAGAGTCCTACGCATTATCCTTGTGGTATTGCCAGAACATCTGAGTGATATGTAAAATATTCACAATGAAGATGGAAATCCTTCTAGAGCCAACATCAAACAAGCTCTTGGTGGGTGACATGTGAGATCTTGCAAAAGATCAAGCTTGTGACAACAGGATAGAAACAATTGGGCAATTCATTCTTGAATCAACCTTGATCCAGGAAATGAATTGACGAATACTTTTGGAAAAACCGTTCGATGTGAAAATCTTCTTTTCTCTAGCACATCAGATGTGTATTCATGTTTTCAAACACAAAAAGTATCTCTGATTGAAAAAATACTTTTTGAAAAACCTTTCGATGTGCAAATCTCATCTTTTCTCTAGCACATCGAATGTGTACTCTTTTTCAAATACAAAAAGTATTTCTGATTGAAAATTGATCTTTCTTATAAAACATTCGTCATATTGCAAAACTATTTCTTCAAGCAATACGCGATTATTTTTCAAATCAATTTTTTATCAATCAGTGAATCTCAATTCGATGGTTCACTCACTCCGTGTTGTCTACTTTGGTACGCTCCGGTTTGAGAACGGCTAGATAAAGCTGCGAAACCCTATCAAGGAGATTCTTAGGAATCCTACCCGATCACAGGCAGTATTTATACTGATCAACGGGGAACCGTGGTTCTTGCAACTATATTCAACGAAAGTGAACAAAGACACTTTCGTGTGTTTTAGTGCTAACTGATCGATATTGAGGAGTCAATTCACAACCGCATTCTCACAGCATTCACACTTAATTTAAGAAAATCATGACCATCAAAGATATACAAAGATGCTTCCGCTACTCTGCTGAAAAGATGTCAACATCCAGAAAGTGTGAGCATGTCGGTCCAAAAGTCACAACATCACATGAAGGCAACACAATAAAGGGTGATCCAGAGATTTACTGTGGTTGATAATCTCAAAGAAAGCTCGAAGATCATCAAGATGTGGATCAGTTCAAAGACCTCCACTGAGAGTACAAAATAATTGGACTATGAAGAGTCACTGCTAAAGCACAAAGATGCAGAAGTTGAAGAATTAAAGTCTACGAGCTCAAGACTGAAGATTAAATAGAATGCTAGGATTCGAAATGTAAAACATGTGGTGACCTCCCTTAGGGGGAGATTGTTAGGAATTAGAAATTCCATAGTGAAGAGTCGGTCACCCCAAATATAATCTAGCATAAGTTAGCTCGTAGAAATATCGTAATTTACATGTTTATTAGCTTAGTTATTAGCTTAGTTGTTAGTTTAGAGTAACACTGTGGATGAAGGACGGGTCTTTACCCACTCTATGCCTGATCCACAGCCTGTCAGGAGGGCGTATTAGTTGTAACTTTAAAAGCCTCTTCCATCCTTGGAAGGGGTGGTGCTTCTTTGAATCTAAGCTTTTCCTTTTAATTTATCTCTCTCTAGAACACCCTCTCTACTCTCTTCATCTCTCTAAACATGGCACTCTTGTTTCATTATAATCCTAGACCACCCGAATCATAAAAACAACATAATATGAATGATCCTAAAGGTAAGATTAAGTGCTCAATTTATGTATCTAATCATGTTCTAACACTAACCTAGCCATCTAATTGCACCAAAACCTATAAACACGAAAACCCCCAAACATAAACATAAACCCTAATTTTTAAATTGGTAAAATTGATGTTTCTCGGTTAAATTAGATGCTTGAAACATGTTTACAACACATATATGAAGGTTTCAACATGTCCCATTTAATCACAAACAACCTTATGCGTAATCCCTAATCATACGCATACGCTTAAAACTCAAAATCTAAATATTGAGAGATTCAACCGTTGGATTGAAAAGTTGTTCAAAACCTTAGTTTAAAATCATGATCAAAACGTTTTGCAACTTACAGATTTTTAAGGGGATGAACAGATTTAGAGAACGAGTATAAGCCGTTGGATCTTTGTAGGTTTTTTGAAATAATTGCTAAGTGTAAGCATTGAATGAGGTGGTTGGAGTATTTTGTTCAAAATTAGTTTGCAAAAGTGACAAGTTCAGTCCCTTAACCTCAAACATTTTCAACTAAGACCCATTAACTTCCGTTTTGGTTAGACAAAACACATATTTGGCAAGAAAATTAACGATACTCCTCCTCGACTTTTGAAATAGTGAAATTTGTAAATATTTGAGTCCGAGGAGGGTATATTACAAGATACATATCCACCATTTAATATGAAACAACGTATTTTTGGTAACATGCAAGTACAAGATTTTATGAAACTAGAAAATATTCACTTTCTCCCCCTCAACACTTGTTCGGGAAAAAAGGTGAAATGTTTAATAGAACATTGTGATGATGGAAGTTTTGTACTTGCAATGTTTGTATATCAGATAGAATTTAGAAAGAATAATATTTTTGGATTTTATAAGATTTTATATTTTTGTATTTTTGTTTTTGAAAAAAATATTTACAAAAGAGGTTTTGGTGTTTGACTTTTCAAGTATGTTTTAAAAGTTCGTCTAGTTCTTCTAGAGTCAAACAGCTCATACCAATATGGTGAATCAGATCAGTAAATCTTGCGGGAGGCAAGGCTTTTGTGAGAAGATCCGCCAATTGGTGTTCTGGACCTACAAAGTATAATTCAACTATACCCTTTTCCATATGCTCTTTGATGAAATGATATCGAAGATCGATGTGCTTTGACTTTGAATGTTGAACGATGTTGCATGAGATTGCAATAGCACTTCTGTTGTCGCAGTACACCGGAATTCTGTCAAATACATAACCATAATCTTTGAGTTGTGTTCTCATCCAGATGACTTGAGCACAACACGCAGACATGACTACATATTTTGCTTCAGTTTAGGACAGCGATGTACAATCCTGTTTCTTCGATTGCCATGACACCGATTTATCACCAAGGAATTTTAAACCTCCTAAAGTACTTTTCCGTGAATCTAAGCATCCTGCGTGGTCCGCATCTGAAAAAGCTAATAGTTGAAAACCAGAATCCTTCGGATACCAGATCCCCAAGTTAATGGTTCCCTTTACGTATCGGAGGATTCTTTTAGCCTCAAAGAGGTGTCTTTCAGTTGGCCTTATCTGAGAACGAGAGCAAATATATACATAAAATACAATGTCAGGTATACTGGCTATTAGATACATGAGAGACCCAATAATACTTCAGTATTTGGTAGGGTTAACCAATTTCCCATGTAAATCATCATCCAGTTTGTTAGTATGTGCCATTGGTGTTACATAGGTGTCACAACTTTGCATTCCATGGTTATTTAATATTTCAAGAGCATATTTGGACTAACTTAAGAAAATACCACGGGGTGATTGATGAACTGGTAGTCCTAAGAAGAACGTAAGTTCACCCATCATTGACATTTCAAAATTTGTTTTCATTAGATGTGAAAAAGCGTTTGAGTACTTTTTGTGGGTAGAACCAAAAATGATGTCATCCACATAAATCTGAACAATTAAAATGTGTACCCCATGATATTGAATAAACAGTGTTGGGTCGACCAATCCTTTGATAAAATGATTAGCAAGGAGAAAGGATGACAACTTATCATACCACTCTCGAGGGGCTTGTTTGAGACCGTAGAGAGGCTTGCTTAGTTTGTAGAAGTGATTAGGGAATTCTGGAGGAATCCTTCTTTTTGGATTACATATACTGTCTCCTTTAGTTGACCATTTAGAAAAGCCGTTTTGACATCCGTTTGATAGACGGTGATGTTCAAGTGAGCCACAAATGTCAAAAAATTTCGTAAACCTCAAGCCTAGCTACCAGTGCGAACGATTCTTCGAAGTCAATCCCCTCTTCCTGTCTATAACCCTTAGCCACCAGATCTGACTTGTTTCGGATTACCGTACCTTCAGCATCTAACTTATTCTTCCAAATCCAGTTTAGACCAATGACGTAGACCCCTGTTGGTCTTTCAACCAATTCCCATACTTCTTAACGTTTAAACTGGTTCAGCTCTTCTTGCATGGATTCAATCCATTTTTCATGAGTCATTTCATCTTTAATGTTTTTGGGTTCAGTTTGACTAATGGTGAGTGCATAAATGGAATGTTCTCCATCAGTCTGAAGGCGTTGTCTAGTTACGACAGGTTGGTTTGGGTAGCTAATTATATTAACAAGAGGATGGTATTTTGTACATCGGTGTGTGGAGGGTTGATGTTGGTATACATTATGCATATTTGGTGGATTCATATAGCTGGTAGAAGATTCAGCAACATCTGATTTGCTGTTTCAGTAGCGAAGGGGTTAAAGAACGCATTTGCATCATAATCCACGGGTGCAGGTACATCTTGATTAAGAATATCATCAGTTGGGTCATTGTCATTAGAAGCGGTTTGTTCGGCTGTTGTTGGAGATTGAATCGGTGGTGC
Organism: Chrysanthemum seticuspe; assembly: GCA_019973895.1. NCBI lineage: Eukaryota > Viridiplantae > Streptophyta > Magnoliopsida > Asterales > Asteraceae > Chrysanthemum > Chrysanthemum seticuspe. Next base: position 161,426,348 of record BPTQ01000004.1, read on the forward strand.
ATCAACAACAGTTGTTGTTGTTTCAGGTGTATCAGGTAAAGGATTATTATCAGGTTGAGCAGCGGAAACATTTGATACATCTGGAGCACGTTGATTGAAATCTTCACTAAAAAATGGAGCAAACAACGTTTCCATCTGACGACGTGTAATTTTAAAGGTTTGATCAGCTGATGATTGAGGGAAGTTGAGACGATTATGTTCGGGTTCCAAGCTGTTCAGAAGCCATCTCTGTGAGCTCATCAAAATTAGCGTGAATGGTTTCCATAATTTCCTTTGTACGACGATTCTAGATCCGGTATCCCTTTGAGCTTTCATAGTATCCAACGAAGACTCCAATGTCAGCTTTTGCTTTGAGCTTTCCAAAGTCATCACGATCATTATTTGGGTAACAGAGAGCACCAAATACATGAAAGTGTTTGAGGTTCGGTTTTCTGTTATGGATAAGCTCATAAGGTGTTTTGTTGTGGCGTTTGGTTATCATAGAACGATTCTAAGTGTAGCATGCAGTTGATACGGCTTCTGCCCATAAGTAATCTAGAAGTTTTGCATTGATCAACATCATTCTTGCAGCTTCCACTAACGTATGGTTTCATCTTTTGACAACTCCATTTTGTTCTGGTGTCCGTGCAATTGATGTTTGATGCTCAATTCCCACTTTCTCATAGTATTTTTGAAGAGTTTGGTTCATAAATTCAGTTCCTCTATATGTTCTGACTTGTCTAACCGTGTTACGGAGCTGAACTTGAATTTTTGTGAGAAAGGTGATGATCATTTGTGGAGCTTGATCTTTACTTCAAAGAAAATAAACCCAAGTCTACCTAGAGTAGTCATCAACAATTACGAGAATCTAGTGTTTGCCACTAATCGTCTGCGCACGCATCGGGCCACACAAATCCATGTGATACGCACTCGATCCAACCGTAAGAAGATTCAATTTCGGCATCCCAACAATCTGCAGCATAGTGGGCCATCTCATTTGGGAGATGATGCCTGAACCGCAACCTTTTTTCATCGATACCCAGACGTGTCAAAAACAGATATACCCTCCCAATGAAGTATGCCAAAGTTTGATTGTTGACAATCCTCTGCAAAAAAAATTTGTTTCAGACTACACATTAACGTACACATACATATATATATATATATATATATATATATATATATATATATATATATATATATATATATATATATATATATATATATATATATATATATAACATTACATCTAAAAGCCTAAGAATGCATGCATTACAGTTAAGATAGCCAACATGCCAACATACATGTTTTAGGAGAGAAGATAGCATCAAAGTTTAAAAAAATTGATTCAGGGTAAGCAACTTTAATTTTTGTTTATACAGTATCTTGTCAAAGTGATGATGTGGAATCATACACATTGATGATATTTAACCCAGTTGACTTATTTTAAAACAAAAGCTAACCTTAGATACAACATCACCCAAGCAAAGTCTTTTTGCAGCGTGGTCGGACATTTGTTCATCCTTTAGGAACATAAGAAACTAGAGGTTTGAAACTTCAGAATACTTTTGATGAGATTTGTCATCAGGGTCCACAAAATGCTCTATCTCTGCAAGTGTGAATTCACGAACTCTTAAGAGACCTTGTCGTGGCGATATCTGAAAATGTCAAAAAATAAAGAATGTCGTCAGTCTCTAGAAACAATATAAATGAATTGATTAAAGTTGTGTAATTTCAAAAGAGCACATGACCTCATTACGGAATGCTTGACCGATTTGTGCGGCAGCAAATGCGAGTTTGTTACCATTGTAATAGTATAAATCTTTGAAATTCACAATATGCCCTGCGCCGTTTCAGGACGCATGTACCTGGATTATAAAAAATTAGACAAGTTCCAAAAAAAAACAAGTATGTGAGTGTGCATCAAGGACCATATAGGGCACCTCTCCATATTATGTTTCCTTTGTAAGACAAACAATAAGGCATGACAATTTCAACCATTAACTTAAAAATGGGTCGATTTGAATCCTGTCTTACCTATGAAGGATTAAATCCGTAAATTTAGAAAAGAATTTAGAAGAAAATGGGTCAGCAAGATATAAGGGGTGGAAAGTCAGCTTTAGTGTACTTTTTATGAAAAGAGTATATAACTTCTTAGTCATATCATCCTAATCGCCTTTCATTGTTAACAAAATAGATGCATGTAATAATATCTGACGGACTAACAATTTACCAATACAAATTTGAGCGCAAAAAGTGTTTAGTATATACCAAACACAGCAGGTTACAATCATTAGCATTTTTACAAACACTTGTGTATGAGTCAAAACGGGTCAACCAAGGTGAATTGCCCATAGCAGTTACTTGTATGATCCAAATTCAGTAGTTTGTCATAAAAATGACCTAATTAAACTGTTAAAAGTACAGTTCGGCCTATCGAACCCATAAATCCAATTTGACCTGTTTAAAAATACACTTTCGACCCGTTTGGCCCATTGACCCATTTGAAGCCTTTTCTTTTAGACCAATTTGTCTCATTGTACTTGTTAACCCCTTTAACCCGAATTGACAAACTTATAAGAAAATGGGACCACGTGAAGAAATAAAGACAAAAGAACAAAGCATGCATAAATGATTGACCACTTACTCGGTAGAAGAAGTCATATCTGGTATTGATCCCTCAAGAGGAGCCTCGCCACCACCTTCATTAGCAATAAACTCCTGAATAACGAAACATAAATAGTTAGTTACGACTTTGCTGTCCTGAAGGTACTTTTATTCTAAAACAATAAACTGAGACTTAAACTACCTTCAATGCTGCGACCATCACCCAAAAATTTGATGAGCCGGATTCAAAATCCGCTCACATATCATCAAATATACGTTTCAAATTTGAGCCTGGAGTTTAAAAGTCAATAATATCCACCATTACATCTAAAATCCTTTAGATGAAGACTATTAAAGTTATTTTATGTACTTACTGATCCCTTGAGGAGCAAAAACTTTAAACGAGGACTCAATAGCTTCTTTATAATTTTCTTCATCCGTTCCAATCGTTTTTGCTTTTAGTATATCCTGAAAACTCCAAAATAACAGCCTTAGAATGCCAAAACATTAAATTTATAAGAAAAAACAGAAGTGAGTGGTAACCGAGAGAAAACCTTGAATTCTTTTTTCTCGTCTCTGGTTGATGGAAGCCATCCACCATGTCTTTTAGCCCACTCCTCTTCCATCTTGACGAGAATTAAAATGTACGGTATGTGCTTGTGGGCTACTGGATCAGATGTATCTAAATCGACGTTTTCGGTGAACATGAGAGTGATGTAAGAAATCAATGCCTGATATTCACGATAAATAAAAATAAGTCCATTTAGAAAATACCAACATTTTTAGTTCAAGCCACGGTTTATTTAATCGAAGATCATCCAGAAAATGATCAGGCTTTGACTCTATCACTGTGTGTTCCTGTGACATAATGGATATTGTTAAACTTTACAATGCATGTGACAAGAAAATTGTGATATACATTCAACTTATCCTGAGAATGATTACCTTCACGCTGATTCAAACAAACCCACTGAGGCCATATGAACGAGCAAATATCAACATAACATTAGCATCACGACATATGTGATCCAGCTTCACCATGGAATCTTCCACTAACTACATTTTATAGACCACAGTTAACGGAACTTATGTAATATCAACGAGTTGAATCAAACAACATGGCACTATAGGGTTTCTATGAATATTTAAAGCAGTTCAAAGTTTCTATTCGGGGATCAGTCTCTAAGCAAAGCAGAGGCAGAGCGCTATTTTTTCAACTAGCTTATAACTTGGCTCTTCAAATTGGTTAGCTTGTATTGTTATACCATAGTCATTTTACGTATAACTTGTTCATAAAAATCACATTATCTGATAATACTAAATGAAGCCTCTGCGTTGATGCAACTAAACTGCAATCTGACAAAAAATTCGAAGGAAATTGACGCGCGAATGATATACCTGTGTAGCCACAACCAAGGTAAACTAAGAAAATAATGAACGGTTCGTCTCAATTGAAGTCACTGGATGCTCTTCGATAAATTCAGCTTTGACTGCATCATATAGTTCCTGAAGAAAAGCGCAAACGCATTTTTCCTTTTCCTGTCCGAGACTTAACTCGCTAACTGTAAATACAACACATAAAATTAAAGTAATTAATATTAAAACATAAGGAATCGACAGAAGATGCACTTAAAAAGTTTCTCCGGGAAAGAAAATTTGCAGAGCCGAAATATACCCATGAAATTATTGCCAATGTCTCCATTTTCAACTTTAGAACCGTCAACAACAGTAATACTTCCGATACCACTGAGAACAAGGTTTTTGAGAGTCTCGGAACCGGTTGGGCCACAATTAAGCAAACATATACTTGCTTTCTCAAGTTCAGCCTGTCCTTGCTCACCCCGGATCCTGTATATACATTACAACTTCGAATTTCAGCTTCAATGAGAAAGTAAGATGCAGTAACCAATTTATAAAAGACACATGATAATCTAACATGATATCCTAACCCCTCAGCACAACATAATGTAGTTAACGTACTGATAAAATACTATATGTTCCACTATACCAGACCTAAACTGGTTTTGGTAGCTAAACGGGGCAATTTCATGAACATGGATGAAACAAGTCGAGTACAGCTGACCGCCTGCACCGACACACACATTTTAAAGAATTTTTTTAGAAAAAAATAAATGTGTCACTTATGATTACCGGATATTAGTATTACAATACTGATATATAGCTTTGAATAACTGATAAGCCTAGCAGTGGTATCAATATAGGCTAGCAGTGGTAACTGATAAGCTTAGCAGTGGAAACGACAAGCTAGCAGTGGTAACCGATAACTTAGCAGTGGAAACGAGTAGCCTAGCAGTTGTTACCGATCAGAATTAGTCAAATCATTTAGTCAAATAATCAGATTATTACTTAATACTGAGAACCCCCCGAACAAGTGCTACTAAGCCAAAAATACAAGTTAAAGATAAGTATCTCCAAAACCGTTTATCGCCTTATCTGCTTACAGAATAAACATACTACTTAATGATTGTACTCTATCTACGTTTAAGTGATTATTTACCCCAAACACCGTCTAAGAAACTTTAATGGGTAATAAATATCGCACAACTTCATGTATTCGTGTATGCACATGATAGATTTCAGAACATAAGGGTCATAATTTACCCTTTATAAACCCTAAAACAGTAAAAAACCAAAATTCACTAAATTTACTGCATTATACTAAAAACTAAGATATGGGTTTTCATCAGAAACATATTCAAATCATGTAAAAAGTTTTAATTTAATGTACCTGTTGAGAGTGAGTTCAATGAAATCACGGCGATGAGGTTAAGGGTTTAACGATGATGACGTGGCATAAGGGCGTGAGGAGGGTGATGAGGAGAGTGAGAGTGTTTGGAATCTGCAGGATAAGTAGAGGAATTGAATTGTTGCTGTTGCAAGGAAGGAATGACGAAAATAAGGGTTTGCAAAATATTTGGGGAGAAAATTGGGGATAATGGGGGAAGGATTGATGTTTTAGATTGATGATTATATAAAAACATGAGTATGTAAACATGACCTAAAAATCCTTTTTAAAAAATACGGTTGCCCAGCGCTTTTTAGTTGCCCAAAAAACAATACCTTACACATACGGGACACTTGTCACAATTTCGATGAGTTGCCCAATGACAGCGGTTGCCCTCGGTCTATTTTCAAATTTAAAATAAAAGTGGTCCATAAAGTGATATGCATCAGGGCGCGCGGTCTATTTGTGTCATTTTCCCTAAAAATTATATTATTAGTTTACCCGATGCTTTGAATTTATTTAGTATTTATATTGTTTTATATATATATATATATATATATATATATATATATATATATATATATATATATATATATATATATATATATATATATATATATATATATATATATATATATATATATATATATATATATATTTATGACGGTTTACGTAATTTCGATGATGATTATTTATTCACCCGATACTTACGAGAAATGTAATTTTATAATTTTTATGACTTCAACATAATTCATTTTGTTCCGTTAAAATCTATTTCTATCTAACTCTATACTTAATAACTAAATAACCTATCATAATTAACTAAATATCTAACATATAAACTCATTCTATACGAAAATACACCAAATCCATCACCCTTATCCCCATTACCGCCCCCCCCCCCCCCCCAGTCACCATGATGACTAGCTTAATTTTAACACATAAACTACAAGTTTACCCTTGGCTAGATATTTGTATACTTACATCTTAATTTCTAAATTAATAAACATACAAAGATCTTTTATAAGCGAAGAAAAACAAGAACTCTCTCCTCATCATCCTTGTGGTTCGGCCTAAATAAGAACAAGAAGAAGAAATCATCAATTTTTCAAGATCAAGTGATTTACTAAACCTATTAGTGCTTCTAGTTAAGGTTTTGAAATAAAAACCTAGAAGTAATTAGATACCTTGTTACCAAAACCTCTTCATATTACAAGTAAGTGTTCTAAATAATTTTCCTAATCTTACGTACTCCTACTTGATCTATTTTTATGTTCTAATAACAAAACATGCAAGTATTATATGTTTCATACCACTTTTTACTTGTTTTTATACTTATTATGGATTTAAAAGTATACTATTAGTGCTCTTATGAAACCTATCAATTTTGGTGACGTTTAGGAAACCATGAAACCCTAAGAAGGTGTATGGTAGGCTTAGATTAGTTTTGGTGTTGATTAGAAAGGATTAGAACAAGTTCTACACAAGAAAATTCATTTTCGACAATAAATAGTTAAGGGCTGTCCTATTTTGTAAAATCTAGAAATTTCAATGGGTTGTGGATTATTTAGGTTTATAGTTTCAGAAAATAGACTTAAAAACGACACTGTGGTCGCTTGAATGGATTAAAACGGGTTTATAACGAAAAAGATACGCTAACTTCAAGTTTAACGAAGAAAACTAATTTTCTGAAATAGTACTTGTAAATTATTTTATAACATGATGAGATGTCGTAAATGTATACTTCGACGATAAACTTCAATTCAAAAATAAAATCAGGTGGTATGGTAATATGTGAACTTGCAATGCATAACATCATCTCATGAACTAAACTAGACCATATCATTCATATTAGGTTGTAGATAGAGATTGCACCTCAATTCAGTGTATCCACTTTTGTCATCATAATCATTGCATCAGGTGAGTCATAGCCCCACTTTTCTCGTTTTAACTATTTATTAAACTCTTTGGGGGAGATTCATGCTCAACTACTTTTATGACAATCACGATTATTTTCAAACTATATGTTTAGCTGAACTAAATGTTTATTTATACTAAGTAACAATATTCCCATACTTAGAGTTTCTATATCATAGACCATTGATCTAACGGACTTGGTATGATCACGACCTAATGGACTTGGAATAACATTGAACTAACGAACTTGGTATAATGTTGAACTAACGGACTAGGAACAATCTTGAACTAACGGACGTGGAACTGTTCAGCGGACTTGGTACAATCATGAACTAACGGACGTGGAACTAATTGAAACTATACATATTTTGGCAGTGGGTTGTGAACACACAGGTTGCAAGTTTTGTATGGACGGAACTTGGAACTGAGTGGATTTACAATGCCTTTGTTGGGTGAACATTTTTTAAAGGCTTTACAATTCAACCAAACTCTATGAACTCACTCAACCTTTGTGTTGACACTTTTAAGCATGTTTATCTCAGGTATTAGCATATCATCATGGCTTGCATGGAGTCGCTGAGCTGACGCGTCTCACATATATTTTATGCACTTAACTATCGTTTGATTGTAACAAACTCTATTTGGTGCTTTTGGAAATCTTTTGGGACCTATACTTTGTAAACTCTGAATATTTTACTTAATCAAAACGATGTATTTTCAAAACGACACTTTAGGTCGTTCAATATAACTGTAAATGTGATGCTATGGCAGTCATCCCCAAGGTATTCCATTTCTCTGCAAAACAGGTAATTTGGGGGTGTGACAACTTACCATGTGGTTTCTTGAGATCACAGAACCTAAAGAACCATATTACCCATTGATCATAATTTCCAGGAGTAAGCATTGGAGGTCTATCAAGGGATACAACTTCATGAATGGATTGTTGGCTACTTATAGCTTCACACATCTTTGCAAACTAGGTGGATTCCTTTTGCGTCGTGACATTTGTCACACCCCCAAATTACCTGTTTTGCAGCGGAATGGAATTCCTGGGGATTGACTGTCATAGCATCACAATCACAGTTATATTGAACGACCTAAAGTGTCGTTTGGAAAATACATCGTTTGATTTAATAAAACAATCAGAATTACAAAGATAGGTCCCAAATGAAAGTTACTATGCACGGAAAATAAGTTTAGTACAAGTCAAACGATGTTTTTAAAGTTCATAAAACCCAAGTGAGACGCGTCGTCACCGCGACTCCATGATGTGTCCAAATGCATGCCATGAATTGTATGCCTTAGATACCTGAGATAAAAACATGCTAAAAGTGTCAACACAAAGGTTGAGTGAGTTCATAGAGTTTTTTTTGAAATGTAAAGCCTTCCAAAATCGTTTATGCAGCAAAGGCATTGTAAATCCACCCAGTTCCAAGTTCCGCCCATACAAAACTTGCAACCTGTGTATTCACAACCCACTGCCAAAATGTGTATAGTTTATGTTCAAACACATGATGTCAAATGAATTCACAATAGTACCTAACTCGACGTAGAACGATAGCACTTAATCAATAAAACTAGACTTAATGTATCAGTAGTCAACTGATTTAGAACGTTATACGACGATGTATCAGTAGTCAACTGATATAGAACTTTATACGACGATGTATCAGTAGTCAACTGATTTGGAACGTTATACGACGATGTATCAGTAGTCAACTGATTTAGAACGTTATACGACGATGTATCAGTAGTCAACTGATTTAGAACGTTATACGACGTAGAACTATAGCACACAAACAAGAACAATTGATATAGTATAACATTTGATTTAGAAACAATGGTGATCATGATAGAGTTTAGCCTTAAAAATCTAAAGTACTTGTGAAAAATAAATGGGCATGTATCTCCCCCAAAAATAATTCAAAACAATTAAAAGAGTAGGGGCTATGACTCACTTGATAAACTGGTGTGATGACAAGAGTGAGTACACTGAGGTATAGCGTGATACGTTAATCTGGACCTATTACGAATGATATGATATGTAATGAGTTATGATGTAATGATATGCATGCATTTCGTATGTTATTTATACCATTTGTGAGTTTTGAAAATGATACATATCGTCGAAAAATACTCTTTTGACGTCTTGACCATTCTTAAATTACTTTACAAGTATTTACGTCAAAATGTCATCCTACAATGGTTTCGTAATGATTTATGGTGAAATTTTCACTTTTCGTCGTAAAATAAAGTCGTCGGAAATTTCTTGAAAGTGACAAAAATAGCTTCGAAAAACTAGTCGTAAAATAGTGTACGTCGAACATTAGAGAACGAACTCGACGGTTTTGGAAAGTTTGTATCGAAATCTAGAAGTTTCAGTTCAGGAGTTTTCGTCATAAAGGTCTCGAACATAAAGATAATAAGGGTTAAAGATGGTGATTTTGTCTAATTGTTGTGTAAAAAGTGAGTTTCGGCCAATTTTAAGCATCCGTAAATAATTTATTAAAACTCCGCTATACAAACGGTTGGTTGTTTTAGAAAATATGCTTGGTGATCTTAATTTCATTAGAAGACATTTCGTTCCAAAAAGTTCCACATCCACGTTAAAAACAGCCTCAAACATGGTCGTTTTAGTTACCGTAATACTTATATCGTAAAATAATATAGTTTTTCTAAAAAAAATAATAGTTACGGCAAGTTTGTAAAAACGTGCATATTTTAGTCATTTCAAATCCGTTTTCTACGTATAATACGTCCTTAGCTTCGTATCAAAGTATACTAATATATTTTTGATAAGTCGAAATAATTTGTGAAGCTTAAGGCTCGTTTTTGACTCGAATAAAACAATAATAGGTTGCTGAATTTTCTGAAAAATATATATTTCGTCGTCAAACTTTAAAAATTCATAACTTCTTCGTTATAACTCCGTTTTAATCCGTTCAAGCGGCCACGGATTCGTTTTAAAGTATATTTTCTAAATATCAAGGCCAAAAAGTCGTGCCTACTGTCGGATTTTCCAGAAAAACAAAACAAGGACAGAACACTTTTATATACTTATCGAAAATAGTTTTTCTCGTACTAAACCTATTCCAATCCCTTCAAATCAACTCCAAAGCTATTCTAATCCTACCATACACCTTCTTAGGGTGTCATGGGTTCCTAATCATCATCAAGACCAAAATATACCAAGGGAATAATTATAGGATGACCTTATATATATATATATTTCTAAAAATCATGTAAAAATGGTATAAACAACACAAATCATGCATGCTTGCTCCAAAAATGAAGAGATACTTATGAAATGAAAAGGAGATATGAAAAATATAAATGATATGCTTACAAGTTAATATGATGAGGTGCAAGGAACAAGGTTTGCCTAAACACTCTAGGTTTTTATTTCAAAACCTTATAAAGAGTGTTATCTAGATTGAAATTACTTGTGCTTGAGAAAGATTTGATGATCCCTTTGTGAACTCTTGATGTGGCCGGTTTTTAATGGAGAGAAACAAAGAGGAAACTTTTGCTAACTTTGTGAATTATTTGAGTAAGAATGATATGAGATGAATGTATCATGTAAGACTTTAAGTATATGTAATAATATACAATCAAAGAACCATGCCCATATTAATGACACCCTCCCCCTTGGTCGGCCAAGGGGGGAGGAATGTGTCTAAGATATTTATTTTTTTTTTCTTTCTTTTACTTGTGTATAATTTGTTAAAAATGTGTAAGTAAATTGTATAGTTAAATGTAACTTGTAAGGTAAATGGTAGTTTTTAGGTAAAAGAGATTTTTAATAGACCAAAGTAGAATGTAATGAGATTATAAAAATTGTAAAAATACATTCCTTGTAAAATTTGAGTGATAAAATAATTATCGTGTAGTTTTTAAGAAAAACGTCGTAATAATATAAATTTAACGATTTATATACAAAATAAATTTAAAACACTAGTTAAACTCAAAATATAGTTTTTATAACTAAATGTAAATATAAAAATATGTCGGGATCATTTTTGGAAGTAACGGATTAAATATTCTGTTAGTGCAAATATTACGATATTTAATCTATACAGTCTCGTTTGTTTTGATTGATGACAAACATGTAACTTGTAATACATAACGTAAAATGTACAAGTTACTTGTAATTACATTTGTCTCAACATACATTCAACACCTCTCGATGTCTCAAGTCCTCGTATGTTACAACACAGGTTCGTACATGTTTGTTATGTGGCATTATGATCAAACCCATTAACAAATCATTTAGAATGTTTAAAATACGTTTAGAGTCACTAAGTATTTTAATAGGTTAACCATTCTATTTCGAACCTCATTTTACATTTTGCATTCACAAGTATTTCAAAAGGTAACTAGACATTTTATCAACTAGTTACATAATACATTTTACAAGTTTACTTTGATAAACCTTTAATCTAAAAATGGAAATACATGTTACATCATGTCATGCATCATCTTTGAAATCCTTGGAAGATCACTTGAATATTTTGGTTAGATTGACACTCAATATATCAAATGTGATCTTAGTAAGATTTGGTAATATCTTGGAAAGATTTGAAGAAAGATTTTTTAGATTTTATGTCAGGTACCCACGGCACCAAATTGTATAAAGGACGGAACCCTTTTAAGGGGTCCGTGGTCCGTGGACGCTCTTGTCCACTTTTGGCTATAAATAGAAGCCCATTGTTTTCCCATTTCTTCACCACTTAAAAGCACATCTTCTCCACCTTCTTGCATACATTTAGATCAATCATTAACAATGTAGTAACACACATTAAACACCCTAATGATCATGATCATAATGCTTCTAACATTCATCTTTGTTGTAAGCATACTCTTTGATCAACCAAGGAAATCTTGGAGATCTAGCCATCCCCACTCACCACAAGTTGAAGATCTATCACAAGAAGTTTAGGGAACTTGTGATCTTCATCATGAAGGCTTCCTATCAATGGAAGTTCATTTAGAAGTAGTTATTCATATCCATTAGACATTTTTGTCATGGATCATTAGTGTAAACATCATTGCATCATAACAACACTTTCACCAAACTAGATTAGATGGTTTATGTGTTTGTGCCATAAAACACAAGGTTTATTATGTTGGGCCATAAAACATATTGGGAGTGGTTGTACCCTTGTAAAAGAACTCGACATCTAGCTTAGTGTCGGAAATATTGTATAGGCGACGTTAGGTTGGTTCTACCTCGAACTAGAACCCGGTATTTAGCTTTGTACCGGAAAAAGTGTAAGCGACGATTGTAAGGTTTTCTCCGCCGAGAAGGGAGCTTGTTGATTTAGTGAAGTAACTCTCGAGTTGGGTACTCGGGGAGTGGAGTAGGGCGGAAAGGAGATCCGTGACCGAACCACTATAAATCCTCGTGTTCGGTTTGCACTTTCCTTTCTTTATCTCTTTACTTTTATACTTGCACTATACTATTGTTTGTGATGTGGTTTGATGTTCATGATTGTGTGACAACTTGGTTTACCATGATTTATATTAGTCACAAACAATAATTGGTACTTTCATATTATAACAAGCTTCATAAGCGATTTGATACTAAAGATCTAAAGATTTTAAACGGTAACGTATTCACCCCCCCTCTACGTTTCCACAATTGGTATCAGAGCCACGTAGCTCTTATTTTCAAAACAAATGGTTTTTAAAATAGAGTACTATCCATGTATCAAATTACCATTGAAGCGAAAAATAATAGGAAAAATGCTTTGCTTGTTATACTTAGAAATTTTGTTGTTAAATGTAACTTTGTATACAAGCTTGAAGGTTTTCTTGAAAAATAAAATAAAAGTTTGTTGAAAGAACTAGTAAGTATTGTATTGTGTGCTTATAGAAAATTTACGAAGAAATATGATTTTAAAGGAGTGTTTGGGATAACTATAAATCTAGTTGAAAAATCACCTCCGTAAATGTTTAAGATAAGTTACATAAGTAGATATGTTGTTAAATATGTGTATTATATGTTTACTATGAAATCTAGTAAGTCACACACGTTTTCTCTATGTCAAATACTAGTTTTGGTGAATCTGTCTCAGAGGACCACGGCACCAAATCTTATAAAGGGCGGATCCCTTTATTTGGTTCCGTGGGATCCGTCTGTACAGTATGCAGTTTTTTGGGCAACTTCAAAAAATCATAACTAATTAACCGTAAGTCCGTACAAGTCGAGCCACCTATCATTTTAAAGGGAATTAAGTCTACTTTCATTTAAAAATACTCTCATGGCCTGAGTCTAATTTTAAATAAGTGAAATAGACCAAATACTACAGTATGTCTAAAATATTAGTTTCGCTTTAACATAAAAACTCAAATTTTTGAATCAAACAATATAAGTTGGTATTCTTAGAACTTTGATACAACTTTTTTTGAAACTAATTAATTTGGTAATATGTTTAAAGGAAACTAATCAAGCTTGGTATACATCGTCATATTTAAACGCTAGATGACGAAAAGTGTTTTTCATTTTATGCTATGCTAAATAACTACCTGTTTATGTTGTTTGCATATATGGTGCTTGCTTATTTTCAAATTGTTGTTTACACTTGTTTGGTTGCATAATATAAGTGTCAATCTTGCCATGTTTTTTATTCACTTGTTTGGCAACTTCTTGTTTATGCACAATAGGTCTTTGCTAGATTTTGTGCAATAAGTTAGAAAATGATTTTACCATCACTTGTAGAATTAGATAACTTTCTTTGCATAGGTTATACTAAAATCTCGCATAACTTATGAAATGTCATAACTCAAATATCAATGAGTACTAACTAAAATTAGTCAAGTACTTTGAAAAATGGAGTTTTTAAGAGAGTGTTTGGTACAAGGACAAAAACAATGTTGTATGATGTCATTTATGTGTTCTTGCTTCGTAGGATGATAAACTAACTAAAAACATTGATGTATGCTAACCGGTTCATGCAGGGAGATAGCACACGGGTGTTATCAAATTTTACCCATTTTCACTTATATGTGAAAATCGTTAGCTCTTGTTCAAAATCAATGCTCCACTATGTTTGTGTATGCGTTATTGACTGTTCCTAACTAGAAATAGTTAATGCCATATGTTTTGAGAAAAATTTCAGGTTTTGGAAATGTCCCCGATAGTTAAAATATGGGTCTGTGAAGATTTCTGGTCACCACGGACCAGACGGCACCAATTATTTGATTCCGCCCGTTATAGCTTTTGGTACCGCCATACCTGTACAAGCGGACCAGACGGCACCATTATTTTGGTTCCGCCTGTGTGAAAAATTGGTACCGTGAATCCTACAGGTAAGTTATTGAATTTTACTAAATCCCGCAATCTAATTTACCAAACGTCGTTTCTAGGATAGTTGTTAATGTATGTCTTTCATACCTCACTCAACACATCCTCAATGGATTAACTTAGGATGTTTGACATGATTTTAGATACTTCCATCTCATTAGAAACTACCATCTTTGTATGGATTAACATCAAATCCATGAATCCTTAGTTCCATAAATCGACACATTCAAGATGATCATTTTCACACCTTCACTGTTACTTTTCCTCAAGCTTAGCATTTCTTAAAGCAAAGTCAAAATGACTAAATCCTTAACCTCAAATAAGCCACTTAAGAAAACCACTAGGATTAGCATTCGATCTTGTTGCTTCATTAACTTGAGCTCTTCATCCTCAAACTCATTACCTCTCAACATCTCATCAACCATTCAAGATGTGAACTTTCTAAACTTGAGTACTCCAACTCCACCACCAAAATCACCCACCATTATCCAAAACAACTTCACTACCAAAGTCTCCAAAGCTTGTACCTATCAAACTTTGTGCAACACCACCAACATCTCCTTACCCGTTTGCGGATGACTTAGATGACTTACCGAGACTAATAAACCTGGACTCATTATTTGCAAAGATATCATAGACAAGTCTAACATATGACTATAGATATTGTTTTGTATCTACATGTATTGCCTCACCTGGTTAACATGAAAATAATGTGTCATCCTTCAAGACGATAAGTATTTACATCGAGTCATAAACTCACACATATGTTAAATACATATTATCAAGTCTTGTTATCCTTGAGTTCAATCTAAGCTTTATAATCTCAACAAATTAGGATTGACAACTTAAGTATTTCATCCGAAATATTCAAGTATATGCGACTTACGATTGTAGTAATTAAAAGTCATATCTGAAAAATCAACACCCAAGTATTTTAACAACACATGTTGAAACACTTATCCAAAACAAACAACCCACGGTGCCACTTATCCCTTTTTGACACCTACTATCCCTCTTCCATCTTTTGGCACCATTAACCGTATTGCTCATGAACTTCCAAGAGTATACTTTAAATCAAACGTGCCCTTTCAAGGTGAACCTATACTTCAGCCCCTAAGCTTCATAAACATAACCAAAACTTCAAGCACTTCACCCACTAGTTGTAGCAACCAATGAACCATAAGAATTAGTATCCGTACTTTTTGTGTTCAACATCTATGGACAAACAATCAACCTAAGTACTCCCATAGCACAACAAACCCCTACATCACCACATCCTTATTTAGACACACTAGAAGACCTACCACCTAGATCAACCAATCCACCATCCTTACCATCATTTGAATTCGTTGAGTGTATTGCTCAAAAAGCCCTTGTGTCCAACACTTGTACTGAATTAACTCAAACTCAAACATCCTTTCCCACATATAAGGACTTAGATAAATCATTATGGCTAGAACCTCAACTATCAAATAAGCATGGTGCTCTTGGTAATTGTTGTCAATTTCCACTAGGTATAAGTAGTACTACCTTCACAAATAATCAAAGTATTAGTAATACTTTGTCATTAAACTTCTGCATAAATTTCGTTAAACTTCAAATCAACATTTTAACAATATATGTTAAAATGCAATCTCAAAGCCAACATCATACACCCCAAGCAACAATGACTCTTGAGGAGTATACATAAGAAACTCGAGTGAATTCCTCTTGTCATCATCTAGTGAATATAATCTTGAGACCAAGTTTATTTAGATGGGACTATCCGATTCAAACACTTTGGCTTCATATCTTCATTTAGGAAAACATGATGTTTTGAAGAACATTATGACTAAGATTCATGCGTTAAGCTTTCATTTTGTTAAAAGGATATTGTATATCCTATGCATCACTCTTGCGACATAAATAGTTGTGTTACAAGAAATTTCATTACACCTCATTGGCTAAATGATCTTGAAACAAACATCTACAAGTTCTGTGAACTAGCATATCCAATTCATCTTGTCATACTTGTTTTCATAAGCATGATAACATTATCCCATGGGATAATCTCATTTGTTGAAAGATACTATTTGTATCTATTTCCTTTCAAGCGTACATCATAACCTAACCTTGCTCAAACCGAGTGCACATCCAAGGTTAAAACTACACAATTTTAGAGCATACACAAGATCTATTGAAGTTGGTAACCTCACTTAGATTCTTGTTAAATAATGTTCCAAAGAGCTTTCTTGAGAACGTTCTTAGTTTAATATATTCCATTATCTAGTCTTAGATGATCATTTCACATTTAAAGTACAAGATGTCATCCATTAGATCATACAATTAGCTGTGTAATTTGAACAACTTTCAATTCTAAACACAAGATTAAAAAACATTGTTTATCAAACACACCATTGTTAAAATTCATGTGTATACCATGACATCTTCATCTCCTTAGTTATATTGCATATTAGTTGTGTCACATTAAGCCAAGTATTGGTAAACTATCAACTTTTATACACTTTAATAGGCAAAAGTAGGAGTTCCCATCTTTCTAACATGAGAATGATTACTAGAGAATCTATTGCACTAGAAACTAAATTTGACCTAACGGTTGAATTGCTTCCTGGAGAGAAGTTGGGTTTGTGGAATCACCCGTAAAAATGGTCGTGTTTAGCCTTAATTGAGCACCGCTAGTAATAGTCTCATATTCATTCTCCAACTTGAAAAATCTGCTTTCCTATACTTGCCTAAAGTAAGTGTTAAAACATTGATAGTTTGCCTCGCCTTAGGAATACTAATCAAACAAGTAGTATATATGACTTTTCTTTTAAAACCACTTGCATTGCACTTACATGTGTTGATTACATGTTCTTGTTTGATACGATAAGTTGATTTGACATTATCTTAGTGTTTGATAACTAGTCAAATGTGTAAACCTTAGTACGGTTTTATCTTCATAATGCTTGTATTCTTGTTTCATGCTACTAAACGTTTAAACCTAAACTTTATTTGCATGATACTTACTTTTGAATTATTTTTAGCATGATTCACATGTTAATTATGAACTCATAATATGCCATTTTGATACGTGATAATTTTGATATGATATATTTGTGTTTGAAAGCTATTAGTTGGCATTCATTACATCTATGTGTAGTACGATCCAAATGATACATGCTCCAAATTGTTATGTCTTAAACATGGCTTGCATGAATCTTTCATTTTGTTTCTTTTGCTTCTTGTCACACTATTTGTTTGCTACGTGTGCACATATAATCTGTCAAAGTGCTTTTGGTATGACAAACTTTTAGAAGCTTTTTATCTTACAAATTAATCACATAGATTATTGTATATCCAAATATGCTTAAGTGGCTAAGTCTAACGACAAAACAATCTCATAATGAAATGTCTTGAATAAAATCGTATTCTTGCATAATATGATTGTTTTGATGCTATCTTGTGCGGTGATTTCTTGTCTACTAAGTGCAATGTGTTGTTTTTGCTTATATAATATGTTATCACTTGATTTCTATCATGTTAACATCTTTTGTCACTAACAAATTTGTTTTGTAGGTTGATAACAAATTATTTGTTATCTCACTTGGTTCTAACTTTTATATGCTAATTTTGTATAATCCCGTTTATTGCTACGTAGATTAGTACTATGCTTTATGGGACCCCTACACTTGCATATAGTCTAAAAAGCATATAGAATTAAGTTCTAGAGGGTTGGCTTTGCATTTTTGTCTTTCAACCGACCTCTTTCCAAATCTCATTTTTGCTTCCGCTTTCCAAAAATCACCTCCATCATTATTTAGTTATAACAATACTCTAATCCTCTTCACTTCCTATTAGGAAACCACATGCCTCATCATACGATCATCTCGTATTAATCGAGAAGAGGTACGTGACTTTAAGGATGAAGTTCATTGTATGCTAACCATCATCCAGAAAAACATCACTAACCTCCTAAACACTTTGTTGTCATTCCTTATTTGATACATTACACATTATGTTGGATGTCCACCAATTAAGGGAGAGAGAAATCCATTCACATAATTGTCTTTTGTCAAATTTTATGTCTCTTAGACTCTAAAATACCAACACATAGGCAAACACCACTTAGCTTAAACCGGTTCACGAAACCACAACTAGTTCAACCTTTTTAACCTTATATCACAAGTTTGCACCAATACCTCATCAAGTGAAGAACACATCATATGTTTTACAAACTTCTTCATCTCCACAATCAACGAATCTAGGATTTTCCTTAAAACTAGCACCTTACAACTTCACTATCTAGAACACCATCATAGGATCTTATCCTTTTCTCGCTTATCATGCATGTCCTTGTCAGTGCAAACGATATATTAATCAAAACAGCCATCTCCAACACGTTGATCCATCCAACTCTCACTCATATGATGTCATTCTCATCCTCATATAGGTACTCATTATTATTATTTTCCATATTGTCTTCACTTCTTTTCAAAGTGATAATCATCCATGTCGGTCAAAACCATGCTAATACTACCTTTCCCATTGTCACCTAGAATAGGTCATTTTTATAATTCGTGTCAATCAATGAACGAATTTATCTTCATCACTTTTATATCTTTTGGTATCTTCATTATAATATTCTTAGATAGAACGCATTATTGATTACTCTTGGGTTGAAGCATATGAGAACTTGCTCAAAACAATAGATTGTTAGCATCAATAAATCATTCAAATCATAACCCTTGTGCATCATTGAAATGCAATGTCCATTCACATTTTTTTTCCTCTTAGCTTTGGTCACTTGACATGACGAAAGGATTGCATGAGTCCATATTTTTATATTTGCTATACATACGAGTTTCTAACTCCTTAATAGCTTCCTACCTAATCACCACCACCTTCCATCACCACTTTCACTAATCATCACCACCATGGATTAGCGAAAACTTGCTTTTGTAAATGTCAAGTCATCTACCATCACCACATGAATCCTACTAGTAAACCGACACCAACACTAGCACCACTAGTGGCACACCCGGTGGAAGACTTCATATCTTCTTTCTAGGAATTATTTTGTAGGCTTTTATCATGTTATATTCTCACTTTTCTTATGATTGTAATTAGGAGACTATACTTCATGAGATCTTTGATTATATCATTTATCACATATATACATCTTATTTTCTTTGTGAAAAAGATGAAATATATTGCACTAATGTTTTTTTATTGTAGGTTCATCATCATATACACTCGATTGTATATAATTTACTCATCTAAGGATGAAGTTTGCATCAATTATTTTTCTTATTTAGGTGCTTCTTGACACCCTAGAACAAGGAGGAATATCCTTTAAGCACTCATATTGCATCGTCTATACACTTGGTTGTATATGACATATTTGTCTTAAGACAAAGCTTCTATTATACTAATATTTATTTTGAAGGTTCATCTTGACGCCCTAGAGCAAGGGGAGCTTCCGTCAAGAATTTACTGAGTGCATCTTATATACACTTTGTTGTATATCACTTACTCGTCCAATGACGAATATAGTTTTGCACTAATATTTGTTTTGTAGGTTTTTAATTATACCCTGACGCCTCAAACAAGGGGGAGCGACCGTCAAGGGGGAGCATGCACGCATTTAGTATCATTCTCACTTTTCAACTAGCATTTGTGCTTCGATAAAAGTGGAGAAAATAGGCTAATATTGCTATGCATTTTTCTTTTTCATATATTTCTCATAATTTTTGTTGCATAAAACTAACCTTGATGTAGGTCAAGCCTCTTAATTTGATCCATGGATCCGCTACCTAACAAGGAACGGATTGAAGTAGACGATTTAACTTCACTAGGGATGATGCAAGCTCGCCTTTTTGGGGAGAAATGAAGTTAAACTCCAAGGACACGCCCTTTTTGTTTCGACAAAAGGGGGAGAAGAGTGTAAACGGAGAAGGTAATGTAAAGGTAAACGGAGAAGGTAATGTAAAGGTAGTAAGGATACAAGTAACCTTTTACATTTTACTTTCTATTACGTTTACATATATTTGTCATCATCAAAAAGGGGGAGATTGTTAGTGCAAATATTACGATATTTAATCTATACAGTCTCGTTTGTTTTGATTGATGACAAACATGTAACTTGTAATACATAACGTAAAATGTACAAGTTACTTGTAATTACATTTGTCTCAACATACATTCAACACCTCTCGATGTCTCAAGTCCTCGTATGTTACAACACAGGTTCGTACATGTTTGTTATGTGGCATTATGATCAAACCCATTAACAAATCATTTAGAATGTTTAAAATACGTTTAGAGTCACTAAGTATTTTAATAGGTTAACCATTCTATTTCGAACCTCATTTTACATTTTGCATTCACAAGTATTTCAAAAGGTAACTAGACATTTTATCAACTAGTTACATAATACATTTTACAAGTTTACTTTGATAAACCTTTAATCTAAAAATGGAAATACATGTTACATCATGTCATGCATCATCTTTGAAATCCTTGGAAGATCACTTGAATATTTTGGTTAGATTGACACTCAATATATCAAATGTGATCTTAGTAAGATTTGGTAATATCTTGGAAAGATTTGAAGAAAGATTTTTTAGATTTTATGTCAGGTACCCACGGCACCAAATTGTATAAAGGACGGAACCCTTTTAAGGGGTCCGTGGACGCTCCTGACCACTTTTGGCTATAAATAGAAGCCCATTGTTTTCCCATTTCATCACCACTTAAAAGCACATCTTCTCCACCTTCTTGCATACATTTAGATCAATCATTAACAATGTAGTAACACACATTAAACACCCTAATGATCATGATCATAATGCTTCTAACATTCATCTTTGTTGTAAGCATACTCTTTGATCAACCAAGGAAATCTTGGAGATCTAGCCATCCCCACTCACCACAAGTTGAAGATCTATCACAAGAAGTTTAGGGAACTTGTGATCTTCATCATGAAGGCTTCCTATCCATTAGACATTTGTGTCATGGATCATTAGTGTAAACATCATTGCATCATAACAACACTTTCACCAAACTAGATTAGATGGTTTATGTGTTTGTGCCATAAAACACAAGGTTTATTATGTTGGGCCATAAAACATATTGGGAGTGGTTGTACCATTGTAAAAGAACTCGACATCTAGCTTAGTGTCGGAAATATTGTATAGGCGACGTTAGGTTGGTTCTACCTCGAACTAGAACCCGGTATTTAGCTTTGTACCGGAAAAAGTGTAAGCGACGATTGTAAGGTTTTCTCCGCCGAGAAGGGAGCTTGTTGATTTAGTGAAGTAACTCTCGAGTTGGGTACTCGGGGAGTGGAGTAGGGCGGAAAGGAGATCCGTGACCGAACCACTATAAATCCTCGTGTTCGGTTTGCACTTTCCTTTCTTTATCTCTTTACTTTTATACTTGCACTATACTATTGTTTGTGATGTGGTTTGATGTTCATGATTGTGTGACAACTTGGTTTACCATGATTTATATTAGTCACAAACAATAATTGGTACTTTCATATTATAACAAGCTTCATAAGCGATTTGATACTAAAGATCTAAAGATTTTAAACGGTAACGTATTCACCCCCCCTCTACGTTTCCACATATTCAAAATAATAACTCACGCGATAACGTTTATTTAATATAAAATTTACGCGATTAATGTGAAATGCAATGTCATGAATGGACTAATATGATGCAAATGATGTTAATAAAGTGTAGACTAAACTTAGTCCATATGAAATTTTCGTGATGATATGATCATGAATTCGCCGCTAAACCATAAAGGTTACGCGAATTTGGAACACGTAAACCTAGTTTACGATAAATGTTGAAATGGTGAAGCATAAATTGCTTCGAGAAATGACCTGGAAATACGGGTTGTCACATTCGCCCATCCAAAAAGGAATTCAGTCCCTGAATTCAATTCGTGTTGGTCTATCGAATTTTTGAGTTCATGATGAATAACGAGGAAAGAAGGTATGGAGAAGTGTCGTTACGGTTATCGATGATTGAGAGCGTACAAAACATCATAGTACAGAGAATATCGGATGAATCTCTTATAAGTAACACTTTGAATTGGAACATGTGAAAATTTTGATTGCACTAAGATTTATAAATAACCGCTCCCAACATAACGTGATCCCTCCAGAATTAGACATAGTTAGCTAGGCTATGCATAATTAAGGAACGATGACGTGACGTTCGGTTTAGTTGTTATAACTCCCAATGCTTACAAGGATTTAAACCGTGTCGTTAAAATGGTAGTTAAAGTAAAAGGAAGTAAAATTCTCGTAAGTAATAACAAATAGGAAAGAAAAATAAGTATGATAGATGAGAATATTTTACAACGAGTGGTTTATCAAAAGTAGTACATCTTAAGTTATAAAGATTCGGATACGATGGAAAACATAAACTTAATACGACATAGTACATAAGGAAAATTAAGACTGTTAGTTTCCAAACTTCTTCAGTCTTCCGCGTTGTTGTGACCATGACGAGCTTCTCCTCCTCCTAACATGTATGCATTCCCATGAGCACCTTCAACTGGTTGACCTTGATTTTGAGGACATTGGTTCCGATAGTGTCCTTGTTCCCCACATCCGAAGCATGTGACTACGGCTTTGCCCTTACAGTCCTTAGCAAGGTGTCCTACTTTGTGACAGCTAAAACATATACCACATGGACCATTATGATGTAGCGTGCATTGGTGGCATCGCGGTAAGTTTCCTGCATAAGCTCTTCCCTTTGTTGGTGCAGCAACATAGACCCTGGCGACTTCTTGTCTTCTATTCTGTTGTTGATGATGGTTAGTGTTACGGTTTTGGTTGTTGTTGTTATAACCTCCTTGGTCATTTTTCCATTTTCTTTTGTTGTTGTTGATTTGGTTATCGTCGTTGTTGTTGTTGTTTTGGTTATTGTTGTAGTTGGTGTGGTTGTTGGTATTGTTGTTACGGTTGGTGTTGGTGATATTTCCTCTCTTTACTACTTGTGCCATAAGTTTCTGAGACAGTCGAATAGCTTCCTCAATCGTTTGCGGATCAAAGGAAGTCACATCACCTTGAATGATCTCGGGAAGTCCTTCAATGAAAGCCTCCAGTAGCTTCTCATTATCCGAAACCATAGATGGACATAACACGGCCAATTCTTGAAACCTTCGAATGTAAGTATCAATATCATACCCAATAGTTACCAACTCATAGAATTCGGTCTCCAACTTCTTCACCTCCGTACGCGGACAAAACTTCTTTGTTACCAAACCTTTGAATTGCTCCCAAGTGAGCTTGAAAGCATTCTCCATTCCCATCGGTTGAGCATATGAATTCCACCACGACAATGCTCCATCGAGTAGTGTACTTGTAGCAAACTTGACCTTACTATCATCCGGGCAATTACACAGCAAAAACACGGACTCCAATTTCTCGAACCATCGCACCATGGCAGTGGCTCCTTCAGTCCCTTTAAACTTGGTGGGATCTCCACTTTTGAAATCCTTATACGAACAGCTTTTAACTCCGGACCCTCCTGCATTTCCTGCAGCAGCAAGCCTAGCGGCTTCAGCAGCAGCCGCGGCCTCAGCAGCAGCAGCCACCGTTTCCCTTTCAATCCTTAATGCCTCTGCTACACTATCCCTTACCAACTTTTGAATAGCCGCTTGGGTCATTACAGGTGTGGCTTTCTTCGGCGCCATATCTTCTTCAAAATAAAAGGAAAGGTGAGATGTAACAAAGTCCTATGTTAATAATAAGCGCTCTAAAGAGATGTGATAAGAGATGATAAGTTTGAGGTTATTTTTCAAAATGATCGACGGTTTCCCCAAAAGATGGGTCATGAGATGTTGTAAGTGCTCCAAATGTATAATGGTTTAGTGACTTAATGTGTGAATAAAGTGTAACTCGACATGTTAGTGGTGAAACAAAGGAGTGAGAGTGACTTCGCCCTATATAAAGGTTTATCTCGGCATTCGACGTTATCGGTGATGAGTCAATTGATGTAAAAATTATGATAGGGAATGACAAAGTATTCACCACATTAGAGTATGAGGAAAATGATAATGGGATGGGAATTTAAAGGCATCCATGTGACAATCGATATGAAATGAAAGTAATTAACTCGAAAAATGTACGTATAAACCGCATGTAAAGTGAACATGCACTTATGATGAAATGATGAGATGCTATGATGATGTAGTTATAGTCTAGGGTCAATGATGCAACCTAGTTCTCTATAACCGAAGCTCTGATGCCAATCTGTCACACCCCCAAATTACCTGTTTTGCAGCGGAATGGAATTCCTGGGGATTGACTGTCATAGCATCACAATCACAGTTATATTGAACGACCTAAAGTGTCGTTTGGAAAATACATCGTTTGATTTAATAAAACAATCAGAGTTACAAAGATAGGTCCCAAATGAAAGTTACTATGCACGGAAAATAAGTTTAGTACAAGTCAAACGATGTTTTTAAAGTTCATAAAACCCAAGTGAGACGCGTCGTCACCGCGACTCCATGATGTGTCCAAATGCATGCCATGAATTGTATGCCTTAGATACCTGAGATAAAAACATGCTAAAAGTGTCAACACAAAGGTTGAGTGAGTTCATAGAGTTTGTTTTGAAATGTAAAGCCTTCCAAAATCGTTTATGCAGCAAAGGCATTGTAAATCCACCCAGTTCCAAGTTCCGCCCATACAAAACTTGCAACCTGTGTATTCACAACCCACTGCCAAAATGTGTATAGTTTATGTTCAAACACATGATGTCAAATGAATTCACAATAGTACCTAACTCGACGTAGAACGATAGCACTTAATCAATAAAACTAGACTTAATGTATCAGTAGTCAACTGATTTAGAACGTTATACGACGATGTATCAGTAGTCAACTGATATAGAACTTTATACGACGATGTATCAGTAGTCAACTGATTTTGAACGTTATACGACGATGTATCAGTAGTCAACTGATTTAGAACGTTATACGACGATGTATCAGTAGTCAACTGATTTAGAACGTTATACGACGTAGAACTATAGCACACAAACAAGAACAATTGATATAGTATAACATTTGATTTAGAAACAATGGTGATAATGATAGAGTTTAGCCTTAAAAATCTAAAGTACTTGTGAAAAATAAATGAGCATGTATCTCCCCCAAAAATAATTCAAAACAATTAAAAGAGTAGGGGCTATGACTCACTTGATAAACTGGTGTGATGACAAGAGTGAGTACACTGAGGTATAGCGTGATACGTTAATCTGGACCTATTACGAATGATATGATATGTAATGAGTTATGATGTAATGATATGCATGCATTTCGTATGTTATTTATACCATTTGTGAGTTTTGAAAATGATACATATCGTCGAAAAATACTCTTTTGACGTCTTGACCATTCTTAAATTAGTTTACAAGTATTTACGTCAAAATGTCATCCTACAATGGTTTCGTAATGATTTATGGTGAAATTTTCACTTTTCGTCGTAAAATAAAGTCGTCGGAAATTTCTTGAAAGTGACAAAAATAGCTTCGAAAAACTAGTCGTAAAATAGTGTACGTCGAACGTTAGAGAACGAACTCGACGGTTTTGGAAAGTTTGTATCGAAATCTAGAAGTTTCAGTTCAGGAGTTTTCGTCATAAAGGTCTCGAACATAAAGATAATAAGGGTTAAAGATGGTGATTTTGTCTAATTGTTGTGTAAAAAGTGAGTTTCGGCCAATTTTAAGCATCCGTAAATAATTTATTAAAACTCCGCTATACAAACGGTTGGTTGTTTTAGAAAATATGCTTGGTGATCTTAATTTCATTAGAAGACATTTCGTTCCAAAAAGTTCCACATCCACGTTAAAAACAGCCTCAAACATGGTCGTTTTAGTTACCGTAATACTTATCTCGTAAAATAATATAGTTTTTCTAAAAAAAATAATAGTTACGGCAAGTTTGTAAAAACGTGCATATTTTAGTCGTTTCAAATCCGTTTTCTACGTATAATACGTCCTTAGCTTCGTATCAAAGTATACTAATATATTTTTGATAAGTCGAAATAATTTGTGAAGCTTAAGGCTCGTTTTTGACTCGAATAAAACAATAATAGGTTGCTGAATTTTCTGAAAAATATATATTTCGTCGTCAAACTTTAAAAATTCATAACTTCTTCGTTATAACTCCGTTTTAATCCGTTCAAGCGGCCACGGATTCGTTTTAAAGTATATTTTCTAAATATCAAGGCCAAAAAGTCGTGCCTACTATCGGATTTTCCAGAAAAACAAAACAAGGACAGAACACTTTTATATACTTATCGAAAATAGTTTTTCTCGTACTAAACCTATTCCAATCCCTTCAAATCAACTCCAAAGCTATTCTAATCCTACCATACACCTTCTTAGGGTGTCATGGGTTCCTAATCATCATCAAGACCAAAATATACCAAGGGAATAATTATAGGATGACCTTATATATATATATATATTTCTAAAAATCATGTAAAAATGGTATAAACAACACAAATCATGCATGCTTGCTCCAAAAATGAAGAGATACTTATGAAATGAAAAGGAGATATGAAAAATATAAATGATATGCTTACAAGTTAATATGATGAGGTGCAAGGAACAAGGTTTGCCTAAACACTCTAGGTTTTTATTTCAAAACCTTATAAAGAGTGTTATCTAGATTGAAATTACTTGTGCTTGAGAAAGATTTGATGATCCCTTTGTGAACTCTTGATGTGGCCGGTTTTTAATGGAGAGAAACAAAGAGGAAACTTTTGCTAACTTTGTGAATTATTTGAGTAAGAATGATATGAGATGAATGTATCATGTAAGACTTTAAGTATATGTAATAATATACAATCAAAGAACCATGCCCATATTAATGACACCCTCCCCCTTGGTCGGCCAAGGGGGGAGGAATGTGTCTAAGATTTTTTTTTTTTTCTTTCTTTTACTTGTGTATAATTTGTTAAAAATGTGTAAGTAAATTGTATAGTTAAATGTAACTTGTAAGGTAAATGGTAGTTTTTAGGTAAAAGAGATTTTTAATAGACCAAAGTAGAATGTAATGAGATTATAAAAATTGTAAAAATACATTCCTTGTAAAATTTGAGTGATAAAATAATTATCGTGTAGTTTTTAAGAAAAACGTCGTAATAATATAAATTTAACGATTTATATACAAAATAAATTTAAAACACTAGTTAAACTCAAAATATAGTTTTTATAACTAAATGTAAATATAAAAATATGTCGGGATCATTTTTGGAAGTAACGGATTAAATATTCAAAATAATAACTCACGCGATAACGTTTATTTAATATAAAATTTACGCGATTAATGTGAAATGCAATGTCATGAATGGACTAATATGATGCAAATGATGTTAATAAAGTGTAGACTAAACTTAGTCCATATGAAATGTTCGTGATGATATGATCATGAATTCGCCACTAAACCATAAAGGTTACGCGAATTTGGAACACGTAAACCTAGTTTACGATAAATGTTGAAATGGTGAAGCATAAATTGCTTCGAGAAATGACCTGGAAATACGGGTTGTCACAACATTCATAGCATACTTTGCTGGAAACTGATATTGGAAGTAGTTAGCATACTGATGTTGTTGACGAGGGTTTAGTTGAGGGATTTGTTGTGGAAGAGGTTGTGCAAATTGAGGAAAATAATTTCCAACTTGTTGTGGTTGCTAAAATTGTTGTTAAGGATATTCAGGAGGAAAGTAGTTAGAGTATAGTGCTTGAGACATCTTTTAAACTTGTGTAGATGATGGATCTTTGTAGTTGAATGAAACTTGATGTTTTTGATGAAGTACTTTTAGGCGTAAACAAACAAGCTTAGGCGTAGACTGATGAAGTTACGGGTAAAGTCCTCTTACGTGTAAAGTGAAAGCTTAAGCGTAAATCCTTCTTACACGTAAGCTTTAGGCTTAAACGTAAGCTTAGGCGTAAACTAAATGCTTAGAAGTAAGGAACTGTTAGGTTACCATTTATGTAACACAAGCATCAATATGAAGAAATATAGAAGAGAAAGATCGGTTGAAGAAATCACACAAACACACAAGAATATGATAAGAGTTTAGGTGTAGGTTTTGTATAGAATTGAACAACCAACCTTCAAGTGAAGGTTTACAAGATTATTTATAGGGAGGGAACTAGGGCAACATGCAAGTTCCCTTCCTTTCCTTATTGGGCTTTTGGATAGGCTCATGGGCTTTCTACATGAGCCTAGCCTTAAATACTAACATAAAAGCCATAATTAAGCTAACTATTACATATTAATTACAAACACTTGTAATCTAGTTTAGGAGTGATCCCAACAATCTCCCCCTAAGTGTTGGTGATTAATGATTAGAGTGAAAAACGTTGTAGATGCTGATGTAATAGTAGCTTTGACGTCTTCTGAGATTCTTCTTTCTTGTGAGAAGGAGTTTCTTGATTCAAACAATCTCCCCAGTGTAGGGATCTTGTTTACTTTGAATTTTTTCAGCTTTGACGTCTTTATTATCTTTGTTCTTTGATCTTTGTTCTTTGTGGTGGTAGTGATAGTATGTTGTTGTTATCTGCATCAGGTTCCACGTCTTTCTCCAACATGCTCACACGCTCTTTAACGTTGGATTTCAGTACTGATGTAGTTCTCTTAGTCTTTAAACTTTGTAGATTCTTTGAATTTGACGAAGAATCATTCTGACTTTGTGTTGCCTTTTGAGAGAACTTCAATTGGTGTTGTTGTTGGTATGAGCATGTGAAGAATCTGCACGATCTTTTCCTCCCGCGAGCATCCATAAGAAGAAAACATAAAACATGGGTTAGAAATAATCCAGCGCTTACAAGTTTGAACTTCGA
This sequence comes from Chrysanthemum seticuspe, assembly GCA_019973895.1. Taxonomy (NCBI): domain Eukaryota; kingdom Viridiplantae; phylum Streptophyta; class Magnoliopsida; order Asterales; family Asteraceae; genus Chrysanthemum; species Chrysanthemum seticuspe. The sequence continues at coordinate 161,455,770 of BPTQ01000004.1, forward strand.
GTGTGTTAACAGCATAGTATGAAAACACGACTCTAATTCTCACAAAGGCTGTTCCTGAACTGGAGTCCCACAAGTGAGATAACGAGATGTACCGAAGTATACCTATAGTTCAGATGAGTCGCTGAGGTACACCGAAGCATCACCCCACGACTGTAGACCGTTTGAGACACACTAAGCGTAACCCACAAGGAGTTACCGAAGTGACCTGCTGTCAGGGCTGTTTGATGTTAACCCTGGCAGGAGTTTCCATTCAATTACCGAGGAACACATGTGTGAACATCTCATAAATGTTCTCTATAGATTGCTAAGATCTATGTAGAACTCGATAATGTATCACTTGTGTCCTTAATGTTAAAAGACAAGTGATGAAATTTCAAGTGTACCTAAGAGATATTTTGATGAATCTCGTGGCTCTAGACTCAATAGTACGCTTTGGTTTTCCTGAGCGGAGACTAGGGAGAGGGTCTCCTTCTTCAATACCAGAAATCTCTAAGAGAAAGCCGATAGTTTATGTAAGGTTCCCTGTGAGAATGAAACAAGCATCTGTTGAGAGAAACTTGAGTGGCTAAGAAGGTTTATTGCATGCGTCACTGGGTCCATGACGACTTTGATCTTAAATACCAGTGTCAACAAGTGACAACCAATAGCATATGAATTGAACCCGGTGTCTGCCCTAAGTTGAATAATCTGGAGGGCTATTTCTTTTCACCTTTTTCTTTACTTTTCTTTTTAATTCTTCAACTCCTTCTTTCTCCGATTCTCATTTTTTTTATAATCATACCTAAGGACTTCTAATTCTAACTATTGGTGGTGTCATTGTGTAGATCCCTCTGGCTATGGCGGATCATAGGACGGTTATTCCTAACCTTAGTCACCTTATAACTCCATGACTAACCTATGTTGCCGTAAACCATTTTCATGAAAATCCCTCAAAGTGATTATGAGTAAAAGCATTTAGTATCACTGTGAGAGTTTTGTATTTTGCAGAAATACTCCCCCTCCACACGTGCTTAAGTATTTTGACAGAAATCTGCACGATGAGAGAAGAGCGCTCACTTTTGAATTGATCAAGTCTAGATAGCCAATTCCCCGCGAGACACGGTTACGTTGCATAGTTAAAGAGTTATATTGTCAGCTTTTAGGTGACAACTAGCTCTAATAACTACCTTGAAGGTGTGGACTAACCTCGAATGGTACATTCTACTGGGACAAGTCCTTTGCGAGACACGTTTACATCACTAGCGAACTAGATTGAAATTATTACCCGTCCCGAACAAGTCTTTACGAGTTACTAACATTTAAGATCTCGTCAATTCATTGGTTAAGTCTTTTTAGCACAACGATTCATTAGCAATTCACAACATATTTCTTATCACATAATTTTTCTCCCCCTAAAAAATGGCATATAAATGTTGTTTTTGATGAAATTTTGATATCGAATATGTCCATTTCGAGTTTTGTGGGAAGATTACCACGAAGAACAATTTTGTGAACAAAGTTTTTAAGCAAATACTCCCCCTCAACAAGTGATATTAACTTTTGAGGTTTTGAAAATCACAAAGGGAAGTACTTGTTCTTTTGAGCAAAACTTTGAAAAATGAAAGTTTTGGTTAGTTTTACTCAAAAGTAAGAAGCTTTCGCTCCTTTTATAGGATTGTGGCACTGATGCGTATCACAGGGTCTTTTCGTTACAGGTACGGGTTGTACACTGTTATGTGTGCACAAGCCATTGTCAGATATAAATCACACATCCCAATAATGATAAGATAAACAAATCAAGGGGTACCAAGAGTATCAGGTAGTCCGCAATAACTCCAAGAATGCGATCTGGACATTGATAGCCTGTGAGAGATATGCTTGGACGACCACCAACGAAACTCTCCAATGTTCTGATCTAATCCCGCCTAAACAATCTTTCATCAATCCGAGTGATGATCTTCTTCACATCCCTCCTATCCCTCGAATTCCATATCTTTGGTGACCCTATGCCATCATGAATCTCCTTTAACCTGTATGCTAACCCATCCCGAACCTTCTTCAATGTGTGATCCCCAAACTTATGAAGCTCTTTGCATGCCATGAAGAAATTGTGGTGTAGTTCACTTCGGTAGACTACCCCAAATGGTTTCCTGATAAGGGTGTACTGAGCAAGTTGGTTTATGTTGAGAAGGTCAAGCTGTGGTTTTGTGAGATTAACACGCTTCTGGTATGATTCCATGGCAAGTTGAATATCTTCTACACGTTCTTGGATCACGATGCTTCTGATGAAGATTAATAATGACTTGATGTACTCGCGTTGGATAGTTGTAGAGAATTGTCGCATTCGTCCTTGTACCTTTGCAAGATACATATCTTCAATGTTATTTAGTGACAATCTCGGAAAATCCGCATCACAGAAGTCATATTCCTCTTCGTCTTGTCATTTGACCACTATTTTCTTAAGGAATGTGTAGTCCCACTTCGACGACAGGGTAAGATGCTGAATAGAAATGATCCGTTTATCACTGAACACTTCCTTTTTCGACTTTAGAGTCTGGCAGCTTTTGTAGAAGATTCTTCGTCGTTCTGGCCAATGATGAATCCCATACAGTGCATCGAGGTCATACTTTTCCACTTTGTCAGCAAACATGTGTGTGGCTTCTTCCTCGATGGCTATGCAGTTGGAGTATATTGCTGCCGGGAAAGGGAGTGTGAGTGATGTAGCGTATTTCATAGAGACATCGCTACCGTGTAGAAGAAACTCTAGGTCGTTGTTGAAGAAATAGCGGTATGGAATCTTGGGTTGATCCGGTCAGCCAATGGTAGGTAGAGGTTTAGTCCAGTCAGTGTAGTATGGAGCTTTATCTTGTCTGGTGAAGTCAATGTTTGATTCAGGATTGAGCCAATCAATGTTGTTAGACATGGCTCGTGCAATGTTGTCGAGATGATATTCTCCTTCAATGGCACTTTCTGAGCTGTCCTTAAGTAGTTGAAAGGCTTCGTTCTTGATTCGCCTCTCCATTGTGCGACCATCTACCGGTTCTTGTCCTTCCGGTAACTGAGGTGTTGCATCAACAAGTTTAGAGAACCAGTCATACTCTTTAGTGTCATCATCATCTAGCCATGACACAACATTGGCCTTTTTCTTCTTCTCAGGCTTTGTTGATGATGTTGGTTTCTTTGTTGATGTAGAAGGTGTAGGTTGTTGTTGGGGCTCAGGGACATCTTCATCATCACCACCAGTGTATTCAAAGTGGTCACCGGTTTTCTGTGTTTGTGGTGGTGACTCAAAGTCCTGATGTTTGTCAATAGCAGTAGAACGTGGAGGAGATCTTCTGTCGGTGGAGGTCCTTTGGGGTGGTGGTGGAATAGAGGATGAATCATCATGTTTCTTCTTTCGTTTTGGCTCAGAGTCTTTATCCGCATCATCATCATCTCTTGGACGCTTAGCCTTTTCGCTGTCTGTTTGCATGAGGTTTTGAGTTTATATTCCAGCAATGCCTCAAATAGTTTACTTTCGTCAGAAGTAAACGTTGCAGATCATTTAGACATTTGTAATACCGGAGTAGATTACATTGTTTGCTTGACCAATTGCATGAGATTCGGATAGAGTTTTCTGGTGAACATCTCTGTTGTTACACCAGGGACAGTGTCGAGAAGGAACTTATGAGTGTAGTCCCTAATTGTCTTGTTCATTTCACCCTGTATATCTCGATCGAGAAACTTCTGGATCTGTTCCCGTTCTCCCAACATCTCATTTATCACTTTTTGAAGAAGATTGACTCTGTCAGCGAGTTGATTGAGTTTCTTGTTGACTATGTTTTTCTTCCTTACTTGCTTGATAGCTTTGACAATATTTGTTATTGCTCGTGATGCCCAAGTGTCGGTTGGTTTCTTTATCGATCTGGATGCGGATCTGGTAGTAGCATCTTTGGATGGTGGTGGTGAAGAATGAGATGATGAGTCGGACGAAGATGAGACATGGGGAGGCTCAGGGTCCTTTGGTGGCTCAGAAGTCTGTTCCTTGCTGTGTTCGGGACTATCTAGAATATAGTCATCCGCTTCCTTTTCGTCTTTAGCCTTTTCTGCCGCCTTAACCCTAGCTTCTTCATCTGCTTGAGCTTGAGCTTCTTTTTTTGCTTTTTCTTTGGCAGTAGCATCAATATCTGCATCAGTAATTTTCTCAGTCGTCTCTTTCTTCTTATCAGGTTTCTCAAAGTCAAAAATGATCTCATCCTCAAGTTGCTTCTGTTCTGATTCGTGGGTGGTGGTACCAGTTGTAAAACCCTAAAATCTCAAACGCGGGAAATGACAATTTTGCCCTCGAACTTAAAATTATACAAACTCGGAAAACACGTCAACATAGTTTAACAAGTTATCTCATCAATAATATATACACATTATGAAAATAATTAACTTATGTTATGAATTAAAAGAACATAAATGATTAAACTCTAAGTAACAAATAAACATGTCAACATGTACACAATTCACCTAGACTACAAAAGAGACTACATACACTTGGAAAAGATAAGCTTGGAAAGTCAAATGATTTGGTCCTCCCCCCCCCTTGATGGCCGGCCTTGATGCTCTCCCATTTACTATCCATATGAATTTCATTTAATCTCATTTACACCTATATTTTCATTTCAAAAACACACAAGAAAAACCCTAACTCTCTCTTGCACCAAAAGTGGCGGCTACCTATTGTTTCTCCCCATTTTCATCCGAAAATCAAACAAACAAAGGTTCCTAGGAGGCTCGTGATCGTGTGTGATTGATTGGTGGACGTGGTGATCGTGTTTGGTTAAAAAGGAGCTAGGTCGTGGGTTATTACTTGTGGCCGTGGGTTTGATATAGCCAAGGAAGGCTTGGTTTGATCGTGGTGGTTTATTTCTTGTTTCTTGGTCACGTACACGCTACTAGGGTAACGTATCATCATCTCACGTCTCTTCCTTTGTGTTTTCTTATTCAATTCGTGGCCATGGATATCTTTCTAGGGCTTGTATACGAAAATATGTTACATGAAATAATGAATACGTTTGTCGCATGAAATGATAAAATAGATTACATAAAATCATGACTCTAAACATGTATGAATCGAATGATATGTGGCATGTAAATCTTCATACGAAAATGAATTTTGATCTCTCTATATGTCGACATATGTATGGATTTTAAATGGATTTAATGAGCCTATGAAACTATGCTTATACGTATGTGATAAATTGAATCGATAACAAATGATTTACGAACTTGTTTTGGTCTTTTGGTGGGGCGTATAATCTGAATTGGGGGAGGGATGTCTCGACCTAAATATGGGTATCACCTAGGAATTGTGAAATCTTATGATAATCAAGTCTACATGTGTTAAAACCTATACGTAATCATAATCAAAAACTAGGGTTTTGTATTACATGATTTAATAAAGTTAAGGGGTTATTTTGTAAATTATGGAACTTGATGGATTAACTTGTTAATATAGTAACTAAATGGATTTAATGAGTAAAAGGAGTAAACTTGCTACATTTATACTTTTAACCCTATACTTTGCAATATTGGCATTTTAAACCCTAAACTCTTGTAACTTGTCAGAAATGATACTTAAATCATAATAACACTCATTTTCATTATTTAACTTTAGATAAGTAACTAAACTTACTAAATATGGAAACCTGCTAATTATGGAAAGTTACTAAATATGGAAACCTGCTATTTATGGAAAGTTACTAAAAATAGAAACCTGTCTAAAATAGAAAGTTACCTAAAATAGAAAGTACCTAAAATGGAAAGATTACTAAAAGTGGGAACCTGCTAAAAATGGAAAGCCGTCTTAAACGAGTGATCTGATTCTTATAGAACGTTATTTAATTCATATAGGTTCCGGGCGACGGGATTGATCTCCTTTCTTGATTTTTACCTTCATTATGATTTGCTTCGAATAAGGTACAGATATTCTGACCTTACCTCTTAAGGTTTCTCATGATTCGTATCCATCTTTCGATTCTAGCTTGATATGTTATGCTTTACTCTAAGCCTCTTTATTAGGGCTTCCCTATGACTCTGCTATGCTCCCTTTGATATGAAACTATATGAACCTTTGATATGAAAACTTCGATATGAAACTTTGCTATGAAATTTGATATGAACTCTGATATGACTTTGATATGAACCCTTATGATATGAATATGTTTTGACCCTTCAGTCTGATACCCGAGCCAAATATGTTTTCCTAGTCATGAAGGTAACATGACCGTGTCATTGATGCACCAATGGCATGACTCCAGTGTGTACGAGTGATGATACACACCGTCCCCCATTATGATATGATATGATTATGAGCTCACTATATGTATATGATTTGGCCACTATGATATGTTCCGGGGGGGCGTATGGATGCATCCTAGATATGATATGTTTCGAGGGATTTGATCTGTTTGGAGATATATATGGTGAATGATGTCGGGTGCAATCCGTGTCTTCACAATTCCGGGAGCTAGCTACTACATTTGTTACTGAGGTCTCCCCTCCTACTATGTATGGTATTCCAAGGTCACCCCTCCGAATACAATGGCTACTTATGATATGATATGATATGATATGTTTCCGGGCTCGGGTAGATTTCTGACAACCCTTACACTTTTGATATACATATATTGTACCTTCTACATTCCCTAACACACCATATTCTGTGCACCCTTATATGACTCACTCTACTACCAAGATATATATATTCCATTGCTTTGATCTGTCACACTCTCATTCCGTTAATTCCGATTATCGTTCCATTCTCGTACTGGGTTATTATATGCTTATTGAATTTGATTATGCTATTCATGTTTTATGTGGCTACTGATTATCCTGCTATAATGTGATTAATATGCGGTTATCTGAGTTACCTGTTTCCATCTGATGATATGTGATCTCACTGTTATGTGACCCTCTAAATTGTCTGGTGACCATGCTAATGTGTAATCGATAGTTTTGTATGTTTATTATGTGTACTTCATTCATTTAATCTCGTGGACTATGACTACCCGTGGTGTCCTTATCTGCTGGTTGTTGACCTACCATGTTTGCATTTCTGTTTATGCTACGGTTTGATTTGGTAAATAGTTCAACTTATGAAGTCTAGCTTGTTAACTTGTTTAATTGCCCTGCTATGTCTCTAATTCTTTTAATTATAGTGTTCATACTGTATTCCTACTTGTTATGTGTGACTGCCATGTTTTGACTGCTGTTAGTACTTCCGCTGTTATGATACTTGTTATGTTTTCATCTAAGGCTTTTAATCTGTGCGATTGCCATGCTCACTTGTTAATTAATTGCTTCCGCTTTCCTGTAGATATATGTTCGGCTTGCATGTCCTTTGACTCCCTGATTTGATTGTATGACATATATGTTGTGCGGATGCGACGCCTGCTATGTTTGCTTATGTTTCAGTTCTTGTATGCCTGGTTTGTATGTGCTTGTTTATATGTCATCGATGCTTTGCTTTGCTTCGTTCTCCTGGTTATCTGTTCGTTTTGGATATATGTAAAATTGTGTTCTGCAGGATCCTCATTGACTCATTGTTCTCATTTCGCTGCGACTTTGTTATCCGTTTCCTTTGTTTCGTTTCGCATTTCATATTTTATTTAGCTTTCGTTTTGTTATATCTGTTCACTGGGCTTTTTAAGCTCAGCCGCATTTCTTTTCCTGCGGCAGGTGTTAGCTTTGAAGATGGGCTTTGGCGGACTGAGAGTTGGATTATCTGAGTGGACCAACCCTAGTTACCTTATTACTTGGATTTATTTTGTCGGGCCATTGTTTGGAGATTTCATTTTATTTTAGCCATTTTGGATTTTGTAATTTTCCTTGTAAGTCATTGTTTTAAATAATTTGATATGTTATTCTTAAGACGTCCGCTTGTAAAATTTTAATTGTACGTTCTGATATGACACCAGAATGTGACACTTCTACCCTTGTCGGGTTAGGGTGTTACAATTATGGAATCAGAGCCCAGGTTTCGTCTTGTTGACCTTAGGATTGACCTATGAGGACTTGGGTAGACACTAGGCTTCCGTCTGTTATGATATATTCCGATTCTTTTTGGATTTTCGTTCAGATTTGACTTCGATAATCTTTTGTCTTCACTGTTTTGGTCTTCTTCTCTTCACATTTGATTTTATTATTGTGTCTTCGCACATCCGTTTGTCGATCGTTAGATGGAGACTACCCGCGGAGCCGAAGATGATGGTGCCGAACCTGCGTTGCTGCAACAGTCCCTGTGCTGGAGAGGTTCGTGAAGCAGAAGCCACACCCGACTGCCGTGCTGTTGGAGACATCAGGATGCTGCTGGAGGAAGCTGGACAAATCAACCAAAGACTCAACGACGAAGACAAGATTCAACCAGTGTCTGGGAAGGTTCATCTACTTCATATGATTTGGGCACGACTTGTGTTACTCTGATTCGTTTGTCACGCGTTTTGAGGCGGTTTGATATCTTGCTACGTGATTTTGATCGGCATTACTTTTCTTTGATTCGTTCAGAACTCGGTTTGAATCGTGAAGTTTTATCGTTTAGCATTCTGGTATATCTCAGCTTTTCTTTTTGGACCGACAGTAATGAGTCATGAGGAACCGTTTCATGCAAGTTGGTGGCATTCTTTCATTGTGATATGGTAAGTTGTTTGATGTGTTATATGCTGTATGTACGCGATTCTGGTCTGCTCTGGTATGTTACTTGATATCTGTATGTGATATGTTTGGTGTGCTATTGGCTATGTAGTTCGTCATGACCCGGGACGGAATATGATGACAATAAGGGCTTGTTATGTGATGCAAGTATTATGACGCCTGATCAACGTGATAATACCGAGATCATATAATTTCAACTTATTGAAATCATACGACGTGTTGGGAAATGCCTGGGGTTGGTACGTGAATGGAATAAGACTTATATCCGTTATTTGGCACTCCTCGTTATCGTTTTGAATTCCATACCGCTTTGAGAGAATTCGCATCGACATTTGTTATGTATAAGTTTGGTACGTTTTGGAAATCGATCTCGGTATGATCTATGTGGGACTATGAATTGCTACGTCTTCCTTAAATTCGTACGTCTCTGTGTACCTCTGCGACTTCAATTTTCGAGGACAAAAATTTTCTTTTTAGAGGGGAAGAGTTGTAAAACCCTAAAATCTCAAACGCGGGAAATGACAATTTTGCCCTCGAACTTAAAATTATACAAACTTGGAAAACACGTCAACATAGTTTAACAAGTTATCTCATCAATAATATATACACATTATGAAAATAATTAACTTATGTTATGAATTAAAAGAACATAAATGATTAAACTCTAAGTAACAAATAAACATGTCAACATGTACACAATTCACCTAGACTACAAAAGAGACTACATACACTTGGAAAAGATAAGCTTGGAAAGTCAAATGATTTGGTCCTCCCCCCCCCCCCCCTTGATGGCCGGCCTTGATGCTCTCCCATTTACTATCCATATCAATTTCATTTAATCTCATTTACACCTATCTTTTCATTTCAAAAAAACAGAAGAAAAACCCTAACTCTCTCTTGGACCAAAAGTGCCGGCTACCTATTGTTTCTCCACATTTTCATCAGAAAATCAAACAAACAAAGGTTCCTAGGAGGCTCGTGATCGTGTGTGATTGATTGGTGGACGTGGTGATTGTGTTTAGTTAAAAAGGGAGCTAGGTCGTGGGTTATTACATGTGGCCGTGGGTTTGATATAGCCAAGGAAGGCTTGGTTTGATCGTGGTGGTTTATTTCTTGTTTCTTGGTCACGTACACGCTACTAGGGTAACGTATCATCATCTCACGTCTCTTCCTTTGTGTTTTCTTATTCAATTCGTGGCCATGGATATCTTTCTAGGGCTTGTATACGAAAATATGTTACATGAAATAATGAATACGTTTGTCGCATGAAATGATAAAATAGATTACATAAAATCATGATTCTAAACATATATGAATCGAATGATATGTGGCATGTAAATCTTCATACGAAACTGAATTTTGATATCTCTATATGTCGACATATGTATGGATTTTAAATGGATTTAATGAGCCTATGAAACTATGCTTATACGTATGTGATAAATTGAATCGATAACAAATGATTTACGAACTTGTTTTGGTCTTTTGGTGGGGCGTATAATCTGAATTGGGGGAGGGATGTCTCGACCTAAATATGGGTATCACCTAGGAAATGTGAAATCTTATGATAATCAAGTCTACATGTGTTAAAACCTATACGTAATCATAATCAAAAACTAGGGTTTTGTATTACATGATTTAATAAAGTTAAGGGGTTATTTTGTAAATTATGAAACTTGATGGATTAACTTGTTAATATAGTAACTAAATGGATTTAATGAGTAAAATAAGTAAACTTGCTACATTTATACTTTTAACCCTATACTTTGCAATATTGGCATTTTAAACCCTAAACTCTTGTAACTTGTCAGAAATGATACTTAAATCATAATAACACTCATTTTCATTATTTGACTTTTGATAAGTAACTAAACTTACTAAACATGGAAACCTGCTAATTATGGAAAGTTACTAAATATGGAAACCTGCTATTTATGGAAAGTTACTAAAAATAGAAACCTGTCTAAAATAGAAAGTTACCTAAAATAGAAAGTACCTAAAATGGAAAGATTACTAAAAGTGGGAACCTGCTAAAAATGGAAAGCCGTCTTAAACGAGTGATCTGATTCTTATAGAACGTTATTTAATTCATATAGGTTTCGGGCGACGGGATTGATCTCCTTTCTTGATATTTACCTTCATTGTGATTTGCTCCGAATAAGGTACAGATATTCTGACCTTACCTCTTAAGGTTTCTCATGATTCGTATCCATCTTTCGATTCTAGCTTGATATGTTATGCTTTACTCTAAGCCTCTTTATTAGGGCTTCCCTATGACTCTGCTATGCTCCCTTTGATATGAAACTATATGAACCTTTGATATGAAAACTTCGATATGAAACTTTGATATGAACTTTGATATGAACTCTGATATGACTTTGATATGAACCCTTATGATATGAATATGTTTTGACCCTTCAGTCTGATACCCGAGCCAAATATGTTTTCCTAGTCATGAAGGTAACATGACCGTGTCATTGATGCACCAATGGCATGACTCCAGTGTGTACGAGTGATGATACACACCGTCCCCCATTATGATATGATATGATTATGAGCTCACTATATGTATATAATTTGGCCACTATGATATGTTCCGGGGGGGCGTATGGATGCATCCTAGATATGATATGTTTCGAGGGATTTGATCTGTTTGGAGATATATATGGTGAATGATGTCGGGTGCAATCCGCGTCTTCACAATTCCGGGAGCTAGCTACTCCATTTGTTACTGAGGTCTCCCCTCCTATTATGTATGGTATTCCGAGGTCACCCCTCCGAATACAATGGCTACTTATGATATGATATGATATGATATGTTTCCGGGCTCGGGTAGATTTCTGACAACCCTTACACTTTTGATATACATATATTGTACCTTCTACATTCCCCAACACACCATATTCTGTGCACCCTTATATGACTCACTCTACTACCAAGATATATATATTCCATTGCTTTGATCTGTCACACTCTCATTCCGTTAATTCCGATTATCGTTCCATTCACGTACTGGGTTATTATATGCTTATTGAATTTGATTATGCTATTCATGTTTTATGTGGCTACTGATTATCCTGCTATGATGTGATTATTATGCGGTTATCTGAGTTACCTGTTTCCATCTGATGATATGTGATCTCACTATTATGTGACCCTCTGAATTTTCTGGTGACCATGCTAATGTGTAATCGATAGTTTTGTCTGTTTATTATGTGTACTTCATTCATTTAATCTCGTGGACTATGACTACCCGTGGTGTCCTTATCTGCTGGTTGTTGACCTACCATGTTTGCATTTCTGTTTATGCTACTGTTTGATTTGGTAAATGGTTCAACTTATGAAGTCTAGCTTGTTAACTTGTTTAATTGCCCTGCTATGTCTCTAATTCTTTTAATTATAGTGTTCATATTGTATTCCTACTTGTTATGTGTGACTGCCATGTTTTGACTGCTGTTAGTACTTCAGCTGTTATGATACTTGTTATGTTTTCATCTAAGGCTTTTAATCTGTGCGATTGCCATGCTCACTTGTTAATTAATTGCTTCCGCTTTCCAGTAGATATATGTTCGGCTTGCATGTCCTTTGACTTCCTGATTTGATTGTATGACATATATGTTGTGTGGATGCGACGCCTGCTATGTTTGCTTATGTTTCAGTTCTTGTATGCCTGGTTTGTATGTGCTTGTTTATATGTCATCGATGCTTTGCTTTGCTTCATTCTCCTGGTTATCTGTTCGTTTTGGATATCTGTAAAATTGTGTTATGTAGGATCCTCATTGACTCATTGTTCTCATTTCGCTGCGACTTTGTTATCCGTTTCCTTTGTTTCGTTTCGCATTTCAGATTTTATTTAGCTTTCGTTTTGTTATATCTGTTCACTGGGCTTTTTAAGCTCAGCCGCATTTCTTTTCCTGCGGCAGGTGTTAGGTTTGAAGATGGGCTTTGGCGGACTGAGAGTTGGATTATCTGAGTGGACCAACCCTAGTTACCTTATTATTTGGATTTATTTTGTTCGGGCCATTGTTTGGAGATTTCATTTTATTTTAGCCATTTTGGATTTTGTAATTTTCCTTGTAAGTCATTGTTTTAAATAATTTGATATGTTATTCTTAAGACGTCCGCTTGTAAAATTTTAATTGTACGTTCTGATATGACACAAGAATGTGACACTTCTACCCTTGTCGGGTTGGGGTGTTACACCAGTTCCCCTATCGGGTTGATTAACCGCATCGAAAACTGGTGTGGTTAGTGCACCACCACTTGACCCTCCAGGGCCACGACTTTGTTGCAGATTGAACTCTTTAGCAACATGTTGAAGTCTGAGATTCTTTACTTTCTTTCTGTAGTCTTTTTCTTCATCCAGTGGCTCTTCTTCTGAGCTCTCTTCTTCCTGCTCTTGGACTAGAGTTTTCCCTTTATCAGACTTGGGACTGAGAGGTTTTGTAGCTGTTAGTGTATCATCTGTTGCAGATTCTGAGTAGATAACCTGTTCATCTGTTTCAGTGTCTTCCGAGTCCTCGTCCATTAGTTTTGGTTCTGGTTTGGGAATAGGGATGGCATCCTTTAACGAAACTCTCTTTTTTAGTGTGTGAGTCCTTTTAGGATACTTTCTCATACTCTCAGTTCTCGCAATACTTCCAGCACTGCCTCTCCTGGTCTTCCTAACAGGTGTACCAGAAGACTTTTCATCTATGAACCCCACTTTGCCTGATTCAACTGCTTCCAGATATCGTTTGCACGATTGAAATCCCTTGATAGCAGCAGTAAGAAGGCAATCTGGTAATACCGCACCTTGTTTCTTCGTTGTTGAGTCCTTAAATCTGACAACATTGAGTGTGGGCTCAAGCAACACGGAGTGATGGTTGGGGTCATCAAGTCTTAAGAGAATATCTGGATTATTCCCTAGAATCCTTTGGATCAACAGTTTTGTATATCTGATATTAGGGATCTTGGTGCCAGGCTTTTTAAGGTATGACATCATGTCATCCCAGATCAGAGCTGCAAATTCGATGTGTTTCATGTTGACCATGCCCCAAAATATTTGTAGTTCCATGAGCTTGGGATGCTCATGACCACTGTCACGTCCAAAAACGGATTTGGCAATCATGATGTAAAGTGTTCTCCATGGCTGAGGAATATTCTTGAGATCAACTGAAGAGTGTTTTGTGATAATCCTAGCAGCTTCATCATAGCCGATGTCGACCATGAACTGGAGAGTAACCTCTTCCGAAGGAATAGCAGTGTACTCAGTAGGCTCGATGGTAAAAAGATGAATTATAGCCCTTAAATCTGTTAGTCTAATGGTGACTTGTTTGTCGTTAAGTGTCACTGTCACAACATCTTGACCTTTGACCTTTTGTATGGTGTGCCAGAATTGGTAAACATTGATCTCCGGCACAGTAGCAGAATTAGTGAGCATGTTCTGGTAAGGGTGAGTCTTCAGAATATCCACAGCAATTTGACAAGAAGACTCAGAACACGTGAAGTTGTCAAAATCGACTATGAGATTGTTCTTCCCAATCTTCATTGTGTAACCGTTGAGGAAGATGTCTTATATTGTAAGAACATTTGGTGCATCAACGTTTTCCATTTGGACGTCCATGTTGTGATCTGAAAGATATTGAGCCAAAAGAACCAACATATCGAAAGACATTACGTTAGTCAAAAGTTGATTTTATTGACCAATTATTGAATATATTATGTTAATGAATATTACGAGTCCAACGTCACTTGTTTGTCCAATAGTCCAAAGTATTCGTGAAAAGTTTCGTGAATTTATTAACTTTGAGTTTTAAAGTCCAAGTTTTCACTCATTATCACAACATATTAACCATTTAAGCTTATTAGTGACATTTTCGTTTCGTGGCGTTATGATTTATTTATTTACAAGTTTGTACGCGTAACAATTCATAATTATGGTTAAAATTAGGCTTAAGCGTCGGAATTGCAAGCTTATGCGAAAACAGTAGACCATACGCGTAGGCATAAGCTTATGCGAAGGATCTTAACTTACGTGTAAGAAATGTTACGCGTAGGAAAAGAGCCCTTAGCATAAGGCTTACGCGTAAGCGTATGTTGGAGCTTACGCGTAAGGTTTACTCGTAAGAGTGAACCTTATGCGTAAGACTCAAGTTTACGCATATCCTTCACAGGATACGCGTAGTCTCATGTAGAACCTTACGCGTAAGAGTTACGCGCAAGATTACTCTTACGTGGAACTTTATACGTGTAAGATGATCCTTATGCGTTGGAATCCATGGTTAACCTTGATTCTGAATATTTCACGCGTAATAACCTGAAACAAATTCATCATAATACATTCGTTAACATATTATTCAATCCTTTTTAGTTTTCACATGAACTAATAGATCAAAACAGTTTATGCATAAGTTACTTTTATGCGTAAGTTTTAACCCTAAGTTTTCAATTTTACGAATAAGAGTTTTAGCCATAGGAATTGCACCAAACGTTTTCTGAGATATATCTTAGAAGCCTAATGAGTTGTTTTAAACAAGTTTTAACATCAATAGCCTCATGAATCATTATTACCCAATTATTACGAGTATAAACCCTAGTTTTGAATTACTTAAGATTTCTTATTTCTGGGCATGATTTAAGCATGGTTTTGGTCAATTAAACATGTATACAACATCATATGAACAACTAATTATCCAGAAACACTCTCAAATGAAAAGCCGTAAATCATACGCATAAACCCTAAATTTCGAAGTGATTGAAAAACAGTTTCTGGGTAGATTTTTATGATGAACATGGTTAAAAGACTTGATATAAACGTTGAAAACATAACTATCATCAAAATCATCCAAACGTGATCATGTGTTCATATGCTTATGCGTAGAACACATAATCACGCCTAGGGAGAAATCTAACCATTGGGATTACATAAAATTGAAAACCTTTGTTTAAAATCACTCAATGATGCTAAAAACACTTATAGATTGGATGTTTATAACACGGATTAGCGTTTTGATTTTGGAGCATGGATGATGGTTGGTAAGTTCTTTAAATGATATAATAAATGTGAAAAAAATATTAGGTGGGAGTTTTGTATAAAGTAAGTATAAACATTTGACAATTTTGGTCCCTCCACCTCAACCATTTTCGTCCAACGCCCATAACTTCCATTTTGGTTACGAAAAACATGATTTTTGGAAAGAAACTTGACAACACTCCCCCTCGACTTTGAAAATATTGAAATTTTATAAGTTTGAGCCCGAGGAGTGTCAAGAACTAATAAAGGAGTCCACCATTGACAAAGATACAACCGGTAATAGGTAACATGCAAGTACAAGGTTTTATGAAACAGCAAAATATTTACTTTCTCCCCCTCAACACTTGTTCGGGAAAATGTGAAAAGTTAGAAAGAACAAAGTTTTGACTGAAGATTTTTACTTGCCATGTTTGAAAGAAATGATATAGAAGAATATTTTTGAATTTTATCAGATTTTATAGTTTTGTGTTTTGTTTTTGAAAAATATTTACAAATGAGGTTTTGGTGTTTGACTGGTTTTAAGATTGTTTTAAAATTTCGTCCAGTTCCTCTGGAGTCAAACACCGCATACCAATCCGGTGGACCAACTCAGTAAACCTGGCAGGAGCTAAGGCTTTGGTGAGAAGATCTGCCAGTTGGTATTCAGTACCCACAAAGTATAGTTCAACGGTACCCTTTTCCACATGCTCCTTGATGAAATGATATCAAAGATCGATGTGCTTTGATTTTGAATGTTGAACAGAGTTGCACGAGATCGCAATAGCACTTCGATTGTCGCAGTACATCGGAATTCTGTCAAATACGTAACCATAATCTTTTAGTTGTGTTCGCATCCAAATGACTTGAGCACAACACGCCGACATGGCTACATATTCTGCTTCGGTTGAGGACAACGATGTACAGTCCTGCTTCTTCGATTGCCATGATACCAGTTTTTCACCAAGAAATTGTAAAGCTCTTGAAGTACTTTTTTGAGAATCTAAGCAACCTGCGTGATCAGCGTATAAAAAATCTATTAGTTCAAAATCAAAATCCTTCGAATACTAGATCCCCAAGTTAATGGTTCCCTTGATGTATCAGAGGATTCTTTTAGCCTCTGAGAGGTGAGTTTCAGTTGGTCGCGACTGATAACAGGAGCAAAGATATACAACAAAAACAATATCAGGTCTGCTGGCTGTTAGATACATGAGAGACCCAATGATACTTCGGTATTTGGTAGGGTCAACCAATTTCCCATGCAAATCAGCATCCAGTTTCTTGGTATGTGCCATTGGTGTGGCATAGGTGTCACAGTTTTGCATTCCATTTTTGTTTAAAATTTCAAGGGCATATTTGTACTGACTCAAGAAAATACCACGGGGTGATTGACGAACTTGCAGTCCTAGAAAGAACATAAGTTCACCCATCATGGACATTTCAAAATGTTTTTTCATAAGTTTTGAAAAAGCGTTTGAGTACTTTAGATGTGTGGACCCAAAAATGATGTCATCCACATGAATTTGAACGATTAAAATGTGTGCCCCGTTATATTGTATGAATAGTGTGGGGTCGACCGATCCTTTGACGATATTATTAGCGATAAGAAAGGATGACAACTTAGCATACCAAGCCCGAGGGGCTTGTTTGAGACCGTAGAGAGCCTTGTTCAGTTTGTAGACGTGATTAGGGAACCCTGGATCGACGAATCCTTCTGGCTGGCTGACATAGACAGTCTCTTTCAGTTTTCCATTCAGAAAAGCAGTTTTGACGTCCATCTGAAAGACCGTGATGTTCATGTGAGCCGCGAATGCGAGATAGATCCGAACAGCCTCAAGCTTGTTTTTCCAAATCCATTTGAGACCAATAGCATAGACTCCAGTTGGTTTTTCAACCAATTCCCATAGTTTAAGATGTTTAAACTGATTGAGTTCTTCTTGCATGGATTCAATCCAGTAGTCATATGTCATGGCATCCTTAATGTTTTTGGGTTCAGCTTGGCAGACGGTAAGTGCATAAATGCAATGTTCACCGTCAGTCTAAAGTCGTTGTCTAGTTACAACTGGTTGATTCGGGTTGCCAATAATGTTCACTAGAGGATGGTCTTTAGTCAAACGATGTGTGGAGGGTTGATGTTGATATACATTCTGCAGATTAGGGGGATTCAAATGACTTGTAGATAATTCCGCAACATCAGGTGTGACAGTTTCATTAGCAAATGGATTAAAGAACGCATTTGGATCATAATCTGCAGGTGGGGTTACTTCATTATTCAGAAGATCATCAGCTGGTTCAGCGTCATTGGATGCGGTTTGTTCGACTGTTGTTGTAGAATCAACTGGTGGTGCTTCCTCAATAGTAGTTGTTGTAGCAGGTGCATCAGGGATTTGATTATTATCAGGTTGAGCAGCGGAAACATTGGATACATCTGGAGCACGTTCATCAATATCATCACTAAACAGAGGAGCAAATAGTTGTTCCATTTGACTTCGAGTAAGTTGTAAACTAGGTTCAGCTGATGATGGGGTTTGAGGGAAGTTTAAACGGTTATGTCCGGGTTCCAAGCTGTTATGCACTGTAAGCTCATCAAAATTTGCATGAATCGTTTCCATAATCTCCCTTGTACGACGATTCCAGATCCGGTAACCTTTAGAGTTTTCACAATATCCAACAAAGACTCCAATGTCATCTTTGGCTTTGAGCTTACCAAAGTCATCACGATCATTATTCGGATAACAAAGGGATCCAAATACATGAAAGTGTTTGATATTCGGTTTATGGTTGTGGATAAGCTCATAAGGTGTTTTGTTGTGGCGTTTGGTAATCATTGAACGATTCTGAGTGTAGCATGTAGTTGACACAGCTTCAGCCCACAAATAATCTGGAAGTTTTGCATTGATTAACATCGTTCTTGCAGCTTCCACTAACGTATGGTTTCATCTTTCAACAACTCTGTTTTGTTTTGGTGTTCGTGCAATGGATATTTGATGCTCAATTCCTACTTTCTCATAATATGCACGAAGAGTTTGATTCACAAATTCAGTTCCTTTGTCTGTTCTGATTTATCTGACTGTGTTTCGGAGCTGAACTTGAATTTTTGTGAGAAAGGTGATGATCATCTGTGGAGCTTGATCTTTACTTCGAAGAAAATAAACCCAAGTCCATCTTGAGTAGTCATCTACAATTACCAATATGTAGCATTTGCCATTAATCGTCTGCACGCGCATCGGGCCACAAAAATCTATGTGAAGAAGATGAAGAACATGCTGTGAGTTGTGTTCCACCTTTGAAGGAAAGTGAGCTCGAGTGCTTTTCCCTTGTTCACAAGCTGAGCATAGGTGATCTTTAGAATACCAAAATCTTGGGAGACCTTCAACAAGTTTGTACCATGCAAGATTGGTTATGGTTTGAAAGTTTAAATGTGAGAGACGATGGTGCCATAGCCAAGATTTTGTAGATGTTGCCTTTGAAAGTAGACAGATGGGAGATGAAGCAATCATGTCTTGCATTGAGATTGGATAAAGACTTGAATTGCGGGTACCAGACATAAGATCGTTTCCTTGTAGATCACGAATGAAACAAGTTTTCTCCTGAAAAGCAACTTCCAAATCTCCATCACAGAACTGACCAACTGAGAAGAGATTGTGACCGAGGCCTTCCACATAATAAACCCTGCTAATTTCGATGTTACCATTGATGTAATCTCCGTAGCCCATGATAGCTGCGAAGTGATCATTCCCGAACCTGACAGTGCCAATGAACTTTGAAACAAAGTTTGATAACAGTTTGAGATTGCCTGTCATGTGCCGGGAACATCCACTATCAACAATCCATAGGATGATCTATATCACCTATATTACACACAGACAACACAGGTGGAATAGAAGTAGTTATAGTTGAAATACACATGTTTATGATTTTAGGTATCCATTTGAAGCCAAGTGTATTATGTAACCATTTCTGCCATCTCCAACTAGTCTTAGCTTTGGTCTTAGTAAATGGACTAGGTGATAAGTTCTTCCTAGGAGGTGAAGGGGATTCTATGGGTACATCAATGAGCGTAGCCGGAACACTAGAGGGTGGTTTACCTAGCACATACTTAGAAGCATTAGTGGGCCTAGAGGTATTCCGTTTTCTATTATTCCGCTTACGATTCAAGATAGCCTTAGCAACACATTTATCATGACAACCAGAAAACATGCTTTTACGACAACCAACACAAGAAGCTTCAAACAAAACATTAAGAGTACTTAAAGATTCATCATTCGTTACATCACTTAGGTCATTACATTTGTCAGACGCAATATCTAAAGTGGGTGCAACTTGAGTTTTATTCAAAGTCCTAAGGTGTTCTTCTACTTCAGCATTCTTTATTGTTCTTTTCTTACGGCGCAACTTCCTATTTTTCCTTGTATTGCTCCTACGTTGTGAAGTGCAGGCGTTGGGAAAAGCGGCAACTATTCCTGTTTCAGTAGAGGGAAGCACATTAGTTTCGTGTGGTTTGTCATTAGATGTTCTAGAGTCACTTTGAATCTGTTTAGGTGCAGTTACTACTGTGTTACTATTCCTATCTTGCTTAAGTTTCACCAACTCTGCTTTTAGATCATGGATTTTGTGTAACAAATCTAGATTTCCAGAATGAGTGAGTCCATCTCATCGTAAAACATCTTTGGTGTATGCAAGATGATCATCAAGGTCTTTTGACGCTTTAGCACGAGTCTTTTTGAGTAAATCAAATATGACACCATATTCCTTTTTAACTTTTGAAATTTCTTGTTCATATTTTGAGATTTGACACTTCAAAGACACATTTTCATCATCCAGTTGCTCAAGTTTTGGACTAATAGTTTTGGTATGCAACTGGCTGATTTTGTTTTGCAAAGCGAGTTCACGATTTTGACAATCTTTTTGACACCATTGAAGACGACTTTTTGCATTCGAAAGCTCGTTTAACAATCGCTCATTTTCAACTTTTAAAGAATTGATTTGTGACACAGTATCAGTATTCTCAACATTTGCAACAGAATCAACAGAATCAGCAGAGATATAATCAAATGAATATGCAACAGAATGTAATAACACAACATTATTGATATCAGCACAGATAACATCTTTTAAGAGTCGATCAACATCTTTTCTTAACATTTTCTTTTTAAGTTTTGTATTTGAAATCGATGTTTCTGTTTGTTCAAAAACTCTTTTCATAAGTCCAAGCTCCTTGTGAAAACCCCATTCCTAACATAATGCACACATTTTCAAATTCCGAACATGAGGTAAAATTCTTTTCTGAAAAATATCTCTTTGTTCTCTCGCATGAGGCAATTGAAAATGTTCAACTTTTATTTCAGAATTGAGTTCAATTTCACTTTCCAAAAGTTTGATGTCCGAAATGAATGTTTCAAAATATTTAAGAATTTGGTATTTTTCGGGTATTGATTTTACTTCACTGATTGAAGGTAAAGGACCATTAACTTGTGCAGAATTTGGTTGGGGACCAACATTAGAAGACTCATAAATAGGCGTGCTAACCCAAGGTGTGTTAGAATTATCATGTTGTGCGAAAAAAGTGATGGCTTTTGAATAGTTAAATGGTTTGTTATAAACAACATTTTCTAATTTTGATCGACTCTCGTCTTCTGCATCTAATTCTTTCATGCGATTATATTCAACAACACTCATAATCGAATAATCAATTCTATGTTCTGCACTGTAGACTTGCGGATTTGGTTTAAATGCTCTATTAGAAAACTTTGGTTTGTAATCAGCAAGATTCGGTCCATATCCATTTGGATTTGGTTTAAAAGTAAAATTTTGAATAGTTGTGATTGACTCACCATGTTTATAAACAACATTTCGAAACTCTTTGATTTTGTCTTGTAAGTCAACAATTTCTTCAAGATAGTCATCTATTCGTTTCTTTGAATGCTTTTTGTACTCACAGAACTGTTTTTGACAAGTTAACAACTCAGACTTGGCTTTTTGAGTTTCCGAAGTGAGAGCATTAAGTTGTTGTTTATGATCATGTTTCAGTTGTTCTACTTTAGACAACAAAGCATTCTTAGATGTATCTAGATCACGTATCTGTTGTTCCAAAGATTTTTCGTTTTGGTAGGATTTAACAAAAGCGACTTCAAAACCTTTTTCACGTTTTTATTGTGTTTGAAAAATGTTGAGTTGATATTTTAAGCATTCATTATCCTTAGTCAGCAGTGAATTTTTTTTCTTTTAATTGCTTATTGATGTCTTTACAGATTTCTAATCGAGATTCTTGGTCTTTAAGTAAGGTCATTAGCTCAAAATCTGGATTAGACGAAAGTTCAGCTTGTTCAACGTGAGTCTCAACATGATCATTATTTAGATCCTCAAATATAACCACGGAGTCAACTTGATTATCATTATTAACCATAAGGTCATCATGATCATCAAATATAACTACGGGATCTATTTGATTTTCACCGGAATGAGATGTAGACGGCTCATGTTAAACACTCCGATCCTCGTCGGATGCAGATGTTGGCGGAGATATCAGATCATTAATGAATATAGTTTGATCCGGTACCTGAGACAAGTCATCAGTGTCGTACACTGGGCCTGTATCACTCATGTGAAGTTTGTGCATGTTAGCCATTAGCATCACTGCCGCATTAGCTTGCAAGTCCTCCATGTCATCATCAGAATCTGTATTTGCCATGAAGCTCTGTTCCTTGTTGTTAAGAGTTCCACCAGCTTCATCCTTAAGAGCCAAGAGTAAAGCCTCTTTGTGATAAGCGATGCCTCTTGTCCTCGGCTTTGGGCATGCATTAGCCAGATGACCCTTCTCATTACAGTTAAAACAACGAAGACCATTAAATCCATTATGTGCATTACCTTGTTCAACCACTTGAGCCCTTTGTTGTTGTGGAGCACCCATGTTATTCCTTCCCATTGGATTAAACCCTTGACCACCGCCCATCTGACGAACATTATCATGATTCTGAACTTCAACACGTCCATTGTTAACAACAGCCTGATTCCTTGTGTTTGATGAGGTACGAATGCGATTGTTAGATTTGTTTGAATATCGGCCGAAAGCTCTAGCAATCATGACAAACCCTTGTTGCAATGCATCAAAAGCTTCTATATCCTCATTAGATTCACTGTAAAGTGCTTGATCATTGTTGTTGTTTTATGGAACCAATTGAGTTTCTTGAGATTGGTGCAGTGACGGATCATATGGTGTAATTGTTGCAGTTGGTTGTAAGGATTTGTGAAGATAGTTTCTAATGTCGGGAATTGAGGATAACAAGTTTGAGCCCACAAAGCTAAAGATGGATTATCAGGAAGTGAAGGCGAAACAGGGAGTGTAGGAGAGTGTAATGTTTCGTGTCTTATTCCCTCAAACGAATGAACAATATACAGGGTATTAACCCTAACAATACAAACACAGGCCTTAGCCCAAAGAAACTATAACGGGCTAACTAATACATACTACAACTAACAGCAACCAAATCACGAACAGAAACTGAGAGGGCACATGAAGAACTCGAACCTTACCAGCAGCAACCAAATCACGAACAAAATGTATGTCTATCTCAATATGCTTAGTCCGCTGATGCTGAATTGGATTAGAAGATAGATAAACAGCACTCACGTTATCACAATAAACAATCGTAGCGAAAGACAAAGGAGTATGTAGCTCACGCAGTAAGTTGCGTAACCAACATGTTTCAGCAACAGCATTGGCAACACCCCGATACTCAGCCTCAGCACTGGAACGAGAAAACGTGGCCTGACGCTTAGAGGACCAAGAAAGTAAGTTGTTGCCAAGAAACACACAGTAGCCCAAAGTAGATCGCCGAGTAGTAGGGCAGCCTGCCCAATCCGCATCAAAATAAGCCACCAACGAAGTAGTAGAAGAAGCAAACAACTGTAAACCAAAATCCAATGTACCTCGAACATACCGTAAAATCCGCTTGAGCGCAGAGAAGTGAGGCTCACGCGGATCATGCATATAAAGACATACCTGTTGCACAGCATATGTAATATCAGGTCGAGTAAAAGTAAGATACTGTAGAGAGCCGACAAGACTCTGATATAAAGTTGGATCAGTAACCGAAGCACCATCAACACCCATTTTGGACTCAGAATCAACCGGAGTCCGACATGGATTACAGTCAGTCATATGAGCATGCTCCAAAATCTCCATAGCATACTTACGTTGTGACAAAAACAGCCCATCAGAATCACGTGTAACGGAAATACCCAAAAAATAATTAAGAGCACCCAAATCTGTCATAGAGAACTCCTGATGTAACGAAGCAATAATCCGCTGTAATAAGTTGTCTGACAAAGCAGTGAGTACAATATCATCCACATAAAGTAACAGAAAAGCAGGATCATCACCGTGTCTATAGATAAACAAAGAAGAATCACAACGACTAGCGGCAAATCCAATGGTGCAGATGTAAGTAGCAAAACCGTGAAACCAAGCCCGAGGGGCCTGTTTGAGGCCGTAGAGAGAACGCTGCAATAAACAAACATAATCCGGATGCTCGGGATCCCGAAAACCAGGAGGCCGATGCATATACACAGTCTCAGATAAATCCCCATGCAAAAATGCATTCTTCACGTCCAATTGATGAATTGGCCAATTACGAGAAATAGCCAAGTTAAGAACAGTACGTATAGTACCAGGTTTAACAACCGGACTAAAAGTCTCATCAACATCCACACCCTCAATCTGATTACTACCATTCGCCACAAGACGAGCCTTGTAGCGACTAAGAGAACCATCGGTAATATACTTGTGGCGAAAGAGACACATACAACGAATAATATTAACATCCATAGGCCGCGGCACAAATGTCCAAGTTTTATTTTTAACTAAAGCATTATATTCATCAATCATAGCATTTTGCCAATTAAGATCATTAAAAGCATCAGAATATGACTTAGGAAGAGGGGAGACAGTAGAGACATGACCACCATAGTGAGGATTAGGACGAAATGTCCTGACACGCGAACGTGTGACCATGGGATGAATCGAAACCGGGTCAGGTTGAGGTGGAGCCGCATTCACAGGCGACGCGGGCGGTGTAGGTGGAGGGGGTGCAGGAGATGGAGGGTCATGAGAGGGCGGTGTAGGAGAAACAGGCTCAAGAGGTGCAGTATGTATAGCGGGAGTGGGTGAGGTGATCGGGTATGAGCGAATGATATCAGAAATAACATCGGAGGTAACATCCAAAAAATCATAAGAAGGGGTAACGGTGGGTTTCACATAACCAAATGGAAAGGTAGTCTCGTCAAAAGTGACATGACGGGAGATAATAATCTTATTGGTGTGAATATCTAAACATCGATAGCTACGATGATTCGCAGCATAGCCCAAAAAGATAGCAGGTGTAGCACGAGCACCAAGTTTGTTATCAGCATCAAGGTGAGGATAACAAAGACAACCAAAAACACGTAAGGTCGCATAGTCAGGTGTGGTGTTAAACAAACGGGTAAAGGGAATCTCATTGGCAATGGCACGTGAGGGTAAGATATTTAATAGGTGAACAGCCATATTATGTGATTCAGTCCAATAATTAGGAGGGAGTCGGGCTTGAAACAAAAGCGTGCGGATAATGTTGTTAATAGTCCTAATCATGCGCTCAGACTTCCCATTTTCCGGAGAAGTGCGATGACAAGAAAAACGAAAGGTAATACCATTGGTAGAAAAAAGTGAATGAAAGGCGTGGTTGTCAAATTCACCACCATGATTACACTGAAACGGCTTAATTTCACACTTAAACTGAGTACGAACAAAACTACGAAACAACAGAAATTTAGATAACACATCAGTTTTATTAACTAAAGGATATACCCAAACATACTGAGAATAATGATCCAAAAGCAAGACATAATACTTGAAACTAGATAAACTCGGAATTGGGGAAGTTCACAAATCCGAGTGAATAATGTCAAAACAAGACTCAACATAAGTACTGGAACTAGTAAACGGAAGCTTCACGTGTTTGCCAAGTTGACACGCATGACAAAGAACGGGAAGCTTATCTTTATTGCACGAAATAGAGTTACTAGACAAGACACGATGTAGCACGTCACTTCCTGGATGTCCAAGTCGCTGATGCCACAAATACTGACTGGCTAAAAAAACTTGAGGGATGGTGGAGGGCTTCGTAACCGGATAAAGGTCCCCAGTGCTATCACAACGGAGCAGCACCCGACGCGTTAGAAAGTCCTTCACAGAAAAACAAAAAGCATCAAACTCAACAGTACAAGAATTGTCACAAACAAATTGACGGACAGAAATAAGGTTTTTGACAATGATAAGGGTAATTAGAACGTTTTTTAAATGAAGTGGTTGATAAGGAGTACGTAAAATACTATGTCCAGAATTGACGACAGGTATGGAATACCCATCACCAACAGAAACTGATGAATAAATACAAGAATTAAGAATATCACATAGACAATTAACGGAATCATTAATGTGAGAAGTCACACCTGTATCCATATTCGAATTACCAACAGCGGGATCCTGAAGAGTGGCCGCATTAAAAGTGCTTGGAAGAATAGTTTCTTGACTCAAATTAGTACTTGGTGCATGACCCACAACACGCTGAGAACCTGCCAAAAAGGGTTGAGGTAACTGTGAACCCTGAAACTGACCAGCAGTCATAAACCCTGGTGTGGACCCTTGTGGCATTAAACCTTGTGACGAACCCTGAAACTGACCGGGCAACAGTGAACCATGTGAACCTGACAAAGTCTATGAACCATGCACTCCTTGGGACTGACCTGGCAACTGGAATTGAGAACCCCCTAGACCAGTTAATTGATAGCTAGGCGATGAACCAGGCATACCAAGTAAACCCCCCGAAACTGTGATAGGAAATTGGGCCATGTGTGGGCTTACAAATCCTGGCGGGCCCAAAGAAGTATGTGGACTAGCAAAATAAACTTGTGGAGCTGGGCTAGTTGAAGTAGAGTGAACAGGTTGCAATTGTGAAACATGTGAATCCAAAGACGTATTTTCAGACTTCCCAAGCTTGGCTAAAAGAATTTTGAGAGTATCCAATTCCCCAGTGGTCAAAGAAGAACCACTAGAAGTAGATGAAGAAACTGGCCGAGAAGGAAACGCACCACGTCCATGTGTACCATTATGCAAAAACTTACAATACTCCCCAAATCGACACGCACCTTGATTAAAATTAAAGCACGGTTTAAAAACCTTATCATTAGTAGAAGAGGGACGTCGTTTGTTTGACCCCGTAGTAGCCGCTAAAACCATATGGGAAGCATCAACCAGACTAGCATGACCACGCGCCTTCTGTCTCATCTCCTCCGTTGTTAACAAGGAACGCACAGTCTTGAGCTCAGGAAAGGGTTCCGTACTCGCAATAATAGTGGAGATAATTTCATATTGAGGAGGCAATCCGTCAAGTGCATAGGAAACAAGGTCATCATTACTTATAGGCGAGCCAAGACCCGTGAGAATTGTAGCCGTGGATTTAAGTTTCCGAAAGTAGGCATCCATAGTCATGTCACCGAGTTTCAAAGACCGTAATTCCGCGTTCAAGGCCATAGCCCGAGGGCGTTTTTTGTCCTTGAAAATATCAGCAAGCATATCCCAGGCTTCCTTAGCCGTTTTAGGGTTAAGTACAACTAAGCGGTTTTGAAGAGCGGGTGTTAATGTAGTGAAGATCCACGACTGAATAATAAAGTCCACCTTAAACCATTCGGCATCTTTAGGTGGTGGAGTGTCGTCAGATGTAGAAGCAGCGGGCGCAACAAGATGATCTAAAAGACCATATCCATGGCACAGTTGGTTGAAGTAGTACACCCACGTGGTGTAGTTTATCTCATCCACGTCGAGTTTGATGGGAACAAACATGGTAAGATGATGCATAGCCATCAACTTATCAGATAAGGTGATAATAGGTATGGGTGGAGGAGTTTGTCCAGTCATGATGATGAATAAGGACAAAGTGTAAGTAGGTGAATGTATCACAAATAATATAACAGTAACTGGGAAGGGTGTTTGACAGTGATGTTTGCAAAATAACAAAAGTAACGAGGGTTTTGTAAGTAGGGTTCAGGAACAGTAGAAAAGTAATACCAAAACGATAGCACCCCAAATAACAGCAACGTCGACTGGTTATCAGAAGTGAACCAACGATCGACTAAACAAAACTAGTAGCAACGTCGACTGGTTATCAGAGGGGGAACCAACGATCGACTAAACAAAAATTGCAACAATGTCGACTGATTATCAGATGGGGAACCAACGATCGAAAAACCAATATATAAACTGGTAACGAAAAAGGTTTAGGGTTTGGAGAGGATCGTGTGTATGGCTGATACCATGTAGGAGAGTGTAATGTTTCATGTCTTATTCCCTCAAACGAATGAACAATATATAGGGTATTAACCCTAACAATACAAACACAGGCCTTAGCCCAAAGAAACTATAACGGGCTAACTAATACATACTACAACTAACAGCAACCAAATCACGAACAGAAACTGAGAGGGCACATGGAGAACTCGAATAACCCTTTCTTTGTCAACTTCCTTTTGGTGGGGCTTCAAGTAGTCGTACAACAATCCGTATGTAGCATGATGAAGATTCTGTTAGTTGTAGTGTGTATTAGTTAGCCCGTTATAGTTTCTTTGGGTATTTCCGTTATAGTTTCTTTGGGCTAAGGCCTGTTTTTGTATTGTTAGGGTTAATACCCTATATAATGTTTCGTGTCTTATTCCCTCAAACGAATGAACAATATGTAGGGTATTAACCCTAACAATACAAACACGGGCCTTAGCCCAAAGAAACTATAATGGGCTAACTAATACATACTACAACTAACAGATTCTTCGCTTGACGGATGAAAATGACATACTTTTCCCAATCAGGACCAAGACTACTTAGGAACTTAGTATTGACTGCAATTCTTGGCATAATGATGTTATGTTTTTCCAAGTCATTGATGATATCTGAGAATCGATGATGATATGACTCTAATGTCTCCCCTTGTTCAATCATGAAGTGTTCATAAGCCAAGTAGATTTTGGATTCCATGTCTTTTTGATTGAGTTTTGTGCCTTCCATGAGAAGATGAATATGCTCCCACATTGCTTTGGCAGTCTATTGAGCATCAACACTTCGAAGTATCGGATTGGGTAATCCCAAAAGGATGTATTGCGTTGCCAGTTCATCGGCTTCAAAGTGTAGAATTTGATGAGTAGTAAGTTTAGTAAGACTGACAACGTTGGTGACATCACCTCTTGGTGGATTAGCATTTGGATCTCCGGGTACAGTGACAGTAGGCATCTGAAATGGACCTTCAAGGATGACCTTCTTTAAGAACTTTCTATGTGGCTTCTTTAGATCACAGAACCTAAAGAGCCTTATCACCCATTGATCATATTTTCCGGGAGTGAGCATTGGAGGTCTATCAAGTGATCCAGCCTCATGAATGGATTGTTGGCTACTTATAGCTTCACACATCTTTGCAAACCAAGACGGTTCCTTCATAGTATTCCTGGGTGGATGTTGATTTTGAAAGTTTGTGTAGGGTTGTACTTGAAGACTAGGGGGTGGTTGAATCATTTGTGGTTGAATTGCTCCTGGAGGAAATTGTTGTTGTTGTTGTTGTTGTTGTTGTAGTTGTTGATAAAATTGTTGTTTATGATGGAGTTGTTGTTGTTGTTGTTGAGATACACATGAGGGAAGTAGCTAGAGTATGGTGGTTGAGACATCTTGAAAGTTGTGTTGAAAATGGATCTTTGTAGTCGAATGAAACTTTGTTGATGAAGTATCCTTATGCGTTGAAAACCAGCTTATGCGTAGAGAAAACCTTATGCGTAAAACCAATCCTTACACGTGAAGAATGAGCTTACGCGTAGTGATAGTTTAAGCGTAAACTTGAGCAAAAACTTAGCTTATGCGTAAACAAAGGCTTAGAAGTAGAATTCTTATGCGTAAGTTTAGCTTATGCGTAAGACTGTGCTTATGCGTAAGAATATGCTTAGGGAGAAAGAATTGCTACGTGTAAGAACTTTGCTTAGGCGTAAAACTAGGATTTTACCCAAAAATCCTTTACACTTATCCCAGTGTAAAAGATATCAAAAGTCGACGTGTTTTCAGGCTTATCCAAGCAAGAAAATACTATGTAAACCAATAACACTGAAGATCAAACCTTTAGGAGCTTACGCGTAAGTTTAGGGTTTTGCTATGCGTAAGATTTGTCAAATTTTGCCAAAACTGAGATTTCTGCCCAAAAGTGTTTCTAAACCATATTTTTGTGATGAAACAGCTTCAATATCACCAAAATAACACAAAAGTGTGAAACTTGATGATCCACAACTCTTATACGCCTTATGCGTAGAAAAGACCACACAACTAAAACCAAGCTCAAAAATAACGAAATACACGTAAAGTTTCAAACTTTGTGCCAAAAACTTAAACTTTAACACCAAATAACCTTTAAAGGACAAGAATCTTGAGTTTTAAAGTGTAAAAATTAAAGCTTTTAAGCGTATGAAGTTTTGAATACCGAACCTTATGCGTATACCAAAAAAACTTCAGAAACAAACAAACGTTTCACCAAATATTTGGCCAATGATACCACTGTTAGGTTCCCATTTATGTAACACAAGCATCAATATGAAGAAATATAGAAGAGAAAGATCGGTTGAAAAAATCACACAAACACACACGAATATGATAAGCGTTTAGGCGTAGGTTTTGTATAGAAATGAACAACCAATCTTCAAGTGAAGGTTTACAAGATTATTTGTATGGTGGGAACTAGGGCAGCATGCAAGTTCCCTTCGTTTCCTTATTGGGCTTTTGCATAGGCTCATGGGCTTTCTACATGAGCCTAGCCTTAAATACTAACATAAAAGCAATAATTAAGCTAACTATTACATATTAATTACTAACACTTGTAATCTAGTTTTGGAGTGATTCCAAAAGGAACCTTATGCGTAAGATTTAACTTAAGCGTAAAGTGCTTACTCGTAAGCTTTTATGCTTAGGCGTATACATAGGGTTTTACCCAAAATCCTTTACACTTGTCCAAGTGTAAAAGATATCCAGAATTCAAAGTGTTTTCAGTCTTATCCAAGCAAGAAAATCACTGAGTTACCAACAACTTTGAAGATCGAGACGAAAAATTCCTTACGCGTAAAAGCTTAGGCGTAACTGCTGACTTAGGCGTAGAAGCTTAGGCGTAAAGTTAGGGTTTCCTTAGGCGTAAACTTGACAGAATTCACCAAAATATTCTTTTTTTATGCACTAAACGTTTTGTAAACTTGTTTTTAAGGATGAAACAGCTTAAAAATCACCAAAATAACAATAAATTTTAGAACTTGATGTACCAAGATGAAAGTTTAGCTTAGGCGTAAACAAAGTGTACGAACCAAAAACAAGTTTAAAAACTATCTAAAACACGTAAAGTTTGTAACTTTTTGCAAAAACTAGACACCTTAACACTAAATAAACCTTAAACCATAAGAATCTTGAGTTTACAAGTGAAATAATGAAAGTTTTATGCAAATGAAAAACATGTAGCGAGAGAACTTTACGCGTACGATACAAAACTTCATAAACCAAATTTCAACCAACTAAATGGCGTATGATACCACTGTTAGGTGACCATAAATGCACACAAGTATGTAGATGATAGAAATGAGATAAGAAGGGAAGGTTGAACACAAAACACACGTATGATATATGAAAGGTTATGCGTAACTTGTATAAAGTGAACAACACGTCTCCATGGAGAGGTTACAATGTATTTATAAGGAAGGGAGTTAGGGCAACACATCTAGTTCCTTCCTTGGCTGTATGGACCTTTGCATAGGCTCATGGGCTTTCTACATAAGCCTAGCACTTAATTACAAACATAAAAGCCATAATAACGCAACCTATTACGTGGAAATGACTAACACTTGCTAATACTGTTTAGGAGTGATTCCAACAGTCTCAAATGGATTTGCAAGATTAAGTTAGATGCTGAAGGTACAATTATCCGAAACAAGTCACGTCTGGTGGCTAAGGGTTATAGACAGGAAGAGGGGATTGACTTCGAAGAATCATTCGCACCGTTTGCTAGACTTGAGGTTGTACGGAATTTTCTGGCATTCGCGGCTCACTAGAACATCACCGTCTACCAAATGGATGTCAAAACGGCTTTTCTAAATGGTCAACTAAAGGAGACAGTGTATGTTAGCCAGCCGAAAGGTTTTGTTGATCCATAGTTCCCTAATCACGTCAACAAATTGAACAAGGCTCTCTACGGTCTCAAACAAGCCCCTCGGGCATGGTATGATAAGTTGTCATCATTTCTCCTTGCTAATCATTTTATCAAAGGATCGGTCAACCCAACACTGTTTATTCAATATCATGGGGCACACATTTTAATTGTTCAGATTTATGTGGGCGATATCATCTTTGGTTCTACCCACAAAAAGTACTCAAACGCTTTTCACATCTAATGAAAATGAATTTGAAATGTCAATGATGGGTGAACTTACATTCTTCTTAGCACTACAAGTTCATCAATCACCCCGTGGTATTTTCTTAAGTTAGTCCAAATATGCTCTTGAAATATTGAATAAACATGGAATGCAAAGTTGTGACACGTATGCTACACCAATGGCACATACCAACAAACTGGATGCTGATTTACATAGAAAATTGGTTGACCCTACCAAATACCGAAGTATTATTGGGTCTCTCATGTATCTAACAGCCAGTAGACCCGACATAGTCTTTTCTGTATATCTTTGTTCCCGTTATCAGTCAAGGCCAACTGAAAGACAGCTCTCTGAGGCTAAAAGAATCCTCCGATACGTCAAGGGAACCATTAACTTGGGGATCTGGTATCCGAAGGATTCTGGTTTTTAACTAATAGCTTTTTCAGACGCTGACCACGCAGGATGCTTAGATTCACGAAAAAGTACTTCAGGAGGTTTACAATTCCTTGGTGATAAATTGGTGTCATGGCAATCGAAGAAACAGGATTGCACATCACTGTCATCAACTGAAGCTGAATACGTAGCCATGTCTACGTGTTGTGCTCAGGTTATTTGGATGAGAACGCAACTAAAAGATTATGGTTATGTATTTGAAAGAATTCCGTTGAACTGCGACAACAGAAGTGCTATTGCGATCTCGTGCAACACCGTTCAACACTCTAAGTAAAAGCACATCGATCTTCGATATCATTTCATCAAAGAGCATGTGGAAAAGGGTACAATTGAATTATACTTTGTAGGTACAGAACACCAATTGGCAGATCTACTCACTAAAACCTTGCCTCTCGCAAGATTTACTGATTTGATTCACCGAATTGGTATGAGGTGTTTGACTCCAGAAGAACTGGACGAACTTTTAAAACAATCTTGAAAAGCCAAACACCAAAACCACTTTTGTAAATATTTTTCAAAAACAAAATACAAACATCGCAAAAATATTCTTCTATCTAAATTCTATCTAAAAAACAAACATCGCAAGTACAAAACTTCCATCAACACAGTGTTCTATCAAACATTTCACTATTTTTCCCGAACAAGTGTTGAGGGGGAGAAAGTAAATATTTTTTATTTTCATAAAACCTTGTACTTGCATGTTACCAATAATACATTGTTTTCTTCTAAATGGTGGATATTTATCTTGTAATATACCCTCCTCGGACTCAAATGCTTACAAATTTCATCATTTCAAAAGTCTAGGGGGAGTATCATTAAGTTTCTTGCCTAATATGTGTTTTTCTAACCAAAACGGGAGTTAATGTGTCTTCGTTGAAAATGTTTGAAGTTGAGAGACTGAAGGTGTCAATTTTGAAAATTAATTTTAAACAAAAACTCCCCAACTACCAAATTCAATGCATCTTTCTGCATTTAATTCTCAAAACTACCAAGATCCAACGATCCCCATTCATCCAGCAAATCCGTTCACTCGTTTCAAAATCTGTAAGTTGTATAACGTTTTGATCATGATTTTAAACTAAGGTTTTGAAAATCTTTTCAATCCAACGGTTAAATCTTGCTAAATTTGATTTTGAAGTTTACGCATATGCGTATAATTGGGGTTTTACGCCTAAATGAGTTTATGAAGTAATGGGTTGTGTTAAAACCTTTCTAAACATGTTTAGAACTCATATAAACCTTCCAATCATACCTAGAAACACGAATTGGACAAATTTGTAAATTAGGTTCATGATCATAATTGGGGGTTTTCTAATTTTTGTGTTCTACTGTGATTAGATGGATAGGTTAGTATTAGAATGTGTTAAGATACATGAATTGAACCTTCAATTAAACCCAGAAACATCTTAAGTATAAGAATTAAAGTTCTAGGGTTCTTGTGGTCGTACTAGTCGAGTCTTCATATTCTGTGGGTAATTTGTGTTAAAACTTGTTATAGTTCACTCCTTTGTCATATAGGATAGTGCAGAAACAAATCTTGATTGATTCTGGTGGTTGAATCTATTAAGCGTATAAATAGGGTTTAGGGTTTAAGTCCACTTTACGCCTAAGCTGTTCTATGCTTAACTATCTTGATCTAGTGCTTGTTTTGTGTTCATATTAGTGTTTGAAACAATCTGTAATCAAGTTTTTATGTTCATGATTTTCAGGCTGCTTACTCGTAAAAATCATTCAAAGGTGTTTAAACTGCTGCGCATAAGGAATACCTTTATGCGTAAAGGTTACGCATAAGAGAAATCTTACGCGTAACTGTTACGCATAAGGGGTCTACAATGGGATTACGCGTATCCTGGAAAGATATGCGTAAACAAGGATTGTTACGCCTAAGCCTTACTCTTATGAGTAAAGTCTTACGCGTAACATTTTGCTTAAGCTTAAGCGTAAGCATAAAAGCCTTTGAACTCTTTTTTAGCGTAAGAATTTCTTACGCCTAAGACTTGGCTTTACGCTTAAGCTTATGCATATGCCTAAGCTCCTTCTTTATGCATAAGTCCACCTGTTTACGCTTAAGCCACCAATTCACCTTGTTTTGAATTGTTATGCAAAAGAAACTTGTAAATTGTTACATTTAAGTCACGTAGACCAATGTTACTCATAAGCTTACAAAAGTTAAAATGTTGTGTGTGTAAGTGAAATTTGGACTTTAAAACTTCAAAATTAACATATTCACGTAACTTATCACATCGACTTAATTCAATTAGACAAAAGTGACTTGGGACTTGTAACATTCATAAACATGATAATGTCAAACAAATAGTTGGACAATAAATCAAACTAAGACTAACACAATGTGTTTCCATATGTTTTTTCTTTTGTCTAATAACTTTCAGATCACAAAATGGCTATCAATCAAGAAAACCTCAATGCCCCTAATGAGCTCACAATGGCTGACATCTTCCTAGCCGGTTACGACAAAATTATTGGGAAGAACAATCTCCGTGTCGACTTCAACAACTTCACGTGCTCTGAATCTTCATGCAAAGATACTATTGACATCCTCAAACATCACCTGTTCAACCTCATGCTTACCAACTCAACCACTTTACTAGAAATCTATATTCATCAGTTTTGGCACACTATGGACAAAATTGATGGACAAGATGCGGTTAAAGTGACACTTGGAAGTAAGGAGGTCACTGTCACAGTGGCGGATCTTTGCATCATTCTCCTTCTTCCCGTCATACCTTCAGCAGAATACGTCAAGATTCCAAATGAAATTGAGGTATTGGACTTCTTGGTGAATATTGGGTATGGCGAGGCCTCTGGCATCATTTCTAAGCACTCCAGAGTCAATGTCAAGAATATCCCACAACCCTGGAGGACCATCTATCTCATGATCGCCAAATCAATCTCAGGAAGAGATAGTGGTCATGAACACCCGAAGCTCATGCATCTTCAAACCTTCTGGGGAATGGTTTATGTGAACCACATTGATTATGCAACTTTAATCTGGGAAGACATGATGCAACACTACAGGAAACCTGGTTCTAAGATTCCCTTCATCAAATACACCAAGTTACTAATTCATAACCTTCTCGGGAAGCACCAGGATATTCCACTGAGACTGAATGACCCCGACATGCACTCCATGATAAATGAGCCGACCCTAAACGCTGTTAGGTTCAAAGACTCAACAACTCAAAAATAAGGAGCGGAACTCCCTTCTTGCTTGATAACCGATGCAATCATGGGTCTTCCATCCTATAGACATTACAAGGAAGTTGTGCATGCAGGAAAAGTTGGATTTCTAGATGAGAAAACTGCTCCAGGAGTTTCTACCAGAGCCAAGAAAGCTGGAAGCACTACTAGTTCTATCAAGTTAAAGAAGAAGAAAACCAGCAGTAAAATCAGGAGGAAACTTCCAACCAGAAAGCATTGCTTCAGTCAGGAAACTTCCAGCAGTAAAATCATCGATCTTTCAAAGTAGATGGACGAGTTTGAAGGCGAAAGAGAACATATCAAGGCATTTCTTACCACAGACGTCCAAGGAAAAATGAATGAATAGATCAGGAACTACACTCATCATTTTCTACTCAATACAATTCCTGGCGTCACGAAAGAAATGTTCAAGAATTAGTTCTACCCAACGCTTAAAACACTGGTTCAGCAGGTGATTAAAACTACACCGGTGGTCATGCAAACCAGACCAATCCAGCCTCCAGTTGTCACTGAAGATGATCTGATCTCACAATTGGTACTTAAGATGTCTCCTCATGCTCCTTCTTTCACACTAGATGAATCTAAGCTATATGAAGTACTTCTAGCACATCAACTGAAGACATCGTGCAAGGAAGTTGTTGGTCAGGATAAGAGACCAAGAGATGATGATGACAATGATCAAGATCCAAATCTAAAACGTCAGAAGAAGACCGGCGGGTCATCGTCATCCATGCCACCGCCACCTGCTAGAACCCCCACAACACCCATACGACAAGCTTCTCAACAACCACCTTCATCTAATAAACCTCGGGATGCAGATTCTCTACCACCACAGCAGAAAACCGGTGATCATTTCACTTATACTGGTGGTGAGAGTCATGACAATCCTGATTCCCAGCAACAACCATCACCTCGACCATCAGCTCAATCAGAATCATCCTCAAGAACTAGGAAGAAGAAAGTTTATGTCGTCTCATGGCTGGACAAAGACAACACTGAGGAATACAATTGGTTCAGTAATATGGTCGATGCTACACCCAGACTTCCTGAAGGTCAAGAACCAGTAGATAGTCGAACCATGGAGCAGGTCAAGATTATCCAGGATGAGTTCAAAGTTAAAAAGATGATGAAACGGGAGCTGCGCAGGATAAAGAACGATGCATTCAACTGGTTGAAAGATAGAGTCTACAGCGCAGTTGAGCTCGAATACCACTTGGACAACATTGCCCGTGCAATGTCCAATAACATCGATTGGCTCAACCCCGAATCAAACATCGACTTTACAAGGAAGGATAATACACCCTACTACACGGATTAGACCAAGCCTCTACCAACAATTGGCCGACCCGAGCAACCGAAGATCCTTACCGTTTCATCTTCAACAACGATCTAGAGTTCCTTCAACACGGTAGCAGTGTTAGCAAGAAATATGCTACATCGCTCACATTCAACATCCCCACTACAGTGTTCTCCAATAACATTGCCATTGAAGAATACGCCACAAAATTGTTTGTCGACAAGGTTGTGGAATATGACATTGATGTCAAATATGGTATTCATCATTGGCTAAAGAGGAGGAGACTATACTACAGGAGCTACCATGTTCGTAAGTCAAACAAGGAGGTGAAGAATGAAAATAAAATCATTGTTGTGATGGGGGTAACACTAGAAACAAAGTGGGGCTATTCATGCTTGTCCAAGATCAAGGTCAAAAGACAAGATGAAGTAGAGTATGATTTCACTGAAGCTGACTTCTCAAAGTTGTCTCTCAACGACATCGAAGACTTGTATCTTAAAAAGGTACAAGGAAGAATGCGACAGTTTTCGACAGAAATCCAACTCCAGTTCATCACTGCACTTCTAGTCTTCATTCGCAGCAAAGTTATTCGTGAACATGTTGAAGACCTATAACTCGGCGTTGAATCATACCAAAACCAAATTTAAATCACCAAACCGCTGCTACACTTTCCCGAACTTAATCAACAACCTCAATACACCATCATGCATAAACCAAAGTTTGGAATCGTCTACCACAGTGAGCATCATCACACATGTTTCATGGCATTTGACGAGATCCGTAAGTTCTGGGACGCAACGTTAAAGATGGTTCGTGATGGGTTAGCTTATCGGTTAAAGGATATTGAATTTGGTATTGTTCAGAAGAAGAGTTGGAATTCAGAAGAGCGAAAGGAAGTTCGCAGGTTTATCAAGAGGCTGAATGAAAGGTTGTTCCACAGGGATCAGATGAGACGTTTGGAAAGCTATGTCGGTGGAAGACAAAGCTTCTCTATTTTGACATTCCAACGTGAAGATAAAGTTCCTAGACGTGTGTAATCATTTGGGTACTCTTTAAAACACTCTTGATTGTATTTTGATATTTGATTTATTTATTCATTATGGTTTGTATATAAATAGCAGTGTACAACCCGTTCTATAAATGAAAGGACCATGTGGTACGCTTCAGTGCCACAATCCTTATAAAAGGAGCGAAAGCTTCTTACTTTTAAGTAAAATTAATCAAATCTTTCAAAATTTCAAAATTTTGCTCAAAAGTACAAGTATTCCCTCTCGTTTTTTTTTCAAAACCTCAAAAGTTAATATTACTTGTTGAGGGAGAGTATTTGAAAACTAATTTGTTCTAACAATGTTCTTTGTGGAAATCTTCCCACAAAACTCGAAATGGTCATATTCGGTATCAAAATTTCATCAAAAATAACATTAATATGCCATTTTTGAGGGGGAGAAAAATTGTGTGATATAAATATATTGGATTGTGGTTGAATCTAAGTGTGCTAAGACTTAACTCTTGAATTGACGAGTTCTAAAATGTTATAAATTGAAAATATTTGTCTTCCAAGACTTATCATAGTAGATTGTACCAATTCGAGAAACACTTGATAGACATGAACTTTGACGGGTTTGACAACCGTTTCAAAGGTTTGTTCATATCTTCAAGGTAGTTATTTGAGCTAGTTGTCATCTAAAAGCTGACAATTCATCTCTTTAACTATACAACGTAACCGTGTCTCGCTGGTAATTGTCTATCTTGAGTTGATCAATTCAAAAGTGCGCGTTCCACCCTCACTATGCAGATTCCAGTCAAAACTCATAAGCACATGTGGAGGGGGAGTATTTCTGAAAATACAAAACCCTCGAAGTATTACAAACATGTTTTCATTCATAAACACTTTGAGAGATTTTCATGAAAATGGTTTATGGTAACATAGGATAGTCATGGAGTTATAAGGTGACTAAGTTTAGGAATAAACGTCCTATGATCCACCAGAGCTGGAGGGATCTACCCAAGGACACCACAAATAGTTAGTATTAGGTATGATTGAAAAAGGATAAAAATGAGAATCGGAGAAAGAAGGAGTTGAAGAATTAAAAAGAAAAGTTAAAGAAAAGGGTGAAAAGAAATAGCCCTCCAAAATATTCAACTTAGGGCAGACACCGGGTTCAATTCATATGCTACTGGTTGTCACAAGATAATACGGGTATTGAATACAAAGTCATCATGGACCCAATGACGCAATGCACTAAACCTTCTTAACCACTCAAGTTCTCTCAAAAGAGCTTGTTTCATTCTCACTAGGAACCCTACGTAATCTATCGAATTTCTCTTAGAGATTATTGGTATTGAAGAAGGAGACTCTCTCCCAAGTCTCCGCTTAGAAAAACTAAAGCGCACTATTGAGTCTAGAGCCTCGAGATTCATCAAAAGATCTCTTAGGAACACTTGACTTTTAATCACTTGTCGTTCAACATTAAGAACGCAAGTGACACATTCTAGAGTCCTTCGCAGATCTTAGCAATCTGCCGAGAACATTTATGAGGGGATTCACAATAGTGATCCTCAGTGATTGAATGAAAACTCCTGCCAGGGTCAACATCAAATAGCCCTGACAGCAGGTCACTTCGGTAAATCCTTGTGGGCTACACTTAGTATTCACGGTGGTTTCAAACAGTCTACAACCATGGAGTGATACTTTGGTATATTCCAGTGACTCACAACCACAAAGTAACGATATTGAGTACTGGGACATGCCAATGACCATCCTGTTTAAGATTCATCTAAGACCGCGCCAACGAATTGGGATATGCCTGTACAAAATATTTGAACTCTTACGCCGGGAACTTTATTGCTAACTGTATACATGCAGGACTGGAGATCCAAAGTTCCAGGAGAGATCGTGCCATTCTCCACATGCTCATACCAACAACATCACAAATGAAGTTCTCTCAAAATTAAAGGCAACTCAAAAGTCAAAATGATTCTTCTTCAAAGCCAAAGAATCTACAAAGTTTAAATACTTGAGAACTACATCACATCTAAAATCCAAAGTCAAAAGACGTGTGAGCATGGTGGAGAAAGATGTGGAGACACCTGAATGACGAAGTTGACAAATGGCAGATAACAACATACTTTCACAACATCCACAAAAGAACAAAGAACAAAGAATACAACGACGTCAAAGCTGATAAAGTCAAAAGAAACAAAGCTTCTCTACTCACAAGAAAGAAGAATATTAGAAGACACTAAGCAACCGCTATTACATCATTACTATCACATAGGGGAGATTGTTGGAATCACTCCTAAATAGTATTATCAAGTGTTAGTCATTTACATGTAATAGGTTGCTTTATTATGGCTTTTATGTATGTATTAAGTGCTAGGCTTATGTAGAAGGCCCATAGGCCTATGCAAGGACCCAAAAGGACAAGGCAAGCGATACCCTAATCCCTTAGCCTATAAATACATTGTAACCTCTCTTTGGAGAGGTGTTGCTTACTTTCATATATTACGCATAACCTTTCTTTCATTCTATACATGTGTGATTGTGTGTAGCCGTCCCTCCTCCATCTCATTTATATCATATACATACTTGTGTTCACTTATGGTGACCTAAGTTTCCAATAGCATTTTAATCATAATTTGATGATCAAGGGGGAAATTAACGCTTAGAATATCAGGATTATTTGATGTTATCTAATATCCCCTCACTTGAACTCTACTTACCCTCAAGTAGACTTTTTAGATTGTAAAAGATACATCCCCAGAGTAACCAAGGAATGTGCAGTTAAGAGTTCCATACTAGAGTAATTATAAGAGACGAACACCTTACAAAATGGGAACGAAAACAGTCTCATGCTCATCCTAATCTAAGTGTTAATTTCGGGGTGATCACTCAATTGCACAGGCATAGCAAGTATTCTATCAAAAGCTTGGAAATTACACACGTCTTCACCACTAGAGCTAAGGTTGAGACAATCTTAGAAGGCAATGTTGGATTGATAGTGATTTCAAGGCTATGGGGGTAGTGTCATTACTAACGTGTCACAGTGAAGTGGACAAAATCTGTAACATATTGGATTTCACAAACACACCAAACCATGATCAAATATGGGCGTATACTATGTGGTTTTTAGAGAGAAAAAGTTTATAGGTTTGGCAACTTAGTGAGAGAAAGTAAAAG
Organism: Chrysanthemum seticuspe; assembly: GCA_019973895.1. Taxonomy (NCBI): domain Eukaryota; kingdom Viridiplantae; phylum Streptophyta; class Magnoliopsida; order Asterales; family Asteraceae; genus Chrysanthemum; species Chrysanthemum seticuspe. The sequence goes on from BPTQ01000004.1 coordinate 161,497,035, forward strand.
TATTATTATGAGCTCCAACCCTCTACCTTGGGAGGTAGAGGGTATTTATAGTATCTTACATATACGCCACCTACGGGCTGTGGATCAGGCATACTATGGGTAAAGACCCGTCCTTCCTCTATGGTGTAGCTAAACTAAATACTATCTAACATAAAATAACTACGACTACGAGCTTTCTAACGATTAGATATACTTGAGGTGACCGACACTTTAATAACTAGATTTACTAAATCCTAACAATCTCCCCCTAAGAGAGGTCACCTCAAAATACATTGAATACAAACAGATATTACATTAAGATTTTTCTTGGATTCTTGTTAAAGTTCTTTGCTCTGTAGCCCGTAGTCTTTGATTCTTCCTGTTTTGCATGTTTGGTTAATTCAAATGGAGTTCTTTAACTGATCCACGTGATAATGAGTTTTGAGCTAGCTTTGAGATCATCAGCTACCATAAATCTCTTACTCTTCCTTTGTAGCGTTGACATTATATGATGTTGTGGCATTTGGACCGACATGCTCACATTTTGGATCATGATATCTTCTCATCAGAGTAGCGAAAGCTTTTGTTGATTCATGATATTTGTAGTAGCGTAGCAGAAGCATGGAGTGAAAATATCAGAGACGTTGATGCACTTATCATGATTTCTTTAGAAATGAATGTGTTGTGTGACCATCCGGCTATGGATTGATATCTCCATTCTGATCAGCTGCAAACGTCGGGCGTACCTGCATACAACAATTAGCAATAAAGCGCACGAAAGTTTCTTCGATCACTTTTGTTGAATTGAGGTACACGGCCCACGGTTCCCCGTTGATCAGTACAAGTACTGCCTGTGATCAGTTATAATTCCAAAGAATCTCCTTGACAGGGTTTCGCAGTTGCTCTTGCTATTCTCAAAACAGAACGTCTCAAAGAAGACAGCACGGAGTGAGTGAACCAGCGAATTTGAGATTCACTGATTGATGAAAAGAGATTTGAAAAATAATTGAGTACTGCTCAATAAAGTGTTTTTGCACTAAAACGATGGTTTTTGAGAGAAATCAATTATCAATCATAAACACCTTTTATATTTGAAATATTAATACACAGTCGATGTGCTAGAGAAAATAATTTTAAGCAGAACGATCGGTTTTTCAAAGGTATCCGTCAATCCATAACCTGAACCAGGATTGATTCAAAAGTTTGAATCGCCCCATTGTTTCTATTCAGTTGTCACATGGTTAATCTATTGGATAGATCTCACATGCCACCTACCAAGAGCTTGTTTGATGTTGGCTCTAGAAGGCTTTCCATCTTCATTGTGACTATGTTTGCATATCATTCAAATGTTCTGGCAATACCACAAGGATAATGCGTAGGACTCTTAAGATATAATCTCTCTTTCCACATTGTGTGAAACAGAGAGTCTTCATTGACAGTGTCCTAAAGAGATTTATTTGATGATCTTGTGGCTCTAAACTCAATTGTGCACATTTGGTTCCTATGCCGGAGACTAGGGAGAGGGTCTCCTTCTTCAATACCAACAATCTCTATGAGAAAGTCGATAGATTATGTAGGTTCCCCGTGAGAATGAAACAAGTCCCTTTTAAGAGAAACTTGAGTAGCTTGGGAATTTGTAGTGCAGTGCGTCACTGGGTCCATGACGTCTTGTCTTCAATACTGGTGTTACCATAGTAACCACCAGTAGCATATGTATTAAACCCGGTTTCTGCCCTAAGGTTGAAATAATGGAGGGCTATTTATTTTCACCCTTTTCTCATTCAATTCTTTTTAATTCTTCAACCCCTTCAGTGCTTACCGAGACTTCATAACTAGAACCTTGTTTGATTTATTCCAGTACTAGCTCAGCCTCAGTCCGCACTCTTCCCGTTTCTCACTTTTCTCCTTTTTTTCATCATACCTAAGGACTTCTACACTATCTAGTGGATTGTCCCTAGGTAGATCCCTCCGGCTCTGGCGGGATCGTGGGAACGAATACCTAACCTAACCATCCTTATATCACCATACATAAAGTAAATTTGGTCGGTCTTTTTGGTATTTTTCATCTGCCATTGGAACCAATTGAAAACCATTTGAAAAATCAATCCAGATACTTGTGATATATTATCAAAGCGTTTTGTACCTGAATTGTTTTTGATATTTTAGAAAAAGAGCTCCCCCTCAACATGTGCATCGTGTATTTGAAATCGTTTTGGCACACGGAGGCAAGAGGAAGGATTCATTTCTTTGATTATCATTTTCTAAAAGATATCAACATCACTTTCCTGATCAAAATTAGTATTTTGCATACATTGTTACGGATATTTTTGGAAAGGATGTGGTTTTCAAAAAGTTGCTCCCCCTCAATATGTGCATCAAGATTCGAAAGTGTTTTGCACATGTAAGGGAAAACCTGCACATTGAAACAAATCAATCATGTTTCAATCGTTTTTGGTTTGATATAGATGCTCCCCCTTAACATGTGCATGGAAAATTTGAAATCGTTTGGCACGTGTCGAGAGGAGAGCCTGTTAATCACTTACAAACCATTTGTCGAATTATCAGTTTAAATCCAATTTAAATCACAAATTCTCCCCCGATCACAATTTTCAAATCATTTGAGATTTGTGATCTCTATAGACTTAAATTGTTTTTTAAAGCTTTCGAGGAGAATTGTGACTTGCTTATGAAAACATTTTAACCGATAAGTATCAAATCTGAGATTTTAAACTCCAATGATAACATGCTTGATTATCTTTTGAAAACATGACAAATAACCTTTTGATTTAAATGAAATCATTCTCCCCCTCAATTAATGACATAAGTTGTTGATTGAGAGATAGAGGGTTTGACAAATGTCAAGTCCAGATGATTTAAAAAAATTGAGTTCGAGTTATTTTTCAAAGCTATTGGTTTTCATTAGATAACAAATATTTTTCTGAAGAATTTATAGAAGGAAAAATATTTTTGAAGAAAAGATTTGTCTTTTTGGTGACAAACATTTGTTTTTAGAATCAGAGCATGGGATTTGAAACATAAGGTAAAGTATGGCTCTGTTCTTTCTTTAAAAAACGGGTTATAGACTGAAATGACTATAAGCCTTTTGTTTTTCTTTCTCTCAAATTTTTATTTTATTTTTTAATTTATTTTTAATATGTACATTCTAACAACATTTAAAGACCCGTGTCACTCTTTGAATGACAGCACAAAGACCGTAGATATTATCGAATCAATAAAAACATGACAAAAAGACAATATTTTTGAAATTTTTCGGGTTTTTCAAAATTTTATGGATTTTTGAAAGTTTTATATTTTTCTATTTGCTTTTTGTTGGTTTTCTAATGTTGTATTTTGCTTTTTGAATAAATATTAACAAGAGATGGATAAAGAAAAAAAAACTTTTACTCCTCATCTTTCTCTTAAAGACGTTTGAGTGTTTCCGGTTGTAGACTCTTTAGACCAAGTCGTGGGAGGATAAACTCAAAACGTTCTTTAGGAAGAGCTTTGGTGAAGATTTCTGCTAACTGGTATTCAGTCCTCACAAAATAAAGTTCCACCACACCGTTCTCCACTTGCTCCCTGATGAAATGATATCGAATGTCAATATGCTTTGCTCTTGAATGTTGAATGTTATTGCATGAGAGAGCAATGGCACTTTTGTTATCACAATACAGAGGGATTTTATTGAATTCAAAGCCATAGTCAGATAATTGGGATCTCATCCAAAGGATTTGAGCACAACAAGATGACATGACAATGTATTCAGCCTCTGTAGAGGATATAGAAGTACTTATTTATTTCTTTGAAGACCAGCTCACAAGCTTATCACCCAAAAACTGAGCACCTCTTGACGTGCTTCGACGTGTATCTTGACATCCTGCATGGTCAGCATCTGCATAGGCTGTTAGTGACATACCGGTGTCCTTCGGGTACCAAAGTCCCATATTGATGGTTCCTTGGAGATACCGAAAGACCCGTTTAACCGCTTCAAGGTGCTTTTTGGTAGGCTTAGCCTGGTATCTAGCACACATGCATACAACGAACAGAATATCAGGTCTACTGGCTGTGAGGTACATCAGGGATCCAATCATACTACGATATTTTGTTTGATCAACCATGATCCCTGAGTGGTCCTCATCCAGTTTAGTACGCTCTATCATGGGAGTGTCAACAGGGTCACAAGAATCAAATCCAAATTTCTTTAAAATCTCATTTGCATATTTAGATTGATTGATAAAAATGCCTCCAGGACTTTGTGAAATTTGTAATCCCAAGAAAAATGACGTTTGTCCCATCATTGACATTTGAAATTTGGAGCCCATATCCTTAGAAAAAAATGGTCACATTCATTGGGGTCAGTCGAGGCAAAAATAATATCATCAACATAGATTTGAACGTGAATTAAATGTTTGCCTGACTTTCTGGTGAACAATGTCGGATCAACTGCTCCTTTGCTGAATCCAGTAGATAGAAGAAACTTTGATAGCGTATCATACAATGCCCTTGGAGCTTGCTTCAAACCGTAAAGAGCCTTCTTCAAGCGATAGACATGAGTAGGATGCTCTGAATTCACAAAACCTTCAGGTTGGCTGACGTATACGACTTCTTTAACATCTCCGTTAAGAAAAGCCATCTTTACATCCATTTGATAAACTACCATGTTCTTACTTGCAGCGTTAGCTAGGAAGATTCCGATTGCCTCGGTGCATGCAACTGGAGCAAATGATTCCTCAAAGTCAATACCCTCCTCTTGACGGTATCCTTTTGCAACCAATTGAGCCTTGTTCTTTAATACATCACCATGCTCATCAAGTTTTACTTTGAAGATCCACTTTAGAGCAATGATTATAGCACAGTCAGGAGCAGGTACTAATTCCCATACATCTAGTCGATCAAACTCGTGAATTTCTTCTTGCATGGCATTGAACCAGCTGTCTTCATTCATGGCTGTTTTAACGTCTTTTGGTTCGATCTTAGACAGTACGGAGTTGAAGAAGCACCATAAGGCATCAGTTGCGAGTTGTTTACGAGTCGATACAGGATGAGAGGGGTTTCCAATGATGTTGTCCAATAGATGGTCATGTGTCCATTTTCTAAGGTGTTTGTGTGGTTGTGTTTGAGGAACTGAAGTAGCAGAGTCATTTTCTCCTGATGAAGATGGTTCTGATGATGATTCAGGAGAAAATATGTTTTCAAAGGGAGCATCTTCAGGAGTAGCAAAGGGATTATCTCCATCATAGGTGCCAGAAACAATTCCATGATGTACACTCGATGATTGAGGATTTGTTGATGAGACAGAGTGATCAGCAGCAGGCGCTTCTTGACTTAATGATATAGAAACTGAAGGGTTAACTTCATTGATAGGGACAGGAGCAGCCTCTGATGATGGATTTGACAGATCATTAGCAATTGGCTCATAGTGTTCATCAAACATTGGATCAAACAATTTCTTCAAATCATCTTCTGAAGGAGGTACATAAGGAGTTGCTGGTGAGAGATTTTGTACAAGAGAAGAACTAATGGGACTACTTAATGAAGGTTATGATGCGGGTCCAGAACTTGATTGTCCTGGAGCCATTTTCCTGGACAGCTCAACCAACGTGACGTTAATAGTTTCCATGATATCTCGAGTTCTTTTGTTGTAGATTCGGTAACCCTTCTTGTTTGATGCATAACCTATAAAAACTCCAATGTCTGCCTTAGCTCTTAATTTACCTAAATCTTGACCGTCATTTGTTGGATAGCACAAAGCACCGAACACACGAAGGTAGGAGAGATCAGGTTTTCGTTTATGGACAAGTTCGTATGGATTTTTTCCATGAGAGGTGGGTATAAGAGAATGATTTTGGGTGTAGCAAGCAGTGGCAATGGCTTCAGCCCAAAGAAACATTGGAACCTTTGAATAAATTAGCATTGTTCTTGCGGCTTCCACAAGAGTTCGATTTCGTCTTTCAACTACACCGTTCTGTTGAGGAGTTCGAGGAACACTTCTTTGATGACTAATTCCAACACTTTCATAAAATTGACTTAAGTCTTTGTTAACGAAGTCTGTGCCATTGTCTGTTCGAACAATTCTAACAGTATTGTTAAGTTGAACCTGAAGCTGCTTGATAAGTTTGATGATGACATCTGGAGTTTCATCCTTTTTCCTCAAAAACTTTACCCAAGTAAATCAAGAGTAGTCATCAACAATGACTAAAATATATTTCTTCCCATTAATTGTTTGCACTCTCATTGGTCCGCACAAATCCATATGAAGGGTATGCAGAACTTCCATTACTGAGTTTGTGGGTTTGGGTTTGTGGGCATATTTCTTGCTTTTTCCCAATTGGCATGCTGAACAAAGATGATCTTTTTCATACTTTAATCTGGGTAAGCCTCTTACAAGATCCTTTCTGGAAAGATTATTAATGGTGCCGAAGTTTAAGTGATTGAGACGACAATGCCATAACCATGATTTTGTTTTTGAAGCCTTTGATAACAAGCAGATTGGAGAAGACTTCATCATGTCTTCGATTGAGATGGTGTATAGATTTGAACCATGAGTTCCTCTTAACAGTTCGACACCATCAAGTTCTCTAACGAAACAAGTATGTTTTCTAAAAGCCACTTCTAGATCGGAATCACAGAATTAACCAACAGAAAACAAGTTATAACCAAGACCTTCAACATAATATACCCTGGATATTACACTATCGCCAACAACATAGTCTCCATAACCCATAATTGCACCAAAATGGTCGTTCCCGAATCTAACAGTCCCGATGAATTTACTCACCAAGTTCATGAGCCGCGAGCATGCTTGGAACAGCCTGAGTCCAGGTACCACAGAACGATTTGAACGATCCGCAGTTGAACACAGACAAGAATGGATAACTGGATAATTGGGATCCCCATGCAAGAATGGGTTCCATTTGGTTAGTAACAGTGATTGGAACACCCACATCTGAAGTAGAAACAATGGAATTATCAGGGATAGATGTTGTGCTAGTGTCCGTATTTGACCTATTCAAAGTATGTTCACTTCTTAAAGGAATAGTTCTACCAGTAGGCATCCATTTTATAATGGGCATTGACTTAGAAAATTTATGGCACAACACATTAAGATTAAACTTGCGGCCGGTATGTATCCATTGATAACCTATATTACTAAATTTTCTTCTTGTGGGATTCCAATGTTTTCTAACTTTCTTTCGTCTTTGCTTTTTAGCCTTCTTAGCTTGATTTTTGGCATTAACAATTTTAACTAGGCATTTAACAACATTAATCAAATCATTCACACCACATACATGATTAGTAACAGAAACCAAGCAATCATAATTACATGTTTTGCAAATAGTAGCAGAATTCGAATTAATTACAGTTCGCTTATAGCTAATACTAGAATCAACACGATTCATTTTATTCAACACAAACTTAGTGTTCCTAGGGTGGTTTTCTACTCTCTTCCAATGCACATTCTTAGCTTGCGAGGTCCTATCTTGCTTTGTATTGCCTGGAGGCTTTGACCCGCTTGCTTTTACGTTACTGATTACTCCTGTAGAGGGAATTATGGGAACATTAGTTGGTTGGGCTACTTTTTGCATTCCTCAACTAGACGTGCAAGGATCTGAACTACTTGAAGGCACTTTAGAGTTCACTTTCTTAATACTGGGCATAGAATGGGTTGCATACTTGGCACTATGCATAGAACAAGGCATCACAGCTTTATCTTTCTCACATAAGGATTTAGGACAAGTTGCTCTTAAACATTCTAACAACTCCTGAGATCGTTTGGCCTGAATGCAAGCAAACCTAATTTCACTATCAAGTGGCTTATTTATGAAATCCTCTTCCACAATCTCACGGAGACATTCTAGACTATCCTTAAGGTGAGCGAAATAGTTATGAAACACAAGTTCATTATTTCTAAGATGAGGAGGAATGTATTTAACAGTCATAGTATATTTAGAGTCTGCAGATGACTTTGATGCAACATTCTCATTAAAGACAAGTGGCATTTTCCCTTTTACCTGACTCCTCAGATTCTCAATTTATTTTTTAAAGACGTTATTTTTTCATTGTTCTTGTCACGAGTGACTTTCATTGAATCATATAACTCTTTAAAGTGTCGTTTAATTTTTTCATTTTCTTCTAGAAAACTGTCATTTTCCTTTTGTAAAACATTAACCAAGTTTTGAAGATGAAAAGTTTGAGAGCACTAAGAATCTAATGGAGGAGGCATTTGGGAGCCAGTAACGTTGTTCTTTTCACCCTTTAATTGTGAAATTTGGGCTTTCAACTTTCTGATTGTGTTACAATGAGCTTGAATATGTTCATCACGTTTGTTTATTTCAAAAAGTGCATCAAACTCTAGAACATTTGAGGATGTCTTGATGTTTGAGGTTTTGACATTTTCTTTGAGATGTTGATATTTTAATTGCAAATCAAAATGTTCAACTTCTAGCTTAGAAAAATGTATTACCAAATTATCGTGATCATCCTTATCCATTTTCTCATTTAGTTATGAGTTTTTATTTTCAAGCTTAATGACACGATCATGGGAAACTTTCAAAGCAACAGTTAGTTCATGAAATTGAGAAGCAGTAATAGAATGCTTAGTAACAGTATAAAACACATCTTGAGCCACATAACTTAAGACTAAGTTCTCATTTAAAATATGCAAATTCTTCCATTCAATTTCATTATATTTGAGTTCCCGTTCATAATCATTGACCTCAACTATCATTGCATCAAATTCCTTTTCCATTTCTTTGATATATGAGTTAATCCCTTTTTGGAGACTCTCAAATTGACCTTTTAATTGTCTAAAGAAAGGCATGACCTCAGTTAAATAACATTCTTTAGTTTGCTCAAAATCCCTTTCCCCTTCGGTTATCCCTGTAGGTGTGATTCTCTTCTTACATGTTTTCTCGAAATCAACGAATAGTTGATAAACAACATACAGGCTGATTAAGGTCTTGCTATTAGTGGAAATAGTTCTAGGAACTAAATGCATTGGTGTATTTGGAGGATACACAGTAGCTGCAGGCACTTTCCTAAGGGGAGTGTTTGTTTCAACAAGTTCTTTAGCTTTTTGCTTATCCATATCTTTCTTCCAAAAAATTTGTTCAGGGGTTAATTGAGTTTGAGGCTTAAACATGTTCAGGGAGATCCAATTTTCTTTAGTGTAATCATGTGGTTTGATCGTTATGTTTTTCCTTTTACACTCAGGATCTTTTAGTTTCTTATCCATTTTCTCCCTAGATGCTTCTTCTAATTGCATATCTTCCTCAGTGCACTCAGCGCAACTAGGTCTCTGCCTAGGCTTAATGATTTCAATGCCATCATAGATTACCTTCTGAGCCTCTCTAGCTATTTTACCATACTTAGGATTGGGTTTCTCAACGAGAGGAATACTATGCTTATCGCTTAAAACTCTGTGCCTAGTGATCATGTGAGCAGTCTGAATGGTATTCCCTTGTACGTACAACTTATTTTAAAGCTTGTTTTTCAAAGTTTTTAGATTGGAAAAATCATTCAAAAGTTTTGATTCCTTAGCATTATATTCTTGTTTAAGCACTTTAACATTATCTTGAAGTTCTTGCTTTTGCTTAACAGTTTTTGAAAGCTTTTTTTGTAAGGAGTTTAACTCCTGTTTTAACACTTCTTCTCTAAAATTACTTTTTCTAATAATTGTACACATTTGGTCATCCATTTCCTGCTCATGGGTAGTTAACTCAAACTTAGCACGTTGTTCATAAATAGCAACTTGTTCTTTATAGGCATTCAATTCAGAGATAACAGAATCATCAGGGGCACATGCAGTGTATTCATCAAAAACATAGTCATCAGTGACTGCAGAAGATACATCACTTGGTACAATCTCACTTTCACTTTGTGTCACATATTGATCATATGGGACAATATTACTATTACCCTCATTATCAATACCTGATTCATAAGTTTCAAGATATTGTGCTTTGTTATGTATCTTTTGCTCATCCACATCATCGTATAGTTTTAATACCTCTAAGATGATTGATTCTTTAGATGGAACAGCCTGTTGTGGTGATGAGACCTTTGGAGAGACCATTGGTGAAATGCTAGCCATGAAGATTGTCTGGGCAGTAGGTGCATCATCGACATCAGAGTCAAATGCATCACAGTCAGCAACTTGAAAGGCATTCTGATGATTGTGACCTATTTCCTGAATTGGCTACTCATCAACATCAGCATCATAGGTTTTGGCATTTCCCTCAGCAAGAAACAACAACTCTTCTTCATCCAAAACCGCTCCACTATCCTGAGCTTGCACCAGCAGCATCTTGTCCCTGAAGTAATCTGCATTTTGAGGGCGTTTTGGAGATGTGGAGTTCCTTGCAATGTATCCATCACCACCACAGTTGTAGCTCTTGATTTTCTTTACTTGTCCTTGATTGGCATTCCTTCCACGATTCTGATTAGCCACATACCCTCCACCTACTCCAGTATTACCATAACCTGCTCTAATCATCCCTTGTTCATACCGTCTTCCTTGCACATTCTGCACCACTACCTTACCATCTCTGATAGTAGCTTGATTGTGTGGATTGGATGCTGTTATGAGGTTATTGTTGGTGTGTGGAGTGGAATTCATATTTTGACTAACCATGAGAGACAGTTGATTGATGAAGTTTTCCATGAGTGTGTTTGAGTCTGGAGGCTTATATGCTGGATCAGGAAAGAGCTTGTAATTATCATTACCCATGGGTATGACTTGAGAAGCTTTGGTGGTAATTCCAACATTGGTGTAAAAGGTTGTTGAATCATTTGACAAACTTGTTTCTCCCTGTTTAGATTTGAACTGTTCAAGAATCATTCATTCAAACATAGCATGTCTCTTATTCTGAAGCAGGAAGGCATACAATTGTTCATAGTTGGTGTTCTTTAATCCTTTGGTTAGCTTCACAGAGGTGACAAATTTGTGCCATTCAGGATTCATGTAGTTCACAAACTTTGAGTTCAGCTGAATATTTGGCATGGTCATTTTGATATTCCTCATGTCATTCACAAGCTTGTGGAATCTCACATAATATTCATAGACACTTTCTTCTGGCTTCATCTTAAAGTGCTTAAATTCATCATACAATTGTGATTTTCTGTCTTCCTTAGTTAATTCAGAACCTGAGAGAAGCATCTTAACATTATCCCAAACAGCCTTGGCTTCAGTGTTGTGATTGATAAGCTTGTAGATATCTTTTGGAAGACCCTGAAGTATAATGTTTGAAGCCCTGATATCAACATCGTATCTCTTTTTCTCCTTATCACTGAGCTCATCATACGTCTTTGGTCTGTCCAATCCTAAGATCACTGTTCCATCTGCAGCTGTTTTAAGTGTGTCTCTTGTAGTCTCAATCTGATAAGGTCCTTCATCAATTGACTTGAGAATGTTGACCCCATTTTCCTTTCCCAAATAGTACAGCCTAATTCATTGAGCCCATGAGTCATAGTCAGTTCTGTCAAGCATGGGTGGACGAGTATCTGATCCAGCTGCTTGAACGTCCTCAGCTACAGAAGAGATGATTGTAGGCACGTTGGTAGACATGTTAACAGATTACATGGGATTTTATAACTCTATTGTTAGGTCACTATGTTTACAACACAAGCATCAATAGAAAGAATAGAGAGGAGAAGAAGATCGGATGAACAATATTCAAACACACACACACGTAAATACTTATCCGGTTATGCGTAGAGTGTAAAGGAGAGAATAAATTGAACAACCAACCCTCAAGTGAGGGTTATTACAAGGTATTTATAGGAAGGGGAGCTAGGGCAACACTCCTACTCCCTTCCTTTCCTTAATGGACATGGGCCTAAGCTTATGGGCCTTCTACATAAGCCTAAGCTAATAACAAACATAAAGGCCATAATTAAGCTAACTATTACATATGAATCACTAACACTTGATTTAGGATTAGGAGTGATTCCAACAATCTCCCCCTAAGTGTTGGTGATGAATGAATATGAACGGTTAAGGTACTGATGTAATAGTAGCTTTGACGTCTTCTGACATTCTTCTTTCTTGTGAGAAGAATTGCCTTGATTTGAACAATCTCCCCAGTGTAGAGAAATTGTTTTCTTTAAATAGTTCTACTTTGACGTCATCTTAATCTTTGTTCTTTGATCATTGTTCTTTGTGATGGTAGTGATAGTATGTTGTTGTTGTCTGCATCAAGTCTGCCTCAGGTCTGCTTCGCTGCTCTAGTGTCTCCACGTCATTCTTCAACATGCTCACACGCTCTTTGACGTTGGATTTCAGTACTGATGAAGTTCTTTAAGTCTTTAACTTTGTAGATTCTTTGGCTTGACGAAGAATCATTCTGACTTTTGTGTTTCTTTTATATAGAACTTCCATTAGTGATGATGTTGGCATGAGCATGTGAAGAATCTGCACGATCATTCCGCTCCAGAGCTTCCATAAGAAGAAAACATGAAAACGGTTAGTAATAAGCGGATTCCGGCACTTACAAGTTTGAACTTCGAGAGTGTTAACAGCATAGTGTGAAAACACAACTCTAGTTCTCACAAAGGCCGTTCCTGAACTGGAGTCCCACAAGTGAGATAACGCGATGTACCGAAGTACACCTACAGTTCAGATGAGTCGATGAGGTACACCGAAGCATCACCTCACGACTGTAGACCGTTTGAGACACACTAAGCGTAATCCACGGGGAGTTACCGAAGTGACATGCTGTCAGGGCTGTTTGATGTAGACCCTGGCAGGAGTTTCCATTCAATCACTGAGGATCACAGATGTGAACCTCTCATAAATGTTCTTGACAGATTGCTAAGATCTGTGAAGGACTCGATAATGTACCACTGATGTTCTTATTGTTGAACACCAAGTGATGAAGTGTCAAGTGTACCTAAGAGATCTTTTGATGAATCTCGTGGCTCTAGACTCAATAGTGCGTTTTGGTTTTCCTGAGCGGAGACTAGGGAGAGGGTCTCCTTCTTCAATATCAGCAATCTCTAAGAGAAAGCCGATAGATTATGTAGGGTTCCCTGTGAGAATGAAACAAGCTTCTGTTGGGAGAAACTCGAGTGGCTAAGAAGGTTTAGTGCATGCGTCACTGGGTCCATGACGACTTTTAATCTTCAATACCAGTGTCATCAAGTGACAACCAGTAGCATATGAATTGAACCCTGTGTCTGCCCTAAGTTGAGTAATCTGGAGGGCTATTTCTTTTCACCCTTTTCTTTGCATTTCTTTTTGATTCTTCAACTCCTTCTTTCTCCGATTCTCATTTTCTCCTTTTTACAATCATACCTAAGGACTTCTAATTCTAACTATTGGTATTGTCCTTGGGTAGATCCCTCCGGCTCTGGCGGATCATAGGACGGTTATTCCTGACCTTAATCACCTTATAACTCTATTTCCATAAAACCATTTTTCTTGAAAATCTCTCAAAGTGTTTGTGAATGAAAAACATGTTTGAACACTTCAAGAGTTTTAGATTTTCAGAAATACTCCCCCTCCACATGTGCTTAAAAGTTTTTACGGAAATCTACACAGTGAGGAAAGAGTTCGCACTTTTTGAATTGATCGACTCAAGATAGACAATTCCTTGCAAGACACGATTACGTTGCATAGTTAAAGAGATACATTGTCAGCTTTTAGGTGACAACTAGCTCTAATAACTACCTTGAAGATGTGGACAACCCCGAAAGGTTGTCAAACCCGTCAAAGTTCATGTCTATCAAGATCTTCTTAAATGGGTACAATTTACTTGGATAAGTCTTGGAAGACAAATCTTTTCAATGTATGACTGTTCAGATCCCGTCAATTCATGGGTTGAAGTCTTTTCACACGATGATTCAATAGCATTAACACAACATATTTCTTATCACATATTTTCTCCCCCTCAAAAATGGCATATAAATGTTGTTTTTGAAGAAATGTTGAGAATAAATATGATCATTTTGAGTTTTGGGGGAAGATTGCACAAAGAACATTTTATGAACAAAGTTTTTAAGTCAAATACTCCCCCTCAACAAGTGATATAAACGGCTGAGGTTTTGAAAATCATAAGGGAAAGTACTTGTTCTTTTGAGCAAAACCTTGAAAAATGAATGGTTTGATAGGTTTTACTCAAAAGTAAGAAGCTTTCGCTCCTTTTATAAGGATTGTGGCACTGAAGCGTACCACATGGTCCTTTCTTGACAAGAACGGGTTGTACACTGATATGTGTGCATAAGCCATAGTCATAATAAATCACACATCCAAATGTATATGAAATAGAAGCAGTTCAAGGGGTACCAGGTAGTCCAGTGATGTTGCCAGGAGTGTGAACCGGGCGATGATAGCCGGTGAGATTAATCTTGGGACGACCACCAACAAAGCTCTCTAATGTTCTGAACTGGTCCCGTCGATACAACCGTTCACCAATCATAGTGATGATCCTCCGCACATCCCTTCTGTCCTGAGGGTTCCATCGCTTTGGGTTCCCAATGTCTTCACGTATATCCTTTAACCGATAAGCCAATCCATCCCTAACCTTCTTCAATGTGTGATCCCCAAACTTGTGAAGATCTCTACACGCCATCAAGCAATTTCATTAAAGTTCACTGCGATAAACGACGCCGAATGATTTGCTGACGAGTGTGTATTGTGGAAGCTGGTTGATGTCGGGAAGCTCAAGCTGAGGTTTGGTGAAGTTGAAACGGGTCTGATACGACTCAACAGCTAGTTGTAGATCTTCTACACGTTCTTTGATTACTATGCTTCTGATGAAGATAAGCAAGGACTTGATGAATTCATGTTGTACTTCAGTTGAGAATTGTCTCATGCGTCCCTGTACTTTTGCAAGAATTGTCTCATGCGTCCCTGCCTAACTTTCTACGCCTAACTTTTGTCTACGCATAACTTTAGCGTCTTTTCCCTACTTACGCGTAAGCTAAATCTACGCGTAACTCCTTACTGTTACGCATAACTTTGGTGTTTTTACGCATAAGTACTACTTGGATTATTGTGATTTCTACTCCTAAGGACACTTCATCAACAAAGGTTCATTCGACTACAAAGATCCATTTTTACCAACACAAGTTTTTCAACATGTCTCAACCACCATACTCTAACTATTTCCCTTACACTTATTCTCAAGGACAACAACAACTAAGTCCACAACATCAACAATGGAATCAACAACAAGAAATTTATCAACAACAATTTAATCAACAACATACTCCACAACTTGGAGCAATTCCTCCACCACAAATGGTTCAAACACCGCCAAGTCTTCAAATTCAACCCTACACAAATGACTTCAATCAACATCCATCAAGGAACACTATGAAGGAACCCACTTGGTTTGCAAAGATGGGTGAAGCTTTAAGCAGCCAACAATCAATTCATGAGGCTGGATCACTTGATAGACCTCCAATGCTCACTCCAGGAAACTACGATCAATGGGTGATAAGGTTCTTTAGGTTTTGTGATCTGAAGAAGCCACATGGAAAGTTCTTAAAGAAGTTTATCTTGGAAGGTCCATTTGAGATGCCTACTGTCGCTGTACCCGGAGATCCAAATGCCATTCCACCAAGAGATGAACAAACGAACATTGCTACTGTTACAGACTTGAATCCTCAAGAACTTCTCCACTATGAAGCAGATGAACTTGCAATGGAATATATCCTCTTAGGATTACCAAACCCAAAGCTTCGTAGTGTTGATGCTCAAAAGACTGCACAGAAAATGTGGGATCATATTCGTCTTCTTATGGAAGGATCGGTTCTCAATCAGGAGGATTTGGAATCCAAAATTTACTTGGCTTATGAACACTTCATGATTGAACCTGGAGAGACACTAGAGTCCTATCATCATCGTTTTTCAAACATCATCAATGATTTGGATAAACACAACATCATCATGCCAAGAATTGCAGTGAATACTAAGTTCCTGAGTAGTCTTGGTCCTGAATAGAAGTATGTCATTTTTCTCCGTCAAGCGAAGAATATGCATCATTCTACATATGGATTGTTGTACGACTACTTGAAGCCTCATGAAAAGGAAGTTGATCGGGAAAGGATTCTCCATGCTCAAATTGCTCCACCTACACATCCGGAAAATCAACAACTTGCCTTATATGCTCAACAAAGTTATCCTCCTCAACAAGCAACTCAACCAACTGCCTCAGTCACACCAAACGATCAATCACAGCAACCTCAACAAAATCAATTGGTTCCTTACAACAACAACAATGATCAAGCACTTCATAGTTAAACTAATGAGGAATCCGATCCGTTCGAAGCATTGCAACAGGGATTTGTTATGATTGCTAATGCTTTTAGCCGTTATACCAACAAATCCAACAATCGTATTCATTCCTCATCCAATACACGAAATCAGGCTGTTGTGAACAATGGACGAGTTGAAGTTCAGAATCATGGTTATGGTCGTCAAATGGGAGGTGGTCAAGGGTTTAATGCTATGGGTAGGAATAACAACAGAGCTTCAGTGGTGGAACAGGGAAATGCTCAGAATGGGTTGAATGGTCTTCGATGCTACAACTGCAATGAGAAGGGACACCTGGCAAATGCATGCCCAAAGCCAAGGACTAGGGGCAGTGCTTATTTCAAAGAGGCTCTTCTTTTGGCTCTTAAGGATGAAGCTGGTGGATCTCTCACAAACAAAGAACAGAGCTTTATGGCAGATGCATACTCAGATGATGATATGGAGGACTTGTAGGCCAATGCAGTTGTTATGTTGATGGCTAATATGCATGAGTTACACATGAGTGAAACAGGCCCAGTGTATGACACTGATGGCTTGTCTCAGGTACCCGAACAAACCATTATCATATCTGAACTAATATCTCCGCCAATATCTGAATCCGGCACGGCTCAGACTGTTCAAAATGAGTCATCTACATCTCATTCTGACAATTTTCAAATAAACCCTGTAGTTACATTTGACGATCAAGATGACCTTATGGTTTCATTTGATAATCAAATTGACTCCGTGGTTGTACTTGAGGATCTAAATAATGATCATGTTGTGACTCACGTTGAACAAGCCGAACTGTTGCCTCCTCCAGATTTTGCTCTTTAATTCAAGACCATCAAATCAAAATGGAGGAATGTTGTGCATTAAATAAAGAATAAAAAAGCAAAAATGCACTGTTAACCAAGGATTTTGAATGCTTACAAATGCAACTCAACTTTTTCAAAACCCAAGAAAACTGTGAAAAAGGTTTTGAGGCCGCTTTTGCTAAATCTCATCAAAACGAAAAATATTTAGAGAGACAGATGCGTGATCTAGCCGCTTCGAAGAATGCTTTGTTATCTGAAATAGAACAACTGAAACATGAACATAAAAAGCAAATTAACGCTCTCACCTTGGAAAATCAAAAAGCTAAGGCTGAGTTGTTAACTTGTCAAAAACAGTTCTCCGCTTACAAAAAGCATTTAACGAATCGGGTAGATGACCTTCTTGAAGAAATTATCGGCTTGCAACACAAAATTAAAGAGTTTAAAATTGTTGTTTACAAACATGGTGAATCAGTAACAGCTATTGAAAAGTTTACTTTAAAACCCAATCCAAAAGGATATGGACCAAATCTAGCTGATTACAAACCAAAGCTTTCACTAAAAACAATCAAACCAAATCCTGAAGTTTCCAGTGCAGAATATAAAATTAATGATACTGTTATGAGTGTTGTTGAATATCATTGTCAAGAGGAATTAGATGCAGAAGACGAGAGTCGATCAAAATTAAAAACTATTGTTTACAACAAACCTTTTAATTATTCAAAACCGGTCAATTTCGTCACACCAACGGATTCTTCTAACACACCAAGGGTTATCATCAAAACACCTGAGTCTTCTAATGTTAATCCCCAACCAGATTATGTACAAACTTATGGTCCTTTACCTTCCATCAGTGAAGTAAACTCAAAACCTGAAAATCGAAAAATTCTTAGATATTTTGACATTTTCATGGCTGACCTCAAAATTTTACAACATGAGATAGAATATCGTTCTGAAATCAAAATTGATCATTTTCAATCGCCTCTGGCGCGAGAACAAAGAGACATTTTTCAGAAAAATCTTTTACCTAACGTTAAAAATTTGAAAAGTTGTGCATTAGCTTGGGAAAAGGATTTTCATACGGAACTTGGAGTGATGAAGGTCGTTTTCGAGAAAACTGAAACATCTATTTCTAATACTAAACGTAAAAAGAAAATGTTGAGAAAAGATGTTGATCGACTATTGAAAGATGTTATCTGTGCGGATATCCATAATGTTGTGTTACTCCATTCTTTGCCACATGCATCTGATTATATCTCTGCTGATAATGTTGACTCTGTGGTAACTGTTGAGAATACTAATAAGATGCTTCAAATCGAGTCTTAAAAAGCTGAAAATGAACGATTACTTAACGAACTTTACAATGCAAAGCGTCGTCTTAATTGGTGTGAAAAAGATATTCACAATCAACAACTTGGTTTTCAAAAGAAAATCGCTCAGTTGCAAACAAAATCTTTTGATCCTAAAATTGAGCAACTGGATGATCAAAACGTGTCTTTGAAAAGTCAAATCTCAAAATATGAACAAGAACTTGTAAAAGTTAAACAGGAATATGGTGTCATATTTAATTTACTCAATAAGACTCGTCATGAAGCATCCAACGAACTTGATCACTATGTTGCTCACACTAGAGAAGTCATGAATTTTGCTGGTAATATTCGTTCTGAAAATCAAGATTTGATTCACACTATCTCTAAGTTAAGAGAAATGTTAGGAAAGTATGAACAACTTCCGCCAACCATCATTAAGAGATTAGCACCAGTAACACTTAGTAATCGTGCACCTAGAATCCCTACTGCCAAATCACAAGTTGCTAACGTGCTTCCTTCTACTGAAACAGGAATAGTTGCGTCTTTTCCAAACGTCCGCACTTCACAGCCTAGGAGCACTCAATCGAAGAATAGGAAGTTGCAACCTAAGAAAAGATCAATAAGGAATGCTAAAGTAGAAGAACACCCTAGGACTATGAATAAGACTCACGTTGCTTCCACTATAGATATTGCGTCTGGAAAATGTAATAGAAATAGTGATGTAACGAATGCTAAACCGTTAAGTACTTTTGATATTCAGTCTGATGCACCTTGTGTTATTTGTCGTAAAAGTATGAATTCTGATTGTCATGACAAATGTGTTGCTAAAGCTATAATCTCTCGTTTACGGAATCCTAAGAATCAGAATACCTCTAGGCCCACTAATCATTCTAAGTCTGTTCTTGGTAGACCGCCCTCTTTAGATTCTACGTCATGCGTGGTTGTCCCTGTAGCTCCAGTTTCACCTCCTAAGAATGTAGTACCACCTAGTGCATTCACAAAGACTAAAGCAAACAGTAGTTATAGATGGCAGAAATGGATATATAACACATTAGGATTTAAATGGATGCCTAAAGTTATTAATTTGTGTATGTCTACTATCACTGCTTCGGAACCCTCTAACATTTCGGGTTCCACATCTACTTCTATTCCATCTGTGTCGTCTGTGTGTAATGCAGGTGATACAGATCATCCTCTGGATTGTTGATAGCGGATGTTCCCGA
This sequence comes from Chrysanthemum seticuspe, assembly GCA_019973895.1. NCBI lineage: Eukaryota > Viridiplantae > Streptophyta > Magnoliopsida > Asterales > Asteraceae > Chrysanthemum > Chrysanthemum seticuspe. The sequence continues at coordinate 161,516,599 of BPTQ01000004.1, forward strand.
CACATGACAGGCAACCTTAAACTGTTATCAAACTTTATTGCAAAGTTCATTGGCACTGTCAGATTAGGGAATGATCACTTCGCAACTATCATGGGCTACGGAGATTATGTCAATGGGAACATCGAAATCAGCAGGGTTTACTATGTGGAAGGCCTCGGTCACAATCTGTTTTCAGTAGGTCAGTTTTGTGATGGAGATTTGGAGGTTGCTTTCCGGGAGAAAACTTGTTTCATTCGTGATCTACAAGGAAATGACCTTATGTCTGGCTCGCGTAATTCTGGTCTCTACACTATCTCTATGCAAGACATGGTTGCTTCATCTCACATCTCCTTACTTTCAAAGGCAACATCAACAAAATCCTGGCTAAGGCACCGTCGTCTCTCACATCTAAACTTTCAAACCATCACCAACCTTGCTCGACACAAACTAGTTGAAGGTCTCCCACGATTTCGGTATTCAAAAGATCACCTTTGCTCAGCTTGTGAACAAGGAAAAAGCACTCGTGCTCATTTTCCTTCAAAGGTGGAACACACCTCTCAGCATGTGCTTCATCTTCTTCACATGGATTTGTGTGGCCCGATGCCCGTGCAAACGATCAATGGCAAACGCTACATCTTAGTAATTGTTGATGACTACTCCCGATGGACTTGGGTCTACTTTCTTCGAAGTAAAGACCAAGCTCCACAAATGATCATCACCTTTCTCATGAAAATACAGGTTCAGCTCCGCAACACCATCAGGCTAATCAGAACAGACAAAGGAACTGAATTTGTTAACCAAACCCTTCGTGAATTCTATGAGAAAGTGGGAATTCAGCATCAAACATCTATTGCACGTACACCCGAACAAAACGGAGTTGTTGAAAGACGAAACCGAACGTTAGTGGAAGCTGCAAGAACAATGTTAATCAATGCTAAACTTCCAGATTACTTGTGGGCAGAAGCTGTATCTACTGCATGCTATACTAAAAACCGTTCTATGATTACAAAACGCCACAACAAAACACCTTTCGAGCTTGTCCACAACCATAAACCGAATCTCAAACACTTTCATGTATTTGGATCCCTTTGCTATCCGAATAATGATCGTGATGATTTTGGAAAGCTCAAAGCCAAAGCCGACATTGGAGTCTTTATTGGATATTGTGAGAATTCTAAAGGTTACCGGATCTGGAATCGTCGTACAAAACAGGTGATGGAAACGATTCATGCTCATTTTGATGAACTCACAGAAATGGCTTATGAGTATAACAGCTTAGAACCCGGACACAACCGTTTAAACTTCCCTCAACCCCCATCATCAGCTGAACAAAGCCCCCAGCTCACTCGTCAACAAATGGAAAGGTTATTTGCTCCGCTGTTCAGTGACGATATTGATGAACGTGCTCCAGATGTATCCGCTGTTTCCGCTGCTCAACCTGATAATATTCCTATACCTGATACACCTGCCACAACAACTACTGTTGAAGATGCACCTACACCAGTTGACTCCAACACAACTGTTGAACACACCGCTTCCAACAATGATGAACCGGCTGATGATATTCTGAATGATGTACCCCCACCTGCAGATTTTGATCTAAATGCGTTCTTTAACCTGTTTGCTAATGACACTGCTGCACCTGATGTCGCGGAATCATCAACAAACCATTTGAATCCTCAGAATCTGCACAATGTATACCAAAATCAACCCTCTACACATCGATGGACAAAAGACCATCCTCTGGCTAATATTATTGGCAACCCTAATCAACCAGTCGTTACGAGACAACGTCTTCACACAGATGGTGAACATTTCATTTATGCACTCACTGTCTGCTAATCTGAGCCTAAAAACATTAAAGACGCAATGACAAAAGACAACTGGATTGAATCCATGCAAGAAGAACTCAACCAATTCAAACGTCTTGAAGTATGGGAACTGGTTGAAAGACCAACAGGGGTCTACGTCATTGGTCTCAAATGGATTTGGAAAAACAAATTAGATGCTGAAGGGAACGTAATCCGCAACAAGTCACGTCTAGTTGCTAAGGGTTATCGTCAGGAAGAGGGTATAGACTTTGAAGAATATTTTGCTCCGGTTGCTCGTCTTGAGGCTGTTCGGATATTTCTCGCGTTCGCGGCTCATATAAATATGACGGTCTTTCAAATGGATGTCAAAACTGCGTTTCTCAACGGAAAACTGAAAGAAACGGTTTATGTCAGCCAACCTGAAGGATTCGTTGATCCAGAGTGCCCGAACCATGTCTACAAACTGAACAAAGCTCTTTATGGTCTCAAACAAGCCCCTCGGGCATGGTACGATAAGCTATCATCTTTCCTCATTGCTAATAATTTCACCAAAGGTTCGGTTGACCCAACTCTTTTTATACAATATCACGGGGCACATATCTTAATTGTTCAAATTTACGTGGATGACATCATTTTTGGGTCTACACATAAAAAGTTTTCAATCGCTTTTGCAAAACTAATGAAGAAAAATTTTGAAATGTCCATGATGGGTGAACTTACGTTCTTTCTAGGACTGCAAGTTCATCAATCACCCCGTGGTATTTTCTTGAGTCAGTCCAAATATGCCCTGGAATTGTTAAACAAATTTGGAATAAAAACCTGTGATACTTATGCCACACCAATGACTCATACCAAGAAGCTAGACGTTGATTTACATGTGAAATTAGTGGACCCTACCAAATACTGAAGTATTATTGGGTCTCTCATGTATCTAACAGCTAGCAGACCTGATATTGTCTTTGCCGTTTATCTATGCTCCCGTTATCAGTCGTGACCAACTGAAACCCACCTCTCTGAGGCTAAAAGAATCCTCTGATACATCAAGGGAACCATTAACTTGGGGATCTGGTATCCGAAGGGTTCTGGTTTTGAACTAATCGCTTTTTTAGACGCTGACCACGCAGGATGCTTAGACTCAAGGAAAAGTACTTCAGGAGCTCTACAATTTCTTGGTGATAAACTGGTGTCTTGGCAATCAAAGAAGCAGGATTGTACATCGCTGTCATCAACCGAAGCAGAATATGTAGCCATGTCCGCGTGTTGTGCTCAAGTCATCTGGATGAGAACACAACTCAAAGACTATGGTTACGTATTTGACAAAATCTCGATGTACTGCGACAATTGGAGTGCCATTGCGATCTCGTGCAACTCAGTTCAGCACTCGAAATCAAAGCACATCGATCTTCGCTATCATTTCATCAAGGAGCACGTGGAACAGGGTACAGTTGAATTATACTTCGTGGGTACAGAATACCAATTGGCAGATCTTCTCACCAAAGCCTTGCCTCCCGCTAGGTTTAATGAGTTGGTCCACCGGATTGGTATGAGGTGTTTGACTTAAGAGGAATTGGATGACCTCCTAAAACAGTCTTAAAAACCTGTCAAACACCAAAATCTCTTTTGTAAATAATTTTTCAAAAACAAAATACAAAAATATAAAACCTGATAAAACAACAAAAATATTCTTCTAATCTAATTTTCTTTCAACATGGCAAGTACATTTCTTCCATCAACACTTTAATCTTTCAAAATTTAGTATTTTTCCGAACAAGTGTTGAGGGGGAGAAAAGTATCACTTAACTGTTTCAAAACATCTGTGTACTTGCATGTTATCATATCCCGGTTGGTTATCTTATCAATGGTGGTAAATTTTCTGGTTCACTGACACTCCTCGGACTAAAATTAATAACCTTTCAATATTTCTTAAGTCGAGGGGGAGTGTCGTCAAGTTTCTTTCTTAAAATCTTTCGTTTGGTAACCAAAATGGAAGTTAAAAGGCTTTGTTTGAAAATGAAAAAAGGTGGAGGGACCAAAACTGTCAAAATTTTAAAGTTACATTTAATAAAAACATCTTCCACCTAAAATTACCCTCACATTTATTACATAAACCTAAAAGATCCTACGCCTAAAAACCATTCAAGAAATCTGTGTTTCTGATCATCAATCTGTAAGTGGTTTTGTGTTCTTAACGTAATTTTAAACAATGGTTTTGAATTTCACACGAATCCAACGGTTAAAACTTAAGATTCATTGAATTTTGTGTTTTACGCGTAAGGGTTAGAACATATAATCATTTGTTGTGTGTTTTTGGTTAAAAAGATTGTGTCAAAATGCTTTAACAACATCAATGATATCGTTTTAATCATCTAAACTCGCCCAGAATCACGAATTGAATGATTTATGAAATTAGGTTTTATGCGTGGTTTTGGGTATTTTCAAATGTGAAGGTTCTTGGTCAAAAAGATTGTTGTATGATGCTCATATCATGTTGAATTAAAGATTTCCAGGCTCTATAACCACCCAGAAACACTAATTAATTCAGAATTAGGAATTAGGGTTTAAAGTTCTAAAGTTTGGGTATTTTTGATTCATCACGAAATGGATGTTAAAACTTGGGTATTTCATTCTCTCAACATCTAAGACTTTGCAGAATTACTTTGGTGCAATTTCCTTGGCTAGATTCCTTAAGCGTAACTTGTGAAACTAGGGTTTTAGGTTACTCGTAAGGTTTTCTACGCCTAACAATTTAAATGAGTGATCATGTTTAAATCTGTAATTGAATGAATGTTAAGTGTCAAAATTAATGTTATGATGTTTTATTTCAGGCATGCTACGCATAAAATTCAGAATCAAGGTTGATTGTTACTCTACGCATAAGGATTACCTTACGCGTAGGCAGTTATGCGTAAGAGAAATCCTACGCGTAACTACTACGCATAAGGTACTACAATGGGACTACGCGTATCCTGTGAAGGATATGCGTAAACAGTGACTCTACGCATAAGGTCTACTCTTACGAGTAAGCCTTATGCGTAAGGTCTTTATACGCCTACGCGTAAGCCCTACGCATAAGGTCCCCTTTTCCTACGCGTAACATTTCTTACGCGTAAGTAAGGATCCTACGCATAAGCCTACGCCTACACATATACTTCTTCTGTTTACGCGTAACTTTGCCTAATCTACGCCTATGCCTTGATTGACCTTCATTATGAATTGTTACGTGAACAAACTTGTAAATAAACTAATCATAACGTCACAAATCCAATAATGTCACTAATAAACTTAATCGTTTGATATGTTGTGAACTATAAGTGATAACATAAACTTTAAAACTTAAAGTTAACTAACTCACGAAACATTTCTCGACGTCATTGGACTATTGGACGAACAAGTGACTTAGGACTCGTAACAATCATTGACACCGTACATTCAATAACTAGACAATAAAACCTTCTGTTGACTAACATTATGTCTTTCGATATGTTGGTTCTTTTGGCTAATATTATTTCAGATCACGACATGGCTGCTCAAATGAATGTGGATGCACCAGAAGTTCTCACAATTGCTGACATCTTCCCTAATGGCTATCCTAGAAAGATTGGAAAGAACAACCTTAGGGTTGACTTTGAAACCCTCACCTGCTCAGAATCTTCTTGTCTCATTGCTGTGGATATTCTAAGGAATCATCCCTACCAGAACATGCTCTCACACTCTGCTACTGTACCGGAAATCTACATTCAGCAATTCTGGAATTCTATGCAGAGGATCACAGGTCAAAGTGCAGTGACAGTGACACTTAATCACAAACAAGTCACCATCACTCATGCAGACTTACGGGCTATTCTTCTCATTCCTGAAATCGAGCCAACTGACTTCTTTGCTACACCTACTGAAGAGACAGTTCTGCAATTTCTTCTTGACATTGGCTATGATGAAGCTTCAGGGATTATTACTAAGAATTCTCACATGGAGCTTAAGAACATTCCTCAACCGTGGAGAACCCTCTACATCATCATTACCAAGTCTGTTTCTGGTCGTGACAGTGGTTATGAACATCCAAAGCTCATGGAACTGCAAATCTTCTGGTCTTTGATCAATAAGAAGGACATCGAAATCGAAGCACTGATATGGGAGGACATGATGCTATTTCACAAGAAGCTTGGCTCAAAGATTCCCTATGTCAGATACACAAAGCTTTTGATCCAGAGAGCACTTGGACTTAATCCTGATATCCCCATGAGGCTCAATGACCCCGACAATCATGACTTGTTGTCCGAACCTATCCTTTCTATAAGAATCAAGGAATCGACAACTAAGAAGCAGGGTGCCGTGCTGCCTGATCACCTTCTATGTAAAGAACTCAAGAAGCTTGAAACGTACAAAAGGTATCTAGTAGCAGTAAAAGAAGGCAAAGTTGGTCATCTTGATGAAAAACCTTCAGGAACTCCTACTCGGAGAACCAGAAGAGGAAGTGCTGGAAGTGCAGTAAGTTCTGAAAGTTATAGGAAGCTTCCCAAAAGAAATCCTCTTCATAAAAGGATTGTTCCCGTAAAGGAAGCTGAACCTATTCCCACACCTGAACCGCAAAGAAAGCTTGTGGACGAAAGCTCTGAAGGTACTGAATCAGAAGAAGAGATTACATACTCTGAAACTGCAAAGGATGACACTCCATTAGTACCGAAACCTCCTAGTCCTCCAGCTGAACATGGCAAAGGGAAGACTCCAGTGCTTTTGTCGTATGATCAAAGCTCAAGCTCTTAAAGTGATGAAGAGCAACTAGATAAATCATACAGGAAGAAGTTTAAAATCGTCAGACACCTTCAAAAAGCCGAAGAATTTGCAAAAGACAAAATGGGTGGCCCCGGAGGATCAAGTGGTGCTGCCCACTCTTCACCAGATCCTGATGCGGTTAATCGACCCGATAAGGGATCTGGTGCCACCACTCTTGTGCAACAACAAAATCTTGTGGAGGATACTATCGAATATGAGTTTGAGAAACCTGAAACTGAGAAGTCTGAGAAAGATAAAGATGCTGATTATGACAAACTGCTTCTGGAAAGTCCTACACGTTCACAGAAGGAAACTTTTGAACTGCCCAAGGACCCCGAGTCTCCTCATGTCTCCTCCTCATCAGATTCTTCATCTCACTCCTCACCACCACCATCAAAGAAATCAACCAAATCAACATCCAAATCTGTGAAGAAACCACCTCGATCTTGGATTTCTCAGACACATGAAAGAATTGTGAAAGCTGTCAAACAAGTCAGAAAAAAAGACATGCTTTACAGGAAGCTGAACTTTCTCAATCAACAAATACACTATCTACATGACGAGAATGACAAGATGCAAGAAGAAAGGAAGTTTATCCAGGAATTCATGAGAAGTCATCGTCAAGAGGAACTGAACAGCATGATTGAAGGCTACACTCACAAGTACCTTCAGGATATCACTGCTAAAGTCACAAAGGAATTCGAGAAGACGGAAAGAGAATATACTCACAAGTTTCTTCTCGACACTGTCCCCGGTGTGACTAGAGAAGTATTTTCCAGACAACTCACTCCAAACATCGTCGCATTGGTTAAACATATAATGGCCAAAGAAGCTGATCTTTCTGAATCTGAGTTACTCGCTAAACTGGTGATGCAAATTTTTCGAAGGTCTACTTGACTTTCAACTCAGATCATCTTGCAAGGAGTCAGCCGATCAACCCAAACGACCAAGAGATGACGATGATACGGACAAGGACTCTGCACCTAAACGTCAGAAGCAGTCTGGTGAATCTCCGTCTATGCAACCCCCTCCTCTACGAACTCCTGCTTAACAAAGGTCCCCTCCTCGTTCTTCTACAGATAAACCTCAGGACGATTCCGAGTTACCACCCCTGACTCAGAAAACCGGTGATCACTTTGAGTATACGGGTGGTGACGATGAAGAGGTCCTTGAGCCCCTACAACAACCCACCTCTCCCAAACAAGTTAAGAAACCAGAATCCTCGTCTAGGCCAAAACAAAAGAAGAAGAAGGCGCCCATGGCTGACGTCGTATCATGGCTAGATGACGATAAAACAGAGGAATTTGAATGGTTCTCTACACTTGTTAACTCAACTCCCTACCCTGAAGAAGGTCAAGATCTGGTAGACGGTAATACATTGGAGCATGCTAAGATTATGCAAGAAAAGTTCCATGTGAAGAAGATGACGAAATCCGAGTTGAGGCGAATCAAGAATGAAGCTTTTCAACTGTGGAAAGATAGCTCAGAAAGTGCCATCGAGGTTGAATATCACCTTGAAAACATTGCTCGAGCTATGTCTAACAACATGGATTGGCTCAACCCAGAAGCAAACGTCGGCTTCACTAAACGGGACAACCCTCCATATTACACCGACTGGTCAAAACCACTACCAATGATCGGCCAACCAGATGAACCTAGGATTCCATTCAGATATTTCTTCAACAAAGACTTGGAATTTCTTCTACACGGTGGCGATAGATCAAGGAAATACGCTACATCTTTGACACTTCCATTTCCTGCAGCCATATACTCAAACTGCATAGCCATCGAGGAACGTGCCAATCACTTGTGTTTCGACAAAGTGGAAGCATATGACCGCACTGCATTGTACGGGATTCATCATTGGCCGGAACACCGAAGAGTCTACTACAGAAGCTGTCAGGTTCAGAAGTCTCAACATGCAGTGTTCAGTACTAAGGATATCGTTGCCATCAAACACGTTGCCCTTTCATCTAAGTGGGACTACACTTTCCTAAAGAATATCGTGGTCAAACGACAAGATGAAAAAGATTATGCATTCTCTGAGGCTGACTTTGAGAATTTGTCTATCAACGACATTGAAGACATGTACCTTGCCAAAGTACAGGGTCGCATGAGGCAATTTTCAACCGAAGTACAACGTGAATTCATCAAGTCACTGCTCATCTTCATCAGACGCATAGTCATCAAGGAATGTGTAGAAGATATTCAGCTGGCAGTTAAATCTTATCAGACCCGTGTCAACTTCACACCACCTCAGCTAGATCTTCCCGACATCAACCAGCTCTCACAATATACACTCATCAGCAAACCTTTCGGCGTCGTTTACCATAGTGAACTACAAAGAAATTGCTTAATGGCGTGTAGTGAACTTCACAAGTTTGAGGATCACACTTTGAAAATGGTTAGGGACGGAATGGCATATAGGTTGAAGGACATACGTCACAAGATTGGGTCTCCTAAGCGATGGAATTCTCAGGATCGAAGGGATGTGAGGAGAATCATCAGAATGATTGATGAAAGGTTATTTCGAAGGGATCTGTTCAGAACATTGGAAAGCTTTGTTGGTGGTCGACCCAGGATCAACATCATCGGCTATCAACGCCCTGTTCGCACTCCTGGCGACATCACTGCACTTCCTGGTACCCCTTGAATTGCTTCCTTCATTATTACATTTGGATGTGTGATTATATATGTCAATGGCTTGTGCACACATAACAGTGTACAACCCGTAATTGTCAAGAAAGGACCATGTGGTACGCTTCAGTGCCACAATCCTTATAAAAGGAGCGAAAGCTTCTTACTTTTGAGTAAAACCTATCAAACCTTTCATTTTTCAAGGTTTTGCTCAAAAGAACAAGTACTTCCCCGTATGTTTTTTCAAAACCTCAACCGTTTATATCACTTGTTGAGGGGGAGTATTTGAATTAAAACTTTGTTCACAAATTGTTCATAGTGGTCATCTTCCCGCAACACTCGAAATGGTCATATTTATTGTCAACTTTTCAAAAATAACATTTGATATGCCATTTTTTAGGGGGAGAAAATTATGTGATAAGAAATATGTTGTGTAAATGCAAATGAATCTTTGTGTAATAGACTTAACCAACGAATTGACGGTACTAAACTGTTAGTAACTCGAAAAGACTTGTCCTGGACGGGTAATAATTTCAAGCTAGTTCGCTAGTAATGTAAACGTGTCTCGCAAAGGACTTGTCCGAGTAGAATGTACCATTCGAGAAACTCTTGGTAGACATGAAATCTGACGGGTTTGACAACCTTTCGAGGTTTGTTTACACCTTCAAGGTAGTTATTAGAGCTATTTGTCACCTAAAAGCTGACAATGCAACTCTTTAACTATGCAATGTAACCGTGTCTCGCGGGGGATTGTCTATCTTGAGTGGATCAATTCAAAAAGTGCGCGCTCTTTCCTCACTGTGCATATAACCGTTAAAACTCTTAAGCACATGTGGAGGGAGAGTATTTATACAAAATCTTATCTCTCACAGTGGTTCAAACATGTTTTTCATTTACAAACCCTTTGAGAGATTTTCTTGAAAATTGGTTTTATGGCAACATAGGTTAGTCATGGAGTGATAAGGTGACTAAGGTTAGGTATAACCGTCCTATGATCCGCCAGAGCCAGAGGGATCTACCTAAGGACATCACAAATAGTTAGTACTTAGAAGTCCTTAGGCATGATTATAAAAAAGGAGAAAATGAGAATCGGAGAAAGAAGGAGTTGAAGAATTAAAAGAAATTCAAAGAAAAGGGTGAAAAGAAATAGCCCTCCAAATTATTCAACTTAGGGTAGACACCGGGTTCAATTCATATGCTACTGGTTGTCACTTAGTGACGCCGGTATTAAAGATTAAAAGTCGCCATGGACCCAGTGACGCATGCACTAAACCTTCTTAGCCACTCAAGTTTCTCTCTACATAAGCTTGTTTCATTCTCACAGGGAATCCTACGTAAACTATTGGCTTTCTCTTAGAGATCGCTGGTATTGAAGAAGGAGACCCTCTCCCTAGTCTCCGCTCAGGAAAACCAAAACGCACTATTGAGTCTAGAGCCACGAGATTCATCAAAAGATCTCTTAGGTACACTTGACATCTCATCACTTGTTGATCAACAAATAAGATTATCAGTGGTTCATATCGAGTCCTTCACAGATCTTAGCAATCTGTCGAGAACATTTATGAGAGGTTCACAACTGTGATCCTCAGTGATTGAATGGAAACTCCTACCAGGGTCAACATCAAACAGCCCTGACAGCAGGTCACTTCGGTAACTCCCCATGGATTACGCTTAGTGTGTCTCAAACGGTCTACAGTCATGAGGTGACGCTTCGGTGTACCTCAGCGGCTCATCTGAATTGTAGATGTACTTTGGTACATCGCGTTATCTCACTTGTGGGACTCTAGTTCAGGAACGGCCTTTGTAAGAATTAGAGTTGTGTTTTCACACTATGCTGTTAACACTCTCGAAATTCAAACTTGTAAGCACCGGAATCCGCTTATTACTAACCGTTTGAAATGTTTTCTTCTTATGGAAGCTCCGAAGCGGGATGATCGTGCTGATTCTTCTCATGCTTACGCCAACATCATCACTAATGGAAGTTCTATCGTAAAGCAACACAACAGTCAGAATGATTCTTCATCAAATCAAAGAATCTACAAAGTTAAAAGACTTAAAGAACTTCATCAGTACTGAATTCCAACGTCAAAGAGCGTGTGAGCATGTTGAAGAATGACGTGGAGACACTGTAGCAGCGAAGCAGACCTGAGGCAGACTTGATGCAGACAACAACATACTATCACTTTCATCACAAAGAACAATGATCAAAGAACAAAGTTAAAGATGATGTCAAAGCATAACCGTTCAAAGAAGACAATTTCTCTACACTGGGGAGATTGTTCAAATCAAGGCAATTCTTCTCACTAGAAAGAAGAAAGTCAGAAGACGTCATTGCTACTATTACATCAACGCCTTCACCGTTCATCACCAACACTTGAGGGGGAGATTGTTGGAATCACTCCTAAACTATAATTCAAGTGTTAGTCATTATTATGTAATAAGTAGCTTATTATGGCCTTTATGTTTGTTATTAGCCTTAAGCTTATGTAGAAGGCCCATGAGCTTAGGCCCAAGTCCATTAAAGAAAGGATGGCAACTAGGAGTGTTGCCCTAGCTTTCCTCCTATAAATACCTTATGTAAACCATCACTTGAGGGTTGGTTGTTCAAGTTATTTCTTTCACATACATCTTACGCATAACCGTCCCTTATTATCGTGTGTGTGTGTTTGGATCTTGTTCAATCGCCTTTATCTCTTTCTATATTACTTGTGTTTGTAAAACTAGTGACCTAACAATGTTCACATGCATTGGAGTTGATTTCATAGTCTGTTTGGCCAGGTGTAAGAGATTCGGATAGAGTTGTTTGGTGAACAGCTCCTTTGTAATTCAAGGAACGATGTCAAGAAGGTACTTATGAGTGTAACCTTTGATCATCTCGTTCATTTCCCCTTGAAGATCACGTTTCATGAACTTCTGGACGTATTCCCTTTCAACTTGCATCTTGTCGTTCTCATCATGAAGATACTGTATCTGATCAGCGAAGAAATTCATCTTCTTGTAGAGCACGTCTTTCTTTCTGACCTGTTTGACAGCTTTAACGATTCGTGTCTTAGCTTGAGAGATCCAAGATGCAGTTGGCTTCTTCACTGATTTGGATGTTGATTTGGTTGATCTTTTTGATGGTGGTGGTGAGAAGTGAGAAGACGAATCCGATGATGATGAGATGTGAGGAGACTCCGAGTCCTTTGGTGATTCAGAATTTTCCTTCTTTGAGCGTGCAGGACTATCTACAAGAAACGTATCATAATCAACATCTTTATCTTTCTCAGACTTTTTAGTTTCTGGTTCTTCAATGTCATACTCAATAGTATCTTCCACGCGCGTTTGTTGTTGCTCCAAAGTGGTGGCACCAGATCCCTTATCGGGTTGATTAACCGCATCAGGATTTGGTGTAGGTTGAACTGCACCACTTGACCCTCCGGGGCCACCCATTTGATCCTTAGCAAATTCTTTCGCAACGTGTTGGAGCCTAATGATTTTGAACTTCTTCCTGTATGTTGTATCCAGTTGCTCTTCATCTGAGCTTTCATCTTCAGGCTCAATAACTGGAGTCTTCCCTTTGTCGTGTTCAGCTAAAGGACTGGGAGGTTTGACTGCTGAAGGATTAGTATCGGTTGCAGTTTCAGAGTAGAAGATCTCTTCTTCTGATTCTGTACCTTCAGAGCTTTCGTCCACTAGCTTTCTTGGCGGTTCAGGCTTTGGCACGGGAATGGGAACAGCTTCCTTAGAAGGAACAGTCCTTTTACGAGGAGGATTCCTCTTGGGGAACTTCCTCTGACTCTTAGTGCTTATAGCACTTCCTGCACTTCCTCTTCTGGTTTTTCTTGTAGGCGTACCAGAAGATTTTTCATCAAGAAAGCCAACTTTGTTCTCTTTCACAGCTACCAAATATCTTTTATAAGAATAGAGCTATTTGAGTTCATCTGAGAGAAGGAAATCCGGCAACACATCACCTTGTTTCTTGGTAGTTGACTCCTTAAATCTGACTGTTAGAGTGGGCTCAGACAACACGTCAAGATTGTCGGGGTCATTGATTCTTTTGGGGATATCAGGGTTGTCTCCAAGTGCTCTTTGGATCAACAGTTTTGTATATCTGATATAAGGAATCTTTGAGCCAAGCTTTTTGAGGAATGTCATCATGTCATCCCATATCAGAGCTTCAACTTCGATGTACTTCATATTGATCAGAGCCCAAAAGATTTGCAGTTCCATGAGCTTAGGATGCTCATAGCCACTGTCACGACCAGAAACAGATTTTGTGATGATGATATAGAGGGTTCTCCAAGGCTGAGGAATGTTTTTAAGATCCATGTGTGAACGCTTAGTGATAACTCCTGAAACTTCGTCATACCCAATATCAATCAAAAATTGCAGAACAGTCTCTTCAGTTGGTGCAGCAGAGTATTCAGTTGCTATGATGTCAGGAATGAAGAGGACAGCCCTTAAATCTGCAGGAGTGATGGTGAGTTGCTTGTGATTGAGCGTCACCGTCACAGCATTTTGTCCTTTCATCTTTTGCATTGTAGTCCAAAATTGTTGAATGTAGATCTCTAGAACAGTAGCAGAATGGGAGAGCATGTTCTGATATGGATGGTTCTTCATAATATCCACAGCAATCAAGCAAGAAGACTCTGAGCAGGTGAGAGTTTCAAAGTCAACACGAAGGTTATTCTTTACAATCTTCATCGGATAACCATTTGGGAAGATATCAGCAATGGTAAGAACATTTGGTGCATCCACATTCATCTGAGCATCCATGTCTAGATCTGAAATACATTTATCCAAAAGAACCAACATATCGAAAGACATTATGTTAGTCAACAGATGGTTTTATTGTCTAATTATTGAATGTGATGTGTCAATTGTTGTTACGAGTCCAAAATCACTTGTTTGTCCAATAGTCTAATGAAGTCGTGATAAGTTTCGTGAGTTAGTTAACTTTAAGTTCTAAAGTTTATGTTATCACTTATTTTTACAACATATCAAACGTTTAAGTTTATTAGTGACATTATTGGTTTCGTGACGTCATGATTTATTTATTTACAAGTTTGCATGCGTAACAATTCATAATGAAGGTTTAATCAAGGCTTAGGCATAGAAATGGTAGCTTATGCGTAAACAGGAGTGATATACGCGTAGGCACAAGCTTATGCGTAGGATCCTGACTTACGCGTAAGAAATATTACGCGTAGAAAAAGGGGACCTTATGCGTAGAGCTTACGCGTAAGCGTATATAAACCTTACGCGTAAGGCTTACTCGTAAGAGTAGACCTTATGCGTAGAGGTCATTGTTTACGCATATCCTTCACAGGATACGCGTAGTCCCTTATGTAGAACCTTACGCGTAAACGCTACGCGTAAGATTTCTCTTACGCATAACATGCTACGCGTAAGGTGATCCTTATGCGTAGATGTCTAACAACATTGATTCTGATTTTTACGTGTAGCAAACCTGAAATAAAATCATCATAGCATCAATTTAACACATACATTCATTCTATAACAGATCATGACATGAATACTTATCAAACAGTTTACGCGTAGAAAACCTTATGCGTAGAACTTAAACCCTAGTTTCAAGAATTACGCGTAACAAATCTAGCCATGGAAATTGCACCAAAGTTTTTCTGGTAAGTCTAAGATGCCTATTGAGTTGTCTTAGCCAAGTTTTAACATCAAATGTGTCAAGAATCAAAAATACCCAAACCGAATGAACATAAACCCTAAATTCCAATTTATGAATCATTAGTGTTTCTGGGTGATATCTGGGCCTAGATATGATCAATTCAACTTGACAACAACCTCCTACAACAATCTTTTTCACCAAAAACATTCACATTTGAAAACACCCAAAACGACTCATGAACCCTAATTTTGAAAAACAATCAATTCGTGTTTCTGGGTGGATTTTGAGGATAAACATAGTATCATTGATGTTATTGAAACGTTTTGACACACTTATTTTAACCACAAACACACACCAATGATTGTGTGTTCATACGCTTATTCGTAGAACACAAGATCACTCATATCTTACGTTTTAGCCGTTGGATTTGTAAAAGATTCAAAACCCTTGTTTGTAAACATGTAAAGATCATGAAACAACTTACAAATTGATGATCCAAAACAAGGATTTGTTGAACGAATTTTAAGCGTAGGATGAGTAGGTGAAATATTAAATGTGAGAAATAAATGTGTTTGGTGGAGTGTTTTATTAAAATAACTTTAAGCTTTTGACAGTTTTGGTCCCTCCACCTTAACATTTTACTCCAATGCCTTTTAACTTCCATTTTGGTTACCAAACGAAAGATTTTAAGAAAGAAACATGACGACACTCCCCCTCGACTTAAGAAATAATGAAAGGTTATAATTTTTAGTCCGAGGAGTGTCAGAAACCAGAAATGTGACCACCATTTAAAGAAACAACCGGAAATAGGTAACATGCAAGTACATGGTTATTTAGAAACAATTAAGAATATATTTTCTCCCCCTTAACACTTGATCGAAAAAATACTGAATTTTGAAGGATTTGAGTGTTGACGGAAGAAATGTACTTGCCATGTTAAAAGAAATATAGATAGAAGAATATTTTTGTTGTTTTATCTGATTTTATATTTTTGTATTTTGTTTTTGAAAAATATTTACAAAAGAGATTTTGGTGTTTGACAGGTTTTTAAGACTGTTTTAAGAGTTCATCCAGTTCCTCTTGAGTCAAACACCGCATACCAATCCGGTGGACCAACTCATTAAACCTGGCGGGAGGCAAGGCTTTGGTGAGTAGATCTGCCAATTGGTATTCTGTACCCACGAAGTATAATTCAAATGTACCCTGTTCCACATGGTCCTTGATGAAATGATGACGAAGATCGATGTGCTTTGATTTCGAATGCTGAACTGAGTTGCATGAGATCGCAATAGCACTCCGATTGTCGCAGTACATCGGGATTCTATCAAATACGTAACCATAGTCTTTGAGTTGTGTTCTCATCCAGATGACTTGAGCACAACACGCCGACATGGCTACATATTCTTCTTTGGTTGATGACAGCGATGTACAATCCTGCTTCTTTGATTGCCAGGACACCAGTTTATCACCAAGAAATTGTAGTGCTCCTGAAGTACTTTTCCGTGAATCTAAACATCCTGCGTGATCAACATCTGAAAAAGCGATTAGTTCAAAACCAGAATCCTTCGGATACCAGATCCCTAAGTTAATGGTTCCCTTGATGTATCGGAGGATTCTTTTAGCCTCAGAGAGGTGGGTTTCAGTTGGTCTAGACTGATAACGGGAGCAGAGATAAACGGCAAAGACAATCTCAGGTCTGCTAGCTGTTAGATACATGAGAGACCCAATAATACTTTGATATTTTGTCGGGTCGACTATTTTCCCATGTAAATCAGCGTCTAGCTTCTTGGTATGAGTCATTGGTGTGGCATAAGTGTCACAGGTTTTCATTCCAAATTTGTTTAGCAATTCAAGGGCATATTTGGACTGACTAAAGAAAATACCACGGGGTGATTGATGAACTTGCAGTCCTAGAAAGAACGTAAGTTCACCCATCATGGACCTTTCAAAAATTTTCTTCATTAGTTTTGCAAAAGCGATTGAGTACTTTTTATGTGTAGACCCAAAAATGATGTCATCCACGTAAATTTGAACAATTAAGATATGTGCCCCGTGATATTGTATGAAAAGAGTAGGGTCGACCGAACCTTTGGTGAAATTCTTGGCAATGAGGAAAGATGATAGCTTATCGTACCATGCCCAAGGAGCTTGTTTGAGACCATACAGAGCTTTGTTCAGTTTGTAGACATGGTTCGGGAACTCTGGATCAACGAATCCTTCTGGTTGGCTGACATAAACCGTTTCTTTAAGTTGTCCATTGAGAAACGCAGTTTTGACATCCATCTGAAAGACCGTCATATTCATATGAGCCGCGAACGCAAGAAATATCCGAACAGCCTCAAGACGAGCAACCGGAGCAAATGATTCTTCAAATTCAATACCCTCCTCCTGTCGATAACCCTTAGCCACCAGACATGACTTGTTTCTGATTACGTTCCCTTCAGCATCCAAGGTGCATCAGACTGAATATCAAAAGTACTTAAAGGTTTAGCATTCGTTACATCACTATTTCTATTACATTTGCCAGAAGCAATATTTATAGTGGAAGCAACATGAGTCTTATTCATAGTCCTAGGGTGTTCTTCTACTTCAGCATTCTTTATTGTTCTTTTCTTAGGTCGCAACTTCCTATTCTTCCTTGTATTGCTCCTAGGCTGTGAAGTGCGGACGTTTGGAAAAGAGGCAACTATTCCCGTTTCAGTAGAAGGAAGCACGTTAGCAACTTGTGATTTCACAGTAGGGATTCTAGGTTCACGATTACTAAGTGTTACTGGTGCTATTCTCTTAATCACGGTAGGCGGAAGTTGTTCATACTTTCCTAACATTTCCCTTAACTTAAAGATAGTGTGCACCAATTCTTGATTTTCAGAACGAAGATTTCCCGAAAAATTCATGACTTCCTTAGTGTGTGCAAGAAAATGATCAAGCTCGTTTGATGCTTCATCACGAGTCTTTTTAAGTAAATCAAATATGACACCATATTCCTGTTTAACTTTTACAAGTTCTTGTTCATATTTTGAGATTTGACATTTCAAAGACACGTTTTGATCATCCAGTTGCTCAAATTTTGGATTAAACGTTTTGGATTGCAACTAGTTGAATTTGTTTTGCAAAGCAAGTTCAAGATTTTGACAATCTTTTTGACACCATTGAAGACGACGTTTTGCATTTAAAAGCTCGTTAATCAATCGTTCATTTTCAGCTTTTAAAGACTCGATCTGATGCACATTATCAGAATACTCAACAGTTACCACAGAATCAACAGTATCAGCAGAGATATAATTAGATGCATATGACAAAGAATTCAATAACACATCATTATGGACATCAGCACATATAACATCTTCCAAGAGTCGATCAACATCTTTTCTCAACATTTTCTTTTTATGTTTAGTATTAGAAATAGATGTTTCTGTTTTTTCGAAAACGACCTTCATCAATCCAAGTTCCTTATGAAAGTCCCGTTCCCAAGACAATGCACAATGTTTCAAATTTTTAACATTTGGTAAAAGATTTTTCTGAAAAATGTCTCTTTGTTCTCGCGCCAGAGGCGATTGAAAATGTTGAACTTCGATTTCATAATGATATTCTATCTCATGTTGTAAAAGTTTGAGGTCAGCCATGAAAAGGTCAAAATATCTAAGAATTTTGCGATTTTCAGGTTTTGAATTTACTTCACTGATGGAAGGTAAAGGACCACAAATTTGTGCATAATCTGGTTGCGGATTAACATTAGAAGACTCAGACATTTTTATGATAATCCTTGGTGTGTTAGAAGAATCCGTTGGTGTGACGAAAGTGACCGCTTTTGAATAGTTAAAAGGTTTGTTGTAAACAACAGTTTCTAATTTTGATCGACTCTCGTATTCTGCATCTAATTCCTCTTGACGATGATATTCAACAACACTCATAACAGAACCATCAATTTTATATTCTGCACTGGAAACTTCAGGATTTGGTTTGAATGCTTTGATTGAAAGCTTAGGTTTGTAATCACCAAGACTCGGTCCATATCCAGCTGGATTGGGTTTTAAAGTAAACTTTTGAATAGCTGTGACTGACTCACCATGCTTATAAACAACATTTCGAAACTCTTTGAGTTTGTTTTGTAAACCGACAATTTCTTCCAGCTGGTCATCTATTCATTTCGTTGAATGCTTTTCGTACACAGAGAACTGTTTTTGACAAGTTAACACCTCAGCCTTAGCTTTTTGATTTTCCAAGGTGAGATCATTAATTTTCTTTTTATGTTCATGTTTCAGTTGTTCTATTTCAGACAACAAAGCATTCTTCGAAGCGGCTAGATCACGCATTTGCCGCTCTAAATATTTTTCGTTTTGATGAGATTTAGCAAAAGCGGCTTCAAAACCTTTTTCATGTTTTTCTTGAGTTTTGAAAAAGTTGAGTTGCATTTTTAAGCATTCAAAATCCTTGGTTAACAGTGCATTTTTACTTTTTAATTCCTGATTTACGGCACGACATTCTTCCACTATGGATTGTTGGGTTTTAAGCAACAGATCAACATCTGGACGAGGCAAAAGTTCGGTGTGTTCAACGTGAGTCACAACATGATCATTATGTAGATCCTCAAGTATAACCACGGAGTCAATTTGATTCTCAAAGGAAACCATAAGGTCATCTTGATCATCAAATGTAACTACGGGGTCTAGTTGAAAATTGTCGGAATGAGATGTGGACGACTCATTTTGAACATTCTGAGCCTTGCCGGATTCAGATGTTGGCGGAGATATTAGATCAGAGATAAATATGGTTTGTTCGGGTACCTGAGACAAGCCATCAGTGTCATACACTGGGCCTGTGTCACTCATGTGTAACTCATGCATATTGGCCATTAACATAACAGCTGCATTGGCCTGCAAGTCCTCCATATCATCATCTGAGTCTGCATCTGCCATAAAAATTTGTTCTTTGTCTGTGAGAGTTCCACCAGCTTCATCCTTAAGAGCCAAAAGAAGAGCCTCTTTGTGATAAGCACTGCCCCTAGTCCTCGGCTTTGGGCATGCATTAGCCAGGTGTCCCTTCTCATTGCAGTTGTAGCATCGAAGACCATTCAACCCATTCTGAGCATTTCCCTGTTCCACCACTTGAGCTCTGTTGTTATTCCTACCCATAGCATTAAATCCTTGACCACCGCCCATCAGACGACCATAACCATGATTCTGAACTTCAACTCATCCATTGTTCACAACAGCCTGATTCCTTGTGTTAGATGAGGAACGAATACGATTGTTGGATTTGTTGGTATAACGGCCAAAAGCATTAGAAATCATAACAAATCCTTGTTGCAATGCTTCGAACGGATCGGATTCCTCATTAGCTTGACTATAAAGTGCCTGATCATTGTTGTTGTTGTAAGGAACCAATTGAGTTTGTTGAGTTTGCTGTGATTGATCATGTGGTGTGATTGTGGCAGTTGGTTGAGTTGCTGGTTGAGGAGGATAATTGTTTTGAGCCTACAAGGCAAGTTGTTGATTTTCCGGATGTGAAGGTGAAGCAATTTGAGCACGGAGAATCCTTTCCTTATCAACTTCCTTTTCATGAGGCTTCAACTAATCGTACAACAATCCGTATGTAGAATGATGTATGTTCTTCGCTTGACGGAGAAAAATGACATACTTCTCCCATTCAGGACCAAGACTACTTAGGAACTTAGTATTAACTGCTATTCTTGGCATGATGATGTTGTGTTTATCCAAATCATTTATGATGTCTGAGATTCGATGATGATAAGACTCTAGTGTCTCTCCAGGTTCAATCATGAAGTGTTCATAAGCCAAGTAAATTTTGGATTCCATATTCTCCTGATTGAGTGCAGATCCTTCCATAAGAAGATGAATATGTTCCCACATCGCCTTTGCAGTCTTTTGAGCATCAACACTTCGAAGAATTGGGTTTGGTAATCCTAAAAGGATATATTGCATTGCAAGCTCATCAGCTTCATAGTGTAGAAGTTCTTCTGCATTCAGGTCTGCAATAGTAGCAATGTTTGATTGTTCATCTCTTGGTGGATTAGCATTTGGATCTCCGGGTACAATGACAGTAGGCATCTGAAATGGACCTTCCAAGATAACCTTCTTTAAGAACTTTCCATGTGGCTTCTTCAGATCACAAAACCTAAAGAACCTAATCACCCATTGATCGTAGTTTCCTGGAGTGAGCATTGGAGGTCTATCAAGTGATCCAGCCTCATGAATTGATTGTTGGCTGCTTAAAGCTTCACACATCTTTGCAAACCAAGTGGGTTCCTTCATAGTGTTCCTTGATGGATGTTGATTGAATTCGTTTGTGTAGGGTTGTACTTGAAGACTTGGTGGTGGTTGAACCATTTGAGGTTGTGGAATTGCAGCAAGTTGTGGAGTATGTTGTTGATTAAATTGTTGTTGATAATATGCTTGTTGTTGATTCCATTGTTGATGTTGTGGACTTAGTTGTTGTTGTCGTTGAGTATAAGTGTAAGGGAAATAGTTAGAGTATGGTGGTTGTGACATGTTGAAAAACTTGTGTTATAAAATGGATCTTTTGTAGACGAATGAACCTTTATTGATGAAGTATCTTTAGGCGTAGAAATCACAATAAAGCCAAGTAGCACTTATGCGTAAAAAACACCAAAGTTACGCGTAACAGCAAGAGTTACGCGTAGGTTTAGCTTACGCGTAAGTAAGGAGAAAAACACTAAAGTTATGCGTAAACAGTAAGTTAGGCGTAGAAAACTTAGGCGTAGGATTACCTTATGCGTAAGACAAAGCTTATGCGTAAGATGAATCTTAAGCGTAAGAGGTTCTACGCGTAAGCTTAAGCTTATGCGTAAGTTTAGGGTTTTTAGCCAAAGTGATCTTTTACACTATCACAGTGCAAAAGATATCCCAAGTCAACGTATTTTCAGGCTTATCCAAGCAAGAAAATAAGGAGTAAACCACGAAACTGAAGATCAAACCAAGAACCAAGTTACGTGTAGTTTTAGGGTTTTGCTACGCGTAGACTTACTCGTAAAAATGATTGTTGCCCAAAGATGTTTCTAAACCAGATTTTTGTGATGAAATAGCTTTAATATCACCAAGATAACACATAAGTGAGAAACTTGATGATCCAAAGTGTCTAAAACAGTTACGCGTAGGAAATCTGTCAAGTAAAACACCAAGTTCAAAAACGATGATCCACACGTAAAGGTTGAAACTTTTTGCCAAAAATAGTTATTTTAACACCTTAAAACGTTGAAAGTACAAGAATCTTGGATTAAAAAGTGTAAAAAATGTGTTTTTAAGCGAACCAAAGTATCACCGTATTCTTTACGCGTAGGACCAAAACCCACTTCAAAAGCAATACGTTCACCCAAATATTTGGCGATTGATACCACTGTTAGGTCACTAAGTTTACAACACAAGCATCAATAGAAAGAATAGAGAGGAGAAGAAGATCGGATGAACAATATTCAAACACACACACACGTAAATACTTAGCCGACGGTGTCGCTAGTTGTGCCTGACGCCGTCACAAAAGTTGTCCGACGGCGTCGCTAGTTGTGCCTGACGCCGTCCCCTTCAATTCCAGCAGCCTGAGTGTCTCGATTCTTGACTTTGGCCATTTTCTTCGTATATTCGCGCCTTTTCGTCTGAATAAGTGTCATTCCAGCATTTTGCCTTCAAGATACCTAAAAAGTGAAAAGGAACGATATTAAGTAATAACGGATGCAAAAATGATCAAATAAGGGCTTAAACGACCACTCAAAAAGGTACATTTTAAAACCTTATCAAATATCCCTACACTTGGTATTTGCTTGTCCTCAAGCAAATGTGCTTTTAGCCAATCAATTTATAAGTTAGAGGTCATAAAGCATTAGTTTAGAATGATTCACAACACATATAAGCCCCGCAAAAGTCATAACAAGCACGGAAATTACATACTAGCACCTCACATGGGGTGTTTGGATACTCACATATCTCGGGTGTATATGAAATATGACAAGTTGGAAATGGAAGATAAACACTCATTAACCGGTCCTAGTACATAGATTACCATAGGCTTGAGACTAGATCAAACCTCCATCGCTTTGGCGTAAGCACCTAGGAAAGACTATCCAAGAGGTCTTTTAAAGGGTTGTAATGTTAGGCTTACGGTAGGGAAACAAAGGGTTTGGTGGGATAGGCTATTTAGTGGTGGCAAGTCAAAAATCTTTATGTTACAAGCATGCGAAGAATAGCATTGCTAAGCCAAGACTCGACACTCTAGACTCTAGATAACTGAAACAAACAAACATAAATTAAAGATAGATGTAGGATGGTAGCCCGTATGTTTTTTTTTTCCAACACTCTATTTTTTTTTCTTTTTCTCTTTTTTTCTATTTTTTTTTTCAATACACTTTTACTCTACCATCCTCTACGATAACATCAAAATGATTGGGATTTATAGGCACATCCCTACACTTGAGTTTTTATTACTCTAACACTAATATGACCCGAATTGAAAAGATCAAAACACTTGGAGTACATTATTATGCAAATAAAGGGAATTTGAATTTAACGTTCCCTTCCCGTCATCTCATAAAATTTAACTTTTCCCATGAGTCCCAATCGTCCCAAAACTGTGTACAAAGGATATGACTCGACTTAGTAACTTATGCAAGCAACTAGATAATTGAACTAAGGGTTTAGTGTGATAACAATAATAAACTAAAAGTGAGTGCATACAAGGTAGGCTAAGGCGATTTGGGTGTACATTTGGGGGTGGATTGTAAACAATGCTCTTCATTGATATTCCGGAAAACCGAAACATCACGAGAACCGCGAAAAGGATAGGCTCTGAGGGGTTAACTAGGGGTATCGTGTACTAAAGATGAGTACAACGCAAAGGTGTGGGGGAATTACTCAACCGATGTGGAAGAATTAATTATATTACAGGTATCAAACAAGGGTTATCCTAATGCCTCTTATCATTTAGTTATTCCTAACTACACAAGTGTAGTCTTACTAGCGATCTCGCGATGCATCACAAAACAAGTTCTAGAATCTATTATACTACCGGTTCACACTCTAAGCATTAAAGATGAATGCTTTAATTCCTACTAATCTAAGGGCGATCCTCACATTTTGGGTGGAATTTAAGTGGTAAAGGGTTTTTTTGTGCTAGTCATATAATTTCCTATCCATGAGATGCTTTATTAAGACTAATTGCCCACTCCTATATGTCATGAAAATTTTTAAATTTGGTGCCAAAATTACTCTAACCGATATTTCTCATGGTTTATTACACAAATGCAATTGGACAAAGCAAATAATCAAGGATAAGCATAGTTTCAAAGTTCCCGTTTTATTTTCCCTCCCTACACTTAAACTGAACATTGTCCCCAATGTTCCCCGAAAGTATCAAAGTTATGATAATGGAAGGTAATAAAAGATGAAAGAGACTAATACTCCCCTGATTAGCTCGGTAGGATCCGTTTAAAGTGGTGGTTACATCTTTCTTCAAGAAGAACTTTTGCGTGAAAAGCTCCTTCTCATCTTATGTATCTTCTTCTTGGTAAATTAAACCTGCACACTTGAAGAAAACAAACGAAACCTTCGCATAAAATCAGCGGTAATAATATATATAGGACTCTACTAAACTAGGATATAATGCTTGTGGAATGGATGTTTACAGAATTTCTGGAAAATTAAGACCTGGAAAATTCCAAAAAATTATAAGTAGCTCAGAAAACGAGAAAAAGTAATCAGTTGATCTGCTCCTTCCTGACATCGTCAGGTTGCGATCTGACGCCGTCAGGTTATCCTAACAGAAACTGGTCTGCGATTTTCTGGAAAAAATTTTGGAAAATTTACATCTTTAGAATCTGGAAAAATTTCCTGCAAAACATCCATTATGACTCGATACAAGCATTTGACTCGAACAAACACACATGTATATCTTTTAAGTAATTGAAATTCTCATGTTTACGTTTCTTTTGAAAACGTGTGTAATCCTCCCTACACTTATCCCTGATGTAAAATACCTTTATATGTAATTAAGACGAGGTTAAAGACAAAATAAAACATTTACAAATTTAAACATGAGAATAAACAATCAATAAAAGATACACGACACAAACAAGAAAACAATTAAGCATGGGTTGCCTCCACGAAGCGCTTTTCTTTATTTATGAGTCTTGTAGCTAGACTCGAAGTCGTGCCCCTACGTGACTTCATTACCGTCACCTTCTTCCTCATGACGGTCTCTAGTGGGTGATTCCATGTTTTAGAAGTGCCATATGATGCACCTTTCTAAGAGTTCGTCCTCTCCCCACTCAGTTCTATATTCCGGTCCTAAGTTCAAGCAATCCTTATAGAAACTGAAAATCTTGGCCATAACATAATCCACTCCTTTCTCCTTATCCTTCTCATTCCTATAGTAGACCGATAGTTTAAGTTCCTTTTCATCATTGGAGAGTGATGAAATTTTCTCAATCTTAAACGGCATTTGGTAGGCGACATCATCGGTCTCATCCTTGAATCGCACTATTCCTAACGAGGGATCATAAGTCATCCCGGTGCTTTCTATGAAAGGTTTCCCTAGAATAAAGTGGGACAAGCTAGGATCTATGGTCGTACTAATATCATCCACTATTATGAATTCCGTAGGAAACGTGAAACTACCTACATAAACGGGCAATCCCTTAACTATATAAAGAAAATTGCAACTAACCCTAGGATTATCGGGATCTTGCCTAGTTGGGATAGGCTTCTTCATTACCCAATTATAGTAGGTGCTAGTCATTATGTTTATTGGGGACTTGCGGTCAATGTAGCCTTTGCCACGAAAAGGTGTCCTATGCAACATGGTATGTTAAGATTCCAAGGGTTCCCAAACTTGATCCTAGGGCTTCTCCTAACATACATGTGATGGAGGTCACACACTAAGTGAGGGTGGCGAGATAGTTCTTCTTCCGTGGGAAACTTATTGAAATAGTCATTGTCTACTTCATCTACTTCCTCGGTTGTTTCATTCCTCGGTGTTTCACTAACCTCAAGTATCGTTTCATGGTTTGCTTAGTCATTTGTTCCATTAGGTTTTACTAAGGTGATGGTATTGACGAATTGAACGTGCTTAGCTAGCTTACTTGGGTCTTAATCTCTACACCGGAAGTTTCGGAGGTTGAGATAGCATTAACCTTCCTATCACTATTGGTCATGGCTTTCAAGAGGTTATCTATCTTCGTATCCATCTCGGCTTGTTGTTGGTTAAAATGGTCCGAGAGCTTAGCTATTTGAGCTTCTTGGGATGCGACTAGGTGTTGCAACATCCCCTTAATGTTTTGTTGGTTAGGGCCATGAGATGGGGGCCATGAGAAATCATTGGATGTGAATTCTTTGGTTTGTCCCCAATAAAATTCGGGCTTGCCCTTCCATGCTTCTCGGGCGTCATTAAAAGTCCTAGGTCCGGGTGTTGTAGGGAATCTTCCTCCCGTTCCATTAGTACGCGAGGATGCGTAGTCAACGGAAGCTTGTTCAGGGAATCTGGTGCAAGTGCGCGTGTTATGAGGATCACTACACGGCTCACACGAGGAAGAAACTTTGTTCACATGGCGTGAAGACTTAGGATTTTCGTAGGAGCTCATTAGGAATTTAACTTGATCTTTAAGCTCGAGCATCATACAGTCGGAAGATTGTGAGTCAATGGGAGGCAAGGAGATTGCCTTAAGGGTTTTGGGCAACTCACGGGGGTCATTCCAACTTTCGTTGTCATAGAGAGTAAGGTCCTCTATTATACCCCACGATTCTTCTGCGGTGAGATCACTAAGTTTTCCACTGGCCTCTGTGTCAATGGATCGCTTGGTGAGGAAGTTGACATGATCATAGAAGAGTTGGACTTTGAGCCAAAGATCAATGCCGTGATGTGGGACTTTATGGAGTAAGTCCTTGAATCGAGTCCATGCTTCGAAGAGAGATTCACCTTGACGTTGTTGGAACATCAAGATATCATTCCTAAGCTTAGTGGTTCTCCCCGGTGGGAAAAATTGAGCAAGGAAGCGAGAGGTGAGATCATCCCAACTTGAGATGGAGCCAGCAGGAAGTCGCTCAAGCCAATTACTAGCTTGGTCCCGTAGAGAGAATTGGAAGAGATGCAGACGCGTGGTCTCCCGAGTAGTAGCATCGAGGTCGATGGAATCGACAATTTTAAGGAAGTCCTTAAGATGCTGATTAGGATCTTCGGAATGAAGTCCATGGAATGCACATCCGTTTTGCACCAACCGTATGGTGTCGGATCGCATGGTCGTAGTTTGGGCTTGGTCGGGATGCTCAATGGTGTTCCTATAGCCTAGGTGGCTTGGTCTCGAGTATTCACCAAGAGTACGGCCTCTTGGTGGTAGGTTGATGAAAGGTGGTTGGTTATCACCTTCCATGATGAAAAGTGATGTGGTTACGAAAAAAGGTCACAAAGAAGGGGGATAGACTACAAGGAAGCTAAAAATAGGGAAAAAAAAAGCTTACTTGATAGGAATCAAGCAAGGAACCCTAAACGAGGTGGACTCCTAACTAGATATTCTATTCCCCGGCAGCAGCGCCAAAAACTTGATAACGCTACACGCATCGTTCAGGGTCAAAGGAACTTCTTTTTCGTCGAGCAAGTTTTACAACACCCTAGGCAGTGAACCTAATCGTTGTAATGTAGTATTAGGGTAAGCCACGAGAATTAATATCGTTCTCTAGGGGAATAGGAATGCTAGTGAGAAGTTACTACGCTAAGGTTGGGGTTGAGGAAGATTATTTTTTTATCTTTTTTATATTTTTTTAGGAAATGGAAAGGTACGAATCTCGGGGTTTGGATTTGGGGGTTGGTATTTCTACCGATTACTCTACTCGTCTAATTATCTAATCTAGTGGTGTATGTAGTCTATGTCTATTGTTGTGTGCTCGTATGATAGTTAAAAATGTATTTGCTTAGGCTTTATTACTCCCTAGTTATCTCATATTGGTGGTTGAATTTTCACTTCCTTATTCCTAATTGTGTTGTGTCTCTAAGGTCGTAGGGTATGCGTTTATCCCTAACTCTTTGAAGCTACCAAAGGTTAATGACTACAAAATTTCTAGGATTTATAAACTTTAACTCTAAGGTATTCTTTGAATGACTAGTGATATGTGCAAAAACACATATCACTTCTTTATCAAAATAGACCCAAAATAACCAAGAAAGAGCCGTTTATTGCTAATATTTAATGGATTCTTGAGTTTATGCATGTGCAGGTACGGATATTACAAAATACACAAAAAGAAGCCAAAACCGAAGAAAACCGAGCACGAGAGAGAGAAGAGTGCAAAATCCGATGCTGGGATGCAGTTTTATGGACTTTGATGCTTAAAAGTGACAAATTACGGAGTCGTCGATCATGTTCGGGGATTTTTCTCATTTTCACCATCACTTTACCAATTTTACAAAAAAAAACCCTAAACTTTCCCATATTGTCACCTTACACCCTTCAACTTTCACAAAATTACACATGTCACCCTTCATTTTACCAACTTTCCATTTACACCTTACCATTTCACAAATCACATCTTTGGTCCTTGGTATTTTCAATATTACGTGAATGATCCTTTTAGTTGAAAATTTGGATTTTACATTCTACACTTACTTATTTTCCAAAGCCTAATCCAAAAATCCCCCAAGCCCAATCACCCAACCCGTATACAATTTAACCATTCGGTCAAACAAATTAACCACATGGTCAAACAAAACAACCAAAGTCAAAATAATATAAGAAAATCCCCCAAAAGCTTGATGCGCGCCCAAAAGCAGTAAACCCAATTACTGTGTACCACTTCAACCACAAACTTACCCTGCTCCTTCACGTTTTACCCACACTTAAATTGGTTTCTAGAAGGTCTGACAACGTGTCAGATTGTGACACTCATTGGATTGCCAGCGTGTACTATTGAAGCATCCTCATTGGTGGAAACACCTCACCAAACTGATCCAAGGACTGTAATTAAATGGGATGATGCTAAGGGTGATCCAACGGTGAAGATTAGAGCTTCCAGGACTTTCTGAGATCAATCCAAGCCCCTCAGCAGCTATAAAAGGCCCTTTCACTCACAAGCTCAGGCGTCCAATTTTTCACTGTTTTAGAGAAATTGTTACCATTTATGTTTTTCTTGTCAATTTACTATTTTATTAATTAGTTTTCAAAATACTTTGTAATCTCAATTTGTAATTCTTCTTTGATTAATGAATTGTACGTTTTTACTTTGAAAAGTTACATCTCAATTAATCATTTTCAGTTTTTTGTTGTTTAAAAGGTGAAGTTACTGTTTCATTAAGCTCACACAAGCCTCTATAAGCTTGTATGAGCTGATTACTTCTTTAAGTTTTCTTAAAATCAGTTTTAGCATATAGTCAATAAAAGTCAAAATTGCAGAATCATGGGTAATTTGTTCTATGTTGCTGAGATAGCTTTGGATATGGGTTGATTTTGGTAATTTGAGGTTGATATAATGGTTTAGGTTAGTGGTTCTTTGATATCAAGAACAAACCATTGTCGTTGGACCTGTTGTAAGTTGTAATTCTGTCTCTATCTTGAATCTGCATTATAGTAGTAATAATTACTGGTTAATTGTTTGATTTTGTTTGATATAATTTCTGTTTTAACTATAGATCATTGCTGTCATTAGTTGTTTCATCTGCATAATCTGCATATCATTCATTAGATTAGTTTAGTAGGATATTAATGTTAGGATTGGTTCATTTAAGTTGTACTTTAGCATATGAAATCTGAATAGAGGACTAGTTAGGCTTGGTTTTGCATTTTGAGTTGAAATTCTTAACTAGTGTTTGGTTTAGGCATCAATTTTGAGGTCTAGTGCTTTTCAGTGGTTAAGTTCTAGTAGTTTAGTCTTATTTAGGTTAGTAATAATCATTTTGGTCACTTATTTGCAATTACAATCACTGTAAGTCAAAATTGCATGTTAACTGTCCTTAAGCTCAGATTTGTTTGAATCAGTTGCCTGCATTTTGCATAGAGGTTTAGGATTAGTAATATCAGCTTAATTAGGTGTTAGTTCAGTTATTAGTATCATTTACAATCAGATTTGATCAATCAAAGTTCATATAAGTCAAACTTGCAAATTTTCATCAAAAGTCAAAAATTCCAAATAATGTTCAAATGGGTTATAGTTTTGATTTTTCATTCCTTCAATATAGGGCCAAATTAGATGAAATTCTGGATTCTAGCTCTTTGGTTGGTTGTCTACTGCCTGGTTATTTTAGTTAATTTTTAGGAATTTTTCTAGCTAGCTTAATCTAGGCTTAAAGTAGCTAGTTAGGGCCGTTTGGCATAGTAGAGTTAGAACATGACATGTAGCTTTTATGCCTCTAGCTTGTGCTATTTAGGTTCAATTCAGTTGCAGAAGGCTTATATCAGTTAGTTTAGGTCATTTTGAGCTTTAGTTAGCTTATAGTAGCTTATAGGTAGCTTATTGCTTATTTTCATGTGCTTATTTCATCAGTTTCATGCCCATTTGCTTAATCTGCAATAGTTAGCTGTTTCTGTTATTTTTCATGGATTCTCAGTATCATTTTATACTTATCTGGAAGTTTTCATAATTTTCTCAGCTTATTTGCTATTTTTTTTTTGCATTTTATGTCATTTTCTAGCATTTTTAAATAGCATTTAATCCAAATAAATTAGAAAAAGCTCATAAAAATACAATTTCAATTTTCTTAGTTTTAGAATATTCAAAAAGTCATAAAAAGTATTTTTCCCGAATTTTCTTAGTTAAAATAGATTTTCTAGCATTTTAATTAGTTTTAAATAGTATTAAATTCATAATAAATTGAGAAAACGTCAAACAAATGTGATTCCAGTTTCTAAAATTCTTTTTAGTCATTTAAGATTTTTGAAAAATAGTTTTGTAATTTTATTGCATGTTTTCCTAATTTTTAGTATTTTAGCTCTATTTTAAATGTTTAAAATTAGTTTTTAATTCAAAATAAATCAAGAAAAAACCAAAAAAATAGTTTTAATTCACAAATAATTTTCAAATATCATTCTTAGCTGTAGAAAAATAGAAGTTCATTTTTACGAGTTTAAATTAGCATAGTTGCATTTATTTCGCGTTTCCTTAATTACGTTTTATTGCGTTTTTAGTTTAAATTTGCATAACTAGTCGTAATTACTTATTTGCATTATAATTTCTGTAGTTTTTATTGCTTTCCTTTATATTTCCTTGCCTTGTAGATTAGAAAACCCAAAATTCCTTATTTCCCATTCGAATCCCGAATTACGCGACGTGAATTGTTAAACTCCATTCATCCCTCGTTGGGAAAACAACCCGGGAAATACATGCCTTTGTATTTCTTCGGAAAAATATCTTGTGTACGAAAACCACAAAATCAAAAAATGGCGCCGTTGCCGGGGAGGGCATGTAGTGAGTTTTCGATTCCGTCTCGATTCGCGTGTTTTTGAAGATCCTTCCCCGAGAAGTTATCGTTGTTTTTTGTAAATATATCTTTTATAAAAACCCAAAAATATTTTCCTTTTCAAATTTTGTTTTCCTTTTATGTTTGATTTTATAAAAACCAAAAATACTCTTCATTTTCCTCTGAAATGTTTAATTCTTCTCTCTTTACCCTCTAAATTGTTTAATTCTCCACAATGCTCGATTTTTCACCATTTGATCCCCATGATCCTCGGACCATGGAGGATTTCTATCGTCCGTCACTTATCGGTCGAGGAGGACCGATCGTTCCGGGAACCAAGTTTAGATTGAAAAATCGTATGGTTCGTCTTCTTCGACAGCATTGCCAATTCCATGGATTTCACGACGAAAATGCTAACGAGCACTTGAACAAGTTTTTATCTATCACTCAATCCATGAAGCAACGTGACGTTTCTCAAGATGATATCCGATTGAATCTCTTCCCCTTCTCTTTAACCCATGAAGCCGAATCTTGGTTTTATACCCTTAAAAAACGTTCAATTCATACTTGGGAAGAGATGTTTCGAAAGTTTCTCTCCAAATACTTTCCATATTCGAAAACGATGCAGCTGAGGAAAGAAATTCTTAATTTCCAGCAATTACCCAAGGAATCCGTATTTGAAGCTTGGGAAAACTTCAAATCGTTATTACGAAAATGTCCCGATCATCAAATTTTGCTTCTTGATCAAATCATAACCTTTTATCATGGTATCACTACGATTGATCGAGACAAAATCATGTTGGCAGCTGGTGGAAATCTCATGCGGAAGACTCCTCAAGAAGCTTACGATTTGATCGAGAATATGACACAACATCATTATCAGTGGGATGCTGACGTTCCTTACGATTCTACCACTATGTTGAGTAATCATTATTCTGAGAAAATTTTCGTTATGAGTGCACAAATTGACGTCTTTGGCAAGCAAGAAAGCTATATCAGTCAACAGAGATCGAGTTATTCATCCACCTTTTACTATTCAGACTTTGACGATAGTGATGACGATGAACCGTTTGAAGAAGTGAATGTAAAGATCGATGACGATTCTTCGAGTGGCAATCCCACTCCCATTTCTGATCCTATCATTTCCGACTCTTCCCCTTCACTCACGCCGGTTGAGAGAAGTGACGTCGTTTTGGAAGAAGTTGATGATCCAATTTCGCCGGAAATTGTTGAAACCAATTACGATCCGGGGGAAGATGTTCCTTTGTTAGAAAAGATGTTAAACGATGAATCGTCGCCTTTTCTTCCCCCGAAGGAAGATAACGTTGAAGAATTTAAGCCGTCTGATCCTCCGGAGCTCGAGCTCAAGGATTATGTTCCCGAATTTGAGAGTTTTATCTTTGATACGGCAGAGGAAAGTAGTGGCAATCCCACTTCTCATCCCGATCTTTCTCTCACGACTTATGAGTCGTTTTCCTTTGATATCGATCATACGGAAGAGACGAGTCGTGGTAGCACCACTTCTCATGCTTATTTCTCTCTTCCCGAGTATGATTCGTTTCGTTTCGAGGAGTTCTCCGGTGAAATCTCTCATATCATTTCTCCTCCAGAGTATGATCATTTCTACTTTGATCTTGAGAAAGATTTTAGTTTGGGGGAAGAGCAGCTTTCTCAGAAGAATTTCGTTATTGATGACATCACCCCACTTCTTCCTCTCAAAGATTTTGTTAACAATCACCCTATGAGCTTAAATGATCAAATTCAAATTAAAGATTATTTAAAATTTGCTTTTGAAGATGAAGAATGGATCCTTATCGTTATCAAAATCTTTATTCCATTTCTTCCATATAATGTGATTTCTCCTCTTCTTCACTCTTGCGGGAGTGAGGATACCATCTTTGACCCCGGTATCACCGCTTTTTCTTTCTAAGGACCGTGGGTATCTCATCGGAGTGGAACTTTCTTATGTTTCAATGTTTATCCAAACCTCTTGAACGAAAGTCCGATGGAGATTATCTCTTCCACTTGCTTCCCCAAGGACAAATGAATTCGGGGCGGGTCAAGCTAACGACTCGATAACAAAACAAGCGTTTCTATCTTCTTTCTATCTTCTCTAATAAGTGACGTGAAGGGGTTAGCCTCTTCGATTTCTCGTGTTTGGTTATTTGTGATGTTGTGTGTAGGATTTTCCCGATATGAAGACTCTCGTGCTCGAAGTTTGTCTTTTCTCCACTCGAGTTTCATGATCGATGCTGATATAAATCCGATATCCGAAATCTTATCGACTAACGTTTATCTTCTAGCATACTTAATAAACGGCTTTTTTATTTTCGTTATTACCCTTACCTTTAAACATTGAGGACAATGTTTCGTTTTAGTCTGGGGTGGGTAATCTTCGATTTGATTTGACCGCACTTACTTATTTTTTGTCATGTACTCTCGCAACCCCGTTTTTCCTTAGAAAATGAAAATTTTGTGCAAAAATGAGAAATTTAAAATTTTTTTTGTAAGCTTATGCTAGTTTTATGATCGAAAAGTTCTTGCTAGTCTCTTAGAAGTTTCTTTAAATATGCGTTTTTCTTGAAATAGCCTTTGCTAATTGCTTAGACAAGAGGCTATAAAATGCGATTCTAGCTCACAAGGCCAAGAATTTGCAAGTCTCCCTAAGTGATTTTAAATATGCGAAGCTTACACAAGAATTTGCTAGTTTCTAATAAGTGACTTTAAAAATGCGAGACTTGAGATCATTTGACGAAGCATTCGCTAAGTTAATATATGTTTTGACACCTTGTTGACTTTCCGCTGGTGAGAGTAGGAATAGAATTCTGACTTGACCGGGCGTGTTGAGCCCTAGCTTGTTCCCTTAACCATAGATAATCTAAAAATTATTGGCTAAGCATCAGCGGATCTCATTATTTGGGATTTTAAATTTGCGGAGATCGAGAAATGATAGAGTTACTTATGAGTTTAGATGCTAAGCGTGGAGTAGTTGGTTCTCTTTAGAGCCCATCGAAGGTACTTATGGCTTTTTGTTCCCACAAAATTGTTTCACCCCATATTTGTTTAATAAATAATTAGAGATGTTGAGTTTTTGGCGATAGTTAGTTCTTTATCTTCTTAAAAGAATCTTTGTTTTAAAAATTGGGTACACATCAAGGACTCGTAATAAATAAATAAGTAATAAGTAATAAGTAAAGTTATGAGCTGCGGTTCGAGATCGGACCCTTGGATCTTTAGCCGGGATTGAGTGAGGTCTTGGTCTAACCAACTGGGATCCTCATTTCATGAAGCCTTTAGTCTTGGAATTACCCCGTGAAGCTCCGTAGTTCATAGCTCATATAAGTAAAAAGTATAAGTGCAAAAAAAAAAAAAAAAAAAAAAATGATGATGAAAAAAGAAAAAAAAAATGAAGAAAAAATGAAAAAGTCAAAAATATAAGTGAATAAAAATTCCTTGATGTGGACCTCATTTTTGAGACAATGGTTCTTGAGGGAAGATGGATAACTAATTAGCGACTTAGCTTTGTATCTTTATCGGAATAAAAGTTATCGAAACGAGAAATTTGAAGAAATTCATTTCTCACAAAAAATAAAAAAATCTAGAGGAAAATAGGAAAATGGGAGCAAACGGTAATTACACAAGTAACTTCCATGGGTAGTGTTAGCATCTAGAATCATATTTAACAATGAGTTCGATTTTACGCTTAGTTTGGGGACTTGTGAAAAATCAGGGACGATGTATTCTATCCGTATGGTTACTTCACGCTGTGTTGTGTTTCCTACTCCGTGATCCTAACGTGTCGTTTGAAAAATGTTGGAGTTATTGATCGACATGAAAGTTCAACAAACCGTCACTCATAACCGGAATGTGCTTAATCGTAATATCTACATGTGAATTAAAAGGTAAATGGGGCGTTTTTAGAATTAAGGGTTCTTAATCTCTTTTGAGGAATCTTTGCTACTTCTTCATATGTTTAGTAGAAAGAGATTGAAATCCTTGATTTTAGAAGCGTGAGTTGATTGCATTGTGTGAGGACACGACAATGGTCTCGTCTGGGGTATTTTGATATGTGCAAAAACACATATCACTTCTTTATCAAAATAGACCCAAAATAACCAAGAAAGAGCCGTTTATTGCTAATATTTAATGGATTCTTGAGTTTATGCATGTTCAGGTACGGATATTACAAAATACACAAAAAGAAGCCAAAACCGAAGAAAACCGAGCACGAGAGAGAGAAGAGTGCAAAATCCGATGCTGGGATGCAGTTTTATGGACTTTGATGCTTAAAAGTGACAAATTACGGAGTCGTGGATCATGTTCGGGGATTTTTCTCATTTTCACCATCACTTTACCAATTTTACAAAAAAAAACCTAAACTTTCCCATATTGTCACCTTACACCCTTCAACTTTCACAAAATTACACATGTCACCCTTCATTTTACCAACTTTCCATTTACACCTTACCATTTCACAAATCACATCTTTGGTCCTTGGTATTTTCAATATTACATGAATGATCCTTTTGGTTGAAAATTTGGATTTTACATTCGACACTTACTTATTTTCCAAAGCCTAATCCAAAAATCCCCCAAGCCCAATCACCCAACCCGTATACGATTTAACCATTCGGTCAAACAAATTAACCACATGGTCAAACAAAACAACCAAAGTCAAAATAATATAAGAAAATCCCCCAAAAGCTTGATGCGCGCCCAAAAGCAGTAAACCCAATTACTGTTTACCACTTCAACTACAAACTTACCCTGCTCCTTCACGTTTTACCCACACTTAAATTGGTTTCTAGAAGGTCTGACAACGTGTCATATTGTGACACTCATTGGATTGCCAGCGTGTACTATTGAAGCATCCTCATTGGTGGAAACACCTCACCAAACTGATCCAAGGACTGTAATTAAATGGGATGATGCTAAGGGTGATCCAACGGTGAAGATTAGAGCTTCCAGGACTTTCTGAGATCAATCCAAGCCCCTCAGCAACTATAAAAGGCCCTTTCACTCACAAGCTCAGGCGTCCAATTTTTCACTGTTTTAGAGAAATTGTTACCATTTATGTTTTTCTTGTCAATTTACTGTTTTATTAATTAGTTTTCAAAATACTTTGTAATCTCAATTTGTAATTCTTCTTTGATTAATGAATTGTACGTTTTTACTTTGAAAAGTTACATCTCAATTAATCATTTTCAGTTTTTTGTTGTTTAAAAGGTGAAGTTACTATTTCATTAAGCTCACACAAGCCTCTATAAGCTTGTATGAGCTGATTACTTCTTTAAGTTTTCTTAAAATCAGTTTTAGCATATAGTCAATAAAAGTCAAAATTGCAGAATCATGGGTAATTTGTTCTATGTTGCTGAGATAGCTTTGGATATGGGTTGATTTTGGTAATTTGAGGTTGATATAATGGTTTAGGTTAGTGGTTCTTTGATATCAAGAACAAACCATTGTGGTTGGACCTGTTGTAAGTTCTAATTCAGTCTCTTTCTTGAATCTGCATTATAGTAGTAATAATTACTGGTTAATTGTTTGATTTTGTTTGATATAATTTCTGTTTTAACTATAGATCATTGCTGTCATTAGTTGTTTCATCTGCATAATCTGCATATCATTCATTAGATTAGTTTAGTAGGATATTAATGTTAGGATTGGTTCATTTAAGTTGTACTTTAGCATATGAAATCTGAATAGAGGACTAGTTAGGCTTGGTTTTGCATTTTGAGTTGAAATTCTTAACTAGTGTTTGGTTTAGGCATCAATTTTGAGGTCTAGTGCTTTTCAGTGGTTAAGTTCTAGTAGTTTAGTCTTATTTAGGTTAGTAATAATCATTTTGGTCACTTATTTGCAATTACAATCACTGTAAGTCAAAATTGCATGTTAACTGTCCTTAAGCTCAGATTTGTTTGAATCAGTTGCCTGCATTTTGCATAGAGGTTTAGGATTAGTAATATCAGCTTAATTAGGTGTTAGTTCAGTTATTAGTATCATTTACAATCAGATTTGATCAATCAAAGTTCATATAAGTCAAACTTGCAAATTTTCATCAAAAGTCAAAAATTCCAAATAATGTTCAAATAGGTTATAGTTTTGATTTTTCATTCCTTCAATATAGGGCCAAATTAGATGAAATTCTGGATTCTAGCTCTTTGGTTGGTTGTCTACTGCCTGGTCATTTTAGTTAATTTTTAGGAATTTTTCTAGCTAGCTTAATCTAGGCTTAAAGTAGCTAGTTAGGGCCGTTTGGCATAGTAGAGTTAGAACATGACATGTAGCTTTTATGCCTCTAGCTTGTGCTATTTAGGTTCAATTCAGTTGCAGAAGGCTTATATCAGTTAGTTTAGGTCATTTTGAGCTTTAGTTAGCTTATAGTAGCTTATAGGTAGCTTATTGCTTATTTTCATGTGCTTATTTCATCAGTTTCATGCCCATTTGCTTAATCTGCCATAGTTAGCTGTTTCTGTTATTTTTCATGGATTCTCAGTATCATTTTATACTTATCTGGAAGTTTTCATAATTTTCTCAGCATATTTGCTATTTTTTTTTTGCATTTTATGTCATTTTCTAGCATTTTTAAATAGCATTTAATCCAAATAAATTAGAAAAAGCTCATAAAAATACAATTTCAATTTTCTTAGTTTTAGAATATTCAAAAAGTCATAAAAAGTATTTTTCCTGAATTTTCTTAGTTAAAATAGATTTTCTAGCATTTTAATTAGTTTTAAATAGTATTAAATTCATAATAAATTGAGAAAACGTCAAACAAATGTGATTCCAGTTTCTAAAATTCTTTTTAGTCATTTAAGATTTTTGAAAAATAGT
The DNA here is from genome assembly GCA_019973895.1 of Chrysanthemum seticuspe. NCBI lineage: Eukaryota > Viridiplantae > Streptophyta > Magnoliopsida > Asterales > Asteraceae > Chrysanthemum > Chrysanthemum seticuspe. Next base: position 161,554,660 of record BPTQ01000004.1, read on the forward strand.
TTTGTAATTTTATTGCATGTTTTCCTAATTTTTAGTATTTTAGCTCTATTTTAAATGTTTAAAATTAGTTTTTAATTCAAAATAAATCAAGAAAAAAACCAAAAAAATAGTTTTAATTCACAAATAATTTTCAAATATCATTCTTAGCTGTAGAAAAATAGAAGTTCATTTTTACGAGTTTAAATTAGCATAGTTGCATTTATTTCGCGTTTCCTTAATTACGTTTTATTGCGTTTTTAGTTTAAATTTGCATAACTAGTCGTAATTACTTATTTGCATTATAATTTATGTAGTTTTTATTGCTTTCCTTTATATTTCCTTGCCTTGTAGATTAGAAAACCCAAAATTCCTTATTTCCCATTCGAATCCCGAATCACGCGACGTGAATTGTTAAACTCCATTCATCCCTCGTTGGGAAAACGACCCGGGAAATACATGCCTTTGTATTTCTTCGGAAAAATATCTTGTGTACGAAAACCACAAAATCAACTAGCCTACAATTACTCTAGGCGATCATAAACTAAGGTTCATTAAAGATTAATCAAGCATTACAAACACAACGAATGACCTATCGCAATACTAGATCAATCACAATTAAGATAAGAGACAACCAATCAATATTCAATAACTAAGTTTCATATTACCTCAGCAAACACACAAGTAAATTAGCCGGACATGGGGAACATGCAAGCATACACACAATCAAAGGAAGACATAATTAAATTAATGAAGTAAAACACTTATCTTGATGTAAGATAGGGTATGGAACCCTAAAATACTGTACAAGACAGCATTGGTTCGGTTTAGGTTTTTACTCCAAAGACTACACACTGAAAACTAAAAAATTCGGATTCTATATATAAGATTACAAATGCGACGGCGTCACCCTTTGATTTGTGACGCCGTCGGGTCGCCGTTATTAGGGTTTCGTCATGGCCACGTTAGTCTTGCGACGGCGTCACCTTATGCCTGTGACGCCGTCCCCTTCGGTCTCTGACGTCGTCTGGATCAAATCTAGGCCGTCTGAGTTGCGACGCCCTACTCTTTTAAAACCTGAATCCGTCACTTGTAAATGAACAATTTGGCTACTGAGCCGTCACAAAAGTTGTCTGACGGCGTCGCTAGTTGTGCCTGGCCGTCCCCTTCAGTTCCAGCAGCCTAAGTGTCTCGATTCTTGACTTTGGCTATTTTCTTCGTATATTCGCACCTTTTCGTCTGAATAAGTGTCATTCCAGCATTTTGCCTTCAAGATACCTAAAAAGTAAAAAGGAACGATATTAAGTAATAACGGATACAAAAGTGATGAAATAAGGGCTTAAACGACCCCTCAAAAAGGTACATTTTAAAACCTTATCAACAAGTTACATGGACTACATTATACATATGCTAGACATTAAAATTAAGATGTAACTTAACAAAATATGGAAGAGATTGAATTGGTCTTCAAATCCCTCCGCATTAGGCCTAAGAAAATATTTCCCCCCTTTATCCCCACAAAACCCATGATTTTCTCCCATTTACTCATAATTAACCTTCCTTTTGTAACCTACAATTATCATTCAAATAAAACTCAAAAACCCTAATTCCCCTAACACCAAAAGTGACGGCAATAATGTTTTTTTTCTCCATTCCAATTCAAAATCTAGACAAAAGGGTGTCCCAAGGAGGCTTGTGATCGAGTGGTATTGATTCTAAGGTGTTGTGGTCGTGCTTGGCTCGTAAACAAGGTTGGTCATGGCTTTCCTAGGTTCGAAAGGAAGCTGCTCTTGACGAAGGGCTGTTGTGGGTTGTTTCTGTCGTGGGCTAGGTCACAAGGGGCTGGTTTGGTCATGGCATCATGTTCTCTTGGTTGCTTGTTTCATCTCGCTCACGTTACAAGGGTTGGTATCACAAAACCCTTTTTATTATCCTTCTCATTTTGATTTGTATGTCGTGTGGTTAGACCTTTTTTGATTTCTTGTACATGAATTAAACCCTCACATTAATTGATACGTTAAAAACCATAACATAAATGATATAACATGTAATTATTGGCTAAAAAATGGTGTTTGATAATTAATTGTAATCGGCTAAAGAGAATGGATGAGAAACATGTGATTATATGGTCTTTAGTTAACCCTAAAATCTGAACAGCATAATATGATGAATTTGTGTGTGTTATATGTCGAATTTCATAAGTGCAATATTGTGGGTTTTTGTTAGGAAAACTTATTTTATGTATTAGTTAAGTTTTCCAAGTGGTTTGGTCGAATTTGGAGTTGTCTAAATTGTATTTTTGAATTTTACAAGATCAAGTGTCAAAGATGGGAAAACGGGTCTGAAATTTAGGTTGGATTCATCTAGGTGTTATATGATGATACTTGCATGTTTTTGAGTGATTCTTGAGCCTAAATTGTAGTACCTTGAAATAGCTTTCTGGAAATATAAGCCTTGAAGAATTTACATACATGGAAGTATGATTTTTAAATTTTTGGAGTTAAAGTGTTTGAATCTGATTTGCTAAGTTTAAATTTGTGTTGTAGTATTTGATTTTTATTATTAAATTCATGAGGTTCTAGAACTTTTCCTTTGGTGGCTATGATTTTTATATATTGTGTGACACTTGTAATTTTTGGTTTGATGTGTGAAGTAGGGTGAGTGTGTTTGTTTGGGCTATACTTTAGGTGTGTGTAAATCTGGGTGAGTTCTAGACAGGTCTGCACTTATGATTTTCCATAGGCCATTTGACTTGGAAATATAATCCCCCAATTTTTTGGGAGTCTCTTAACTCATATGAGACCCCTGGGAATTTCCTTGATTTTCGTTGAACTAAGAAAGTATTTTATAAAAATCGCTAAAGTCTGGTCAAGATTCGAAATACTAAAATACAGAAACTTATGAACTTGAAACTAAGTATAAATTTGAGATAAGTTAAACATGATTTATAAATAGAACACATATGTGATTTATGATATGTCTTAATGTAGATTTAATGAAGCGAAAACCTGCTATTTTTGGAAAGTTACTAATTATAGAAACATGCTATTTATGAAAACCTGCTAGTTATGGAAACCTGCCTAAAATAGAAAGTTACCTAAAAATGGAAAGTTACTAAATATAGAAACCTGCTAAAAGTGGAAACCTGCTAAAAATGGAAAGCCGTCTAAAATGAGCAATCTGATCTTAATAAGCGTTATCTAATTCATAGGTTCCGAGCGGCAAGATTGATTCATCGTGTGACGTTACTTTATATTTTGCTTTCTTCGAATGAGGTACAGATATTCTAACCTTTCTCATAAGGTTTCTCATGATCTCTTTGCATCTTTGATCTCTTGCCATTTTGATATTGAACCATTGCTAATGACCCTCTGTTATTAAACCTCTGTTACTGAACCATTGCTATTGAACCTCTATTATTGAACCACTATTACTGAACCTTTGATACTGAACTTTGATATTGAACTGTTGCAACTAAACTTTGATATTGAACTGTTGCTACTGAACTTTGATATTGGAATGTTGCTATGAACCTCTGAATCGTGAACCATTGATATTGAACCTTTGGTTGTGAAGACTTATATATTGCTACACTTTGGACTTTTGTTTGACCCTTCAGATTTATACCCGAGCCAAATATTGTTATCCTAGCCCTGAAGGTAACATGGCCGTGTCATTGAAGCACCAATGGCATGACTCTAGTGTCCTTGAGTGATGCTCCACACCGTCCCTATATTTCATTGATTATGCGGGCATCATTGTTATTGTTACGGCCACTATTTTTCTGTAGGGGCGTACGGATGCATCCTATATTTGTATTGTATTGGATTGATATTGATATATTGTATTGGTGATGTGGTGCGTGTGTGCAATACGTCCCCTCACAGTCTGGGAGCTAGCTACTCCATTGGTTACTGAGGCCTCCCCTCCTATTGGTTTGGTATTCTGAGGTCACCCCTCCGAAGACAATGTCTACTATTGGCTACTGGGCTGTTAATGCCACTATTGATTGTATTATATTGTATTGTTGGCTCGGGATAGATTTCTGACAACCCTTACACTTTTGATATACCTATATTGTACCTTCTGTAATCCCCAACGCACCATATTCTATATTGATTGTCCATTACTCAGTAACCTTATGTGACTCACTCTACTACCATGATATATATATTCCATTGCATTGATCTGTTATACTCTCATTCCGTTACTTCAGATTCTCCTTCCATTCACGTACCGGGTTATTATATGATTATTCAATTTGATTATACTATTCATGTTTTATGTGGCTACCATTTACCCTGCTAAGATGTGATTAATATGCGATTATATGATTCACCTGTTGTCATGCTAATATCTAACTATATGTTTATCTTACTGTTATGTGACCCTTTGATTTTGTCTGGTGACCATGCTAGTGTGTAATTGATTATTTTATCTGTTTATCATGTATAGTTTCGTTCAGTTAATCTCCTGGACTATGACTATCCGTTAGTATCCTCATCTGCTTATTGTTGACCTACCATGTTTACATTTCTGCTTATGCTACTGTTTGATTGGGTAAATGGTTCAACTTATGTTGTCTGGCTTGTTAACTTGTTTAGTTGCCCTGCTATGCCCTTAATTCATTCAATTATAATGTTCATGATGTATCCCTATTTGATACGTGTGGCTTCCATGTTTTGACTGCTGATAGTATTTATGCTATTATGATTCTTGTGTCGTTATTAACTGTGGGTTACTTGACTTGTGCGTTTGCCATGCTCACTTTCTAGTTAGTTGCTTCCGCTAGCTTTTAAATTTTCGTTTGGCTTATATGCAATCAGATTTCCTGATTAATTGTATGTCTGGTTATTTAGAAGTGCTTATGTATGTGTTATCGATCCGTTACTGGCTTTGTTATCCTCTGTTATCTGTTCTTTCTGGATATCTGTATAATTGTGTTTTGTAGGATCCTCATTGACTCATTGTTTCCTTTCCGTTGCGACTGTGTTACTGTTTCCTTTGTTTCAATTCGTATTCTGATTTTGTTTAGCTTTCGTTTTGTTATATCTGTTCACTGGGCTTTTTAAGCTCAGCCGCATTTCTTTTCCTGCGGCAGGTTTTAGGCTGGAAGATGAGCTTTGTCGGGCTGAGAGTTGGATTATCTGAGTGGACCGACCCTAGTTCCCTTATGATTTTGGACTTATTTTGAAGAGCGATTGTTTCGATATTTCATTTCATTTTATTGACATTTTGGATTTTGTATTTTCTTTGTAAGTCATTCATTTATATGACTTGGTATTTTTATTTTATATAGTTTCCGCTTGTAAAATTTTAATTGTATGTTCTGATATGACACCAGAATGTGACACTTCTACCCTTGCCGGGTTGGGGTGTTACAATTATGGTATCAGAGCAAAGGTTTCATCTTGTTGACCTTAGGATTGACCTGTGAGGACTGGGTAGACATTAGGCTTCCGTCTGTTCTGATCTCTTTTGATTCCTTTTTATTGTCATTCAGATTTGACTTCGATATTCTTTTGTCTTCACTGATTTGGCCTTCTTCTCTTCGCATTTAATTTTGCTATTTTAATTTCGCACATCCGTTTGTCGATCGTTATATGGAGACTACTCGTAGAGCCGAAGATGATGGTGCCGACCCTGCATTGCTGCAACAATTTCTGGAGAGGTTCGTGAAACAGAAGCCGCACCCGATCGTGATGATGCTGGAGACGTCAGGATGCCGCTGAAGGGAGCTGGATGGATCAACCAAAGGCGCGAAGACGGAGACAAGATTTAACTGGTGGCTGAGAAAGTTCATCTACTTCCTATGATTGGGCGCGACTCGTGTTACTCCGTTTTGTTTGTCATGCGTTCTGAGAAGGTTTATAATTTGCTATATGATTTGATCGGTATTGCTTTTCGCTGATTTTTTCAGAACACGGTTTGAATCGTGAAGTTTTATCGTTTAGCATTTTTGTGATATCTCCGTTTTGTTTTTGGATCGTCAGTAGCGATTCATGAGGAACCGTTTTGAGCAGGTTGGTGGCCTTCCTTGTTTTGTGGTATGGTAAGTTGGTTTGATGTTTTTATGTTGCTTGTATGAGGATCTGGTCTGTTTGGTATGTTACTTGCTATCTGTATGTTATATGTTTTGATGTGATATTGGTTATGTGGTTTGTCACGACCCGAGGCAGAATATGATGACAATAAGGACTTGTTATGTGATGCAAGTATTATGACGCCTAATCAACGTGATAATACCGAGATCATATAATCTGAACTTATTGAAATCATACGACATCTTGGGAAATGCCTGGGGTTGGTACGTGAATGGACTAGGACTTATATCCGTTATTTGGCACTCCTCATGTTCGTTTGGAATTCTGTACCTCTTTGCGAGATTCTCACCGACATCTGTGACGTATAAGATTTGTACGCTTTGGAACCGATATCGTTATGATCTGTATGAGACTATGGATTGCTACATCTGCCTTAAACGCGTTCGTCTTTGTGTACCCCTGCGACTTCAATTTTCGAGGACGAAAATTTTCTTTTAGAGGGGAAGAGTTGTAAAACCCTAAAAATCGTAAACCCGTTAAATGACTATTTTGCCCCTCAACTTAAAAATTAAAGAACCCGTAAAATAAATCAAGCTCGTTGAATACGTTAAATGTTTAGCTTATATATAATTTGTGTAAGACAAGATAATAAAAGTTACATTATGTCACAAAATAAATATAACACAATACAAGTTACATGGACTACATTATACATATGCTAGATATTAAAATTAAGATGTAACTTAACTAAATATGGAAGAGATTGAATTTGTAATACCCTAAAATCCGTTTTCCGAAATTCTGATATAATTTGAATTTTAAACTAAGTACTGAGAACATCATTAAGTATTTAAGATATTACGTTATGTGATAATTAAATTAACGCAACATTTAACCTACGTTTATTCTAATTAAGTTTTGACACAACTATACATTATATGAATATGATGGAATGCTTAAACCATATGTTATGTATTAAACCTCAAATATGTAATTCATAACGGACATAACCTAAGCGTTAAAAAAAATAAGAAAAAAATAAAACTTGGCCTGTTGGGTTTTAACGAGAGATAGAGAGCAAGCAAAGAGGGTTTTAATCCCTATTATAAATATACACTTCATTCATCCTTGATATTGGTGACCAGCCGGTAAAACACAAAAGCATGAAACCCCATCTCACTTTTATTTGCAGCCGCCACTTGGGTTGTAGATTCATTCAAAAAAAACAAATGAGCCATCCCATTCATTAGCTTTTTATTCACAATTAAAACATTCAACCACAATTTTTATTTCGTCATATACATTCGAAACCGAGCCGCACCCGATATTCATATGGTAATACTCAGCCATTCTTTTTGCTTTGATCCCATTATTTAATTGTGATTCATTCGAAAAGAAGAAAAGAAAGGCCAGCCGCCATTTTCAATTACTATTCGAAGACGAGAACGGCACATTGGAGATACAAAGTAGTTTATATATTCATTTGTGTCTCGACGAGCGTGCTTAAAGGGTGGAATTATATTTTTGTCCTTCTTTTGCCTAATATACAACAGTAGCCATGACACCATATCACACAATTCATGAACCTGCTCCACATTATGAAGATGCGGTCTAATAGCACGATGCTCGGTTAAGCCTCTTGTAATCTTTCCTAATTTGCTGAAGAAGGAGTAACTTCCGATCCTTGTGTTTTCGGATATGGTCTCATTTGCAGTTTAAGGTACGGATATTCCGTCATTTCAGTAATGACACTTCTTTTCTCTCATGACTTGTTCATTTTGATATTCGATTCGTATTCTCCTCGCTTTGATTTGTTATAATCCATTTGATATGATTCGTCTTGGTATGACCCTCTGATTTGATATTCGCTTAGTTATTCGTTTAATATGTTAACCGTTTGAGATACCTTATTGATATGATTCCATTATATGATCAGTTTGATATGATATGATTTGTTTATTTGGTTACCCGAGCTAACTAGCCATGGAGGTACAATGGCCATGTCATTGATGCACCAATGGCATGACACTATCTGGGGCGGTGTGATTAGTCCCCGGCGTTCCTTTTTGATATGATTATGATATGTGTGCACTTGGCCATTATGAATACGTATGTACAGTCTCGTACTGGCATATGTATATTTGATTTGTTTTGCAAGGAGCGTATGGATGCATCCTAGGTACTCAGTTCAATTTTGGTGATGTGGTGCGTGTGTGCAATACACCCCCTCACATTTGGGAGCTAGCTACTCCATTTGGTACTTGAGAGGTTTCCCCTCCTTGTACACTTATGATTCGACGGATTTGATATGATTTGGCAGATATGGGTGATGATATGTGATTTGTTAGATTTGGCTATTGGAGTATCTCCTTTAGTATTAGGTGCTCGTGGCAACATTCTGATTTTGGTTATTATGTGACTATCTGATATTCTGATTCATTCGTTTGCTATGCCTATTCAGTCATTCAGTTGGCTACTTATTCACTCAGTATTCTTATGTGATTCGTTTGACTATCGGACTCATGCTTTAGTTCATTTGGTTATTTTACTCAGTCTTCAGTTCATTTGATTTCCTATGCTTTCACCCTATTTCGGTTGGTTGCCAAGCTTATACTTCAAATTACCACTTCACCGTTACCGAGCTATTATATGATTATTGGATTCAAGTGTTTAATATGCTATTATATGATTAATTGGTCCATCTGTTTACCATGCTGATTATGATTTCATGATTTCTCTGTCTACTGTGTTAGTATGTGGTTACCTGATTCACTTGTTATCATGCTAATATCTGATTATCCGCTTACCATGTTGTTATGTGACTATTTGATTCATCTGGTTGTCATGCTAGTATGTAATCATTTGATTTATCCGATGATCATGTTATACTTCGTTCAGTTATGTCGAGGGCTATGTCTATCATTTAGTAATCTACCTGCAAATTGTGATTGCCATGTTGCACATATGTTCATGTTACTGGTTGATGAAGGAATAAGGTACACCTTATGTTATCTGTCTAGCTGATTTGTTTAGTTTGCCATGCTATATTCTTGTTCAGCTACTTCGTTTAGTTATGACGTTCGTTCAGTATTTCCTACCTATACTTGTGACTGACATGCTTATACTTCTATTAGTATCCCTGCTTGTTATGATATTTATTATGCTTATTTATTGTTGAATTTCTGACATGTATGGTTGCCATGCTTACATTCTATTCAGTTGATTCTCCTGATTAGAGAATTCTGCTTAGCTTATGTATGTCTGGTTATCTGATTTGTTTGTTTTGCCATATTCATGTTTAGTGATTCGCCGACTGATTTGCTTGTATACTGTTTGGTTTCTTGTTTTGATTATGATACTGTTCATCAACTCCCATCGGATTATGTTTCGACACTTGTGTGTTTGGGCTATTTATATGTGCTTATATTTGTTCAATGATTCGCTGCTTGCTTTGCTTTGATTTCTGTTCCTTCTGGATATCGGTTAATATTGTGTTCTGCAGGTTCCTCATTGACTCATACACTCATTATGCTGATTCGCTACAATTTTGTTATCAGTCTCCTTTGTTTCGTTTTGTATTTTTTATTATGTTTAGCTTTTGTTTTGTTATATCTATTCACTGGGCTTTTTAAGCTCAGCCGCATTTCTTTTCCATGCGGCAGGTACCAAGTGGGATGTTGGGCTTTGATGGGCTGAGATTAGGAGCTTTTGAGTGAACCGACCCTAGTTTCCATTATTATTTTGGACTCATATTGAAGAACATTTGTTTTGATATTTCATATCTTTTAGACATGTTGAATTATGTACTTTTCCTTTGTAAGTCATTCGTTTATATGACTTGGTGTTTTATTTAATAAGACTTCCACTTGCATTGTGTATTAGTATGTTCTGATATGACTCCATAATGTGACATTCGGACCCTTGTCGGGTTGGGGTGTTACAGAATTGGTCTTCAAATCCCTCCCCATTAGGCCTAAGAAAACGTTTCCCCCCTTTATCCCCATAAATCCCATGATTTTCTCCCATTTACTCATAATTAACCTTCCTTTTGTACCCTACAATTATCATTCAAATAAAACTCAAAAACCCTAATTCCCCTAACACCAAAAGTGACGGAAATAATGTTTTTTTTCCTCCATTCCAAATCGAAATCAAGACAAAAGGGTGTCCCAAGGAGGCTTGTGACCGAGTGGTACTGATTCTAAGGTGTTGTGGTCGTGCTTGGCTCGTAAACAAGGTTGGTCGTGGGTTTCCTACGTTCGAAAGGAAGCTGCTCTTGACGGAGGGCTGTTGTGGGTTGTTTCTGTCGTGGGCTAGGTCACAAGGGGTTGGTTTTTTCATGGCATCATGTTCTCTTGGTTGCTTGTTTCAACTCGCTCACGTTACAAGGATTGGTATCACGAAACCCTTTTTATTATCCTTCTCATTTTGATTTGTATGTCGTGTGGTTAGACCTCTTTTGATTTCTTGTACATGAATTAAACCCTCACATGAATTGATACGTTAAAAACCATCACATAAATGATATAACATGTAATTATTGGCTAAAAAATGGTGTTTGATAATTAATTGCAATCGGCTAAATAAAATGGATGAGAAACATGTGATTATATGGTATTTAATTAACCCTAAAATCTGGACAGCATAATATGATGAATTTGTGTGTGTTATATGTCGAATTTCCTAAGTGAAATATTGTTGGTTTTTTTTGGGAAAACTTATTTTATATCTTAGTTAAGTTTTCCAAGTGGTTTGGTCGAATTTGGAGTTGTCTAAGTCGTATTTTTGAATTTTACAAGATCAAGTGTCAGAGCTGGGAAAACGGGTCTGAAATTTAGGTTGGATTCATCTAGGTGTTATCTGATGATAGTTGCATGTTTTTGAGTGATTCATGAGCCTAAATTGTAGTACTTTGAAATAGCTTTCTGGAAATATAAGCCTTGTAACATTTGCATACCTGGAAGTATGATTTTTAAATTTTTGGAGTTAAAGTGTTTGAATCTGATTTTCTGAGTTTAAATTTGTGTTATAGTATTTTATTTTTAGTATTAAATCCATGAGGTTCTGGAACTTTTCCTTTGGTGGCTATGATTTTTATCTATTGTGTGACACCTGTAATTTTTGGTTTGATTTGTGGAGGAGGGTAAGTGGGTTTTTTTTGGCGATACTTTCGGTGTGTGTAAATCTGGGTGAGTTCTGGTCAGGTATGCACTTATTATTTTCCATAGGCCATTTGACTTGGAAATATAATACCCCAATTTTTTTAGAGTCTCTTAACTCATATGGGAACCCCAGGGAATTTCCTTGATTTTCGTTGAGCTAAGTACGTATTTTATAAAAATCGCTAAAATCTGGTCAAGATTCAAAATACTAAAAGACAGAAACTTATGAACTTAAAACTAAGTAGAAATTGGAGATAAGTTAAACATGATTTATAAATAGAACACATATGTGATTTATGATATGTCCTAATGTAGATTTAATGAAGCGGAAACCTGCTATTTTTGGAAAGTTACTAATTAGAGAAACTTGCTATTTATGGAAACCTGCTAATTATGGAAACCTGCCTAAAATAGAAAGTTTCCTAAAAATGGAAAGTCACTAAATATGGAAACCTGCTAAAAGTGGAAACCTGCTAAAAATGAAAAGTCGTCTAAAATGAGCAATCTGATCTTAATAAGCGTTATCTAATTCATAGGTTTCGGGCGGCAAGATTGATTCATCGTGTGACCTTACTTTCTATTTTGCTTGCTTCGAATGAGGTACATATTCCAACCTTTCTCATAAGGTTTCTCATGATCTCTTTGCATCTTTGCTCTCTTGCCATTTTGATATTGAACCATTGCTAATGACCCTCTGTTATTGAACCTCTGTTAATGAACCATTGCTATTGAACCTCTGTTATTGAACCACTGTTACTGAACTTTGATATTGAACTGTTGCTACTGAAATTTGATATTAGACTGTTGCTATGAACCTCTGAATTGTGAACCATTGATATTGAACCTTTGGTTGTGAAGACTTATATATTGCTACACTTTGGACTTTTTTTTGACCCTTCAGATTGATACCCGAGCCAAATATTGTTATCCTAGCCATGAAGGTAACATGGTCGTGTCATTGATGCACCAATGGCATGACTCTAGCGTGGTGGAGTGATGCTCCACACCGTCCCTATATCGTATTGATTATGCGCGCTTCATTGTTATTGTTATGGCCACTATTGTTCTGCAGGGGCATATGGATCCATCCTAGATTTGTATTGTATTGGATTGATATTGATATATTATATTGGTGATGTGGTGCGTGTGTGCAATACACCCCCTCACAGTCTGGGAGCTAGCTACTCCATTGGTTACTGAGGCCTCTCCTCCTATTGGTTTGGTATTCCGAGGTCACCCCTCCGAATACAATGGCTACTATTGGATACTGGGCTGCTAATGCCACTATTGATTGTATTGTATTGTATTGTTGGCTCGGGATAGATTTCTGACAACCCTTACACTTTTGATATACCTATATTGTACCTTCTGTAATCCCCAACGCACCATATTCTGTATTGATTGTCCATTACTCAGTAACCTTATGTGACTCACTCTACTACCATGATATATATATTCCATTGCATTGATCTGTTATACTCTCATTTCGTTACTTCAGACTCTCTTTCCATTCACGTACCGGGTTATTATATGATTATTGAATTTGATTATGCTATTCATGTTTTTTGTGGCTACCATTTACCCTGCTAAGATATGATTAATATGCGATTACATGATTCACCTGTTGTCATGCTAATATCTGACTATATGTTTATCTTACTGTTATGTGACCCTTTGATTTTGTCTGGTGACCATGCTAGTGTGTAATCGATTGTTTTATCTGTTTATCATGTTGTATCACTATTTGATACGTGTGGCTTCCATGTTTTAACTGCTGATAGTATTTCTGCTATTATGATTCTTGTGTCGTTATTAACTGTGGGTTACTTGACTTGTGTGTTTGCCATGCTCACTTTCTAGTTAGTTGCTTCCGCTAGCTTTTAAATTTCGTTTGGCTTATATGCAATCTGATTTCCTGATTAACTGTATGCCTGGTTATTTAGATGTGCTTATGTATGTGTTATCGATGCGTTACTTTCTTTGTTCTCCCCTGTTATCTGTTCTTTCTGTATATCTGTATAATTGTGTTCTGCAGGATCCTCATTGACTCATTGTTTCCTTTCCGTTGCGACCGCGTTACTGTTTACTTTGTTTCAATTCGTATGCTGATTTTGCATAGCTTTCATTGTGTTATATCTGTTCACTGGGCTTTTTAAGCTCAGTCGCATTTCTTTTCCTGCGGTAGGTTTTAGGTTGGAAGATAGGCTTTGTCGGGCTGAGAGTTGGTTATCTGAGTGGACCGACCCTAGTTACCTTATGATTTTGGACTTATTTTGAAGAGCGATTGTTTCGATATTTCATTTCCATTTATTGACATTTTGGATTTTGTATTTTCTTTGTAAGTCATTCATTTATATGACTTGGTATTTTTATTTATATTGTTTCCGCTTGTAAAATTTTAATTGTATGTTCTGATATGACACAAGAATGTGACACTTCTACCCTTGCTAGGTTGGGGTGTTACAATTATGGTATCAGAGCAAAGGTTTCGTCATGTTGACCTTAGGATTAACCTGTGAGGACTGGGTTGTTAGGAATTAGAAATTCCCGGTATTAAAGAGTCGGTCACCTCAAGTATATGTAATCGTTAGAAAGCTCGTAGTCGTAGTTATCTTAAGTTTAGTAGTACTTAGTTAAGTAACACCGTGGAGGACGGACGGGTCTTTACCCACTGTATGCCAGATCCACAGCCCGATGTGTGGCGATTTATGTAAGACTATAAATACTCTCTACCTCCCAAGGTAGAGAGTTGGAGCTTATAATAAAATCTTTCACTTTCTCTCACTAAGTTCCCTAAACCTCTAACTTTCTCTCTCTAGAATTCCATCTATATGCTACTTTGTGTTATGGTTTGATGTGTATGTGAAAAGTTATATCTCACAATTGGTATCAAGAGCCATGGTTAGATCATATCTTACACATCTTTGGATTTATAGTGGTTTTTAGGTGGTTTTTGAGTTTGAATAAGTTTAGTGGTTTTTGCATCATTTGGGTGATTTCTTGTGTTAAAGTTTGAATTTTGTTGGTACTTTTATGTTTAGAATCATCACAAGTGTTTAGGTTTTCATTTGGTAAGCTTGAATCATCTTGGTTGGGTTGTTTTTGGATTGAAAAGTGATGTTTATATGGTTTTTCAAGCTAGCGACTTAGCTCACGGAGTGTTTTCTTGGTAGCGACTTGCTTCACATTTTTGTAGCGACTTACAGTGTTGGAGCTAGCGAGTTAGATCTAGCGAGTTAAAGTACAAGTAGTGGACTCTCCACTACGAGTAGCGACTTGGTGGTAGCGACTTGGTCTGTAGCGAGTTGCTCTTTAGCGACTTGTATCTCTAGCGACTTGTGTAGCGAATTGCTGCCAAAATTTGGCTAGCGACTTGGTCTGTAGCGAGTTACTACTTAGCGACTTGCTTTCTATCTAGCGACTTGGGATTCTAGCGACTTGGCTGTCTAGCGAATTAATTGGTAGCGACTTAGTGCATTTGTTTCTAGCGACTTAGTGCATTTGTTTCTAGCGACTTAGAGCATTATCATCTAGCGACTTGAGTGATTGTTTACGGTTTTCTCTTGATTTAGTAAAATCCCGTGAAAGAATCTATTTCCCGGTTTAATCATAGAGTTATAAAATCCCGTATAATCTGTTAACATGTCTACCAACGTCCCTACTGTCATCTCCACTGTTGCCGAGGATGTACAAGCAGCTGGCTCAGATACTCGTCCACCCATGCTTGACAGAACTGACTACGATTCTTGGGCTCAACGAATCAGATTGTATTGCCTTGGAAAGGAAAATGGTGTCAACATTCTCAAATCCATTGATGAAGGACCATATCGGGTTGAGACGACTAGAGACATACTTGATACTAATGAAGATGGTACTCCTGATTACGGAATGGACAGACCTAAGATGTACGATGAGCTTGATGATAAGGAGAAAAAGAGATTCGATGCAGATATCAGGGCTTCAAACATTGTTCTTCAAGGTCTCCCTAAAGACATCTACAAGCTGATCAATCATAACACTGATGCAAAGGCAGTTTGGGATAATGTTAAGATGCTTCTCTAAGGTTCAGAACTGACTATGGAAGACAGAGAATCCCAACTCTATGACGAATTCGAGCACTTCAAAATGAAACCAGATGAGAGTGTCTATGAGTACTATGTGAGATTCCATAAGTTAGTGAATGACATGAGGAACATCAGAATGACTATGCCTAACATTCAGCTGAACTCAAAGTTTGTGAACAACATGAATCCCGAATGGCACAAGTTTGTCACAGCTGTGAAGCTCACTAAAGGATTGAAGAATACAAACTATGAGCAACTCTATGCCTTCCTCCTTCAGAATGAGAGACATGCCATGTTTGAAAAATTGATTCTCAATCAGTTCAAAACCAACCAGGGAGAGACAAGCTCGTCTAATGACTCAACAGCCTTCTACTCAAACATCGGAATCACAACCAAAGCATCACAAGTCATACCCTTGGGGAATGGTAATCACAAACTCATTCCTGATCCCATGTTCAAACAAGCTGATGCTGATGCACACGTGGGTAACATCATTAATCAACTATGGCACACCCCCAAATTACGTGTTTAGCAGCGGAATGGAATACCTTGGGGAGGACTGTCATAGCATCAAAGTTACAGTTATATCGAACGACCTAAAGTGTCGTTTGGAAAATACATCGTTTGATTTAGTAAAATAATCAGAGTTTACATAATGTAGGTCTCAAATGAAAATCAATGTATGCGGAAATATGTTTGATACAAGCCAACGATGTTTTTAAAGTGTATAAATCCCATGTGAGACGCGTCGTCACCACGACTCTATGATATGTCCATATGCAAGCCATGAAGTGAATGCCTTAGATACCTGAGATAAAACATGCTAAAAAGTGTCAACACAAAGGTTGGTGAGTTCATAGAGTTTGGTTAACAAGTAAAGCCTTAAAAGAGTGTTCATGTAACAAAGTCAAAGTTTTTGGTCATTTAAAATAGTCCACGAAGCAAAGGCATCATAAATCCACTCAGTTCCAAGTTCCGCCCATACAAAACTTGCAACCTGTGTGTTTACAACCCACTGCTAAAAATAGAATGACAATTATGATTATGCGCATCAAGGTAGTTAAAAGTATAAATGTCACCACAAGGGTCTTCCAACAACTCGTGTTGGGATGTTCCTCCAACGCTCACGTTGGGCTGTATCCATAAAAATGGCCTTCCAACATATAAATGCTGGGATGTTCCTCCAACGACTCACGTTGGGCTGTATCCAAATAAATGGCCTTCCAACATATAAATATTGGGATGTTTGTAAATTAATAGCCTTCCAACAACTTAATTTGGAGCCACTAATTCTTGTATGTTTGTTTAAGTCTAGACACTACACGCACCAAGTCTAAAGTATATGTAATGTTGTTTGGCAAAAGAGTTTAAATGTTTTGGCCGGCTCCCGCAGGAGTTAACCGGTTGCTAAAGTATGTATGTTGATGCATAATTGAAAACAAGTTTAGCACATTAAGGCACATATCGCAATAAACCACACATAAAGTCCAAAGAATATAAGAAGTATAGTGTAACACAATTGTATAAATAGTTTGTGTGTTCACAAGAGTAAAACAAGTATTTAAGCATGTATCTCCCCCAAAGAGTTTGTAAGAATTTAAACGAGTAAGAGCGGGGTATGAACTCATAATAATACGTAAGAGTTTAAAGTACTTGTGAAAGTAAATGAAAATAGTTTGAGCATGTATCTCCCCCAAAAGTTTGTAAACAATTAATAGAAAGTGGGGCTATGAAAACTCACCTATTGCAATGGTTATGATGACAAAAGTGAGTACACCGAGATGTAGCGTGATACTTTAACCTTGACCTAGTGTGAATGATATGATACGTAATGAGTTATGATGTAATGTTATGCATGCATTTCGTATGTTATTTATACCATTTGCGAGTTTTGAAAATAATACTTATCGTCGAAAAATACTCTTTTGACGTCTTGACCATTCTTAAATTACTTTGCAAGTATTTACGTCAAAATGTCATCCTACAATAGTTTCTTAATGATCTATAGTGAATTTATCACTTTTCGTCGTAAAATAATGTCGTCGGAAATTTCTTGAAAGTGACAAAAATGGCTTCGAAAAACTAGTCGTAAAATGGTGTACGTCGAACGTTAGGAAACGAACTCGACGGTTTTGGAAAGTTTGTATCAAAATCTAGAAGTTTCAGTTCAGGAGTTTTCGACATAAAGGTCTCGAACATAAAGATAATAAGGGTTAAAGATGGTGATTTTGTCTAATGTTGTGTAAAAATGAGTTTCGGCCAATTTTAAGCATCAGTAAATAATTTATTAAAACTCCGCTATACAAACGGTTGGTCGTTTTGAAAAATATGCTTGGTGATCTTGATTTTATTAGAAGACATTTCGTTCCAAAAAGTTCCACATCATAGATAAAAACAGCCTCCAACATGGTCGTTTTAGTTACCGTAACACTTGTCTCGTAAAAATAATATAGTTTTCCTAAAATAATAAAGTTACGGCAATTTATGAAAACGTGCATATCTTAGTCGTTTCAAATCCGTTTTCTACGTATTATACGTCCTTAGCTTCGTATCAAAGTATACTAATATATTTTTGACAAGTCGAAATAATTTGTAAAGCTTAAAGCTCGTTTTTGACTCGAATAAAGTAAAAATAGTATGCTGAAATTTTCTGAAAATGTATATTTCGTCGTCAAACTTTAAAAATTCATAACTTCTTCGTTATAACTCCGTTTTAATCCGTTCAAGCGGCCACGGATTCGTTTTAAAGTATATTTTCTAAATATCAAGGCCAAAATTTCGTGCCTACTGTCGGATTTTCCAGAAAATCAAAATAAGGACAAAACACTTTTTATACTTATCGAAAATAGTTTTTCTCGTACCAAACCTATTCTAATCCCTTCAAATCAACTCCAAAGCTAATCTAATCCTACCATACACCTTCTTAGGGTGTCATGGGTTCCTAGACATCATCAAGACCAACATATACCAAGGGGATAATTATAGGATGACCTTATATATATATAACACTAAAAATCATGTAAAAATGGTATAAATCAACATAAGTCTTGCATGTTTGCTATGAAAATGATAAAATACATATGTAATGATAAGGAAAAATGAAGAATATAAATGATATGCTTACAAGTAACATGATGAGGTGATTAGAACCAAGGTTTAACCTAAACACTCTAGGTTTTTATTTCAAAACCTTAACAAGAGTGTGATTCTAGATTGTAATATACTTGTGCTTGAGAAAATTTTTTGATCCCTTGCTAACACTTGATGTGGCCGGTTTTGATGAGAGAAAACCAAAGAGAGAAGAGTTTTTCTAACTAGTGAATTTTGAGTGAATGAAATGAGATAAGTAAATCATGAAAGACTTTTATGTAAGTGTATAAACATATACAATCAAAAACCATACTATAATTAATGTCACCCTCCCCCTTGGTCGGCCAAGGGGGGAGGAATTTGAAGATATATATATTTTTTTTTCTTTTTACATACTTGTGTAATTATTAGAAAATGTAAGTAAAGTGTACATGTAGTAATACTTGTAAGGTTTTGTATATATTTTAGTGTCTTTTAGGAAATTTTAGGTGAAAGTAAATTTTTAATAGATCAAAGTAGAGTATATTGAGATCATAAAAATTGTAAAAATACATTCCTTGAAAAATCTGAGTGATATAATAATTATCGTGTAGTTTTTAAGAAAAACGTCGTAATAATATAAATTTAACGATTTATATACAAAATAAATTTAAAACACTAGGTAAACTCAAAATATAGTTTTTATAAACTAAATGTAAGTATAAAAATATATCGGGATCATTTTTAGAAGTAACGGATTAAATATTCAAAATAATAACTCACGCGATAACGTTTATTTAATATAAAATTTACGCGTTTAAGGTGAAATATAAAATCATGAATGAATTGATATGAAATGATGAATATGGAGTTTGAGAAATGACCGGAAATTGAGAATTGTGACATTCTTCACATGTCAGAGGAATCACGTCCTCGTGATTCGATTAATGATACTATGGCCCAAAACGCGACAAGGGTTCTAAAAGTTTATGCTCATGTATGGTCTAAATGATTATGCCAATGCTCATGCATATGAGTTACTTGTCCCACAAGATACGTTCCCGTGCTATCGTGAGAAATTCCCGTCCTAAATACATGCTTTCTTATGATTAGGCTCGATGAGACAAGCTTTCCCATTCTCAAGCAAAAATTTTAAAAGACTTTTTGGTAACCGATTTTTACTTAATCCCACAACTCATCAAACAAGAACTGTCATACGATTAGGCTAAATCGGTTTAGGTAACGACTTGTTTCTAGCTCGATCTTTGCAACTCATCAAACAAGAACTGTCGCTCGGATCAAACTGGAAACAAGTGGTTTGAAGAAAATCTTTTGAAAATTTGGCTTGATTACGGAATTGCTTACACATATGAGACTACTACTCCCTTCATTGCATGATTCTTCCTGAATTAGACATAGGTGATCAGGCTATGTATAATTTAGGAGTAACTATGCAATGCTTGGACTAATCGACTCATATGATGTTTGGTGTTGAGTCATAAGTCCGCTTGTATAAAGAATGTGCACTTATAATGATATGATGAGATGCTATGATGATGTGGTTATAGTCTAGGGTCGATGATGCAACCTAGTTCTCTATAACCGATGCTCTGATACCAATCTGTCACACCCCCAAATTATGTGTTTAGCAGCGGAATGGAATACCTTGGGGAGGACTGTCATAGCATCAAAGTTACAGTTATATCGAACGACCTAAAGTGTCGTTTGGAAAATACATCGTTTGATTTAGTAAAATAATCAGAGTTTACATAATGTAGGTCTCAAATGAAAATCAATGTATGCGGAAATATGTTTGATACAAGCCAACGATGTTTTTAAAGTGTATAAATCCCATGTGAGACGCGTCGTCACCACGACTCTATGATATGTCCATATGCATGCCATGAAGTGAATGCCTTAGATACCTGAGATAAAACATGCTAAAAAGTGTCAACACAAAGGTTGGTGAGTTCATAGAGTTTGGTTAACAAGTAAAGCCTTAAAAGAGTGTTCATGTAACAAAGTCAAAGTTTTTGGTCATTTAAAATAGTCCACGAAGCAAAGGCATCATAAATCCACTCAGTTCCAAGTTCCGCCCATACAAAACTTGCAACCTGTGTGTTTACAACCCACTGCTAAAAATAGAATGACAATTATGATTATGCGCATCAAGGTAGTTAAAAGTATAAATGTCACCACAAGGGTCTTCCAACAACTCGTGTTGGGATGTTCCTCCAACGCTCACGTTGGGCTGTATCCATAAAAATGGCCTTCCAACATATAAATGCTGGGATGTTCCTCCAACGACTCACGTTGGGCTGTATCCAAATAAATGGCCTTCCAACATATAAATATTGGGATGTTTGTAAATTAATAGCCTTCCAACAACTTAATTTGGAGCCACTAATTCTTGTATGTTTGTTTAAGTCTAGACACTACACGCACCAAGTCTAAAGTATATGTAATGTTGTTTGGCAAAAGAGTTTAAATGTTTTGGCCGGCTCCCGCAGGAGTTAACCGGTTGCTAAAGTATGTATGTTGATGCATAATTGAAAACAAGTTTAGCACATTAAGGCACATATCGCAATAAACCACACATAAAGTCCAAAGAATATAAGAAGTATAGTGTAACACAATTGTATAAATAGTTTGTGTGTTCACAAGAGTAAAACAAGTATTTAAGCATGTATCTCCCCCAAAAAGTTTGTAAGAATTTAAACGAGTAAGAGCGGGGTATGAACTCATAATAATACGTAAGAGTTTAAAGTACTTGTGAAAGTAAATGAAAATAGTTTGAGCATGTATCTCCCCCAAAAGTTTGTAAACAATTAATAGAAAGTGGGGCTATGAAAACTCACCTATTGCAATGGTTATGATGACAAAAGTGAGTACACCGAGATGTAGCGTGATACTTTAACCTTGACCTAGTGTGAATGATATGATACGTAATGAGTTATGATGTAATGTTATGCATGCATTTCGTATGTTATTTATACCATTTGCGAGTTTTGAAAATAATACTTATCGTCGAAAAATACTCTTTTGACGTCTTGACCATTCTTAAATTACTTTGCAAGTATTTACGTCAAAATGTCATCCTACAATAGTTTCTTAATGATCTATAGTGAATTTATCACTTTTCGTCGTAAAATAATGTCGTCGGAAATTTCTTGAAAGTGACAAAAATGGCTTCGAAAAACTAGTCGTAAAATGGTGTACGTCGAACGTTAGGAAACGAACTCGACGGTTTTGGAAAGTTTGTATCAAAATCTAGAAGTTTCAGTTCAGGAGTTTTCGACATAAAGGTCTCGAACATAAAGATAATAAGGGTTAAAGATGGTGATTTTGTCTAATGTTGTGTAAAAATGAGTTTCGGCCAATTTTAAGCATCAGTAAATAATTTATTAAAACTCCGCTATACAAACGGTTGGTCGTTTTGAAAAATATGCTTGGTGATCTTGATTTTATTAGAAGACATTTCGTTCCAAAAAGTTCCACATCATAGATAAAAACAGCCTCCAACATGGTCGTTTTAGTTACCGTAACACTTGTCTCGTAAAAATAATATAGTTTTCCTAAAATAATAAAGTTACGGCAATTTATGAAAACGTGCATATCTTAGTCGTTTCAAATCCGTTTTCTACGTATTATACGTCCTTAGCTTCGTATCAAAGTATACTAATATATTTTTGACAAGTCGAAATAATTTGTAAAGCTTAAAGCTCGTTTTTGACTCGAATAAAGTAAAAATAGTATGCTGAAATTTTCTGAAAATGTATATTTCGTCGTCAAACTTTAAAAATTCATAACTTCTTCGTTATAACTCCGTTTTAATCCGTTCAAGCGGCCACGGATTCGTTTTAAAGTATATTTTCTAAATATCAAGGCCAAAATTTCGTGCCTACTGTCGGATTTTCCAGAAAATCAAAATAAGGACAAAACACTTTTTATACTTATCGAAAATAGTTTTTCTCGTACCAAACCTATTCTAATCCCTTCAAATCAACTCCAAAGCTAATCTAATCCTACCATACACCTTCTTAGGGTGTCATGGGTTCCTAGACATCATCAAGACCAACATATACCAAGGGGATAATTATAGGATGACCTTATATATATATAACACTAAAAATCATGTAAAAATGGTATAAATCAACATAAGTCTTGCATGTTTGCTATGAAAATGATAAAATACATATGTAATGATAAGGAAAAATGAAGAATATAAATGATATGCTTACAAGTAACTTGATGAGGTGATTAGAACCAAGGTTTAACCTAAACACTCTAGGTTTTTATTTCAAAACCTTAACAAGAGTGTGATTCTAGATTGTAATATACTTGTGCTTGAGAAAATTTTTTGATCCCTTTCTAACACTTGATGTGGCCGGTTTTGATGAGAGAAAACCAAAGAGAGAAGAGTTTTTCTCACTAGTGAATTTTGAGTGAATGAAATGAGATAAGTAAATCATGAAAGACTTTTATGTAAGTGTATAAACATATACAATCAAAAACCATACTATAATTAATGTCACCCTCCCCCTTGGTCGGCCAAGGGGGGAGGAATTTGAAGATTTTTTTTTTTTTTTTTTTTTTTCTTTTTACATACTTGTGTAATTATTAGAAAATGTAAGTAAAGTGTACATGTAGTAATACTTGTAAGGTTTTGTATATAGTTTAGTGTCTTTTAGGAAATTTTAGGTGAAAGTAAATTTTTAATAGATCAAAGTAGAGTATATTGAGATCATAAAAATTGTAAAAATACATTCCTTGTAAAATTTGAGTGATATAATAATTATCGTGTAGTTTTTAAGAAAAACGTCGTAATAATATAAATTTAACGATTTATATACAAAATAAATTTAAAACACTAGGTAAACTCAAAATATAGTTTTTATAAACTAAATGTAAGTATAAAAATATATCGGGATCATTTTTAGAAGTAACGGATTAAATATTCAAAATAATAACTCACGCGATAACGTTTATTTAATATAAAATTTACGCGTTTAAGGTGAAATATAAAATCATGAATGAATTGATATGAAATGATGAATATGGAGTTTGAGAAATGACCGGAAATTGAGAATTGTGACAAACTAGCTCTTCTCATTAGTCAAAACATGAATTCTCTCCCACAAACCAACAACAACCTCAGAACTGCATCTAACCCACATAATCAAGCTACTGTTAAAGATGGAAGGATCGTGGTGCAACCAGTTCAGGAAAGACAGTATGATCAGGGAAGAGGTGGAGCTGGGAGAGGTTATGTTGGAAACCAGAATCGAGGAAGAAATGGTAACCAAGGTCAACCTAAGCCAATCAAATGCTATAACTGTGGTGGTGAAGGACACATTGCAAGGAACTGCACATCTCCAAAGCGTCCACAGAATGCTGATTACTTCAGAGATAAGATGTTGCTGGCACAAGCTCAGGACAATGGTGCTGCGTTGGATGAAGAGGAATTGCTGTTTCTTGCTGAGGGCAATGCCAAGACCTATGATGCAGATGTGGATGAGCAGCCTATTCAGGAGATAGGTCACAATCATCAGAATGCCTTTCAAGTCGCTGACTGTGATGCATACGACTCTGATGTAGATGATGGACCTACTGCACACACAATCTTTATGGCTAGCATCTCTCCAATGGTTTCTCCCAAGATCTCTTCTTCACCACAAGCTGGCCCATCCAAGGACAAACTCATCTCAGAGGTATTAAAACTATACGATGAAGCTGATGTGCAACAGATGCATGACAAAGTACAATCAACTGAAACTATTGAATCAAATGTTGAAAATATGGGTAATAACAATATTGTCCCATACGATCAATACGTGAAACAAAGTGAAAGTGAAGTTGTACCAAGTGATGCATCTTCTGCAGTCAATAATGACTATGTCTTTGATGAATACACTGCATGTGCTCCTGATGATTCCATAATTTCTGAACTAAATGCCTATAAGGAACGTGTTGCTATTTATGAACAACGTGCAAAATTTGAGTTGACCACTCGTGAGCAGGAAATGGATGTCCAAGTGAGTACAGTAATTAGAAAAAGTAAGTTTAGAGAAGAAGTATTGAAACAAGAATTAAATTCCTTGCAAGAAAAACTTTCTAAAACAGCTAAACAAAAACAAGAACTTCAAGAAAATGTGAAAATGCTTAAGCAAGAATTTAATGCAAAGGAATCAAAACTCTTGAGAGATTTTTCTAATCTGAAAACTTTGAAAAACAAACTTGAAAACAAGTTGTACATACAAGGAAACACCATTCAGACTGCTCACATGGTCACCAAACATCGTGTCTTAAGCGATAAGCATAGCATTCCCCTTGTTGAGGAACCAAATCCAGAGGTAATTAAAAAGGCTAGAAATGCTCATAAGGTGCTTTATGATGGTGATGAAATCCTTAAGCCTAGGCAGAAACCTAGTTGCGTTGAGTGCACTGAGGAAGATAAGAAATCAAATGAAATCACTAGGGAAAAGATGAATAAAAAACAAAATGATCCTAAATGCAAAGAGAAAAACATAATTATCGCTCCTCATGATTACAAGAAGGAAAACTGGATTTCCTTGAACAAGTTTAAGCCTCAGACATTGTTGACTCCCGAACAAGTCTTCTGGAAAAAGGATTTAGATAAACAGAAAGCGGAAAATATTGTTGAAACCAACCCTCCCCTTTGGAAAATGCCTAGAGCAACTGTGTATCCTCCTAATACACCAATGCATCTTTTACCTAGAAAAATTGCCACTAAAAGCAAGACATTAATTATCCAATACGTGATATTTCAACTATTTGTTGATTTTGAGAAAACTTGCAAGAAAAGGATCACACCCACAGGTATAACTGAAGGAGAAAGGGGTTTTGAACAAATGAAAGAATGTTATTTGACTGAGGTCATGCCCTTCTTTAAACTTCTAAAAGATCACTTTGAGAGTCTTAAAAAGGGGATAGAAACTGATATTAAGGGAATGGAAAAGGAATTTGATGCAATGGTTGTTGAAGTTAGTGACTTTGAGCGTGCACTGAAATATAATGAGATTGAGAGAAAGAACTTGCATACATTAAATGAGAATCTTATTACTGAATGTGTTGCTCAAGATGTGTTTTTCACTGCTTCAAATTGCTCTATTAATGCTTCCAAATTTCATGAATTATCTGTGGCCCTGAAAGTCTCCCATGATCGAGTCATTGAGCTTGAAAAAACTAATTCTAAACTAAATGAGAAAATTGAACTGGATGATCACGACAATTTCGTTAAACATTTTTCTAAACTAGAAGTTGAGCATTTTAATTTACAACTAAAATATCAACATCTTAAAGAAAATGTCAAAACTTCAAATGTCAAGACATCTTCAGATGCTCCAGAGTTTGATACAGTTTTTCAAATTAACAAACGTGATGAACAGATTCAAGCTCAGTGCAACACAATCAGAAAGTTGAAAGCCCAAATCTCTCAATTAAAGGGTCAAACAAACAATATGACAGGCTCCCAAATGCCTCCTTCTTTAGATTCTCAGAATTCTCAAACGTTTCATCTTCAAAACCTAGTAAATGCTTTACAAAAGGAAAACGAAAGTTTTCTAGAAGAAAATGAAAAGGTTAAACGTCACTTCAATGAGTTGTTTGAATCAATTAAAGTCACTCGTAACAAAAACAACGAACAAATAACTTCATTGCAAAAGGAAATTGAGAATCTGAAGAGTCAGGTAAAAGGGAAAATGCCAATGATAAATGGGGAGAATGTTGTATCTAAGGCTCACTCTGGTAATAAATATGCTTTATCTGTGACATATGTCCCCCCTCATCTAAGGAACAACAAACTTGCCATTCAAACATATTTCTCATCCCTTAAGGATTGCTTAGAATGTCTGCGTGAGATTGTTGAAGAGGATAAGCTAGAGAAACCTCATGATAATGCAATTGGACATGCATGCTTATATGCCAAACGATCTCAAGAAATCTTAGAATGCTTGATCACAATATGCCCAAAGACATTAGGTGAGAGAGTTAACCCTTTGATTCCATGCTCAATGCCTAAGGCCAAATATGATATGCACTCGATTCCCAATGCTTTGAATGTGAGCCGTAGTGTACCCTTGAGCAGTTCAGATTCTAGATCTGTCAATACTAAGAAAGAGAACTCAAGTGTGCCTTCTAGGAGTACAAATCTCAGTACCTCTAGTTTTAAGAATGTGAACCGTAGTGCACCTGCATGTAGTTCAGATCCCAGCACATCTAAACAGGTGGTGCAAAGAGTAGTAAAACAAACTAATGTTCCCATTCCCTATACAGGAGTAATCAGTGACATTAAAGGGAGCAGGTCAAAGTCTCAAGACAATACAAGGAATGATAGGACCTCGCAAGCTAAGAATGTGCACTGGAAAAGAGTAGAAGAACAATCTAGGAACTTTAAGTTTGAATCGAATAAAACGAATCGTGTTGATTCTAGTATTAGCCATAGGCGTACTGTAATTAATTCGAATTCTGATACTATTTGCAAACCTTGTACTGATGTCTGCTTGAATTCTGTTCCTAATCATGGATGTGGTGTTACTGTTCTGCCTAATGATGTTAATTGTCCAGTTAATATTGTTAATGCTAAAATTCTTGCTAAGAAGGCTAAAAGGCAAAAACGAAAGAAAGTTAGAAAACAGTGGAAACCCACAGGAAGAACATTCAGTAAAATAGGCTTTTATTGGACACCTGTTGGTCTTAAGACTAATCAGATAATGCCCACTAGAAAATGGATGCCTACTGGTAGAACTATTCCCTTAAGAAGTGATCACACTATGAACAGGGCTAATACTGACACTAGTACTGCATCTATTCACAACGATTCCATTGCCTCACTTTCTGATATGAATGTTTCTATTTCTGATGTGGGTGTTCCAAACATTGTTACTAACCAAATGGAACCCATTCTTGCATGGGGATCCCAATTATCCAGTTATCCATTCTTGTCTGTGTTCAACTGCAGATCGTTCAAATCGTTCTGTGGTACCTGGACTCAGGCTGTTCCAAGCATATGACTGGAGACCGGTCGCGGCTCATGAACTTCGTGAGCAAATTCATCGGGACTGTTAGATTTGGTAATGATCATTTCGGTGCCATCATGGGTTATGGAGATTATGTAGTTGGTGATAGTGTCATCTCTAGAGTTTACTATGTAGAAGGTTTGGGTCACAATCTGTTCTCTGTTGCTCAATTCTGTGATTCTGATCTAGAAGTTGCCTTCAGAAAACATACCTGCTTTGTTAGAGATCTTAATGGTAAGGAACTGCTAAAAGGAACTCGTGGGTCAAATCTTTACACCATCTCTATCGATGACATGATGAGGGCTTCTCCAATCTGCTTGCTATCAAAGGCTTCAAAAACAAAGTCATGGTTATGGCATCGTCGTCTCAATCACTTGAACTTCGGCACCATCAACGATCTTTCCAGAAAGGACTTAGTTGTAGGTTTACCTAGACTAAAGTATGAAAAGGATCATCTCTGTTCAGCATGTCAATTGGGAAAAAGCAAGAAGTATGCCCATAAACCCAAACCTACTAACTCTGTCACAGAAGTTCTTCATATGATTCATATGGATTTATGTGGACCAATGAGGGTGCAGAATATCTTTGGGAAGAAATATGTGTTAGTTGTGGTTGATGATTATTCTAGATTCACCTGGGTCAAGTTCTTAAAGACAAAGGATGAAACTCCTGATATCATCATCAAACTCATCAAACAGCTGCAGGTTAGACTAAACAAAACTGTCAGAATTATCAGAACAGACAATGGAACTGAGTTTGTCAACAAACAACTTAGTGAATTCTATGAAAGCGTTGGAATCAGCCATCAAAGAAGTGTTCCACGAACCCCTCAACAGAACGGTGTAGTTGAAAGACGAAATCGTACTCTTGTTGAAGCTGCTAGAACAATGCTGATCTACTCAAAGGTTCCAATGTTTCTCTGGGCTGAAGCAATTGCCACTGCATGCTACACACAAAATCGTTCCCTGATTCACACTATTCATGGAAAAACTCCATATGAACTTGTCCACAACAGAAAACCTAATCTATCTTTCCTTCGTGTGTTTGGTGCATTGTGCTATCCAACTAATGAGGGTCAAGACTTAGGCAAACTTAGGGCCAAAGCTGACATTGGAGTATTTGTAGGATATGCATCAAACAAAAAGGGATACCGAATCTACAACAAAAGAACCCGAAATATCATGGAAACAATTCACGTTACGTTTGATGAGCTGACCGGTCAAATGGCTCCTGGTCACTCCAGCTCAGGACCCGCACTTCAAAACAGTCCCATTGGTTCATCCCTTGTTCCAAACTCCTCTCAAGAAACTCCATATGTACCTCCATCTGAAGATGATGTAAAGAAATTGTTTGATCCTATGTTTGATGAACTGTATGATTCAATTACTAATGAGGTGCTGATCCCTACAACAGAGGTTGCTCATATTCCAGTGAATGAAGTCAATCCTTCAGTCTCAATATCTTTAAGCCAAGAAGCACCTGCTGCTGATCCTTCAGTCTCATCAACAAATCATCATTCTTCAAATGTACATCATGGAAATGTTTCTGGCATCAATGATGAAGTTAATCCCTTTCCTACTCCTGAAGATGCTCCATTTGAAAACATATTTGCTACTCCTGAATCATCATCAGAACCATCTTCTTCAGGAGACATCGACTCAGCTACCTCAGTTCCTCAACAAATGCCACATGAACACCTCAGAAAATGGACTCACGATCATCCATTAGACAACATCATTGGTAATCCCTCCCGTCCTGTATCAACCCAGAAACAACTTGCAACCGATGCCTTATGGTGTTTCTTCAACTCCGTACTATCTAAGATCGAACCAAAAGATGTTAAAACCGCCATGAATGAAGACAGATGGTTCAATGCCATGCAAGATGAAATTCATGAGTTTGATCGTCTTGATGTATGGGAGTTAGTACCTGCTCCAGATTGTGCTATGATTATAGCTCTAAAATGGATCTTCAAAGTAAAACTTGATGAGCATGGTGATGTGTTGAAGAACAAGGCTCGATTAGTTGCTAAAGGATATCGTCAAGAGGAGGGTATAGACTTTGAAGAATCTTTTGCTCCAGTTGCTCGAATCGAGGCAATCAGAATCTTTCTGGCTAATGCTGCTAGTAAGAACATGGTAGTTTATCAGATGGATGTAAAGACGGCATTTCTAAACGGAGATCTTAAAGAAGTCGTCTACGTCAGCCAACCTGAAGGATTTGTGAATCAAGAGCATCCTACTCACGTTTATCGTTTGAAGAAGGCTCTTTACGGTTTAAAGCAAGCTCCAAGGGCATGGTATGATACACTGTCAAAGTTTCTTCTATCAACCGGATTCATCAAAGGAGCAGTTGATCCTACATTGTTCACCAGGAAGTCAGGCAAACATTTGATTCATGTTCAAATTTATGTTGATGATATTATTTTTGCCTCGACTGACCCAATGGAATGTGATCGTTTTTCAAATGAAATGAGTTCAAAGTTTCAAATGTCAATGATGGGACAAATGTCATTTTTCTTGGGATTACAAATTTCTCAAAGTCCCGGAGGCATTTTCATAAATCAATCTAAATATGCAACAGAGATTTTAAAGAAATTTGGATTTGATTCAAGTGACCCTGTTGACACCCCCATGATTGACCGAACCAAACTAGATGAGGACCTCTCAGGGATCATGATTGATCAAACGAAATATCGGAGTATGATTGGATCCCTGATGTATCTCACTGCTAGTAGACCAGATATCTTGTTCGCTGTTTGCATGTGTGCAAGTAAGCCTACTAAAAAGCACCTTGAAGCAGTTAAACGGGTCTTTCGGTATCTCCAAGGAACCATCAATATGGGACTATGGTACCCGAAGGACACCGGTATGTCACTAACGGCCTATGCAGATGCTGATCATGCAGGTTGTCAAGATACACGTCGAAGTACGTCAGGAGGTGCTCAGTTTTTGGGTGATAAGTTTGTGAGCTGGTCTTCAAAGAAGCAAATGAGTACCTCTATTTCCTCTACAGAGGCTGAATTCATAGCCATGTCATCTTGTTGTGCTCAAATCTTATGGATAAGATCTCAATTATCTGACTATGGCTATGAATTCAACAAAATCCCTCTGTACTGTGATAATAAAAGTGCTATTGCTCTCTCATGCAACAACGTTCAACACTCAAGAGCAAAGCATATCGACATTCGACATCATTTCATCAGGGAACAAGTAGAAAAAGGTGTGGTGGAACTATATTTTGTGAGGTCTGAATATCAATTAGCTGACATCTTCACCAAAGCTCTTGCAAGAGAACGTTTTGAGTTTATTCTTCCACGTCTTGGCTTGAAAAGCCTTCAACCAGAAACACTCAAACGTCTTCAGGAGGAAGACGAGGAGTAAAGGTCTATCTTCGTCTATCTTTTGTATATATATCTATTGGAAAAACAAAACACAAAATTATAAAACCTTCAAAAATCAAATAGAAAAATATAAATCTTTCAAAATCCATAAAAATCTGAAAAATTCGAAAAATCTTCAAAAAATATTGTCATTTTGTCATGTTTTTCTCGGTTCGATAATATCTACGGTCTTTGTGCTGTCATTCAAAGAATGACACGGGACTTTAGATGTTTGTTCGAATGTTATTAAAAAAAAAAAAAAAAAAAAAAAAAAAAAAAAAAAAAAAATCAAAAAATCAAAAAAAAAAATATTTTTTGGGAGAAAGAGAAATGGTTTATTGTCATTTTCAGGCAATAACCCGGTTTTAAAAGAAAGAACAGAGCCATGTTTTAACATGTTTTCACATTCCATGCTCTGATTCTATAAACATTTATCTGCTGAAAACCAAATGCTTTGAAAAATAACTCGGTCTCAATTTTTGATAATCATCTGGACTTATTTGTCAAAATCTCTATCTCTCAATCAACAACCTATGTCATTGATTGAGGGGGAGAATGATTTCAATTAAATTAAAAAGTTATTTGGCATAAAATTGTTTTCAAAAGATATACATGCATGTTTTTATCAATGGAGTGTAAAGTCTTAAAATCCGATCCTTATCAGTTCAAACGCTTTCACAATCAAGTCACAATTCTCCTTAAAAGCTTTCAAAATCAATTTAAATCTATACGAGATCACAAATCTCAAATGTTTTGATAATTGTGATCGGGGGAGAATGTGTGATTTAAATTGGATTTAAACTGATAATTCGGTAAATGGTTTCATAAGAGTGGACATGCTGTCCTTCCCACATGTGACAAACGATTTCAAATTTTCCATGCACATGTTGAGGGGGAGCATCTATCTTAAACCTTTGATTTGAAACGTGATCTTTCATCCCAATGTGCAGGTTCCTTCTAGTATGTGCAAAACTCTTTTCAAACCTTGAGGCACATATTGAGGGGGAGCGAATTTATGGAAACCTCATCCTTCCCGGAAATCCTATATCTACTTGATTTGATATGGGAAGTGATGTTGATATCTTTTAGAAAATGGTAATCAAAGAAGATAATTCTTTCTCTTGCCTCCGTGTGCTAAACATTTTCAAATACTTGATGCACATGTTGAGGGGGAGTTCTCGTTCTAAAAATATCAAAAACAATTCAGGTACAAAATGCTTTGATAATATATCACAAGTATCTGAATTAATTTTCAAATGGTTTTCAATTGGATCCAATGGCAGACGAACAATACCAAATAGACCGACCAACTTTACTTTATGTACGGTGATATAAGGATGATAAGGTTAGGTATGTGTTCCCATGATCCGCCAGAACCGGAGGGATCTACCCAGGGACAATCCACTAGTTAGTGTAGAAGTCCTTAGGTATCATGATAAAAAGGAGAAAAATGAGATATGGGAAGAGTGCGGACTAAGACTGAGCTAGTACTGGAATAAACCCAACAAGGTTCTAGCTATGAAGTCTCGGTAAGCACTGAAGGGGTTGAAGAATTAAAAAGAATTGAATGAGAAAAGGGTGAAAACAAATAGCCCTCCATTTATTCAACCTTAGGGCAGAAACCGGGTTCACTTCATATGCTACTGATGGTAACATCGGTATTGAAGACAAGACGTCATGGACCCAGTGACGCACTACACTTCAACTTTCCAAACTACTCAAGTTCCTCTTAAAAGGACTTGTTTCATTCTCACGGGGAACCGACATTATCTATCGACTTTCTCTTAGAGATGGTTGATATTGAAGAAGGAGACCCTCTCCCTAGTCTCCGGCACAGGATCCAAATATGCACAAATTGAGTCTAGAGCCACGAGATCATCAATAAATCTCATTAGGACACTTTCAATGAAGACTCTCTGTTTTCACACAATGTGGAAAGAGAGATTATATCTTGAGTCCTACGCATTAACCTTGTGGTATTGCCAGAACATCTGAGTGATGTGTTTACATATTCACAATGAAGATGGAAAGCCTTCTGGAGCCAACATCTAACAAGCTCCTGGTAGGTGGCATGTGAGATCTATTATATAGATCAACCATGTGACAACTGAACAGAAACAATGGGGCGATTCAATCTCTTGAATCAATCCTGGTTCAGGTTATGGATTGACGGATGCCTTTGAAAAACCGGTCTTTGTGCTTAAAAACTCTTTTTATTAGCACATCGACTGTGTACTCATTTTTCAAACCAAAAGGTATTTTTATGATTGATAATTGATTTTCAATAAAACCTTCGTTGTATTGCAAAAACAATTTCTATTGAGCAATACACGATTGTTTTCCAAATCTCTTTTCATCAATCAGTGAACTTAAAATTCGCTGGTTCACTCACTCCGTGTTGTCTTCTTTGAGACGTTCCGGTTTGAGAACAGCTAGAACAGCTGCGAAACCCTGTCAAGGAGATTCTTAGGAATCCTACCTGATCACAGGCAGTATTTATACTGATCAACGGGGAACCGTGGGCCGTGTACCTCAATTCAACGAAAGTGATCAAAGACACTTTCGTGCGATTTATTGCTAACTGTTGTATGCAGGTACGCCCGACGTTTGCAGCTGATCAGAATGAAGCGGTCAATCCATAGCCGCATGCTCACTTAACACATTCATCTCAAAAGAAATCACGATTAGTGCATCAATGACTCTGATATTTTCACTCCATGCTTCTGCTACGCTGCTGCCAATATCATGATTCAACAAATGCTTCCGCTACTCTGATGAGAATATTTCATGATCCAGAATGTGAGCATGTCGGTCCTAATGTCACAACATCACATAATACCAAAACCACAAAGGATGTCACAGAGATTCTTGATAGCTGATGATCTCAAATGATGGCTCAAAATTATTATCACGTGGATCAGTAAAAGACCTCCACTTGAAGTAACCAAACATGCAATGTGAAGAATCAATGACTACGAGCTTAGAAGCAAAGGACTACATCAAGAATGCAAGAACAATCTCTAATGTAATATCTAGTTGTATTCAATGTAATTTTGGTACATGATTGAGGTGACCTCCCTTAGGGGGAGATTGTTAGGAATTAGAAATTCCCGGTATTAAAGAGTCGGTCACCTCAAGTATATGTAATCGTTAGAAAGCTCGTAGTCGTAGTTATCTTAAGTTTAGTAGTACTTAGTTAAGTAACACCGTGGAGGACGGACGGGTCTTTACCCACTGTATGCCTGATCCACAGCCCGATGTGTGGCGATTTATGTAAGACTATAAATACTCTCTACCTCCCAAGGTAGAGAGTTGGAGCTTATAATAAAATCTTTCACTTTCTCTCACTAAGTTCCCTAAACCTCTAACTTTCTCTCTCTAGAATTCCATCTATATGCTACTTTGTGTTATGGTTTGATGTGTATGTGAAAAGTTATATCTCACAGTAGACATTAGGCTTTGGTCTGTTCTGATCTCTTTCGATTCCTTTTGATTGTCGTTCAGATTTGACTTCGATATTCTTTTGTCTTCACTGATTTGGCCTTCTTCTCTTCGCATTTAATTTTTCTATTTTAATTTTGCACATCCGTTTGTCAATCGTTATATGGAGACTACTCGTAGAGCCGAAGATGATGGTGCCGACCCTGCATTGCTGCAACAATTTCTGGAGAGGTTCGTGAAACAGAAGCCGCACCCGATCGTGATGCTGTTGGAGACGTCAGGATGCTGCTGAAGGGAGCTGGACGGATCAACCAAAGGCGCGAAGACGGAGACATGATTTAACTGGTGGCTGAGAAGGTTCATCTACTTCGTTGATTTGTTCAGAACACGGTTTGAATCGTGAAGTTTTATCGTTTAGCATTTTGGTGATATCTCAGTTTTGTTTTTGGATCGTAAGTAGCGAGTCATAAGGAACCGTTTCGAGCAAGTTGGTAGGCTCCCTTGTTTTGTTGTATGGTAAGTTGGTTTGATGTTTTTATGCTGCTTGTATGAGGATCTGGTCTGTTTTTGTATGTTACTTGCTATCTGTATGTTATCTGTTTTTATGCTGCTTCTACCCTTTCCGGGTTGGGGTGTTACATGAGTAACGCATACTGATAACATCAAATAGTCCTGAATATTAAGTGTCAATTTCCCCCGATAATGCTCGTATTTTATATCATTTATATGGATTTACACTTGTTTTCCTCTATATTTCACTTTCAGGTAAATTACGAGCATTGGAGCTAAAGATACGCGAATTTGGAGATTTTATAAAGAAATAATGATAGTTTGCCCACTGTGATGAAGTTACGACGTAACTCAACTCTCACAATACGCCGTAACTAATGCCTGACTCAGAAGGCCAGCTCAGCAGAATATTACGGTGTAACTCCCACTAAGGATTATGCCATAACCCATTAGGTCAAAAAGAAGTTCCACGCCGCTACAAGCTACGCCGTAACTCCTTCCAACGATTACGGCGTAATCATGACATTATAACCTGTATTGAAGATACGGCGTAACTCATTCCATGTGTTACACCGTAACCAACTATAACGAGAGAATTATTACGGATTTATATAGGTTACGACATAACTCTCAACTTAAGTTACACTGTAACTACATATCACCTATAAATACCAGCCCTAAATTCTGCATTTCACATCATTCACTCCACACCAAAAGCATAGAACGTGAGTAGGGGACCAAAGGCAGATCTTAAAGAGCATATAGAGCCATCTCCAAAGGAGAAATCACTGCCTAACGATAAGCATTAGCGATTATCTTTCTTTTTACTTTCGATTCATGTATTTCAATATGTTAAACATTGAATTGATTGTTTCATTTATTATGATCGGCTAAGCACCTCTGGTGCTAGCCTAGTTATGATTCCTTAATTGTTGTGTTTATGTTTACATTGCTTCCGTATAATTGTTTCTAGTGTATGCATGCATAGTTTGTTTGTAGCTACCCTTGTTTCGGTAGTTTTGAATGGCGGTAGTTTCTAGTTGATTAGGAGAATTGAAAAACTGACCCTAAGTAGGTAGACTTAGTGGGAAGGGTAAGAATTGACCAACTGACGACCCTTCTTCGCTTGTGCGAATTGACCAAATGATCACCTGTCGTTTAGATGAACTTAAGAAGTTAGGGATGAGTGTCTAAGATGCTAGCGCCCGAGCACTCATTGTTATGAATCTTGCATGTAGTGGAACTTAATGACTTGGCTTAGGGGACTAAAAACAACTGGACTTTCAAGGGTAGTAGCTTGATCTTCGGTGGAAACCTTTGCTGATAGGTGAGGACGAGCTGACCAAATGCTGTCCTAGTGACCTAAACCCCCACTTGAATCAATTGGAAGTAATTAGACAAGAACATAACATGATAGGATGAGTAACTTGGTTAGCACACTTCTCCTCTATTGATCACATCCTTGACTTTATTTGCTTTCTTCATTTCTTGTTTTCTTAGTTAATTAATTATTTCAAAACCATTAAAACCAGTGACACCTAGACTTAATTAGAATCCGCTCACATAGCTCTTGGGACTACCTCGGTTTTACCGATTACTACACTACACACGAATGGGTACACTGCCTGTTAGTACATAAGGTGGACCATAGGTAAACGAGACACTTATAAATATTAAAACTTGGTCAGTAAAACCTGCATCACATACCATCCTCAAACAGATGGACAAAGTGAAAGAATGATCCAAACTCTGGAAGACATGCTGAGAGCATGTGTGATCGATTTCGGAAAAGGATGGGATAAGCACTTACCTCTGGTAGA
Source organism: Chrysanthemum seticuspe (assembly GCA_019973895.1). Classification (NCBI taxonomy): domain Eukaryota; kingdom Viridiplantae; phylum Streptophyta; class Magnoliopsida; order Asterales; family Asteraceae; genus Chrysanthemum; species Chrysanthemum seticuspe. Next base: position 161,591,166 of record BPTQ01000004.1, read on the forward strand.
ATTCTCCTACAATAACAGTTATCACGCAAGCATTAAAGCCGCTCCATTTGAAGTGCTTTATGGAAGAAAATGCCGATCACCCGTTTGTTGGGAAGAAGTTGGAGAAGTACAACTTACTAGCCCTGTGATTGTCCAAGAGACATCTGAAAAGATAATGCAAATCAAGCAACGGCTACAAGCAGCTCGAGATAGGCAAAAGAACTATGCAGATGTCTGAAGAAAACCAATGGAATTTCAAGTGGGAGATCGAGTAATGCTCAAAGTATCACTCTGGAAGGGAATGGTCCGATTTGGAAAAAGAGGAAAACTCAAACCCCGATACGTAGGACTGTTCAAAATTCTGCAAAGAGTTGGTCCAGTAGCGTATAAGCTCGACCTTCCGGAAGAGCTCAGTCAAGTACATGATACTTTTCACGTTTCAAACCTTAAGAAGTGTCTATCCGATGAAACCCTTGCTGTTCCTTTAAAGGACATACAACTCAATGATAAACTTAGCTTCGTAGAAGAACCCGTTGAGATCATGGACAGGGAAGTCAAGAGGCTAAAGCAAAGCCGCATTCCTATCGTTAAAGTTCGATAGAATCATAAGAAAAGAGGTGTCGAGTTCACCTGGGAACGCGAGGATTTAATGCGTTCCAAGTATCCCCACCTGTTCACCTAATCACCCATGACAACCTCTGCGAGTTAAACAGCGGGACGCGGTTCTCTTTAAGGGTAGGTACTGTAAGCTCCCGGAAAATTTCATCGTAATTAACATATTAAACATGAATAAAGCACGGTTTAAAACATCATGAATTTTTCCACTCATCATATTTGCATATCATTTGGCATATGCATGATCAACGCAACCCAAGCGTTCAAAATTATACCGTTGTGATCCGAACGAAATTCCACTCGATCCCGATATCTTTAAATATTTAAAGTATATATAAAATTATATAAAAATATATATAATAAATAAAAATAAATTTATATTATATTAGACCGGGCCTAAAAGCCCAAATCATACCCATCTCACATTGGGCCTCACCGAGCCCAACTCCTACTATATTTTCTTGGGCCTCGTTTTGCATCCCAGCCCAACACCACCTTATATCTCCTTGGGCCTTTGACATACATCCGATCCAATCGCCAAGCCCACCTCCCTTGTATACTTGGGCCTCGCCTACTGCCGGCCCAACACCACCCAAATATGAATTTTGTACACTAATTTTACACTAGGAACTTTACCACTTATTCCCCGCTCCCTCCCTTGTTCCTGTGTCCCAACGAGCCCAACATAAGTCCCAACCCAACACCTCTAAAACTTTGTCAATATAATTCCTTTCATCTCTTTTGTGACCGGATGTAGTGAGCCAAGGAAACCAATAAAACAAACTAAGTAACAAAACTTGTTACTTGATCCTATGACTAGTCGAAGCTAACATAGAAACACAAAACAAGTAAACATTTTCTTTTTCCTCTTTGGTCACATATGTGTTTGCGTGTATGTGTGTTAAAAAGGAGGCAAAAACCACACTTAGCCACCCTACAAATCTTAGTTTAATAACCTAAATCCACCCAAAACCACTTTGACCTAGCTTTGACCCCAAGACCCATCAGATTTTATGTTTCAAGCGACTTGACAAACCATGGCATTCCTTGATTTAAGCTGCCCCAAATCCCACGCCTCACTACCTTACAAAGATCAAACACAAAATATTTCAATGCCATGCTTACATTTTCCTTATAACCACCACCAATACTTAGGATATTCACACAAGAACTCTCAAAAAAACTCACTCTCACTGTCGAATATCATCAAGGAAAAAGAAGGGAAACGTTGCAATACAAAGGGAATATAGGAAGTTGGGTAAAACGAGCAAGTTATAAGGAGAACAAGGGGTTCCCGAGTCCATTCTACTCGTTCACTCATCTCACGTATCTTCACCACTCCTTGTGAGTGTAGTAAGTATTTTACAAACTCGTTTACTTATTAACATAGTTATATCACAATACAACAATGTTAAACGCACCATTTGGAACATTTCTTTCTTTTGTAAAACGCGTATATAAAGATTGATGTTACACTCGACATTCAATATTGCTAATAATCTCTTATAAACACGCCACATTATGCTCACGACATTAATAATCGACCTAGAAACCCCCTAAACCCGCTTACCTCGTACGTTTACAAAACTCAACCAAAAACTGATTGGGCCTTAAGGCCCAAATACGTGTAAACTAAGCCCAAAACCTCTTAAACCAGTCCATTAACAAAAATATTAAGCAATAAGCTCAAAATAAGCTAACTTGAGCTTTTGAAGAAGCTAAATAAAAGTATAAGTCGAGAACATGAAAATTGGACTAATATTGCAAATCGTTTGTTAATCGGGTTAAAACTGTAACTTTTCAAAAGTTAAAGGGTATGTTTTATACGTAAATTGTTGCATGGGAAAGTTTAGGGTAGAAAAGGGTAATTATATGAAAGTTAAGGGTTGATATATATATATATATATATATATATATATATATATATATATATATATATATATATATATATATATATATATATATATATATATATATATATATATATATATGCACATGTGTGCATGGGAAGTCCAAGGGGCAAAAGTGTACATATGCTAAACTAGTTATAAAAAGTAAATTATAAGTTTTGTGCCAAAATTGTAACTTTGAAAAGTTAAGGGATTAATTGTGTAAAATCTGATTTTTAAAACATTTATCAAGACAGTTTCTTGCAAGGGCCAAAACTATCATTTCTGGAACTTTGGAACATAAGTATTTTTGGGGTAGAAAATGTCATTTTCCCATAGTTGAGGGACTAAACTTGTATATTTTGAAACTTGAGGGTAAAAAGTGTAAATTCAAGAAAAAGTTTAGAAAACTTATAAATTTATCACGACTCCGTGAAAATAAGTATTTTGACTACTTAAAGTGTATAACAAGTATTTTTACTTGGAAAATTCGTTTAACTCATATATATATAATTATAAAAGTATAATTATATAAAAACCGTAATCCGGTAATAATGCACTTTGAATATAAACGAACTAAAACACTCGATAACATCATTATTTCCACAAGATCACAATGGGGAACATTTCACTTACGCGTAAGTGAGGACCTTTGATAAATATTAAACTAAGTCGATGTAGCACGTAAATTGAACTTAAAACGTTTAACACGTACAACACTCTATTGAATTGGATAATTCAATGATCTATTGAATAAGTATATTCAATGCTCTATTATTTTGGTCGTGAACCAAAGGTTTATCATATTCTAAGACTTTCCATCTCATTTTTAGGTTTCGGTTTGGAACCTCCGCTACATCGTGCTTGATCATATTGTGCTTGTTCATTTTCATTAAGGTGAGTTCATAGCCTGGGTTTTACTTTTATTTGTAAACCCCGCGAGGGAGATACATGCTCTAAACTAGAATACAAGGTTTTTCATAAATGTTTACTTCTTGATTATTGGAATTGCCTAAGTATTTAGCCATAAGTCCCTTGTATCATGAACCATTAGTCACCGCGAGTGAACGCAGATATCGTGAATAGTACTATGGGGAGTAACGACCCCGTCTTGGTTATAGGAAATAACCGGGGCGCACCATATTTGAATTGCATTAGGTAATTGGCTATTACCTCCTTTGGGGCAAACTTTACGTACACCAGTAATTTGGTGTATGCGGTTGAGTCTTGGTTGCATGAGCTTAGCGCATAATAATCTGTGATTTTCTTTATGATATATTGTTTACAATTATCATGTTCATGTTCTTGTGATCAACTTTAATTTAAACCTATGAATTTCACTTAACATTTTTATTGACCTTTTTAAGCACGTTATCTCAGGTAATAAATGAAGATTGTGTTCAAGGCACGGAGTGGGCATACCAAGACCTTTTCTTGTGGTGTAAACATAAAGTTGTCATTTATTTCAAAATCATGCTCAGAATTTTGGAGAAACATTTGAAACAATTTGGAATATTTTGTAACAACAATGAGTTTTTGATGAATAATAACTATTTTTCTTAAAACGTCTCTTTCGAGTCATTTCTATGATTATTGACTGTGATCCCCATCCAAGTAACACCCCGATTACTCTTCCGCTGTTATTATGATCACGGGGGTGTTACAGATTGTTATCAGAGCCAAGGTTATAGAGAACCAAAGAGTTTTTCTAAAATATTTGGACTATAACAACTTTTTAAAATAGGACTATTTTACACCACTACCCTATGCCCTCCGTGACCGCTCTATGCATTAGGATTTATGCATCACTAGATCATAAGTAAATTGAATTCCTTTTAGTTAGGCATGGAGATTTGCTTGGCAGATGTGCACAACTAACTAAAATCTTGTTGATCATATTATTTTGGCATTTTACTTACATTACTATTTTATGGGTTGTTATAGTACCATTTCTACATCCCACCCTGTTGTTCTGTCCTCGAATTCCGAAATGGAAGACGCTATGTCCTCTACAACTGTCACTATGCCTGCTAACCCCAGCCCAGCTCTACCAGCTACTTCATCAGATGAGACCGAACGTTCTGAATAAGGAGAGGTTGCCCGAACCCCTGTCATTCCATTCATGCCTGTTCGGTCTCTAGAGCACACTGCTTTTGCTCCCATGACACTAGATCAGTACTATGAGTCACAACAATGGCTACCCGCAACGGGTGTTGCGACGGATGATGGAACATCCAAGTCTTCGAAAAGCACTGCTTCTGCCACACCGGACACTCCTATACCATCACCAATTTACAAGTTAGGGGGCATTTAGCATTGGTTTAAAGATAATTTACAGCACAACTCATTCTACAATAGTCATAACAAGCACATAAATTGTTTACTAGCACCTCCACATAAAGTATTTGGATTCTCTCATCTCTTGGGTGTATATGTTATATAATATTAAGGAAACATAAAAACAAACACTCTCTACATATCATAGCACATAGATTACCATAGGCTTGATAAAGGATCAAAACTCCACCACTTTGGCGTAAGCACCTAGGATAAACTATCAAAGAGGACTTTTAAAAGGTTGTAATGTTAGGTGTAAGGGTAAGGAAAAACACAGTTTTGGGGATATGGGGGATTTACTGGTGGAAAGTTAATCATCTAAGTTAATTACATGTATAAAGTGGCGTTGCTAAGCCAAGACTTGAGGCACTAACTCTAACTCTTTTTGTAATTTTCTAACTCTTTCTTCACTAAACAGAAGCAGGATGGCAGTTCGTATGTTTTTCTTCTTTCCTTTCTATTTTTTTTTTCATTTTTTTCCTTTTCTTTTTTTTCATCATTTTTATCGTACACTTTTGCCCTGCCATCTTTTGATCTGCTGAAAATGAATTACATAAATAACTTGGGATTTATAACTACATCCTAAAAATAAATAACATAAATAACTTGGGATTTATAACTACATCCTTACACTTGCATTTTTGCATAAAAAGAAACTAATTACCCGAATTACGATGTTCAAAACACGTAGGGTACTTAAAACATTAACGTACATATGGGGGTAATAATATGACTTTCTTCTCCATTACTCCATAATAAATAGTATAAAACCCATGAGTCTCAATCATCCCAAAATTGTATTTACAAGATATGACTCGACTTAGCAACCATGTAATCAACTAGATAATTAACTAAGAGTTTAACAAATATGTTGTAACAATAATGCACTAAAGATGAGTGCATACAAGGTAGGATAAGGCGAATTGGGTTTAACATTTGGAGGTGGATTGTAAACAATGCTTTTCATTAATATTTTGGAATCTACCAAAATATCACGAGAAAAGGATAGGCTCAGAGGGGTTCAATAGGGGTATCTTGTACTAAAAATGAGTAAATAGCAAGGGTTTGGGTTAATTACTTAACCAATGTAGCCAAAGTAATTATAATAAACATGTTTAAAACAAGGTTTATCCTAATGCCTTTTATCATTTAGTTAATCCTAATCACATGAATGTGATCTCACTAGTGATCTCGGAATGCATCACTAAAGCAAGTTCTAGAATCGATATTCATAAACATAAGTGAATGCTTTTTACTAAAGTTTTACAAAAATTTATCCTAAGTTACAATAGTTTCATTTTGTTCACTCAGGTTACTAAACTTTTGGAAGCATACATTTCGATAAATTCAGTGTTAGTCCGAGTAACCCGTATGTATATTTTTTGATAAGTTCATTAACATGAGTGAACAAACTTTCAAAGTTCAGTAACCTGAACTTATATTTTTATAAGTTCGGTAACCCGAGTGAACAAAGTTTTAAAGTTTAGTAACCTAAGTGAACAAAATAAAACTCTAGTAACTTAGGACAATTTTTTTGGAAACTATAGTAACTTTTTTGTACTATAACCCTCTTCTTCCTAAATATCTAAAGGCGAACCTCACATTTTTGGTGTAATGTTTGAGTGGTAGGGTGTTTGTGGTAGCTATATAACTCCTATCCATGACACACTTTATTAAGACTAAAGTTTTACTCGTAAATGTCATAAACAAATTTAAATTTGGTGCTAAAATATCCCTTACAAGTATTTCTTTTGGTTTATTACACAATTACTAAAGAACAAGACAAATAACAAATATGTGACTAGTTTCTAAGGTGTCCCCTTTTACCCTCCATACACTTAATTAAACATTGTCCCCAATGTTTTTAAAAAGTACCTAAATTGACAAAGGAAAAATAAAAGAGATAAAAGAAACTAGTAGTTTCCTGATTAGCTCGGTATGAACAGAAAACAGAAATACGGTCAAATCCTCCTCCAAGAAGATATATCCAAGAAGTGCATATCCCGTAGAATTCAATCTTCTTGTCCAATATAACCTGTTGACCTATGAAAAGATGAACACGAAACCTCGCATGAAATCGGCGGTAAACACTATATATAATAAAAAATAAACTAGAAAGTGAATAAGATATAATGTTTACAAAAATCAGGGAATTTTCAAAAATTAAGTTTCGACAGAAAAACAAAAATCTGGAAAAATATGTTGCTACAGTGCCTGGCGCCATCAACCTATAGGTGTGATGCCGTCAGGGATGACCTGACAGATTGTTTCGTTTTGTTTCCTGGAAATTTCTGGAAAAATCTAATTTTTAAAACCTGGAATTTTCTGTAAAACATTCATTGTGGCTCGATACAAGCATTTGACTCTAACAAAAACTAAAACAAGATAGAATATATGTTAATCCTGAATTGTAAATTTTCATGTTCAAATTTTGTTCTATTAAACAAAATATGAACTTCCCTACACTTATCTTTTTGTAAAATACTTTTATATGTAATTAAGACGGGGTTAATAAATAAAGCATTTTCACAAATGTATTAGATACATGAATATTAAACAATTATGATTAAGCATTTATGACAAAAACAAATAAAATAAAATCATCAAACAATTAAAAACATGAGTTGCCTCCTAAGAAGAGGTTTTCTTTATTCACGAGTCTTTTAGCTAGACTCAAAGTCATGTCCTATTACGTGACCCCATCTTCAAAGAAAATATCCTCCTCATTAACTAAGTCATTATTGCTTTACTATTAATGTTTCACTTACTGTCCATTTATAGTGAATTCCCTTTCTTCGTTCCTACCATTTTCTCTAATTTCTGTTTCAATGACCAATCATTCCTACCATTTTCTCTAATTTCTGTTTCAATGCTCTATTAGTATTTTTAACTTGGTCGTTTGTTTGAGGGTGATATATAGTTGAAAATTTAATGAATACTCCATACCTTTTCATCACCTTTTCCATTTTAACATTACAAAAGTGAGTCCCTCTATCGCTAATGAGAGCCTTAGGAATTGATGTGTATCGTTGTGTGTAGGTAATATTTGTATTCAAGTTTTACTATTTATTTTATGCCGACTTTACCTATAACAAACACGAATGAGCAATTACCCAATCGATAGTAAGTTAGTTGGTACCTAGGGTGCCGATCACTAAGAGTGGAACATTAACACTTAAATCTATCACTATTTTAATTATCTAAGTTAGTCTAATCAAACCTAATTTTAATGCAGCAAAAGGGTTTTTAGCCTAAGAGACTAGCACAAGGTTTAGATTTAATAAAACTGTAAATGAGACAAATAACACACACAAGCAGAAACACAGATATAAAGATGAGGTCAAGCCGATAGTAAGGAAAACGTATTAGCCAAGTTAATCATATAAAATACCAGATTTGTCTAATTGTTATAATAATGATACTCACTTCGTTGGTGGTTTTTTAATGTAAGCGCGGTGGTACTTCTTCCTAAATCCTAGGTTTTAAACAAATTAATCCTATCACAATTAACCGAAACCCGCATAAAGTATAAATAGTTGATTCTAATTTTTCAGCCTCGATATCACTACCAAGGTGAACAACGAGGGCTTACATTACACATTTATGCCCTAACTTATTACTAGTAGCCTAATACTCATAGCACTATTGATCTAGTTATAAAGCCAAGTAATATGTGATCTTCCCAAAATAATGCTTATCATCCACTTTACAACCATAGTGAGTTCAGGACTTATTGAATAAGAAATAATCAATTGAATGAATAATCACATACGCAAAAACATGAATCAAGTGATAAACATAATCAATACGCAACGAATGAGTAAGAAATCCAAATAAACAAATAAAAACATCAAATAATCATAAACTTGGCTAATACCTATAGGTATTAGCCTATAATTTCAGTAATCATACACGTTATAAATTTCAGAAAGATTCAAGTATAAATCGTAAAGGAAAAATACGCTAACCAAATGATTATAGAGTAGTAAAACAATTAAGAGAATCCTCCTATGGAATTATGGCACTAGCAAGACCTTCTTGGTCATCTTTAGTCTTCTGGTTTCATACTTGGTGGTTAGAAGCTCTCTGAAAACTAGACTTTAGGTTTTCTATTTATACTTTTCGAATACGACCGATACGGCGTATCGGATTCATCCAATATAGCGTATTGAGGTAAATTCACGTTGGGGCCAAGATTATTATATTTTAGAATATTCATACACTGCCTTCTTGATACGGCGTATCAGGTCTTCCTTATCTTGGATATCTAGTTAAGTCTTTGAGATGAATCCGACGTATCTTCATAATGTCATACGGTTATCTGGACTAAAACAAGCTTAGTCTTCTTGTTCATAAAAGTTTCATATAAAGAGTATCCGATATTTGGATACGGCGTATTCTTCAATTTCAGGAAATGGTCTTGATAATCGTCCAAGTCTTGATATATGGCATATCTGCCGAGAATGATATGGCGTATTCTTGTCTGTTAAGTGCACTTTCTCAAAATTAATCTATTTTGCTTCAAAATACGTCTGTTATTGCTAACTTTCACTAATTGCTTAATAATAACTGATATTGAAACATTTAAGCAGTTAAGTATCAAATCTTATATAAAATGATATAAAACAAGCAATATACAAAGGATAAATGATGCTATAAATATGACCTTATTTGATTTCATCAAATATTCCCTCACTTGAACTCTACTTGTCCTTGAGTAAAGTTTAGATAAAACTTATGAAAATTTATCCTAAACATTCGTCTATGATTTTTCTATGTAAGCATTTATTCATTTAATCTAAAGTGCACAACCAAACACCTCACGAAATAGGAAAATGAAATAACTCAAATCACTCAACTAATCAATGTGGTAAGATTTAAGTAGTTCATTCAATTACTCAGTCGTGACAAGTATTCTATCATAAGCTTGACAAGGATATACATCTCCAACACTAAAGCTAAGTAACAAGTCTAAAAGGGTAAATTGGGTTAATTATGATAAGGCTTAAGGGTTGATCATAATTTTCAATCTCTATCGATAATATTAATCGAGAAAAGTTGACAAAACAATAAATACATGATCGTAACAAGCTAAAGATAGGACCAAGTAATCTTTACCAATAATATTATATCAAAAAGGGCGACAAAATCACGAATACACAATCGTAACGACGACTATGATACTCGAGATTGCTCGATTCCCTAATCTTAATAAATCAAAGGTTTGGATGAAGAATGATATAAGGTAGGGATTAGTCATGGGAAACATATATAATTGGTGTAAAATAATTTCACAAAGAGATAGATTAAGTCCAAATAATAAACAAAAATGTGGTTAATTACTTTCTGACCATCCCTTGAAAAAGACATAAACCATAGACTAACTCAAGCTTTAACACAAAAACTCACGCTTTAATAGGCAAACACGAATTAGAATCAATGATGTTTTAATGATCATTCTATAAAATCAAACCTTAGTTGGTGTTCCCTTAACGGCCAACTCCTTTGCAATCCGTAAATATAATAAAACAAATAGTGGTGATATCTCCACTAATATAAAACTTTACATCGTCGGTTTATAATACGTACGAACGAATAATCGATTAGCTGAAAATATAGAATCGTTTAAGTTTAGACGAACTGATTATCTCACAATCTCTCCTTTTATTCTCTTCTTTTTTCTATTTTTCTTTTTTTTTCTTTTTTTGATTTTTTTTCTAAACAAATCATAAAGAAACAACAAATGGTGTAAAATTTCACCAATACCTTTTTTCGATTAGTGTTTTAATGCTTGTTATAACCTTCTAGGATCAAGTTGTGCAAAAGAAACAAAGCAAAAACGTTCAAAAGGGTGATTTTTAGTTGTTTTTAGGTGCAAAAGGTATTTTTTTTACTGCGATTTAACCCTCGGAGTGCATTTCTTAGTTGCGTTTTGAGGAATTCAGTTTAATAGTGACGTTTTTGTCTGTTTCGGTTTGGTTCTACGGTTTGAGAGTGACAATTTTGTCCTTTAGCAGTTGTGTTTTGACACTTTTGCAGTTTGAGACCTTGCTATTTGAGAATTGCGACTTGGTCTCTGTGATTTGAGGACTGTGTTTTGAGACACTGCGTTTTGATCTCTGTGGCTTAGTCTTGCGATTTGAAGCGTGCATTTTGATCTTGCGATTTGAGGCCTGCGTTTTGAGCTCTGCATTTTGGGTCACTACGTTTTGGGAGATGCGGTTTGAGTGTGCAATTAGACTTTTGCGATTTGGGAGGATGCGTTTTGAGCTGTTGCGATTTGTTAATTTTGAATAAAAACCTTGAGTTTTATCTAGGAAACACTCAGCCCAAATTTCTTCTTAGACTGCGATTTGACTCAAACTTTATTTCAACAAACCAAATCACAATTAAAGAACATTTCACCTAATCTAACATACCAACATCACCTTTAACATACAATCACTAATCATTGTATCGATCCAATTGTTATCATAACACGTTCAATGTATCACTGTATCATGATCTCTTATTGACTTTGTTAAATCCCGTACACGCTAACATCATTTCTAACACTTCAGATTCAGGTATATCTGAGGTACTCAAATTGTACGACGAGATTGATGAGCGTAAGATTCCTAACTATGTAGAATGGATTAACATGCTTGAGTTGGATAATGATAATCTGAAATCTTTATGCATAAATTCATCAGAGAGAGAGTTGCACCAAGTACAACTATTGCAACATAATGCAAAGGATAGTTGCATGGGACATTTTTGACTACTTCATTCACATCCCAAGGTACTTTTATAAGGACCTGGATTCGAGGGAGGATTTGAATGAGCGTTTGCGTCACTCTTCAGTCAAGATGTACAGACGTTCACATGTACATTGTTCTTGAACTTAGACCAAATTGAACAACAACTCAACAAAGAAGAATTTCAAGAAATTGGATCCATGGCTGCACTTCAAGGGATCAGCAAACAACTCTAAACATTCATCAACTCCCAATACACTTGGGATTATGACTATCAAATGATAGAAATGTGCTTTTCTAATTACACTGGAATAGAAGTTAGCTTGTTCAGAAAAACATTACTCCAACACATGGGTAATGTTAAGAAGCACATTGAGGAGAAAGCACAACACGAAAATCAAGTATGAATTTGAGGTGAATGAGAGTCGGGCGCAATCAAAAGATATTAATGTTGATTCGAGTAAAGCATCGGATGCTGGATCAGATGTCATTAAATGCAGTGGGACAAAGTCAGATAAGCATAATACAAGAAGCAGTTCAATGCCTTATATCGCACATGATATGGATGCAGATATCACACCAGTAAATGACAATGTGTCATGTGCTGAGGTACTTCTTACTGTTTAACATAATTTCTCTACTAATGACCATCAACATACTAATCAAGTTGAATGTTGGAATCACTCCTAAACCTTAATTCAAGTGTTAGTTTCTTATATGTAATAGGTAGTTTATTTTGGCCTTTATGTTTATTTAAGGTCAAGCTTATGTAGAAGGCCCATAAGCTTAGGCCCATGTCCAATAAGGAAAAGGGAAGGAGTAGGAGTGTTGCCCTAGCTCCTTGCCTATAAATACTATGTAATAACCCTCACTTGAGGGTTGGTTGTTCAAGTTATTTTCTTTCACTACACTCTATGCATAACCGTGTCTTTATATCGTGTGTTTGTGTTTGATTTCTTGTTCAATCGCCTTAATCTCTTTCTAGTAAGCTTGTGTTGTAAAACTAGTGACCTAACAGTGGTATCAACCGCCTAACTAGTTGGGTGAATCGTTGTTTCTTGAAGTGGGTTTTTGGTCCTACGCGTAGAACAACCTTGATACTTTGGTTCGCTTAAAAACTCGTTTTTTACACTTTTTAATCCAAGATTCTTGTACTTTCAACGTTTTAAGGTGTTAAAATACTTGTTTTGGGCAAAAAGTTTCAACCTTTACGCGTGGATCTAAGTTTTTAAGCTTGTTTTTTAACGAGGGTGTAAACCTACGCGTAACTATTTTAGGAGTTTTGGTTCATCAAGTTTCACACTTTTGTGTTATTTTGGTGATATTGAAGTTATCTCATCACAAAAATCTGGTTTAGAAACATCTTTGGGCATAATCATTTTTACGAGTAAGATTACGCGTATCAAAACCCTAATCTTACGCGTAACTTTATCCGTGGCTTGATCTTCGTTCTCGTGGTTTACTCCATGTTTTCTTGCTTGGATAAGCCTGAAAATACGTCGAATTTGGATATCTTTTGCACTGTGATAGTGTAAAAGATCATTTGGGCAAAACCCTAAAATTACGCATAAGCATAAAGCTTACGCGTAGAAATCCTACGCATAAGATTAATCTTACGCCTAAGCCAAGTCTTACGCATAAGGTAATCCTACGCCTAACTTTCTACGCCTAACTTTGTGTCTACGCCTAACTTTAGAGTCTTTTCCATACTTACGCGTAAGCTAAAACTACGCGTAACTCTATTTGTTACGCGTAACTTTGGTGTTTTTACGCATAAGTTCTACTTGGTTTCTTGTGATTTCTACGCCTAAGGACACTTCATCAACAAAGGTTCATTCGACTACAAAGATCCATTTTTACCAACACAAGTTTTCAACATGTCACAACCACCATACTCTAACTATTTCCCTTACACTTATTCTCAACGACAACAACAACTAAGTCCACAACATCAACAACGGAATCAACAACAAGCAATTTATCAACAACAATTTAATCAACAACATACTCCACAACTTGGAGCAATTCATCCACCATAAATGGTTCAAACACCGCCAAGTCTTCAAGTTCAACCCTACACTAATGACTTTAATCAACATCCATCAAGGAACACTATGAAGGAACCCACTTGGTTTGCAAAGATGTGTGAAGCTTTAAGAAGCCAACAATCAATTCATGAGGCTGGATCACTTGATAGACCTCCAATGCTCACTCCAGGAAACTACGATCAATGGGTGATAAGGTTCTTTAGGTTTTGTGATCTGAAGAAGCCACATGGAAAGTTCTTAAAGAAGGTTATCTTGGAAGGTCCATTTGAGATGCCTACTGTCATTGTACCCAGAGATCCTAATGCAAATCCACCAAGAGATGAACAAACAAACATTGCTACTGTTGCAGATTTAAATCCAACAGAACTTCTACACTATGAAGCTGATGAGCTTGCAATGCAATATATCCTTTTAGGATTACCTAACCCAATTCTTCGAAGTGTTGATGCTCAAAAGACTGCAAATGAAATGTGGGAACATATTCATCTTCTTATGGAAGGATCTGTACTCAATCAGGAGGATTTGGAATCCAAAATTTACTTGGCTTATGAACACTTCATGATTGAACCTGGAGAGACACTAGAGTCTTATCATCATCGATTTTCAGACATCATCAATGATTTGGATAAACACAATGTCACACCCCCAAATTACCTGTTTTGCAGCGGAATGGAATTCCTGGGGATTGACTGTCATAGCATCACAATCACAGTCATATTGAACGACCTAAAGTGTCGTTTGGAAAATACATCGTTTGATTTAATAAAATAATCAGAGTTTACAAAGTAGGTCCCAAATGTAAATCAACTTGTTCGGAAATAAGTTTGTTACAATTCAAACGATGTTTTAGAGTACATAAAACCAAGTGAGACGCGTCGTCACCACGACTCCATGATGTGTCCAAATGCATGCCATGAAGTGAATGCCTTAGATACCTGAGATAAAAACATGCTAAAAGTGTCAACACAAAGGTTGAGTGAGTTCATAGAGTTTGTTTTGAAATGTAAAGCCTTTCAAAAATCGTTTATGCCGCAAAGGCATTGTAAATCGTTGAAATGTAAAGTCTTTCAAAATCGTTTATGTAGCAAAGGCATTGTAAATCCACTCAGTTCCAAGTCCCGCCCATACAAAACTTGCAACCTGTGTGTTCACAACCCACTGCCAAAGTGTGTAAAGTTTATGTTCAAACAGAAATCGTCAAATGAATTCACATAATAGTGCATGACTTAATGTATCGATGTTTACTTGACCTAATTATACCAAGACCATCAGTTCATTGAATGTACCAAGACCATCAGTCCAATGAATATACCAAGACCATCAGTCCAATGAATGTACC